>CM069859.1:188709072-189944905 GCA_036172795.1 Pelodytes ibericus
GACACTGACCTTTTAACTTATGCTTCTATAATCAAAAATGATTGGTAGCTCTTTGACAGTATTCTGCCATACCCAAAAAGGCCTCAGGTGTTTTTATGTTGGTCAGGTATCAGGTTAGTGAAAGGTTAAAATAAAATAATCTCCTAATGTTCTGACAATCTGTAAATTTGATAAAAACATACAAATGGACAGAAAAAAATAAAATAAAACAAGAAAAACAATTTGAAACAATATTTTTTCGTTTTGCTTTTTTTTGTAATGGATGATTGGTTCCAACCTTCCTATAACGTAGAAACTTGCCAAAGACTGATACGATAGAAAAATAGACCCATATATGTCTCAGATGGTTAAATCTATTTCCAGCTAAAGTTATTCTTCTGTAAAACAGCACGACAATAACACAATTATATCTTTGTATTCCCACCTGCAGGAAAAGCTGACAATGTAATTGTTTACAAAATTAGTACTTTATTGAAAGATAGTTCTTTAAATAGGAATGTTATATAAATTGTCTTGTCTTTGCTGGTAAGCACTGCCTCATCAAAAGCATTATGGCTGTACAGTAAGCAAATCCCACCTAATTATCAATGTGGAATACGTTGTATTTTATAATGTACATAGTCAGCTTCATTATTTGGTCTCAGGGAGAAAATATGTTTGTAAAAATTGGTGGTTTGTTTAATGTTTGCGTGTGGAGAACAATTCTATTTGTTAAAGTACAGAGATTTACAAAATGTGCAGATAATGGCGTCCATGGCGTTACAAAAGATTAAATATAGCTGGGGTAGATGTTAGGCCAGGGATCTCATAAAAACCTGTGAGGGTTGGCATTTGAACATCAATATACTAAATAATAATCTGGGGCGCATACCATGCATTTACAATAGCATTACTCAGGGCCAAACAGGCTTTTCATTTGAATTTTCGGGGTTCCGGAGAGAAGGCAGGTCAGGTCAAGCAGGTACTGGAGAGAAGGCAGGTCAGGTCAAGCAGGTACTGGAGAGAAGGCAGGTCAGGTAAGCAGGTACTGGAGAGAAGGCAGGCCAGGCAAGCAGGTATGGAGAGAAGGCAGGTCAGGTCAAGCAGGTACTGGAGAGAAGGCAGGTCAGGTCAAGCAGGTACTGGAGAGAAGGCAGGTCAGGTCAAGCAGGTACTGGAGAGAAGGCAGGTCAGGCAAGCAGGTACTAGAGATAAGGCAGGTCAGGCAAGCAGGTACTGGAGAGAAGGCAGGTCAGGCAAGCAGGTACTGGAGAGAAGGCAGGTCAGGCAAGCAGGTACTAGAGAGAACGCAGGTAAGGTCAAGCGAGTACTGGAGAGAAGGCAGGTCAGACAAGCAGGTACTAGAGAGAAGGCAGGTCAGGTCAAGCAGGTACTGGAGAGAAGGCAGGTCTAATACACTCTCTAAGACAAGTATATTTCAAAACTATTCAGATTTTCAGTATTGCTGGGTCTTGAAATATGGCTTTAAATTTTTTCAAATCTTTCAAAAGACACATTTAATCACACTCAAAAATTTAGCTACAATGCAACACGATTATTTTGCATTGTAGGTAAAAAAAAAAAAAAAAAAAGAGTGCAAAAGCATGGAATTGCTTCTGTGGTATTTCAAATTTGTGACATATGACTTTAAACTTTTTTTTCAGTCTGGGAACGGAATCTTAATTTTGAAGCTGACAGCAATACATGATGCATGTTGCCTCCTACTGGATGAGAGCTATCTTATCAACTGGAGTATGATCTATGCACACAGCTCAAATTGCTCCATCCTTCATACTTTATGCAGATTTGGACTGAACAGTTATCTGAACTTTTGTATTTGCAGTTAAACATATTTGGGGCAGATCTGAAAAGTCCAAAAGTCAGGCAGTACTAGCAGAGTTTGAAACTGTTTCTTTCCAGGTCAACTATTAATGGCTTGTTTCTACAGTTTTTAGCCTCTATTGGATGTGATGAATTCTAGTTCTTGCTTCATTCGGCTGTCATTTTTCAAACATTTAATCAGGGGTAGGCCCCAACATTTACTGGGATCTGTGTTGGACTAATTAATAATGTTCTACGGACCTTCACAAACCTTGCCATGGACACTTCATAGTTGCCAACATCAGCCATGTTTCCAGGGACACATGTTCCACATGCTGCAGAAAGAGCATGCAAAGTGCAGCCCGGCAGTATGTAGGATGGATATACGCACAGACACAATCCAATTAATTAATCATGGTAGGTCCTATGAGATCTCCACCCTGATTGATTAATTGGATTGTGTCTGTGCGTATATCCATCCTACATACTGCCGGGCTGCACTTTGCATGGTCTTTCTGCAGCATGTGGAACAAATATGTGTCCCTGGAAACATGGCCGATGTTGGCAACTATGACACTTGTGTTCAGAGTTGCCACATTTTATTCCTGAAAATATCGGCAATGTGTTGGCCTCAATAGACTTAAAATTGGCCTCAAGCCAACTGTCAACATACCAGCTGGGTGACAAACCCACTGGTGTCCTTGCCTATCCCACATATAATCAGTGCTGAGGACACCAGAGTCCTGTCTGGCAAAGGGTTGCCAACATTGGACCGACCTAGTCCGTCCTGCTGTTAAACAAGCAGTTTTTGTGATTTAAGATCGTAAACACCACTCACACGGTGATGCTTTAATGCTTAGAGGTTGAGGCATAAAGCATCACCAAAATCTGGTGCCCAGGGCACCAGCGATCACTCCACGGAGTGATTCGCCAGCCCCACATTGGAGAGCACCATGTGTGTGCAGGCAGAGTGTGTCTGTGAGTGAGTGTGTGCTGGCAGAGGGTGTATGTGAGTGATTGTGTGCTTGCAGAGTATGTTTGTGAGTGAGTGTATGCTGGCTAAGTGTGTCTATGAGTGTGTGCTGGCTGACTGCGTTTGTGAGTGTGTGTGTGTTCTGGCTGAGTTAGTATGTGAGTGAGTGTGTGCTGGCTGAGTGTGTGTGTTAGTGATTGAGTGTGACTGTGTGTGATAAGCTGTTTGGGCACAATAATGGCACTGATAAGCTGTTTGGGGACAGGTCTGGCCCTGCCAAGCTATTTGAGGACAGTGGCATGTTTAAGGTCAATGATAGTGGTAATTAGCTGTTTGGGCACATTTATGGGAGTGATAAGCTGTCTGGGCACACATATGACACTAATACCATGTTTGGAAACAGTTAAGTTGTTTGGGATCAAAGATGGCACTGGCAAGATCTTTGGGGACAGATATGTTTGGGGTGCAATATGGGTGCTGTGGCCAATCCCTGTGGATGCAATAAGTGTTAATTGGTAAGTCCTGTGGGTGCTGCAATGTGGTACTATTATGTGTGTGTCTGATGAGATTTGAATGTGTCTATAAGTTCTAGTTTATCTGATTAGATGTCTCCTAAATGTGATCACTAACATATATATATATATATACACACACACTCATATGCGTACCAGATACACACACTAGCACATACACACACTAATATACTTATAATATACACACTCATATGCTGATCAGGTACACACACTAGCACATACACACACTAATATGCTGATAATATACACATATACACTCTCATTTGCTGATCGGGTACACACACTCGTATGCTGTCAGGTACACACACTAGAACACACGCGTATGCTGATCAGATACACACACGGGCATACACATACACACTCATATGCTGATCAGATGCACACAAAATGTGTGTGCTGGTGTGTGTGTCTGATCAGCATATGAGTGTGTATCTGATCAGCATTTGAGTGTATATGTTTTTCTCATCAGCATTTGCGTGTATGTGTGTGCTATACCACGCACTTTTGTTTATAGATATTTGTAGAATAATTATGAGACAAATAAAATTCAAGGAGCTGTGAATTCCAAATTGTTGGGATTTAAGGCTGGTCTTAAAATATGCTGTTTAAACAGTTTCATTTTTTATAATAGCTTGTATAATTTGTTTTTTAAAATGAGTGTCAGTGAGGGCCTCATTTTTGAGTTTCGCCTAAGTCCACACAAATTTTAGAGCTGCCTCTGTCCCTCAGTGTCCCATTCCTCTGTAAAACCAAAGTAGAATAAATTCTGCTAACTTATGTTGCTATGATAAGTGACAGCGTTACTGCACTATATGCAGGAGGATTGAAACTCCACCTCCCAAGCTAGGCCTCGCTGGTGTTTCACCTGTGCAGTGGGATACTTTGGGAGGTCTTAGAGAGCGTATTAGACAAGTTGTCCCAAAGCCAAGTATCAAAGCACACCCAGTGGTGTAATGCAGATATCTGGGGCCCTCTTTTACAGGCTTTTTCCCTGCTAAGCTTTATTCCATTTTCCCAAGCTGTATTTCTCCATTTGCAGTCTCTCTATAGTATATTTGTATCACTCCTGCTCAGCTTTGCATCTCTCTGTCTGTCCCTTTCTATTTAGTTTTTGAAGGGTATAGAACATGGGCGTCCAACATGTGGCCCACAGGCTAAATGCGGCCTGCTGGCCAGAGAGGTGCGGCCCGCCTGAGACTGGCAGTGGTAGCTGTACCTCTCAGCTACTCCAACACTGCACCAGGGTCAGAGCGCAAGGAGGCACATGGTGCTGCATCAGGGTCAGAGCGCAAGGGGGCGCTCAGTGTGTGTGAGTGAAGGTGTGACTCAGTGTGTGTGTGTGTGGAAGTGTGACTTTGTTTGTGTGTGTGTGTGTGTGTAAGTATGACTCCAGTGGTGTATCTTGATTTTGTGCTGCCCTAGGCAGACAAAATCCGGGCACCCCCCTACCCAAGCTGCACACCCACGTTACACACCTACGACATGCCCCATCATTCAGACTCACATCAAGCTCATACTCCCATCACACACACACTCCCATCACACTCAGTCACACACTCCTACTCCCATCACACTCAGTCACACACTCCTACTCCCATCACACTCAGTCACACACTCCTACTCCCATCACACACACTCTGACTCCCATCACACTCAGTCACACACACTGTCTCCCATCACACTCAGTCACACACACTGTCTCCCATCACACACACTCTGACTCCCATCACACTCAGTCACACACACTGTCTCCCATCACACTCAGTCACACACACTGTCTCCCATCACACACACTCTGACTCCCAACACACTCAGTCACACACACTGTCTCCCATCACACACTCTGACTCCCATCACACTCAGTCACACACACTGTCTCCCATCACACACACACTGTCTCCCATCACACACACTCTGACTCCCATCACACACACACACATCCCATCAGCACTTACCTTTCCCTATTGGCAGGCAGCATGGTCCCTCCATGCTGCCTGTTCGGCTCCCGGCGATTGTGCCGACAGGTCACGTGACCGGGCGCGCGTATGATGTCAGCGCGCCCGTCACGTGACTGTCGGCACTTCCGTGTCGGCACACTGCACGGGGAGCCGAACAGGCAGCACGGAGGTTTCTCCGTGCTGCCTGTTCGGCTCCCCGTGCAGCCCGGCAGGCAGAGCGATGGTGAGGGGGGATCTTCCGATCCCCTCTCACCTCTGTCTCTGCCTGCCAGCGCGGTCTTTTTTTTTTTAAAGGGCCGAGTGTTTTTTTTTGTTTTCTTTTTTTTTTCTTCAGTGCTGGGGGGCGCTGCCGCCCCCTAAAATTTGCCGCCCTAGGCATCCGCCTAGGATGCCTCGCGGTAAATACAGCACTGTATGACTCAGTATGTGTGTGTAAGTGTGACTCAGTTTGTGTGTGTGGATGTCTGACTTTGTGTGTGAAAATGTGTGTATTTGAGTGTGTGTGTATGTAAGTGTAACTTTGTGTGTAAGAGTGACTGTATTTGTCTATGTGTGTCTGTGTATGCACGCACGTGTGAATTATTTTTTATTGCAAACAAAATAACTTGTTTTTTTTTTCTTAAAAAAAAGAAGCAAAGTCTGTGTGTGGAAGTGTGACTCAGTACGTGTGTATTTGGAAGTGTGACTGTGTGTGTGTGTGTATGTAAGTGTAACTTTGTGTGTAAGAATGACTGTATTTTTGTATGTGTGTCAGTGTCTGCACATGTGAATGTATGTGTGCATTTAATTTGAGTATTATTATTTTTTTATTGCTGGGGAATCTGTGACACACTCACACACTGCACATTACTATGATATATCCACATTCACACGTATATATGTGTGTATATATATTTATACATGTGGATAAATAGAAATAGATTCTAGCACTAAATCTGTAACTAAGCTGCACCTGCCTGTGAGATTCTCAGCATTCACACGTGGAACAAAGACAAAAGAGATATATAGAAAGGTGGTAGGTGCACTCAGTAACCCCCACCAAAAAAATGGCAATAAGGAATACTAATATTTGCCTGAAATGATGGTCACTCTTATGCAGATGGTGGATGATCTGAGGCATCAAAAAACATGCAAAAAAGAAGAGACAGAGGACATAGAGTAGTACAGCCACGATCTAAAGGCAATGTGATAGGTGTATGCTGTTGCACTCACAAAACGTTCATGGTAAGTAGGGCTCATCAGCTGCAGACACTCATTCCCTCTTCATCAGCCAATGTGTCTCAGTGATAGATTTAAAAGAAATTGCAGGGGGGAGAGTGAGTATAACAGTATCCAAAATGTATTACTAGAAAACAAGTAGTATCTTACATATACTTTTCTGGACGAACAGCTCAGCAGTATCTCTTTGAGGGTAAGTGCAAGAAAATAAATCCAAATAAAAACAAAGAAGTCTTTAAAATCCAAAAGCCAAAGGTGGCTATGTACAGAAAGTACAGGTCCCACGGACGCGTTTCGCCTTTGCAAAGGCTTCCTCTGGCGTGTAACAGCTGTACTTTTTGTCGGTCCTTAAATATCACTCCATAGTAAATTGTCGGCGTCTACTTTCGGGTTCTCCGCTTGATGACATCATCGCGACTAGGTAGCATCGCGTGATTGCTGGGCGAAGCATCGCGAGAGTCAGCCATGTGGTTGGCTTGGATGGCATCATTCATGCGCATATAGAGTAAACAATGCAGAGAAACACAAAAACGGAAGACAGAATTTTAGTCTCCGTTTTAGATGAATATTCCAAATAAAGTGCATATATATTTCTACTCCATAGAGTGCATATTAGCTGGCTCTAATCTTAAAAAATTGCATTTATTAGCCAGCTCCAATCTTAATAAAGTGCACGTCCATTTCTGCTCCATTATGCTGCATGCAGCTTTCAGTTGCACTGTATAGAATGGATTCAGCATTGAAAGTTACATTTTCCTACAGAGAACAATTTCAAAAGGCCACAAAAGACCTAGCTTATATATTAAACACACACCACAGATAATCAACACATGTCCACAGAAATGATAAATATATCTAGATGCATTTATACATACCTCCTAACTTTATTGGCTGGCAATCCAGGAAGTCCCTAGGCAGGTCTTCAGCGGTCAAGAGTCGACAGACCCACGCATGCGGAGTACTCATGCTTCCATGTCTCAGACATCAAAGAATGAGATTGGGATTGTGGTCCTATATCAGGACTGTCCATCGTTTTGCAGGTCATTTGGGGGCCATGATTGATGTCTGAATAACACTGCTCACATTAGAGACAGACATACATCTTACTTTATTCTAAAAAGTGTAATGTATTTTTTTTTTTTAAAGAACATTTGTACTTATTTTAAATGGATTTCTCTCTGCTTTAATTTCAGCTGAAATCATTTAAGAGCTTTTCTCGGTGCTTGAAAATAATATGTAGGCAGATGCATTAATATCTAGAAAATGTAACCAGTGGCCTGCAGTGAAAAGAAATGAAATGTCACCTGCTAATTATTATTAGAGAAGGATATCTGGCACTTTCAAATGTTAGGGTTCATTTAAGCTCAGCTTCATTTTTTTTTCACAATTCCCAATTGCATAAGACAAATGTCTATAAACTTAAAGAAAATATATATTAGTTTACGTTTGATGTATTCAGCATGTCATGGAAACTATTTACCTTTGCATTCCTCAAATACTACACTATGTTCGAGGTCGAGACTTTCAAGGAAGTAACAAAGCATGTGATTCCTCTAGCGTGCTCAATGCAGCATGCGCAATTTCCACTTTTTTTACTCTTGCTCACTTGGCAGGTCACTGGGGCAAAGATTTCTCCTTTTTCATGGGTATTGGAAAAGCAAGAGTCATAAGCATTCGGGGGTGGGGCTGAAAGGGACATAGTAAAAGTGGCTGGCCCCACCCACAAAGTAGGGGAGGCTGTCCTACAGAGCAAGACATTGAGTGGCACAACGCCCCTTATGGGTTAAACCTCGGAAACCTTGATAACATTATATATATATATATATATATATATATATATATATATATATATATATATAAAAAATTCTCAGTAGCCTTACCTGCCAGAGAACAACATCCTATTATTATTTTCTCTTAAACTAAGAATAGTGAAACACATAAAATTTACATTTAATTTCCTCTCTGGAGACTATTTATACACAAAGCAGATACCTGAACATAATGTACTCATGTTTCATATGAAAAAAATGCATAACGCTGGCCTTTGATTACTAATCATGTAATTTAATGCATGATAATTATTTGGCAAATTCTAATTTCACTTAAACCAATGGGGCACAAGAGAAAGATAAACTTTAGTTTACTTTTATTGTGTATTCCAATCAAATCCATTCAATTGGTATTTAAAGGTGAACAAGAAGTTTTAAGAATCGTCCCTGCAAATAATCAAAACTAATCAACTTCTACGGAAACAAAATTGATCTTGACCTGAACTTTACTCTGATGGTATTTTCGGGATTATATATAATTGTATATGGAAACAGTCACTTCTGATTGCCTTTGAAATAAGATAACCCAGAACATTGAACGTCCATAATCTCAATCATTAGTTCTGTAAAATAGAATCTGCTCAAAATGCTATCTACACAAAAAACAAGACAGTAATGCAACTTGAATTCATCAAAAGGTACAGGTAAAATAAGTTATTACATGAACAATTAATAATATCAGACAATAATGGTAAACTATGCTAAGTCGTAAAACAAAGCAACCTTATCAGGCCAACTGTGTGGCTTTCAGACTTCTTTGATTACAATGCCAATCATTAGTAGGATAAGTAGAAATGATTTGAGTTTGTTCGGTATAGCTCTAGGGCAGGGGTGTCCAAGTTTATTCTGCAAAGGGCCACTTCGCTAGAAATGTATGCGTGCGTGGGCCGCATTCATTTTTCATTCATTCAGAGAATAATATATATAATAATATACATGTGTGTGTATGTAAATATATATATATATATTTTACACTAATGTGTAGTGGTCACATTAACTACAAACACACACATGCATACACAGTCACACTTAACCCCCCCCCCCTTCCCACACACAAAGTCACAATTACCCCACACACACATACACATTTATACACACATACTCACATACATACACTTACCCCACACACATACACATTTATACACACACACTCACATACATACATACACTTACTCCACACCCACTTAACATGCACTCACATAGATACACATTTATACACATACTCGCATACATACACTTACCCCACTCACACACATACACATTTATACACACACACGCACTCACATACATACATACATACAGTTACCCCACACACTCACATACATACACTTATCCCACACACACACTCACATACACTTACCCCACACACACTTACCCCACACACTAATACACATTTATACACACTCACATACATACATACACTTACCCCACACACTAATACACATTTATACACATTCACATACATACATACATACATACACTTACCCCACACACTAATACACATTTATACACACACACACTCACATACATACATACAGTTAACCCACACACACATTGATACACACACTCACATACATACATACACTTACCCCACACACGTGGCTGTGGACTCCCGGTGCGCTTCTTCCCTCCCTCTGACCCTTGCGCATGACCTGATGCGCAGGGTAGAGGAGGGGATTTGTGCACTGCACACCGCACGGGAAGCTGTATCGGGGAACGAAGTTCCCTACACAGAGCGTGTAGGGAACTTCGTTCCCCGACACAGCTTCTCGTGTGGTGTGCAGTTCGAGGTGCGGCTACCGGAGCAGAGCTCAGGCGGGCCGCACCTCGATGCCCGGCGGGCCGCATTTGGCCTGCGGGCCGCACGTTGGACGCCTCTGCTCTAGGGGATGTCAACATTTGTACACAATTACGCGTAAGAACATCATTGTAAAGAATGAATCAGAAAATATACCTTAAAAAGGAGTAAAATATGTGATTTTGTTTGGATGAAAATCTAATGTTATTTGAGTTTTTAACAGATGGAGGGGGGTATTCACTAAAATGATTGCAAATCCCCCCTCCCCCCGGATGCCCGATTTTGACCCCACAAAATGGTATTCACAAACCATTTTTGCAAGGTTGCAACAGCTGTTTGGTGTCATAGTTCCCCCAAAACGTTTGTCAGTGCCATAGTTGCCCCCACTAACAGATTAGTTGCCCCCAAAATAGACAGACCTCTATTACTGCTCTCTCTCAACGTGTGTTATAGTGGACAACGTTTTGCAGCTCATGGCCAATTGATTTATTCCTGTCTCCTGGGCCAGGTGATAAATGAACACGTGTCAATGTATTTTTCATTTATTCACAGGCATTTCATTTAATTCTGGTTGTTTTTTTCTCAGCTGGTTGCTCTTTGGAATCTTTCGAGTAAACGCCCGTTGGGATCCTGCTGTTCCCATTAGCTAAAGCAAAGAAATCTAATCCAAGTAACTGGGACAGGAAACAAAAAGGGGAAAACCGATGTGGTTAATAAGCACTTATCAAGTATAAAATAAATGGTCTTCAAAATAATAGTATTATAAGAAACAAATAATCAAATCTAACATATTTAAGCCCTTATCTTTCACAGCCAAAAAAGATTCTAGTGCCTTTTGAGATTTTGTTTTGTTTTTTTATTTAGCACTATAGAAGATTATGTAAGCCTTTTCCAAAAAAGGTAACTTTTTTGATTTGATTGATGCGCAATTTAAAAAGTCATGTCTCGAATAATGCTTTAGCCAACCAGAAAAATTAAAGCATTTACTATAAAGCAAACATAAAAGGTTTATTATTATTTAGACAGATGTAAATTTTCTTCCAAATGCATGCTTTCACATTACTGGATCTCTGCAGGGAAGTCAGCAGCACTTCCTCAGTCACTGACTGCAGCCCATTCATGCAGGCAGCTGCTTTATAGAAATATATATATATATATATAAATACACACACACAAAATAAAATTGGTACATTAAAAGTATGGTCACTATGGATTGATGATACGGAGTACTATGGTACTGAACATAGCTTAAGTCTTAAAGTGGTTCCCCTATGAAAGTTTTTCAGACAATTTTAAATAATATTTTATAAATTTATTTAAGTTTATTTACCCTTAAATATATTTTTATCTGAATCTTTGCATTTTTACGCTGTATATTCCTATTATTTATATCAGTCGTGATAGTTTCTTAGTTTTAGTTTTTTGTTTACTGTCTCTTTAATGATTTTTATATTTTAAGTTGCAGAGGGTCCTACTCAGTGAAATATTAAACTGTAATGAAAACAAAGTACCTTTTTGGAAGCGCCAAGTGACTTCTCTTCAAAAATAGCAAGAAGGGGAAAGTGATGTAAAAAATACAAAAGACTAATGTTTTTCTTTCTTCAGTACTGATGAAGTGAGACGCATTTATAGTATTATTCTTTCCCAGCCCTGCAGAACTAGTACATAGACGTTCTTGTGATTTTTTTTTTTTATAAATGTTATAAAGTGAATTTGTGCCAAAAGCTAAACGTATTTACAATTCTGGTTCTGGACTATTTGCTAAGAACAATGGGAGAGTATTTGTTGCCTTAAGGGAGTATTTGTTGCATTAAGTGAAACAGAACTTTCAATAGAAGGGGCATACAGAAAAATATGATATAAGGATCGTATTTACTTTAATATAAGGCAAAGTTTTCTAAAATGCTCTGAAAAAGTGCTCTCACTTTCAATTTTGTTCACCTTATAATCAGACCTCAAACAGAAGTCTGACTATAAGGTTGAGAACCTGGTCCTGTAAAGCTGCAAGGACTTGGATCCTCCTCAAGGGCAGCAGAATGATGTCTGCACTCTGCTTGGTATGCACAGACATCCTCCAATGCTGCCTGACGCTGGCGGGTCACCTGAGTCAGAACTTATGTGACAGACATACTGGATACCAATTCAAGTGCTTTGGGTGCAGTGGCAAGTAATTTGGATGCAGGTGAAAGTCCAGTGGGTGCAGGTGAAAGTCCAATAGGTGCAATAGTAGGTCTAGTTGGTTCAATGGTGGCAATGGCAAGTCCAGTGGGTGTGCAGGGGCAAGTTCTGTGGTTGCTGCAATGTGGTGTGGGGTCATGTCCAGTGGCTACTGCAATGTGGTGCAGATCACTCTCCAGTGGATGCTGCAGTGTAGTGTTGGGCAAGTTAATGTGGTGCAGTGGCATGTTCTGTGGGTGCTGCAGTATGGTACAAGAGCCAGTCTGGGCGCTGCAATGTTGTGTTGGGGCAAGTCCTATGGTGATACTGCAGCAGCAGGTTCATTTTGATGCAATTATGAAACCAGAATAAACAATAGGTGGACCAGTAACACAGGGGTACAATAAAAAAGAATGTAGAACACACTGTGCCAAAATGTGACTGGTGTAGCAGCAGCAAAATCTACCAGTGTTTCACTACTGGTGCAGAAAGATAAACGGTCTCTTTCCCGACATGCGTTGCGATGTGCGACCGCTATAAAAGTCTTTGTGCCTTCCTGTGACTGTAGGTCTCTTTCCCGACATGCGTTGCGATGTGCGACCGTTATAAAACTCTTTGTGCCTTCCTGTGACTGTGGAATCTTTGACCCTTCATGGGGCTCCTGTGGTGCTTTTTTTAACCCCTTAACGAGGGGACTTGCCGACAGGTGACGTGTCTGGCACGTCATGCACTTAACAGAATAAATAAAGCGACCAGCGGTCGCTTTCTTTACTCTATCAGTGTTGCTACAATGCCTCTAGGTAGAGGCATTGTGCAACACCCCCAAAAAGTGCAGGGGCACGCTGCGATCACTCCCCGGAGTGATCGTAGCAGCCATTTAAAAATGGCTGCTCCCCTGCACACATGTGCTTAGAAAGCGAACGATCGTTCGCTTTCTAAGCATCTCCGGTGTTGCTAAAGTGCCTCGCTAGCGAGGCACTTAACAACACCATGATGCTCCCCATCGGCTCAGTAGAAGGGAACGCTGCCTATACAGGCAGCGCTTCCCTTCTAATGGCAAGAGCATCGGAAGTGAAAGTATTTCACTTCCGATGCTCTAGGGGGAGCCAATCGATGCCGGCACAACAGATCTGTGTGATTTGTGTGCAGGCATGTATGGTAATTGCTCTGATGAGCACTTATCATACAGTCAAAGGCAATATTAGTAAATATTGCCTTTGACAAGTATTGATCTGCCTCCCTCACCTTACTAGTTTTAGTAAGGGAGAGAGACAGATCAGATAAAGTAAAAAATAAAATAATAAAATATTTATTAAAATTTTAAACACCATTTAACCCCTTCCCTGCCATTGATCGCTGTGTACACAGTGATCATACACAGCAGCACATTTTTGCTGTCTGTGCATTTTTTAGGGGTTAATTTTTTTTACTGTAATTCATTACAGTATAAAAAAAAGCTCTTTTAAGAGAGATTAACCCCTTGCTTGCTGTAGATCACTGCCTAAGCAGGGATCTGACGCAAATGCAGCAATCTTGCTGCAGAAGCATTTTTAATTTTTTTTAAACTTTTTTTATTACACCCGTCACATGTTAATTATACCCGCTAGAGGACTACGTTTAACGAAAACATTTTTTTTTTAGCTTTCTGAGCGCATGTATAGTGATCAGTAACAGCTGATAAGTGACAAAGGCGGGTTGGCGTTTGCTCAGATAAGCATCACCATTCGTCTGGTTAGATCAATATTTGTAAATATTTGATCTGACCCGTGTAGATCTGCCTCCCTCTCACTTGAGTTTTAGTGAGGGAGACAGACAGAGCTGTATAATGTAAGTTTTTAATTATAATATATTTAATAGAATTGAGACCAAAAGGCTTTTATAAAAACCGTTTCCAGTATTTAACACCTTCCCTGCAATTGATCGCTGTGTACGCAGTGATCTTACACAGCAGCACATTTTTTGCTGTCTGTGCATTTTTTTAGGGGTTCATTTTTTTTACTGTGATTTATTACAGTATATCAAAGGTTTCTTTAAGAGCTATTAACCCCTTCCTTACCGTATATCACTTCCTAAGCAGCACATATGGTCACAGCCTAAGCAGTGCATATGGTCACTGCCTAAGCAGTGCATATGGAGCAATCTAGTCGCTAATTTTTTTTAGCTGTCTGAGCGCATGTATAGCGATCAGTAACAGCCGATCAGTGGCAAAGGTGGTTTGGTGATTTCTCAGATGAGCATCACCATTCGTCTGGTTCGATCAATATTGGTAAATATTGTTCTGACCCATATGGATCTGCCTCCCTCTCCTCACTTGAGTTTAAGTGAGGGAAAGAGACAGATCTGTATAATATAATTTTTTAATTGTAATAAATTAAATAAAATGTTAAAAAATTGTGAGTCCCAAGGGCTTTTATAAAAGCCATACCCTTTGTATAGTGTAGCCTGTGTATTAACCCCTTCCCTGCCACTGATCACTGCACAGCAGAACATTTTTTCTTGTCTGTGCATTTTTAGGGGTTAATTTTTTTGTACAGTACTACAAAGGCTCTTATAATAGCTATTAACACCTTCCTTGCTCTGTTAAAATTCCAAGTTTGAAAATCAAAAAGCGCACCTCTCAAATGTAGCCTTTCAACCCCCAACAAAGCTGACAAAGCTATGCATGGGTGGTATCCCTGTGCTCGGGAGATGTTGCTGAACATATATTGTGGTATTGTTTGTCAGTGACACATACCAAAATATGTGAATTTGTGTCTAAAGTACAATGTATGTGGGAAAAAATACACAATAAAATGACTACCACAAACTTTGACAAAGGCTGGTGGTAGAATTGGTGCATGGAAAGTGTTAAAATACCACCATTTAAAATAGCCTAGGGTGTCTACTTTTACAAAATATATACTTTTTTGGGTAAAATACACTGTCCTACTTTAAAAAAAAAGTCCCAAATGCAAGATGGGTTTAGGCTGACTACACGTCAAAATTCCAAGTTGAAAATGTGCACCTTCAAAATGTGGCCCTTTAGCCACCAAACAACCCAACAAACCTATGCATAGGTGGTATCCCTGTACTCAGGAGATGTTGTTGAACACATATTGGGTTATTGTTTGGCAATGACACATACCAAAATCTGTGAATTTATGTCTGATTTATGTTTGTGAAAAAAAAAAACACAAAAATTACTACCACAAACTTTGACAAAGGCTGGTGGTAGAATTAGTGCATGGAAAGTGTTAAAATACCACCATTTGAAATAGCGTAGGGTGTCTACTTTTAAAAAATATATGGGTTGATGGGGTAAAATACACTGGCTGGTTTCAAATATGTCCCAAATGGGACATGGGTGCAGGCGGTCTGCATGTCAAAATTTCAAGTTGGAAAACCAAAAACTGCACCTCCCAAATTTGGCCTTTTACCCCCCAAACAATCCAACAAACCTATGCATGGGGGGTATCCCTGTACTCAAGAGATGTTGCTGAACACTTATTGGGGTGTTATTTGGCAGTGACACATACCAAAATCTGTGAATTCATGTCTGAAGTACAAGGTTTGTGGAAAAAAAACACCCAAAAATTACTACCACAAACTTTGACAACGGCTGGGGGTAGAATTAGTGCATGGAAAGTGTTAAAATACCACCATTTGAGATAGCCTAGGGTTTTTACTTTTAAAAAATATATGGGTTGATGGGGTAAAAATACACTAGCTGGCTTCAAATATGTCCCAAATGGGACATGTGTGCAGGCTGTCTGCATTTCAAGTTGGAAAACAAAAAACTGTTAAAAGGTATGATAAAAAGATGGCATCCATAGAAAGCCCTTCTTGTCCCGATAAAAACAATATATAATATGTGTGGGTACAGCAAATGACAAAGAAGAAAATTACTGCAAAACACAAACAGCACAGAAATGTTAAAATAGCCATTGTCCAGAAAGGACAAAAATGTTTCAAAGGCTCTGTCCTTAAGGGGTTAACTGAGCAGAATTCTGCTCAGGAATATGTGAATTTGACCATATATTCACCTTGTATACACTTAACTTTTTTGGATATACTACACTATATTATTTCTATTTATTTTCCCTTTATATTTATACGAGAGGATTGCCCTGGACTTGGGATAGTCCCGGTTGCTACACAGAGAGGATTACCGCACATTCTAGGGTAATCCCTGTATTTAGTGTTTGGTTAGCGCACATTTTCACTCCTGTATACAGTAACACAGGGGACCCATTAATAAAAATATAAAAAGCATCCAATATACAATGGCAAATTATGGGCAAAATAACTGGCAAATGGGCAACATAACACTGGCAAATGGGCAAAATAACAGTAGCAAATGGGCAAAATATGACTAGCAAATGGGTAAAATAACTGGCAAATTATGGGCAAAATAACACTGGCAAATGGGCAAAATAACACTGGCAAATTATGGGCAAAATAACACTGGCAAATTATGGGCAAAATAACTGGCAAGTGGGCAAAATATGACTGGCAAATGGGCAAAATAACTGGCACGTCAAGCTTTTGAAAAGACTGGAAATATTTTATTTATTTTTGTGGTCAGAAAAGTAATATTACTTTACTGAGAGGGTGGTGGATGAGAGGTTAATAT
Source organism: Pelodytes ibericus (assembly GCA_036172795.1). Taxonomy (NCBI): domain Eukaryota; kingdom Metazoa; phylum Chordata; class Amphibia; order Anura; family Pelodytidae; genus Pelodytes; species Pelodytes ibericus. The sequence continues at coordinate 188,725,951 of CM069859.1, forward strand.
ATGAAGGAGTTTAAGCATGCATGGGATAAGCATCCTTGATATAAGATAAGGCCAGGGACTAATGAAAATATTACTTTACTGAGAGGGTAGTGGATGCATGGGATATCCTTTCAGCAGAAGTGGTACAGGTTAATACAGTGAAGGAGTGTAAGCATAAGGCTATTCTAGATATAAGATGAGGTCAGGGATTAATCGAAGTATTACTTTCTGAGAGAGTAGTGGATGCATGGAATAGCCTTCCAGCAGAAATGGTAGAGGTTAATACAGTGGAGGTCAGAAACCCAGTATTGTTTTATGGTGAGGGTAGTGGATGCATGGAATAACCTTCCAGCAGAAGTGGTAAAGGTAAACACAGTGAAGGAGTTTAAGCATGCATGGGATAGGCATAAAACTACCCTATATATAAGATAAGGCCAGGGACTAATGAAAGTATTACTTTACAGAGAGGGTAGTGGATGCATGGAATAGTTTGCCAGCAGAAGTGGTAGAGGTAAACACAGTGAAGGAGTTTAAGCATGCATGCGATAAGCATAAGGCTATCCTGGATATAAGACAAGGCCAGGGACTAATACAAGTATTACGTTACTGAGAGGGTAGTGGATGTATGGAATAGTCTTCCAGCTGAAGTGGTAAAGGTTAATACAGTTAAGGTTTTCAAAAGACAAGTGTTCTTTTTTATGTTTCAGTTTTAGGGGAGAAAACACAGGAAATGATCTGACCTTTTGATTTGCAAATTCCTTATAATGGAGCCAAAATACATAACACATAGATACGGGTCCACAGGAGAAGAAAAATTTCAGCCGAAAATACAGACACTTGCACGTTGAATTTACTCTGTCAACTCATCCAAAATAGATTTAGCAGAAGATACCAGTGGTAACATCCTAGTCATTCTTCCCTGCTGGGATATAAACAATGATCCTTTCACATGAAAACATAATAAGTGCAATCTATTTTAAGACAAGGCTGTACCTAATGGAAAGCCCAAATGCTGGAAAAGCTGCTGTACACTGTATATTACACTGGCAAAAAAGCACTATATCATATGACAGAGCCATTTCTCAGCTGTGTAGTGATGCATAGAAAATCATTATCAGCTTCCTCAATTAAGAGATAAAAATATAACAAAATTATGTTTGGAAATTCTACGCAATCTGCAACTCCCATTTTGTTAAGATATTTGTAATTAAGTTACAGTACTAAAATATTTGAAATCACGGTTTTTAGTAAATATTTCCAGTGTTTTCTATAAATGTTTTCCATTTACTTAAATAAATATAACCACAAAATAATAATCTGGTAAAGTATGGTGGTTTTGCAGATTATGGTACCTAAAGCAAATAGGTTTGCACAGTTTAAACAGTGAACTATTATTTAAAAGTAGTTAACAAATAATTTTGATTCGCGAGTAAAAGACATGCATTTTATTCACAAATAAGATAGACATGTATTTAATTTATCATTTTTAGTGCTTGTATCAGAAAGTCAGCTGGAGAAATTAAAATAATAATCGGGGAACAGAGGAAGTATAGACAGGAGAAATATAAAAAATGTAGGGGAATGGGGAAATTGCAGAAGAGACAATTAAGTTGTAAACAAAGGCAGAAAGGTCAGATGGGGAGATAAAAAAAATAAGGGGAAAGGACATGGTTAAAGATGAGAAATAAGAGTGTTATTTATACATTGTGTGGGAAAAGTTACAAGCTGGTGCAAAGGTTAAAAGAAAAATATATTTAAATTGTCCTTGTGCTGTCTCCTGTGAATGACATCACTGTGGCACATATGCAAATTTACCCCTCTCTATTGTAGTACTTTTTGGACTTAACTATGAAGCAATTACTTTAAGCAGCCATAGAAACATAGAATCGTTTGTCAGATAAGAGACATTTGGCCCATCTAGTCTGCCTAATTTTCTAAATACTTTTATTAATCCCCTGCCTTATATTATATCTAGGATAGCCTTGTGCCTCTCCCATGCATGCTTAAACTCCTTCACTGTGTTTACCTCTACCCAGGGCCGGTGCTTTTTGGTGCCCCCCCTTCTAATCCCATCTCTGTTTCCCCCCTCTCATCTGTGTTCTCACCCCTCTTCTGTTCTCTCCCTCTCCCCCATCTGTTCACTCCCCCTCCTACCCCTATGTCTGTTCTCTCCCCCTTCTACCCCCATCTCTGTTCACTCCCCCTCTTCCTCTGTTCTCCCCCCATTTCTGTTTTCTCCCCTCCTCTGTTCTCTACCCTTCCACACCCTATCTCTGTTCTCTCCTCCCTCCCATGATCTCTCCCTCCCTCCCCGGTTCACTCTCCCCCTCCCCTCCCCTGTTCTCTCTTCCCTGATCCCCTGTTCTCTCTCCCCCTCCCCTGTTCTCTCAGGTTGGAGACTTTTTACTTAACGATTTGGGCCTCATTTTACTGATTCGCTAGTCAGCAAGTCCACACATATAACTATACAGATCAATACAACACGTATAAAAATAATGCAGTTATATTTTATTGCTGTATTAATAAACGTTATGCCAGTACCATACACTGAAATACAGTATATTCTTTCATTCTTTTAAGTATTCAGTAACTATAAATCTAAGGTCATTATAAAGAAGATATCTGGTAAACAGATGCCATTTTACCACAGACTTCAGCAGTAATTTGGACGGGAAAAAACCTGATTACATTTTATATCAAACAATGGAAACTTACTCACGAATACATCATTAATCCATTGGTTCTTTATGTCCAAACTCCTGTTTAAATATCCTGCACATATTTCACCTTAAGTCCACTCAATTATTCCATTACACTAACAGTCTCCTTTATAAATACACCTCTCTGTTATTCCTATTTATTTCGTTCAGGTGTCAGTAGTAGAATAGCAAAACTGACTCAACCCCCTCAAAGGATCAGTCCAGTTTTCCAAGGAGCAAATTAATATTTCCCTAGGAAACTTCATGTTGTGATCATTATGCTTAAACCATAGTTTCATAGGAAGGGATTATGGTAAAATTTCATAACAATTCATAACAACAACAGTTTTGATTCTGATTGGCTCCCCCAAAACTCAAATTACTAAATAATTAGGAACATTTACAGTAAATGACAATCTGTATACGGAATGAGTACAATGTGTATACTTTCTTGTCATCATAACTTGACATTTGGTTAGCTTTCATTGCAAAGAGAAATGTGTTTTTTGGTTGATAAGAGACAAAAACTGTCAAAAGAAACACTACAAACAAAAATAAAAATATCATTACATTATTTGTGATGAGCTTCGTGGCCCTGTAACAGTTGTAACCAATGTCCTCTGTCTCCCACGTTTCCCTGCATTGGGACAAATGCACATCGCATGCACAGTATTTGTTTCCCCACATAATGTCTACTGCAGAGTCATCATGACCTTTTTCAGCAAAAAATACTACCCATCCATTTGTACCGGACTTTTTGTAAAATACCAGCTGGGATGTTTCTAGCATTTCAGACTCTCTTACAGCAGAAAAGTGTGCAACATTAAGAAAGGTGAAAAGTTAAAAGTTCTTTTTTCCAACATTTAACTAATGCATTTTGCCTGGTGCAGCTTCTTCAGAGATCTCTCAGGTATAGTAAGTAGATATACCAAAGGAAAGAAATCCTTTGGCACAAGTGGACCATACCATAAGGCAAACTATTTCAGCATTCAGCAATGTCTTTCTGTCTGAAGAATGTGTATGCTGTGAAACTATTTTTTTTTGCAGAGCTCCCCTGTCCCAACCAAATATGTTGCTTCCTTAAAAATGAGAAAATTAAGAGCCACTAAAATCTCCTTTCACTTTTTCTTGTTATATGAAAGGAAATGTGAAAAGTTCAGTGGTTCTAGTTTGGGGTTAAGTGGCATGTACTCATTAAAACACAAGCCATTTTGTCCTTTGACTGGCAGAATCTATGATCTACTACCGTGGTCACTTATGACATTGCATTTTTATCTTTTGCCTTTTTAAAAAAAAAAAACCTTTTAAAAATAAATTCTGCCATTTTACAAAATAAATAAAGAGTGAGTTCAGGGTTTTATGTGGAAAAAAAGCATGCTAGATATTTATTTCATTAAAATACTTGGCTTGTTTCCCACACTATTCACTCTCCCTTTAAAGGAAATAAGAGCCCATTAGTCTTATCTTTGGCTCTGCTCTTAGTGTAATGTGTAAAGATGCTTGAAAGAACTTTATGACTTGTGAATGGACCTCCTCCCTCAGCCCCCCACACACATTTAGGACTTTTATTTAGCATAGACAATGCTGTAGATTTAGCAGCACATCATTCTAGTAGGTTTAAGTAAAAGTTTTAAAAAATGTAAATATTACATTTTTTAAAACTTTTTTTTAAACATTATCTTCAATAAAAAAATTTTTTTAGTCAACTCTGATCCCTTTATAATTCAAGGTCATCTCATTGGTTCTTGTTTTATATATCAGACACATTAGATCTTGTTCAAAGCAAGAGGCATAGTACATTGGCAGTACACTGTCTCTTTAAGGCTTAAAGCAATGTTCCTCAGAACATGTTGCTTCAGTAATATGGTCCTAAATATTTAACAGCATCATTTTTTTTTTTACAACTCAACATTTATCCCAAACACTGTCATAATACAGTCATTCCAAAGTAAATTTTTCATTCCCAAAAGAAATAACAATATATTTTCTGACTTTGAAATCAAAGTATGCAACCTGGAAAGTTAAGCTTCCTGCATAGTTTCTGCATGAGTTAATACATACTATCTTTCCTTCTTCTTTTTTTCCCCCCTTCACAGTCTTCCTTCTCTCTGGGGATGCGTAATGTGAAGCATTGTTTCTTTTGCAGTCAGATTTATATGTATTTATCTCATATATATATATATATTCTTTGAAAAGTAAACGATTATACTAACAAAGTGGGTCTATTGCTATTCTATATATTATGTACTTTAAAAGAAGCTTCGGAGAGGAGATATCTGTAAGCTGAGGAAATGTCATCCGTTATCCTCAAGTAATCAATTTGCAGTAATGCATATATCTGTTGTGTATAAGGTCTCTGCCTATTAACTGTGGAATGGCAGTAAAGATTGGGCAACACAATAATTGTACCACAGATCAAAGAGCAGAGCCCCCGCTGAGAAGTAAATGTATACACTGCCAATATTTCATCTTTTAGATCCATTCCACCTCTTTAACCTAATATGAAAGCTATAAAAAAAAAAAAGGCCCTGTAACTGTTATTGTGAAAGCCAAAAACTAATTAGTCAGTACTTCCCAATGTGTTCAGTGAGAAGTCACTAGAAATAATGGGCTACTTTCTGAAATTTTATAGGTTTACTGAGTCTAGTGTTCTCTGGTATTTCCTGTTTCTCTTGGTCGGGAAGATTGACTAAGCTTTACAAGTCATCTTGAGTAACACACAAACCTTTCAATAAAGGCAATAACTTGAGGAATCATAAAGTATACAACTGGACTTAAAACGAAAACTAGGGGTGGAAAAATAACATTAAGGCAATAACTATATATCACATGGCCATCCAGGTTCAATATCTTGAGCGCTGTTTATAAGGCAGGTTGCCAGCAAAACAGACACCAGCAAGAACATTAAAATAGAAAAGGAAGTCGGGTGGATCGCATATAGCATAGTTGCGGGATATTATACTTGACATGATACATTAAAGGCTAGACAAGATTACATTGCTTTCAAGTTCGTATGTACCTCTAATTAAAGATAAAATGGATTCCTCATGAGCTAGTCTCTTAAAAATCTTTATACAAATATATATATATATCAAGCATGGAATAACAATAAAGATAGCATCTGTCAAATAAAACCAAATTGCATTCTGTATTACTATGATTTGTTCTTGGTTTTAATACATTTTATTTGTACTGGTTATACCCTCTAGAGGGCAGAGGGAAAGCGATTTTTATTATGTCCTCTGATTGTTAATGATTTCCTAAGAAAAAAAATAATGGGTAAGAATGGCCAATAGCTTCTGCCTGTGAGACCCTCCAGAAAGCATCCTATATGACAGGGGTATCCAAGTTTATTCTGCAAAGGGCCACTTCGCTAGAAATGTATGCCTGCGTGGGCCGCATTCATTTTTCATTCATTCAGAGAATAATACAGGGAGTGCAGAATTATTAGGCAAATGAGTATTTTGACCACATCATCCTCTTTATGCATGTTGTCTTACTCCAAGCTGTATAGGCTCGAAGGCCTACTAACCAATTAAGCATATTAGGTGATGTGCATCTCTGTAATGAGAAGGGGTGTGGTCTAATGACATCAACACCCTATATCAGGTGTGCATAATTATTAGGCAACTTCCTTTCCTTTGGCAAAATGGGTCAAAAGAAGGACTTGACAGGCTCAGAAAAGTCAAAAATAGTGAGATATCTTGCAGAGGGATGCAGCACTCTTAAAATTGCAAAGCTTCTGAAGCGTGATCATCGAACAATCAAGCGTTTCATTCAAAATAGTCAACAGGGTCGCAAGAAGCGTTTGGAAAAACCAAGGCGCAAAATAACTGCCCATGTACTGAGAAAAGTCAAGCGTGCAGCTGCCACGATGCCACTTGCCACCAGTTTGGCCATATTTCAGAGCTGCAACTTCACTGGAGTGCCCAAAAGCACAAGGTGTGCAATACTCAGAGACATGGCCAAGGTAAGAAAGGCTGAAAGACGACCACCACTGAACAAGACACACAAGCTGAAACGTCAAGACTGGGCCAAGAAATATCTCAAGACTGATTTTTCTAAGGTTTTATGGACTGATGAAATGAGAGTGAGTCTTGATGGGCCAGATGGATGGGCCCGTGGCTGGATTGGTAAAGGGCAGAGAGCTCCAGTCCGACTCAGACGCCAGCAAGGTGGAGGTGGAGTACTGGTTTGGGCTGGTATCATCAAAGATGAGCTTGTGGGGCCTTTTCGGGTTGAGGATGGAGTCAAGCTCAACTCCCAGTCCTACTGCCAGTTCCTGGAAGACTCCTTCTTCAAGCAGTGGTACAGGAAGAAGTCTGCATCCTTCAAGAAAAACATGATTTTCATGCAGGACAATGCTCCATCACACGCGTCCAAGTACTTCACAGTGTGGCTGGCAAGAAAGGGTATAAAAGAAGAAAATCTAATGACATGGCCTCCTTGTTCACCTGATCTGAACCCCATTGAGAACCTGTGGTCCATCATCAAATGTGAGATTTACAAGGAGGGAAAACAGTACACCTCTCTGAACAGTGTCTGGGAGGCTGTGGTTGCTGCTGCACGCAATGTTGATGGTGAACAGATCAAAACACTGACAGAATCCATGGATGGCAGCAGTGGTGTATCTTGATTTTGTGCTGCCCTAGGCAGACAAAATCCGGGCACCCCCCTACCCAAGCTGCACACCTACGTTACACAACTAAGACATGCCCCATCATTCAGACTCACATCAAGCTCACACTCCCATCACATTCAGTCACACACTCCTACTCTCATCACACTCAGTCACACACTCCTACTCCCATCACACACACTATGACTCCCATCACACTCAGTCACACACACTGTCTCCCATCACACACACTGACTCCCATCACACTCAGTCACACACACACTGTCTCCCATCACACACACTCTGACTCCCATCACACTCAGTCACACACACTGTCTCCCATCACACACACTCTGACTCCCATCACACTCAGTCACACACTGTCTCCCATCACACACACTGACTCCCATCACACTCAGTCACACACACTGTCTCCCATCACACACACACTGACTCCCATCACACTCAGTCACACACACACTGTCTCCCATCACACACACTCTGACTCCCATCACACTCAGTCACACACACTGTCTCCCATCACACACACTCTGACTCCCATCACACTCAGTCACACACACACACACACACACACAGTCTCCCATCAGCACTTACCTTTCCCTGGCAGGCAGGCAGCATGGTCCCTCCATGCTGCCTGTTCGGCTTCCCGGTGATTGTGCCGACAGGTCACGTGACCGGGCGCGCGTATGACGTCAGCGCGCCCGTCACGTGACTGTCAGCACTTCCGTGTCGGCACACTGCACGGGAAGCCGAACAGGCAGCACGGAGGTTTCTCTGTGCTGCCTGTTCGGCTCCCCGTGCAGCCTGGCAGGCAAAGCGTTGGTGAGGGGGGATCTTCCGGGTTTTTTTAAAGGGCCGCGATTTTTAATTTTTTTTTATTTTAAAAAATTTTTTTTTTTTCAGTGCTGGGGGGCGCTGCTGCCCCCCAAAATTTGCCGCCCTAGGCATCCGCCTAGGATGCCTCGCGGTAAATACAGCACTGGATGGCAGGCTTTTGAGTGTCCTTGCAAAGAAAGGTGGCTATATTGGTCACTGATTTGTTTTTGTTTTGTTTTTGAATGTCAGAAATGTATATTTGTGAATGTTGAGATGTTATATTGGTTTCACTGGTAAAAATAAATAATTGAAATGGGTATATATTTGTTTTTTGTTAAGTTGCCTAATTATTATGCACAGTAATAGTCACCTGCACACACAGATATCCCCCTAAAATAGCTAAAACTAAAAACAAACTAAAAACTACTTCCAAAAATATTCAGCTTTGATATTAATGATTTTTTTGGGTTCATTGAGAACATGGTTGTTGTTCAATAATAAAATTAATCCTCAAAAATACAACTTGCCTAATAATTCTGCACTCCCTGTATATATAATTATATACATGTGTGTGTATGTAAATATATATATATATTTTACACTAATGTGTAGTGGTCACATTAACTACAAACACACACATGCATACACAGTCACACTTACCCCCCCTTCCCACACACACATTCACAATTACCCCACACACACATACACATTTATACACACATACTCACATACATACACTTACCCCACACACATACACATTTATACACACACACTCACATACACTTACCCCACACCCACTTAACATGCACTCACATAGATACACATTTATACACATACTCGCATACATACACTTACCCCACTCACACACATACACATTTATACACACACACACACTCACATACAGTTACCCCACACACTCACATACATACACTTACCCCACACACACACTCACATACACTTACCCCACACACTAATACACATTTATACACACACACACACACACACACACACACTCACATACATACATACATACATACATACAGTTAACCCACACACACATTGATACACACACTCACATACATACATACACTTACCCCCACACACATACACATTTATACAGACACTCACAAACATACATACACTTAACCCCCACACACATACACATTTATACACACACACTCACATACATACAGTTACCCCCACACACACACACATACACTTACCCCACACACACACATACATACACTTACCCCACACACATACTCACATACACTTACCCCACACACTCACTCACATACACTTACCCCACACACTCACCCACATACACTTACCCCACACACTAATACACATTTATACACACTCACATACATACATACACCTAACCCACACACACATTGATACACACACTCACATACATACATACACTTACCCCACACACTAATACACATTTATACACACACACACACACATACATACTTACACTTAACCCACACACACTGATACACACACTCACATACATACATACACTTACCCCACACACTAATACACATTTATACACACACACACACACTCACATACATACATACACTTAACCCACACACACATTGATACACACACTCACATACATACCGTACATACACTTACCCCACACACGTGGCTGTGGACTCCCGTGCGCTTCTTCAGTCCCCCTGACCCTTGCACATGACCTCATGCGCAGGGTAGAGGAGGGGATTTGTGCACTGCACACCGCACGGGAAGCTGTATCGGGGAACGAATTTCCCTACACAGAGCGTGTAGGGAACTTCGTTTCCCGACACAGCTTCTCGTGTGGTGTGCAGTTCGAGGTGCGGCTACCGGAGCAGAGCTCAGGCGGGCCGCACGTTGGACGCCTCTGCTATATGAGATTCTCATTTGTGAAGCTTATTTACTTTCTTTACCTGCTACATTGAGCTCATGCAGAGTAGAGCACCATGAACCACGCAGGTGCCACCAAGAACAGGCCAATTGCTCTAATAGTAACCTTAAAGCAGAACTGTTTCTGTGGCACATTAATGAGCAAATTTTCAGTGGCATATTAATGAGCAAATTATCAGTGGCTATTAACAAGCAAATAATAAGTGGCTTTTAATGAGCAAATTATCAGTGGCTATGAATGAGAACATTTTCAGCGGCATATTAATGTGAAAATTATTAGTGGCTATTAAAGATCAAATTACCAGTGGCTAGTAAAAAGAGAAAGTTTTCACTGGAATATTAATGAGCAAATTATCAGTGGCTATTAATGAGCACATCTTCAGTGGCATATTAATGAGAAAATTATCAGTGGCTATTAATGGTCAAATTATCAGTGGCAAATTAATGGACAAATTATCAGTGGCCTAATAATGACAAATTATCAGTGACATATTCATGAGCAAATTATCAGTGGCTATTAATGAGCAAATTATCAGTGGCTATTAATGAGTAAATTATCAGTGGCAAATCAATGGACAAATAATCAGTGGCATATTAATGAGCAAATTATCAGTGGCAAATTAATGAGCAAATTATCAGTGGCTAATAATGAGCAAATTGTCAGTGGTTATTAATGAGCAAATTGTCAGTGGCTAGTAACGGGCAAATGATCAGTGGAGGGTAGAGGGGGCGAGAGGGAGATATGGGGGGGGGGGGGGCAGATTTTTTTCCAGTAAGGGGCCCTGAAATTTCTGATGGCAGTCCAGCAGAGAAGACCAGCTATGCATTTCAGATCTAGACTGCTCTTATGGGAGGATTAGTCTGATATGCTAATGTTGTGGTTTCCTCTGTAATAGTGTAAGCAAGCAAAACACGACGATGCCCTCAGGAGTAGTTACCATCCTATAAAATAGGCTATTGTACTGCTGTCCGTTTTTTTGTTAGAATGGGGGCTGTCCTAAAGAGTCATTCTGTGAGTTCTGAAAGAAGAGCACAACATTAATTACTTTAATCAATGTTGTGCCCGTTTAATTGCCTTGCCAGGTGGCTCTGTAATCCAGGTGCCCTGTAGTATGGTGTAAATGGGACATTGATGCATAGTTTCCGTACAAGGTGTGTCACAAAGCCTACTTGAATTATTCACCCTCTCAGTGATTTAAACTTGGCATTTCTGCCTTTGATAAGCTTGATAATGATGTATATGCATAGAATCATTCTATTTTTATTTTAGTGAGAAGTGTTTTTTTCCCATTTCTTAATTTGTTTTCTTTGAAGAGCCAGCATCTGCTGCTAGAACAATGTTTGTACTCAGGGGAGACATTCTGTGTGAGTGACAAATATGTTACTAATTTTGTTATAACATAATGGGAACCTCTCCCCTGTCTGACACTGTATTATTTTGTATTTTACATTTGTTTATAACATATTTTACTAGGAATGCATGCAATTATATTCAGTATATTCCTCCCTTAATGGAGAATGGAGAGGACTTTCAGCAGTTGCGTGTTTGGTGGGATAGGAGAGTAAGGGGGATGACGGTCTCATATTTTTAAAGTATGCCATGAGGATGTTACTAATGCCTAATATCAAATTATTGTACTATTATCCACCTCTGAAGGATGAAGGTCTGAGTCGACTCTCCCAGGAATCAAACCTTAAACTCTGAGGATGAATAGATTGTATGTTTGGTGTATTAGCACACTAAGCAATCTCACCAGAAACATCAGAACATGCAAAAAAAAGGAAGAAAAAAAAAATAGGAGATGGCTGAAGAATTAATTAAGGCAATTATGTACCTACTGATCATGGCCTTGAGAGATATAATGCAAAAAAAAAAAAAAGAAAGTTAGGTGAAGAATAACATAAAACCAAGAGTAATATAACAAAAGAAAATGCATGCAATAAATCAGTGGTTCTCAAACTTTAATTTGTACACTTGAATACCAGAATCCTACTTACCGTATTTGCTTGATTATAAGACGACCCTGATTATAAGACGACCCCCCAAACTTTGGATATTCCTTTAGGAAAAAAACTAAAAGCCTGAATATAAGACTACCCTATAGGAAAACAAGTTTAACTTGTATACATGTAAATTGCTTTTTAATATTTAATTAAAAAAAATAATATTATACAAATGCATTTCTTCTTTTTATTTCCTTTTATGTGCCAATGCTCCTCTGTCCCCCTCTCCCAGCTGTCTCCCCCCCCAGCGTTGTCTCCCTCCCCCCAAACTTCTCTCTCTCCACCTCCCCTTGTCTGTCTCTATCCCCCCTCCCCTTGTCTGTCTCTATCCCCCCTCCCCTTGTATGTCTCTGTCCCCCCCTCCCCTTTTCTCTCTTCCCCCCTCCCCTTTTCTCTCTTCCCCCTCCCCCCTCCCTCCCTCCCTTTGTCTGTGTCCCCCCCCCCCTTGTCTGTCTGTGTCTATGAAAAAAACCTTGTCTTATATTCGCGCAAATACGGTATATGTAGAATGAAAATATAGCATATTGAACAGAGATTTTCATGCTGGTCAGTATACAGTATACTGGAAATCAGCATTATTGCAAGGAGCTGAAGACAGGCAAGCTGAGTTTTGAAAAAATAAAAAAAACAGTACCCCTATAATATTAACCTCATAACGACACAGGACATACATACATACATGTACTGTGTCTTTAAGGTTTTCAGAGACGATAAATAGTCAGCTGGTGTTACCATGATGCCTCCATTATACCTCTGTCCTGAGCTATCTTTCAAAGATATCTTGTACAGTGCTCCAAGGGGTCTAATTTTAAAATAGATTAAGAGGCAAAGGGTGATCATTGTTAACTGGATTTGCATAAGTCTATCTTGAATCCCTTGCAGTACCTCTCATAATGTCAGTAACTTCTACTGTCAAACACGTCTCTATACACATAGTATTTTTACTTTAAGCAATGAATTTTGTACAGGTTGCTACCCCAGCTCTCGCATAAAGGGAATAAACACAGTAAAGTAAGAGATTATATTTAAAAGAAGAATAACTATTTTTCCACGTGTACTTCTATATTAGCACAAGTGATGAAGAAAGTTAGTTGTCCTTTAAACTCTGTTTCCATTTATTATTATTATTATTTTTCCTTTTGACAGTGCCTGCTGCTCATGTAAGCACTACCATCTTCTCCCATAGCTGGGGTCTTATCACTGACACTGCTGGGTCTATTCACTAAAATTCGACTTTCCTTTTGAGACTAAATTGAATTCGGCACCCGTGAAAGTTAAATGACTCAGTCTCAAGAACAGAGTCAATCATTTCACCTCCCATTACTTTCAAAGGGAAAGATTTGAACACTGGTTTTTTTTTCCTAAACCAAACTCGGGTGCCAAACTTGACTTAACCCCTTCGTGACGCATGGTGCTTGCGTCCCAAACGACGCAAGCACCAAAACGTCACAAATTGTTCCTGGCCACCGATCACAAGGTGATCAGTAGCCAGGAACACTCTGGCAGAGACCCGATCAGGGTCTTAATAGACCCTGTGGGTCCCTGCCAAAAGATCGCGAGACCTCCGGACGTCACGTGTGACGTCACGGAGGCGTGCCCGAACCCGGAAGTTCGGGCACGGCGCGATTTAGATTTAGAGAAATGTAGCCGGTGCTCGCTTTGAGCACCGGCTACATTTTCCCTGTCGGACTGAGGCCACTCAAAGTGGCCTCAGATGACAGATGGGATCCCGCTGCAAGTGCCTGCAGCGGGATCTGAAAACAGCTCATCGCGGGGAGCCGCAATGAGCTGTTTAACAAAGGACGTTCTATGCCGTCCTAACGACTTTAAGGCACTTAAAGTCAGGACGGCATAGAACGTCCTAACGTCACGAAGGGGTTAAACCCCTCGTGCGATCCCCTGCAGCTTATATATTTGTAACAAGGCTGGAGGTCTCAGATTGCCTTGATAATCAACATGGCTATGGTGGAGAGATCTCTCTCTGCAGCCCTGTCACATATACACAAGCAGCGTGATGTGCACACTTGTCTTTGAGGGGGAGTTGGCACTTCCGGCAACTTGGGTTGGAGTGTCAGAGGTCCGACGTAAGTTAAGGTAAAATTACGAATCATTTTGTAATACATTGCTTTCCTGGTAAATGAAAAGGATAGTTTAAAGATGTATTTAAAACAAAGATCTAAGATATCCTTTAAGTCAGACCTGGGCATCTTACGGCCCACGGGCCACATCCGGCCCTTTGAGCGTCCCCGTCCGGCCCGCGTGAGGCAGGGCCGATCCTGGGCGGGTGCACGGGGTGCACCGCGCCCAGGCGCAAGGGAGGAGAGGCGCTGTAGCAGGGAGCTCTCTCCCTGCCATCCTCCTCCTTGTTAATCGAAGCACAGCGCGATGGGTGTAAGCTCCGCCCCCGTCGCGTTCTGTGATTGGCTGCTTCAGGGAGGAGGACGTTCTCTAGGGTATCTGCCATTACACCATAGAGAACGTCCTCCTCCCTGCAGCCAATCACAGAACGCAACGGGGGCGGAGCTTTCCCCCGTTGTGCTGTGCTTGGATTAACAAGGAGGATTAGGTAATAACAGGTTGGGGGGGGCTTAAAATAAAAAAAGAAAGGAAGTGTCTGTGGAAGTGTGTGTGAATGTGTATAAGTGTGTATGTGTGTGTCAATGTGTATAACTATGTGTGTGTTACTGTCTGTGTAAGTGTATGTACATGAGTGTCTGTGCAAGTGTATCCTGTGTGTAAAGGTGGCTGTGTGTGTATTTATGTATGTGTGACAGTGTGTATAAGGGTGTCTGTGTAAATGTATGTCTGTGAGGGTGACTAAGTGTGTAATTGTGTTTGTGTGACTGTGTGTATTTATGTATGACTGTGTGTATTTATGTATGTGTCACAGTGTGTATAAGGGTGTTTGTGTAAATGTATGTCTGTGAGGGTGACTAATTGTGTAACTTTGTTTGTGTGACTGTGTGTGTTTATGTATGACTGTGTGTACAAGAGACCAGCATGGGGAACAGAAAGATAGAGATGGAAAAAGATATAAGGGATGAGGGGAGAGACAGACATGGGGTATGAGTGGCGAGAGAGAGACAGACATGGGGTATGAGTGGCGAGAGAGAGACAGACATGGGGTATGAGTGGCGACAGAGAGACAGACATGGGGTATGAGTGGCGAGAGAGAGACAGACATGGGGTATGAGTGGCGAGAGAGAGACAGACATGGGGTATGAGTGGCGAGAGAGAGACAGACATGGAGCATGAATGGAAAGAGAGAGAGACATGGAGCATGAGTGGAGAGAGACATGTAGCATGAGTGGAGAGAGAGACATACATGAGGGAATGGGGAGAGAAAGAGACAGACATGAGGGTACGGGGAGAGACAGATATTGAGCAAAATTTAATTGAAATATTGTCGATGTGGCCCTCCAGCAGTGCTCGGGTTGCTCATGCGGCCCCGGGTAAAAATAATTGTCCACCCCTGCTTTAAGTTTTAGTGAATAGCCCACACTGACTCACTAATTGTAGTAAATGCCTTAAATCTGTAAACACTTTCTTTGCAATGATTTAATGAACTAAACAGTTTACTCTAGAGAGGTTCAAAAAGTTAAAAAAAAATTGTTGAAAAATGAACATAGTTACAAGCAATGCACCAGTGATTACTTTACAATATTCTAGCAAACTCTAGATTCTAAATAAATTCACTCAACACAGTGGAAACAAATAGTTTTGATACAAAGTCTGTAACCCAATGGGAGACTATATGCCAACTCCATTACAAGAGACCACGTCGTCATCTGAAGCGTTCTATAACATTTCCTTGATGCTGACATTTGCCTTAGGGTTTCTAACTGGTTTCTATATTAAACAAAAATAGAAAAAAATATTGTGCTGTTTTACTTAGGGAAAATGCATATAAAACAAATAACACTCACCATTCTAGTACATGCATTACAATGGATGCAAGCACACATGATGAAATGGTGGGGGGTTCAAATGAGACATGGTTTCCCTCACAAAACACATCATATGTGGAGAACCTTTTATTTGAAAAAAAAAACAAAAGTCCCAAAATGTAGCCCACACAACATTTCAGTAAACTTCTAAAAAGGTGTCATTTTTTATTAAAGGTGAGTGGTCCAAATTCATGCTCTTCCAAGTTTTATTTTTATCACTGAAGTTCTCTGGCCATGAAAATATTCATTTCTGCTTGTGTAAAAATAGCCAGATTGTCTAATAATGGTCTCACTTGTGAATAAAATGTCTATCGCTTTGCTTCAAGTATTTAAAATAATAGATTTTTTCACTCAATGTATGTTTTTATTTTACCCAAGGCATTAGTTGAATTAGGTTTTCAAAATGTGGTATAATGATGTGGAATTATTTCCTCTTTAATAGATTTCGCGTTGGCTTATACAGTGAAAAATGCAAGATATTAATATTTTATATAGTAACATAGAAACATAGAATGTGTCGGCAGATAAGAACCATTTGGTCATTCTAGTCTGCCCAATTTTCTAAATACTTTTATTAGTCCCTGGTTCCCCAGGGCCGCCATCAGGGGGGGACAGGCAATAAACTTGTCCGAGCCCAGTGGGCTCAGGGGGCCCGAGCCCTTTAAAAAAAATGTCAAAAAAAAAGTGCAGGCAAACGGGGCGGCTGCCCAGTGCCCATTCATTCCTGGTGACCCAAAGCAGCTGCCTCGTGGGCTCCCGCTAGCCAGACCTCTAGGAGGAGGGATCAGGGAGAGAGCTCCCTGTCCCTGGCCAGCTTCTACCTGATCCATGTGTGACAGTCACACGGGCAGCAACGGGCCGGCGGGGTCTGCCTATGCTTTCCATGCTGGAAACGTCCTACTCCCTGCAAATTAAATTAACTAAGCAGGGAGGAGGACCAATAGTAAACATATTTTATTTTTTTATATATTAAAGTGTGTGTAAGTGTGTATGTCAATGTGTGTGTATTTCTGTGTAATTGTGTGTATTTCTGTGTCAGTGTGTGTGTAAGTGTGACTGTATGTCATGGGGGGGCAGAATTTTTTTCAGTAAGGGGCTCTGAAATTTCTGATGGCGGTCCTGCGGTTCCCTATCTTATATCTATGATAGCCTTGTACCTATCTCATGCCTACTTAAACTCCTTGACTGTGTTTACCTCTACCACTTCCGCTAGAAGGTCTATTCCATACATCCACTACCCTCTCAGTAAAGTAATACTTCCTGATATTACTTTTAAATCTTTGCCCCTCTAATTTAAGACTATGTCCTCTGGTTGTGGTAGTTTTTCTTCTTTTAAATAATAGCAAGTAAATATGTTGATTATTCGAACTGCTATTAGAGTCAAGAAGGATTTTTGTCTTCTTTCTAAAGTAAACATGAGGATTCCTCGATAAAGAGAGAATCGTTGGGAACTGAGATGGGAATTTCAAATGTTAGGCTCATGTAGCCAAGTTGGAAAAATTCTCCAATGCCGCTGAATAGGAGAATCTTTCCAACTCAGCTACTTAGAAATTTCCGTCTCAGTTCACTGCAATTCTCTCTTTATTCAGTAGACTGTTTAGTAATTTGTCCTCCTTCTATTTCTCTCCATTTTTGCAATTCCTCTAGATAGGAAACCTGTGAGCAGGTATCTTGTGTATCAGTTTATTACACTTGTAGTACTTGGGACCAAAATAGATATTTTGTAAATAAACCCATTGTGTTGCAAATCAATGTGCATGATGCAATCCATTCCCATCTACACACTGACAAACAATTATATTGCATTCAAAACAGCATCTACATATAAAACATATATCTTAAAAAATATCCCATTCTGCAAACTAGCCATACATTCCAGAGCAACATAGCAAAATGCCTTGTTGTTTCTAAATGGGTACATTTACTTTTTAAGTGACATTTTGATAAATGTTCACCTATTTGAATTTTGCCCTTCTCAATACTATTAAAAAATTGAATTACTGATCAATGCCATATTAATTCCTAAATCGGTTGAGATAAGCTAAATATTAATTTACTGAGAGGGTAGTGGATGTATGGAATAGCCTTCCAGCAGAAGTGGTAGAGGTAAACACAGTCAAGGATTTTAAGCATGCGTGGGATAGACACAAGGCTATCCTAGCTATAAGACCGGGAACGGGGGACTAATAAAAGTACTCAAAAAAAAATTGGGCAGACTAGATGGACCGAATGGTTCTTATCTGCCGACACATTCTATGTTTCTATGTTTCTATTAATTTTTGTTCACCTACTATTTCCGGATACAGTGTGTTATTTTATGACATAGTAATAACGTTGTAATTTATTTTTATTCTCACCACCATCACTCCGCATTGCCACCTGCAATTTTTAATAGTCACGAATCCAGGATACCAGAAACTAATAAAAAGTTAACCTGCCAATTAACAACTGTGTAAGCCTTCAACCTTATGCAATATTTTGATTGCTTTCAAGAAGCCGTACACACATGCACACTCATTTATACATGTACTTCCCAATGTAATTAAACTTAAAGAACCTGAGTTAGGTATTGACATTTTTTCAGCACTGACATTATAACTGATTAAAAAGTCTGATTTTACTTCAGTTAAATTAAAAGAAAAAATAACAGCATTTAAACATGGCAGCTGCTGCCCCCACAGCCAATGCCGTAGCCAAATTCCTAGAGCGCTAATTAGTAGCGCAAGGTCTGATCATAACCCATTGGCACTAGTAACCCCACAACATTGCTTACAGAGTAACAGCCTACAATCGATTACAGTGCGACAAACCCTTTTACGTCAGGATAGTCATTATAATTCCATGGACAGGTTCCAGATCAGACCATCATCCCCTATACTGGCAGCACCCTGACATGTGACCCGTGCAAACCTCTAGTAGATAAAAACACACCACAACCTAAATTATGGGAATGAAAAGACCACAACCAGATTTATTTAGTGCAAGTTAAAGACTATCAATTCTGCATTTAAAAGGCATGCCTGAAAACTTCTGTCCTTGGCGAATTGGGATGCTGGTGGGCAAAGCTTGGGAGGTTGAGTATCAGTACTACAACACATGCCCCCTAGCGAGGTCACTAAAACTGACACTAGTACTGCCGTGCATGCACAATATGCAGATACCTGAGAATGAGATCAGGAGTGCAGGATTGCAGGCAGTGGCATAGCTAAGGGGTCAGACCGCCCTTGATGGGACTTTTTATTTCATTTTAGGTAGCTCTCTTTACCGTTGAAGAGTCTGGATTTAACCCCTTTGTGATGCTAGAATGTTCTATGACATCCTACAGGTCCTCCCAAAAGATGCTAGGACGGCATGGAAAGTCCTTCTCTTAAAGGTCATTGGGCAACTCCCTGATGAGCTGTGCCTCAGATCTCGCTGCAGGGACTTGCAGTGGGATATGACCTGTCATATGAGGCCACTACGAATGGCATCAGTCTGGCCGGGAAAATGTAGTCTATGTAGTCAAAGCGAGCTCTAGCTACATTTTGCTAAAATGTGGACATTCGGGCACGCCTCTGTGACATCTCATGGGCTTGTGAGTTTTTGTCAAGGACTCATATGGTCTACTAAAACCCTGATCATGACTCTGCCACTGTGTCCCTGGCTAATGATCCCCTTGAGATCGGGGCCAGCAACACAAAAATGGCATTTTGGTGCTTGTCTCATTAAGGACGCAAGTACTAGGTGTCCTAGTGTTTTTGTTGTGAAGTGAAAGGAGCGGGAAACTCAGGAACCGCCTGGGCAAACGCTCTAGCTATGTCACTGATCTCGGTCACAAATCCTGCTGTCCCACTGAGCTCTACCTCTGTCTCGAAAAGCAGGACAGAGATAGAGCTTGGCGGGGCAGCGCCTCCAAATCAGGACTGTGCATGCAAAGCGGGACAGCTCCGAGGCATGAAAAAGGGTAATAAAATAATGTCTAATGGAATTATTTTCAAGCACTATTGTAAAAATCTTTGTATTATCAACATCAGTTTATTACAGTTTATAAATAAACAAACAAAATAACAATGTTCTACATGTTGTGTGTAAATATTATCCTCTGTTTTATTTTAGTTTTCAAATACAGAGAAAAGTAATAATTTCTTTAGTAAGGAAAAACTATACAAAATTATTACTCATCTTAATTCCATATCACAATGAATGCTTTGTAGCACTAATTTGAAAGGCATTATATTACACAGGAAAACAGTTGGGGAAGATCAAACATTAAAAAAAAAAAATCTTGGCTTATTTATTTAGATATTAACCTTTCCAGCAATCCTTCATCTGAGAGGGCGTTGTAGAGGAAGTTTTTGGAGTGAAAATGAGATGTGATCATTTTTCTTCATTACTTAGTATATTGCACTGCATTTTCACATGGTGACTCAGAATATAAGGAGGTTTGAATAAATATCCATATAATCCCAGGAGTGTTGATCAGTTTTTTTTTTTTTTTAAAGAAAAGTTGTAATTTTTAGTATAAGAGAAGATACAGAAATACATTTGTTTCCTGCATCTAATCCACAGTTACCGAAAGTGCTTAATTAATTTTTTTTTTAAACCATTATGTCATTTGTTAACAGCCAATTCCCAAAGCTCTGTTAACCTGACATATTTAAATATATATGTATATTCCTGAATATTCAAGGTTATCACAGACTGCCAACAGTCCTGTTTGCCAGCTTTTACAATAGTCTTTCTTACCGTAAGAACCTTTACAGCTTAAAGGAACATGCAAGCAAAGATTATAGACGGGTTTATTCAATAAAGAGAGAATTGCAGGGAATTGAGATGGAAATGTAAAATTTGAGAACAATGTAGCCAATTTGGAAATTTTTTCCAGTGCAGCTGAATTAGAGAATTTTTAAATCTCAGTTAATTTGGCCATACGTTTCAAAGTTCTCTCTTTATATTATAGTACTATATTGTACTCTCCCATCCACCATTTAACAAGCAAACGTTCTACCTTACCTCTCAGCATTATTACAAAGAATGAACAGAAGAAGAAGCTGCAATATAACTAAGGTCAAAACATATTGTGGCATCTTTAGAGTGACACCGGCACTGAAAGCCATTGCATATGACAATGTATAACAATAACAAGAGAAGCGAGTTATTGGTTTATTCCAGTTTGCTTATCAACAGCGCATACAATGTGTAAAATTTATCTAAAGAGTAGCATACATCCTGTGTTACATATCCTTCATTACTGTACTGGCTTTAATAAAAGGCGACCCTGATAATAAGACAACCCCCAAACTTTGGATCTTCATGAATGAAAAATAAAAGAATAGGCGATCATTTTTATAGGAAATATTGCTTCACATGTTAACTTTTTTATAGACAAAATTAATTTCTTGTTTTTACACAAACAAAACTTGCCATAGCACCCACATTGCACATAGAGGACTTGCCACTGCACCCATATTCTACCAACAGGTCTTGGCATGCACCCATAGCACTTGCTATTGCACCTACAAGACTTGTCATGCACCAATTATTGCACCAGTTCAACTTTTCACTGCATTCATAGAACTTGCCATTTCACCCACAGGACCTGCCACTGCACCCATTATTGGACCCATTAGACTTTCCACTGCACCCAAAGGACTTTACATTAACCATAGGGTTTGCCATTCCCCCATTACACTTGCCACTGTATCCATAGGACTTGACATGCACACATTAAACATTACACAAGACTTTTCACTGCACCGATAGGACTTACATACTGCTTACACATCAAATGTATCCACTTGCCATGCACCCATAGCACTTATCATGCACTCATTACACTTGCCACTGTACCCAGTAATGCAGTCATTAAACTTGCCACTGCACCCATGAAACTGCATCTCTCTCAACCCAAGCACTTACCACATGCCTGATGTCTAGTGGTGTATGTCTGTGCATTGCACAGGCATCCTCTGCGGCTGTTTCCCACTACCTGAGAGTGCAAGGAAACCACATGTCCCCAGACACTCTGACTTCCGGAGATGCTTAGGCCGTGGAAGGCAACCACCGAGGATGTCTGTGCGTTCAAGGTGGACCTGATCTAATTCTAGCAATGTTGTTCAGTGTGCTGGAAATTGCTAAACTTGTTGGAACCCTAATCAATGAATCCTTGGTGATTGGCTATTTACCCAAACTCTGGAAGTTTGCAGGGGTAGTATTTATTCTATTAAGTGGTGACAATACTTTGGTATCTAAGTACCGTCCAATACCATTGGAAAACTTGCAATAATGGGTTAAATTTATCAAGGCAAAACAGGTGCTATCTTTAAAAAAAAATGCTAAATTTGGAGCAAACTGCCATAACTTTCCATTAGTTTCCATGGCTACTACTACTATTATAGCACTTTTTCCTGAAATATCACCTATTCTGTCTTGATAAATACAGCCCTTTGTGAATATTATCAGCAATCAAACTATTTAACTCCAGATCAATCAGGCTTGCGTCCAAATCACTCAACTACAATGCCCTCCTGAAAGTTTTCAATGACATTGAGACTGACATTGAAAAGGGAGACCTAACTGGAGCTATTTTCCTTGATTTCGCCAAGGCTTTGACACTAAATCATTATATTCTGTTGCAAAAACGTAAAAATCAGGGACTGGTGAAATCCGCTAACCTGGCCCCAATCATATATATTAGATCGATCCCAATATGTGTCCATTTCTGACAGTGCCACCCTCTCTTAATCACGTGTGGTGTACCCCAAGGCTCGATACTTGGCCCCATACTATTGACATTATTTATAAATGATCTGCCTAAGGCCAGCAGAGCATCACTATATCACAAAGTACTATATGTACTTTACATCTTTGAAAAGTACATATAGTACATTGCACTGAACATAACTTCTAAGGGTCTACTCAATAAAGAGAAGATTGCAGGGAAATGAGAAGGGAATTTCAAACTTAAGGCCAAGATAGCTGAGTTGGAATCTCCCAGTCAGCTGCATTGGAGAAAATGTCCAACTTTGCTATATTCTCCTAAAGTTTAAAATTCTCATCTCATTTCCCTGCAATTCTCTCTTTATTTCTCTTTATTGAGCAGTCGCTCTAATCACTTTGGCTCCAAATACTTTCTATTAGGTTGTTACAGATCGAACACCATATTATCAAAATCAACACACGTGTATATAATGACTTAACTGCTATTGAAAACCCAGTTATCCTTGTCTGTAATACGGATACAGGAGGAGTAATAATTTCAGAGGACTTAAAGGTAGGTAGGCAATGTAATAGGGCAGCAGGAAATGCAAGCAGAATGCTTGGTTGCATAGGGAGAGGTATTAGCAGTAGGAAGAGGGAAGTGCTCATGCCATTGTACAGAGCACTGGTGAGACCTCACTTGGAGTATTGTACGCAGTACTGGAGACCGTATCTCCAGAAGGATACTGATACTTTGGAGAGAGTTCAGAGAAGGGCTACTAAACTGGTTCATGGGTTGAAGGATAAAACTTACCAGGAAAGGTTAAAGCATCTTAACATGTATAGCTTGGAGGAAAGACGTAACAGGGGGGATATGATAGAAACATTTAAATACATAAAGGGAATCAACACAGTAAAGGAAGAGAGTATATTTAAAAGAAGAAAAACTACCACAACTAGAGGACATAGTCTTAAATTAGAGGGGCAACGATTTAAAAGTAATATCAGGAAGTATGACTTTACTGAGAGGGTAGTGGATGTATGGAATAGCCTTCCAGCAGAAGTGGTAGAGGTAAACACAGTCAATGATTTTAAGCATGCGTGGAATAGACACAAGGCTTTCCTAGCTATAAGACCGGGAACCGGGGACTAATAAAAGTATTCAGAAAAATTGGGCAGATTAGATGGACCGAATGGTTCTTATCTGCCGACACATTCTATTTTTCTATGTTTATATGTACTCAACCCTAATATTATTTTCCATTCACTTCTCTTATTATTTGGGTTGGGATGCCTTCCTGCATCCATATTACTACTCCTGCATGGTTCTTGCTATATAAAACGCCCAAAACAATCACTATGCAAGGTGTGTTCACTTTAATAAATCGATTGTAAGAATATTTAGAAAGCATATAACTTTTGCCAAAAAGCAATCCTAACGCATTTCACACTCCAAGATTTTGTCAGTGTTATTTTTTTTCCCTTTTTTTGTCAAATGCAGCATTTTTTTTTTTAAAAACCCACACAGTTATATACAGGAAATTAGGTACTTTGCCAGGAGTTCCATTGCACAGAGCCCAGCAGTATTATTGTTCATTTTTTTAGGGGAATTTTCCCAGCGTGTGTTACTACTGGGCTTTGTTCCCCTGCTTGGAAAAAAAAAAAAAAGCTACTACTGAAAAAAGTTTGCTACATGTGAGGCCATGAATAAAATTAAGTGTAATTCCACTGACGAGAAACCGCCAAGATTTTCAAAGAGATTGTGGTAGAAACTGACTGTCTGAAGTTATTTTTCACTAAGGAAGGAATGTATAGAAATGCTTGCTCAGCAGTTACACAGATTATACTTCACATGAGACTAATAATAATTACAAATGAGACTGAAGAGAGAAAACAGAATAATTATCTAAACTTGGTTGTGTAATTATAAAACAAGTAGTTTAACAGGGCACATGAATAAATAGACTACAGCCATTCAAATAGGAAATTGTTATAATAGATAATAAAATGGAATACTACTCTATTAAAAATGTTTTCATTAATTATATTTTTAATAATAAATATTAGGAAACAATAATTGGCCTAGTGCCACCCTTCTCTCCACAGAGACCAACTAGTGTATTAAAGGATATCTAAACTTTCTTACTAGTGCAGACAGAGACCCTCATTTTTACATGAAAACAGAAAAAGGGACTGTAATTCAGGACCTGGATACTACACATTTATATATATACTCACTGACATGACAACACTCCCAGGCTTCTTTTAGAAACTTGTAGTAAATAGGTCTCTTTACAAACCTACATACCAGCTTCTTTCTCACTGAATCTCCTGACTTTTTACCCTTCATCAGTTTATTTTGATACTGACCTACCATTCTTTCATGCATTGATGCACCTACTAGATCTGCAGCCTCATTTGCACTCATTTTTCATCTTCCTTATTGAAGCGAGTCCTAAATAGTCTTTCCATTTTTAGCCAATAACTTCTACCAAGCTCATCTTCCTTACCCAAATCTTAAAGACTTTAACATTTCTCAACCTTTACACTAACTGTCAATATCTGTTTGCGATTAAACTATGAAATACACTTATGAAACTCATCTACTCTATGGACAATCTTCACCTATGCTTGTGATGTGAGCTCCAGCGGATTTCAAGCAATGTAGCCATCATACTATCTGCCAAGTGCTCTCTGTTGCAATTCCATGTGTTACAGCCAGGTGATGCAATGCCTCTACCAGTGCATGGAGTTACCAGTGCGTGAACTTCCTGTTGCCTAGCGATTTATCACATGGGTTGTGTTCATCCGATTTTCTCATTTGCCACTAAGCTGCTGCAGTTGCTTAGCGGATTTTTAAACCTTTACAGTTCAGCTTTGCCCTTATTTCTGTGTTCTAGTACCTGGTTAGTGATCTTTGTGCTCTCTGTTGTGACCTGGCTTTGTATTCATTTATTCTGACCTCTAGCTTCCCGATTTGGCTTGTTCCTTCACTGATCTGTTTTCTCGTGTGCACTGATCGAGACTTCCTTCCGATTAATCTTTTGTATGTTCCACTTGTGCATTCCGGGATTTCTCAAGGTTCCGGGCAGGGGGTTAATTTTAGCATTAGGGTTTGGGGGGTTATGTATTAGGGTTCGGGGGGTAGCATTAGTATTATGGTTAATTTTAGTATTAGGGTTCGGGGGGTCACTTTTAGAGGGGGGGGTTCATTTATTGGGGGGAGTACGTTTGTATGCGCTGACAGTTCAGCGCTGAACTGTCAGCGGTGAATCAGCCACGAAGAAGTGTCCTAGACCCCCAGGCAGATCTTAACCAAGACTCACAACAGCTTGCACCTTGGGGCTCAACTCCTAGGCGTAAGTAGTTGGATTGCAAATAACTCTGTTCCGGTCCTTTTTCTTGGTATCTGTGTGGTCCTGTTTTCACTCCTAGATTTACTGATTGTAAACTTGGCAACTCCAGTATCTTGTGTTCTCCCAAGAGTGGCTAAAAAACCTCTTTCAACTTCAGTTTTTAGTTCTCATTTAAATGTATAGCCACTTATTTTTAGACTGTAAAATCACTCAGTAAGAACCCTCCTTACCTCCTACTCAAATTTGTGTAAATGCGCTATATTTGTTATGTTATATGCGATTTGGTTATTTTGTATGCTTACTGTACAAACACAAACAAAATGGTACTCAATATGGCACTCAATAATGGTAAGGTCAAATTTGTATTATTATAACCGCCAGTGGCAACGTTTCGACCAAAGGGTCTTTGTCAAGCCAATTAATTTTTGGGTGAATTGGGGACCTGGTGGAGCCCTGTTTGAGCACCATACAGTCTTTGTGTGCTGTTTGACCCCCTGTTGTTGTTGGTGTATGCTTATTGTACAAGACTGCAGCATATGATGCTGCATTATGAATACAATCCTAATAGCGATAATAATCACAATTTACAGTCACTTAAATCCAGCATAAAATGTGTCCAGTGCTACATTTGTGCCCAAACATTTTCACAGTGCCCCCTTTGTGCCCAAAACAAATACCCAGTGCCATCTTTGTTCCCAAACAGCATCCCAGTACCCTATTTGTGCCCAAAGCCACCAAAATAGCTTCCCAGTGTCCTCTATGTCCTCAAGATGTTAGCCAGCGTACCAGGATAAAACATAGCCCTCCACCGCACAGTGCCACTCTAGCCAAAGGCCTCAGCCAAGATACATCACTGACTCTATGGACGAAAGTATTGGGACACACCTCTTAATTATTGAATGCAGGTGTTTCAATCAGACCCATTGTCACAAGTGTATACAATCAAGCACCTAGCCATGCAGTCTACATTACAAAACAACTGTGAAAAAAATTAGGTGCTTAGTGAAAGTGAAAGTGAGTGGTACTGTGATTAGGATGTCAGTTTGTTATCCCTGCTAGATATTCCACGGTAAGTGATATTATTGGAAAGTGGAGGCGGTAAGGAACAGCAGCAACTAAGTCACAAGGATTTGGGATTTTATGTGGGATCGAGGAGTATGGGGCCTCCATGTCTATGGTCACTAATAGGGCATTTTTATGGATCACAATACCCTCTATGCATTTCAAGATGTCAGTCCTGTCCTTAATGGAACACTGAAACATTTTTTACCCTTGCTTCCTTGAAGGATTTTAATCTCTGCGGGTTTAATCTCTGCTGTGTTTCACAGCAACACGCGGGTTAACTCTCTGCTGTGTCTCACAGCAACATGCGGGTAAACTCTCTGCTGTGTCTCACAGCAACAGGCGGGTTAACTCTCTGCTGTGTCTCACAGCAACAGGCGGGTTAACTCTCTGCTGTGTCTCACAGCAACATGCGGGTAAACTCTGCTGTGTCTCAAAGCAACAATCGGGTTAACTCTCTGCTGTGTCTCACAGCAACATGCTGGTAAACTCTCTGCTGTGTCTCACAGCAACATGCTGGTAAACTCTCTGCTGTGTGTCACAGCAACATGCGGGTAAACTCTCTGCTGTGTCTCACAGCAACACGCTGGTTTACTCTCTGCTGTGTCTCACAGCAACACACGGCTTTACTCTCTGCAGTTCCTGGTTGTCGCGTGACTGCTGAATGTGAAGGTCTCTTACTGCTAGCGAGAGCCAATCACCAACCAGACAGCTGTCGCTCAGAGCATAAACTTGTACTATCAAATGTACACACAAGTTTATCATCACACTAGGAACAACTTGTGATTCTATATTAGAAGCACAAGGGAAATATAATGTTTAGTGTTCCTTTAACATAGGAGGGAAGAGTCTGGAAATGAGCAGCTTACCCTATAATTGCTCCATAAAATTACCTAGAATTTGATATAAATGTGCATGCAAGCAAAGCATTTGAAAACAGCACTCGTCATGATTTTAAAATAAACAATAAAAGAAAAATCTTTTAATTAGAGACAGTGTGATTAAAGCCTCACTTAAATATTACAATATAAGCATACTACAGTAAATAGCTGAAAATGGAAATGGTATGGAGGATTAGGCAGAGCAACCTGATACTCTGACTGCTTCACTAAGCGGGCAGTATGTTTATGTAGTCCTTCTCACATATGACTAGTGCTTCATCTTGGGAAACTATGTAGGTGTTGACTAGAAGCCTGTATTTCAGTGCCAAGGGCTAATTTGAACATTTCCATGCACATTTAACATTAGTATTGAGATTCCCAAGCAATGTAGAGCAGATTATAATTTATATATTTGTAGATAAATGCAGGGATAGGGGAAAAAAAGAGGTCGTTTAATTTATTCAGATGTAGGTTTTTAAGAAGTATGTTCTTTTATTTGTGTTAATAAATACAAACTAATTCAAACAAATATTGCATATTAAAGATATGACACCACTAGTGGTTAGTTAAAAACTCGAAAGATTTGACTTATTGTAAAAACTCTAAGATGACTGACCTCTAGTAATTACTGCATGCTGTTTTAATAAATGTAACAACTTCCTTTTTATTTCAAACCTCCCACTTTCTGGTAAATTGGTGGCACAGGGAATGGGAAGTTGGTGTGGATGGCAACAAGAGGGGCACATGTGCGTAGAGGGTGTCACAGGGCAGTTTAGTTATGAGATTAAAAGAACCATAATAAGATGTGAATGGTGTACATGCAAATAGGTAGATATTTGCAGCAAAAGCAGGACGGAGCCCGGCAGGACAGTGGGAAAGCACCCCAAAATCTGGATTGTCCCGTGCAAAGTGGAACATTTGAGGAGTATGCACAAATGTAAAATAACAGATATAATAGATTTAGGAGTAAAGGTTTTGCTAAGCCAGAAGGAAAAGTAAAAATTTCTGAGAAAAAATAGACTCACACACACTTCCTAATCTGCAATTGCCTCAACCATTCCTGTCCGGGCCACACCTCTTCCTGTTTAGAATTTCCCAAAACACCTTTGCAATTTTGTGTTCAAACACCTTCCAAGTGCCACCTTTGTGCCAAAACACATTGCCAGTGCCACCTATGTGCCCCAAACACCTTGTCAGTGCCATATTTGTACCCAAACATCTTGACAGTGCATTCCTTGTCCCCAAATACCTTCCCAGTGCCCTCTTTGTCCCTAAATATATTTCCAGTGCCATTGTTGTGCCCCAAACCTTCTCAGTGCCATATTTGTCCCACAACACCTTTTCAGTGCCACTTATGTCCCCAAATACTATCTCAGTGCCGTATTTGTCCCCAAAAATCCTACATGTGCCATCATCTTCCCCAAACACAATCCCAGTGCCATCTTTGTTCCCAAACACCTAACCAGTACCATCTTTGTGCCCAAAACAACCTCCCAGTGCCACCTTAGGCCTATGCCAGTATACACTCCTAGATCACACAGGAGGAATTCTAACAGAAAGGAATATACTCAAGGGAAGGTTGTGCTGAAACAGAAGAGAGTGAGTTGTGACACCGCATGGAAAGATAGAAGGTAGAAGGTTACACAGAAGAGAAGACATGAATACAAAGAACTGGAGGAAAAGGAAGGTTGAGTTTTAGTAACAGAGAATGAACCAGAAGGTTGCTGATCTAAGATCTTAGTGCTTGCCAGGAGATGATGTGGGGAGATTGGAGATACTGCACCTCGATCTTGGTATACTGCAGACATACTATCAATTAGTGCAGCACCCAAAATACCAACCCAGCTCACTAAGCTCTGCCGAGAGCTGGCAGGCAGGTCTGAAATACCGGAATCACCAGTTCTGCTTAGGCGACAGTTGGCTCTGCCCTTTTCAGTTTCAACTAGACAGGATATTCTGGGCTTGGACTGTAAATCCTCAGAGCTTCAGCTTCCTTAGCCACCTATACCCTACCACCGATGCATCTGAGTAGAAGTAATAATAATAATAGTAGTAATCGAGGTAGTAGTAGTGTAGTTAAACTCTTAACAACAATGGACGTACCAGCTATATCACAGAAAAACCATCTATCTTGGTTGTGTTTGCACCAGGGAAACAGAAAAACATGTAATTATTGGATATTAGAAATATTGATAGAATCTATGTAGAATGTTTTTGATTAACATCTGTAGATGTGTAAAAGATTTTTCATGTAAAAGTTATAAAAAGTGTTTTTTTGTTTTTAATTTTTCATCATATTTTATTTTTTATATAAGATGATCAAACTTATGGTAGTGATGAAAGCCCTTCTAATGTCAAATAAAACAAAATAGGATTTGTGTGGGTTCATTTAATGAGAAAGAGGAAAATGACAGCAAACCACAGACAACGCAGAACGGTATCATTTGCCATTGTCACGAATGGTACAACATTTTCAAAACAGTCTTGATTACGGTTCTAAGTTAGTTGATCCATTGATAATATTTGCCTGAACCTGAATTATTAGAAAGTGGAATATCTATCTAAACCAGGGTTTGGTTGTTTATCAGTAACACAAAAGCAGCTCAAAACAAGTTTAAATTAACTTTGTTCAAACAAAAGTGTACACTTATAGAGATAATGACAATATGTGTAGTCATATCAGGTAGGCCTCACATTGTTGTCAAACAGGCCGCATTTGGCACCCAGCCGCATGTTGGACACCCCTGATCTATATAATATCTGTTTCTATGCATCCTGAATGTCTATCCATCCACCCATACTATATTGGGCTATCTATCAGTAGTTTCTTGTATCAGACTTGCACATAAATGGGCATCCACACTATTCATATTCATGCATCAAAGTGCTTCAGTACTGCGTAAAGTATTCTCAACTCTGCAGAACCTAATTGCAAACTTAACCAAAAGATAGAAATAATAAAAAAAGAAACGAAAGACAAGGGAAATAAAATCACCAAGTGGTTATTTTCATTGAACGATATCACACCTGCACGCTTATTTGCCACTGTAAAATGACTTTTAACGTTGCAACAATATGATACATTCTCCTCTGCTTATGGGGATGTTAAATTTGTCAGGCCCGAAATATATATTAATGCTCTATGTCTTTTCACCTTACTAATCCTCAGGTCAGTCCTGTGAATGCCACTTTGAACATTTATGTGTTACCTTGTAGGAAAGCTTAGTTATAAATTTTAAAAGCATACCTAGCCCTAACTTCCTGTTCACCTCCGATTTTAAGGTATTGAGGTTAAAAGTCAAAGGTCATGCTCCTTGTTTAAGTTATTACAACTATTCCACATCCCAGCCAATTCCCCAGTGACACCACACACCAATTTCTCTCGCTTTCTTTGAGGCCCCTCTCTTCCTCTCCTTACTGCATTTAAAATTACCTTTCTGTAGCACAGCCATAGTGTTTGTCGTAAGAAAAATACCAGCCACTGGATAAACTTATATAACTGAAACACATATAAGACATTTCCGCTGTACCACAATTTTTAAAAAATATTTTTATTTAATTTATGGGGAATACAAAAAAAAATAATTGTGTGGTCCCCCCCCCCCCCCCCTCTTCCTCTTCCTATGGTAACAGAGGTTTTATTCAGACTGGCACACCTGTGGAAACCAAATTTCTACTACACACTGCATCATTAGCCAAATGAGTTGAGTCAATAAGCAGGAGTCTCAAAGGGTCAGAGGGGCATATATCAAAAGAATAACATTATTTATACCATGGGAGATAAAGTGCTTGAACTAATGCAGCTTGCAATTGGTGGGGGGGAAAAAAGAAGTTAAAATAATAATGTGCGCTAATAATAGATGATCAAACACATTTGCAGATGAGGAAGTTATATACACCATGGTATATCATAATTCTGAAACCGCTTACGCTGTTGTAAAATAGAGATTTTAGTAAAAATACAAAAGATGATATAAATTAAGAAAAAAAAATCAGTAAACATTAATATGACAATTTTTGCATTGCCATTTTAAAATAAAACGGAAAAAGACATGGGTGCTACTCACTGAAAGTGAACTGACAAATGAACTGCAAGTGGACTGCAAAAATCAGGTATTAACAGTCAAATTAGAACGATAGACAAGTTGGTTAATTTCTCTAATTCGGCTGTTCATGTAGATCACTTGTCAATTCAGCTTCTGTGGATAGTGCACTTTAGTCCATCAGGTTCAACTTTACACACAGCCCTGTTGATTAAATTTATCAAAAATACACATTTTGAGTTCTATGTATAAAACAGGTGTGCATAGAAATTTTGCCAAAAAAACCCCAAACTATTGTCATGTGCACCAATTTAAAACATTAAAGTGTATAGTCTACTCAATAAATGGAAAATTACAGGGGATCGAGACAGGAATTTCAAACTTAAGGCCAAAGTAGCTCAGTTGGAAAAATTCTCCCATTCAGCTACTTTGGAGAATTTTTTCAACTCGGCTACTTTGGCCTAAAGTTTAAAATTCCCATCTCAATTTCCTGCAGTTCTCTCTTGAATAGATCCTAAAGTCCCTATATATTCCATGAGTTAGCACTATTTGCGTTCCTAGCTCTGCTCAATTTTTGAAGAGGCTATATTCAGGAAATGGAAGTGTCAGGTTTTTAAAAAAAGGAGTAATTGATTTATCCATAAGGCTCACCGATTCCAACCATGCTCTCTGACTCACTGACATACCTTCTATTCCTCGCTAGAATAAAAGATATAAAGTAAGAGCTTGATCTTGTTTTTTTTAGCAAGAGTAAAATAGATACAAAGATCGAAAAGTAAGACATTTTTTAAGTCCTTTAATGATATTTACTGAACAAGTTTTAAGAAATCTTTCATGCATATTTCTGTAAAAAAAGAAAAAGAAAAACACTTTTGACAATCATTTTAGAATGTCTTTAAAATTGAACATTATAAAAACAAATCATTGTACTGACCTTCTTAAACTGTCTGCACATATCCTCCCTAGAGGTGTGCACACTTTATAAAGAAAGAAAATCAATGAGGAAGATAAAATTCTATTTAGATTTTACAATATTTCTCAAACAGCAGATTATTTGGAAAAGTCCATTTGAAAAAGAATATCATGTTACAAGTTATGAAGCAGAGCAGACATGGCACAGATTGTTACTGGATAGACATAGAAGACAGAGGTCATTGGTTGTCCCAGAAATCATGGGTAAAGGAGGTTAAAGGAGGGCAATTCTGCTACGGATCATTCCCTTTCAAGCAAAGACCCCTTTCTTTAATCACCACTGATTTTTCTACTTCCCCTTCAACACAAAATTTAAAAAAAAGCTTGTTAGGTGTGCTTGCATTTTATCTCAGTCTAGACAGAGCCAGGTGTCTACTGATCAGACAGGGAAATAAAGCGGGGACATTTATTGCAATGCTAAATGGAATTGTTGAATATGTTATAGGAATTGAAAATTTTAATATTTATATATACATTTTATTTTAAAGTGTGTGTTGGGGTTGCCATTTTTTCTTATAAAAAAACCCAATTCATACTATTGCTTTCATTGACTTACTGTTGGCTCTAAGCCAATGTTTTACTGGCCTGCTGGTAAAATACTGCTTGTGTGGCAGCCCTAGTGTGTGTGTATGTGTGTGTATAATCGCTATACATATATATCAAGGGTTGTGACCTATCTTTTATAGGTTTTTTTTCAAATATAATATAACTACAGAAATGAGAGTTCAAAAAAATAGTAAAAGGTTTCAATACATTGTGTTAGCCAAATGGCTAGCCAATGCACCATAGTGGTTAAAAACTGCAAATATGGTCGCAGTAACAGATGTGCGGACATCGGTTTCATAGCCATCTTAGAGCATACAGCTATACACCATGCTGCAGGAGGCAGCCAACACCTCCAGGTAGGTACATTGCTTACTCTGCATATTTGTTGACGATTTCAACAGCAAATTTGTTGAATACGTGCATACACCTACTCTGAACATCAACTTGTCATCCACAGGTTTGACAGGTTCACTTTAACAACTTAGGAATCTTGCTCTACACAAGCTTAATTAATAAAAACAAAAAAACAAAACAGAGCTCGGAAAGCCTTACAATATCAAAGGTTTAAATATATTCACATTTGCAACTGTTGTTTATGTGGTAGAAATGTGTTTAACTTGAAATGTGTATACATTCTAGAATTCCAAATCTGGTGAGAACTTTCATCTACCCATTATCCTGCACCAAATTTAAATTAAACAGCAAAACTACTCCACCCCAGCTAGCATTTCTTTACTGAACCAACCAGTGGAACATATTTGAATGGAAGAAATTCCCATGTTATTTATAGGACAACTTAAAGTTTGCATAGAGTATAAGTATTTTAAATTGAAATACTTTAGTGAAGAAAAACAAACAAAAAACCAGATTGAGTCCTATCTGTTTATATAGCTCCAAAGTGAGTTTGGGGATTAGACTGTCCCTTTAAGGCCAAAATTAAGGCTGAGTTGGAAAAATTCCTCAATTCAGCTGCATTGGAGAATTTTTCCAATTTGGCTACATTTAGGGTTGCCACCTGGCCGGTATTTTACCGGCAGGCCGGTAAAAATTTGGCATCGGCCCAATGGAGACAGTACCAAGGCCGGTATTTTTCTGAAGAAAAGGTGGCAACCCTAGCTACATTGGACTAAAGTTTGCGCCTGACAGTGATCAAGCGGCCGCAAAGAACTGTCCCATTCCGATTCTACATCCTGACTCTCATCATTGCTGAAAATGTTTTTTCATATTTCACAAGACCTTGAGCTACTTTACTCTGCTCTCTTAAATGTGCTCATCATTGCACTCACTAGATGTGTCTGTGTGTATGTGTGTGCATGTTTATATATATAATACATCCATAGCTAACCTACAATGTCAGGAATGTTGTAGAAAATGTGTGGTTTTCCAGTTTTCCATGCTTTTAGTCCCCAGGAAGCCTGTGTTTTCTTTCATAACATCATGTGTCAATCTTTCTCCGAAAATGTAAAAAAGACTTGCTTAATTATTAGTCACCTGTTTGTTACTCTGCTATTTCTCCCCATTTGGAAAATAATACATTGAGCCAAACTCATTTGCTTTCTAACTAGCACACATTAACTATGCACAATCATTATCAATGAAAATAATCTATATGATTTATAACTCTCTTTATGTGGAACTCATCTAATGCTGCTACGTACCAGTCAGGAGGAAATTTTACAGAATTGTTTTATTTTTATTTGACTAAATCCTCCCCATTCTGTACAATGTTGTGAATAAACTTCCAAAAATGACGCTATATAATATATTGCCCATGTTTTAAAAATGTATATTTAAAAAAAATACAATATATGAAAAATAATTGTTCTATATACCTTTCCTTCGCTGCTGTCAATTATATGTGGCCTAACAGTAGCAATAATCCAGCAAAAAAAAAAAGAGCCTGTCTTGGCTCTTAATACTACTTCACACGTTTGACGTGGGATAATTATAATGTGCATGCATTTCTAGCTCAGAATAACAGCCTGTGTTTGAATGAAGTGTTTTTGCAATCTGCTATAAATGGAAAAATCATTTATTTATGTCATATGTAGAAAGGCGTTGCATGGTAAGAGCGAGTGTTCGGGTGACAACTTAAGTGCTACAGAAGTTAAGGAAAGGATTGACTTCTTCTGAACATGCTCCATACACAGGGGAGGGTTGGCAACTGTTGGTCCAGGGGACAAAAACGACGTAGTTTGCCTTGGTGCCATTTTATCAGCCCACATGATATCATCAGAGAAGACGCACATAGACACAGATTCGCTGACAGATAAGGCACAGAGATTGATAGGCAGACAAGACAACTGGATAAAAAGAACAAAGATTTTACTAACTGGGGCATTTAAACGTGAAAAGTGGTGCAGTCCAACCCATTGAGAGAGATTAGCGAGAAGCCTGGGGTGTATCCATGAATACTAAATATAATAAGATTCTGTAGCGTCTATTCAATAAACAGTGAACTGTGGCACTGTTTATTCTGACAAGTGAATAGCAATATTCAGGCATTGATAGCTGACATGGAAAGATAGGCAAATTGAATGGAAAAATACAATTTCCAAGTTCACAAGTTAGAATGTTGATATTAATTTGTCAGCTCAGTTCAGTTGACCAAATTATAATGCTAGTGAGATCCCCATAAGGAGCTGTAAGGGGTAGTAGCCGTGTGACCACTAAGGAGCTGTCCTAGTCTGAGGCCAGTGAAACATGTATTTATGCATTTACTGCTCATTGCCATCATATACAACGTTTATGCATTTACTGCTCATTGGCATCATATACAACGTTTATGCATTTACTACTCATTGACATCTTTATATATTTTTGCAGACAGACTGTTCCTTGTCCAACTATAATAAAAATGTTTTCAAATTTTTTTTTTGACACACCCATGTTTGGTGTAGTAATATTACCAAAGCTGTTATTTCACATCAATGTATTTGGAGGTTCTCTTCTAATCAACATATATGATAGCTTATATATACTGCTGTGACAACTGAGAAGCTGCTGTTAAACGTGTGCAGCAATGAAAAATACAAGTCAATACAAAGAATACGAGGGCACGTTTAGCTTTGTCTCCAGCTGCACCAGGCTTGTAGCCAAATATACATACAGGTACAAACAAAACACAAATAGGACAATACAGTATAGTATGTTCGGTACAGTTATATGGATATCCGAAAATTGTTCTTATACCCTGAGAATCAACTATAAACACCATTTACTGTGATACTGTTCCTGGTGGTCTACTTTTGGCGATTATACCCTGAGCCTGGTCACTATAGGCTGACAACATTTTGAGTTTGTTTCTTTATGGGGGAAATATCCATTTAACTGTTCCGAACATACTATACTATATTGTCCTATTTGTGTTTTGTTTGTACCTGTATGTACATTTGGCTATAAGCCTGGTGCAACTACAGACAAAGCTAAGCGAATTTTCATTTAATTTACTGTCATATATCACTTGCGCAACCTCTCATTTCTTTACAATAGTATCTTGGTGTGATTTTTGTATTACAGTGGTTTCTCAGAAATGATATATATTTTTTATGAGCGCATATTATTCACTGTTTTTTTCTCCTTTGAGACCTTAACTTGACCTGTACTATAAAAGATGGAAAATCCAAGATGGCGCCCACTTTTGCCATCCCAAGGAGAGAAGAGGAGACTAACAACATTTTGTTACAAATGCTCCTTCTATATATTTTATAGAATGGACATGAGTTTAAATATGTGTTTATAAAAACATTATTTGGCCCTTCAAAGCATTGAAGGTCAGTACTTTTTTTTAAAGTTTTTTTTTCTCCATTTAATGGAAAGTTAGTGCCAAAAATATATGTTATGAGACATGACTAAGCGTGACTGGTTAGTAGTCTGCATGCCGTTCTTTTCCTGGGGGACCAAAGTCAATTACAGTAATACAGGTAATACAGGTAAGAGGACACAGATACATGAAGTAAACTCCCTTTAAAAAATGAATTACTTTGTGGACCATCAAAAAAAATTAACAGAAAATTAAAATTAAAAAGAAGTCTTTACAACAGACTTATAAACAAGAACTAAAATACATCCTAAATGATGAATTTGCTTCAAATACTATTGAGCCATATAATTGAAGTCATTTGATGTATCCTTAGCAAACTGTCTAGATGCTGCCAAGATACTGCCAACAATGTCATTGCAAAGTAAACATGCATCTCATGACAAATATCTTTCAAAGCACAGAAATTGTATTTTCTTTTCACACGCAGATGTGTTTACATCAGGCATGTAAAAAACACAGCTTTAAGATCATGAAACACTTTCTCTTTGTCATGTGGTCAAATTTATTAGAATTACATTTAGGTTTAAATAAAACTGATACTTCTATTAATATTTATTTTCCCAATGTGTTAAAAGAGTAATTTCATAACATAAAAATTGTATAACAATTGATCCAATTTTCTTTAGGATTTTAATGTTTATCATTATCATTTTATTTATGTTGTAAGACTGTGTGTATGTATTCTATTGGGATTCAGAGCCCATTACCAAAATAAATGGTTTATGGTGTTAAATATTTAACCTCCCGCTAGGATTTAGGGGCATGAAGAACCATGGACATTCTCATTTCATGCTATTATTGATGAAAGAGAAAAATGGACAGTTACCCTTTTGAGGAAGTGCTAAATTAAAGATTGAAGGAAAAATAAAAGAGTGAGTTAATGTGAGAAAAAAGACAGTTACATTTCATCCTGGCACCTAAAATGTTAAAAAGTACATTTTAATTTATTACTAAATGACAAAAGAAACAGATTTTTTTGTTGAGTTATCATGCCTACTCAAATAAAAACACTGTCTACTTCATAGACATCGAAGAGATCAAAGAATGTGACAAAGTGGAATTTATCATACAGTGAGAATTGGGGAAGATGAATAGATTGAGTGGAAAATTGACAATGACACCTGGCTGGTTGAAGTCTCTCTGTTAATGCAATTACAGCTTGCAGAATCTACACTCACCATAGAATCTGCCCACAACAGAAGCTCCACAGAAGAGATCCCTCGGCATTTCAGTAAGACAATCCATCAATCACTCAACAAAGATATCTTATTAAAGGTTTAAAGTCATTTGTTTCTGAACCATTATATACCCAGTCTCTGAATAACAGGCTTTTTTTTTTTTTTTAACAATATCTAACAATAATTAGAAGATGTTTGAGGAACTGATGCTTTTAATAGAGATGTACAATAAAGCCATTTTATTCCTGGCATGAGGACACAGAACCTATGTCCACTATTATTGCTGATATTACTCATTAGAACAAATTATTCAATGAATGAATGAATGATGTAGAGCTAAGAGAATACATTTGTTGTATTTTTACATGTCTACAGCACACTGGTGAGGCTACCAGATAAGCAAATTTAAGAGCTGCTCAGAGCCCCCCACTTGCTTAGTGATCTGCAACAGCTAGGGTTGCCACGTTTTCTTCAAAAAAATACTGGCCTTGGTACTGTCTCCATAGACTTAACATTGGCCTGATGCCAATTTATTACCGATCTGCCGGTAAAATACCGGCCAGGTGGCAACCCTAGCAACAGCAACTAACTGAGGGGACATAGTTGCAGAGCAAATAGCTAATATCCACTTGATTATTTGGGATCCTAAAACCTAGAACCAGAATTTACATTACATAAATATATATCTATAAAGCATCATCAATTTATGTAGCACTTGGACCATATAAGGATATTACAGACTACCTTAGATGAACAGACATGTATATGAGTAGAGTCCTGCTTGCAAATTTATAATCTTTGTTGTTACTTTTTCTACTTAGGTTTTGCTATAAGTATATTAATGTTACATGTATATAATCACAATGTATGTTGTTTTGAATAAGGCTCTGAACATACATTTTTAAAACCTATTTTCTCAACGTATGACCATTCAAACCAACTGAAAAATGTAGGCATTTAATTATAGGTTGCTTAGAACAAAAAAGTCTCGTAGCCATTTTTTTATTTAAAAACAAAACATTATTTGCTTATTTATTTATTTAAGGAATGACGGTTTGAATGCTTTTTTCGCAGGCTGGGCTTGAAGGACCTGCCTCTAGTCCTAAGTATTTAGTGTCACCAGAGTTCTGACAAGCTGCTGATGCTAACTAATCAGGAAGTACCGTGCTGGCATTGGGTGTTTAAGGCCTATGTCGTGATGACAGCGTGGAATGTTATTAGTTTTCAAGATGTTAATTACAGCTCCCTTTAAATGTCACAAAGACTTACTAAGATACGTAGATACAGTCACAACTTTATTTTTTTATATGTTTTATGACACATCACTACATCATTTTCTTTTGGCCTACAGGGAATTACAAGATAAAAGTCATTTAAATTTAATCTACTATATTGACATTACATTACATTAACATTTATTTATATATTGTTAGCAATTTACGTAGCGCTAGGTACAGAGCACGGAAGGGAACTACGTACTAAGTTAGACAAACTAGAACAGACTGGTACATGAGGTAGAGAACCCTGCTCGCATCCTTTTACTAATAAAAGGATGGTTCGTTTTTCCGTTTTGAATTTGTATACAGAAAGACATTTAAGGGGACTTAATTAATTTCGATAGTAATAAAATTGAATTTCATTTTCATAATAATTAAAACACTTTCATGTGTATCCTGGGGAAAGGCAAGTTTATATTTGTTACGTTTCTTCTCATTGATTTTACTGAATGTGCAAAGATGATCTAACATCTCAGATGGCGAATCTATTTAATCGGTAAATAAAAAACTGTATTTTGGAAATTTTATAAAATATTTTTTCACAAAATAAAAAAAGCTTAGAAGATTTAGTCATTTAAGGAAATCCTTTTCTTTTACAGGAGAGGTTTTTTTCTCTCATCAATCTCCTATCCTCCAACTGTAGAGTCCCGAATCAACACTGCTATTCCAATTTTTCTTCACTAGTGTTCGGAGCACTGGAGAGTGATTACTGTGCATGCCCAGAGGTTTGCTTACATAGAAATAAATCATTTAATTTGAATAAAAAAGCACCAGACCAAAATAATCCTACATACGCACTCATTGGGTTACTTCTCAGGGACCATAGCTCGGTATGAGAGCCCCTGCTTTTCTACTATATTTTATATCAACATATGGTCATGATAATAATATGTGATTTGTATAATGGTTTTTTTGTCCCTGTGAGTGTTTAACAAATATTCATGCAGACAACTCAAGCTGCCAGTTCCTGTTAATCACATGTACTGACTAAATGACTCATAAATGAGGTGAGTCTTGAGCCATGGCCGAATGCTCAGGAACTACTATTTTGTGTTCACTCTGAGCACTGTGTAGAGTGATAAGCCTACCTGAAAGCACTAGGGTTGCCACCTTTTCTTCACAAAAAATAATACTGCCTCCATAGGTTGTAACCAATTCTCTACTATCCTGCTGGTGGCAACCCTAGAAAATAGCGAGATGATATATGGGGTGCCAGGAGTTTTTTCGGATAGTGTGAAACCTGATTAGAGCATTAAACTTAAACTTCTGCGAAGCACTGCATGGCGCAATCACACTTTTCAAACCCAATTTGTACAAACAAGATAGACAGGGGCTAAGGTTTTACCAGTAAATTCTGACAAAGATTGTGACCAATTACTCACATGTTATAATACTCCCATTAGTTTGTTTCCCAGATGTCTCAGTTGTGTGTACTACCAGAGACTTCTTGCCATATGGAATAGAGCACATTTCCAGTGATGTTTACTAAAGAGGCCAAAATAGAATTCACTAGGCAACCAGTAAACCTCTTATTAAGGTGACAGGTTGGTAAAAACAAACGTACAATTAATAAATATTCCTTTATAAATATATGTATATAGAATTATATATTTACTCTCAGTACTGGGATAAGGCTATATTTGGATAGACTCATGTAAAATCAACTGTGCTGTTGTAGAAAAAAAGACCTAGCAGGATAAATGAGTCATAATTGCTTATTTTTCCTGCATAGTTCATTCACTTAGCTGTTCCATGTTTATGATTCACTGACTGATACTTCAGTACACAATGCTATGCTGACTAAATTAAACAAGGTTCTGAAAATATAAACAGAAAATTAAATTACAGTTCTTGTTTCAACCTCCTTTATGCTTTGGGGGGGGGGGGGGGGGGGGAGACAGACTTGAAGTTTAGTCTTGCTTTCACTAGTATAACTTGGCAGGCTTCAGCTTGGGACTTAAATGATTGCTTTCAACAAAATTGTAAACTCTAATACCAATTTTAAACATAGTGTAGTCACAAAAAAGTCAAATAAAATAATTTTTTTTTTTTTTTTACAAAGCTCATACAATAAAATAGTATATAATAAATAATAATGCACAATACACAAATGGATCACCTCACCGCAATTAAAAAGGTTACAAACTCTTTTAAAGCTATAGTTTATATTAAAGCAATTTAAAAACACCTGAGATGACAAACTGGGAGATGCAGTCACATAGTATTAGTGGGTCCTAACACTTGAACTGAGCTTAACCTTTTTATTTGTATTACAATAGTCCTTCCTATTGTATATACAATGAGATATTGCAGGCATAGAATTAATAATAACTCCTATGAGTTATGAACTGATTTTGTATAGGGGGACCACATTTCCAAACTGCCATTCAGGGACACTTATTTTCTTACTGACGTGCACAAGTAGATTGCATCAAAGTTATGCTTGAGACTGGCAAAAACATTTCCGCCAGTGCATTTTTCCGTATTTGTGTACTTTGCCCAATGATATGCCAGATTTATTTTGCCATTAATATGCCAGTGTTATTTTGCCATTAATATACCAGTGTTATTTTGCCATTAATTTGCCACAGCCAACTTGCCCAATAATATGCCAGTGTTATTTTGCACTTTAATATGCCCCAGTCAATTTGCCCAGTAATATGTCAGTGTTATTTTGCCATTAAAAAGCCACAATCAATTTGCCTAATAGTATGTCAGTGTTATTTTGCCATTAATAAGCCACAGCCAATTTGCCCAATAATATGGCAGTGTTATTTTGCCATTATTAAGCCACAGCCAATTTGTCCAATAATATGCCAGTATAATATGCCAGCACGATTCGCTGCAGGGATGCTGGCACTCCCAAGCAGCTCATACCAGGACAATGTAGGGTGTCCGGGACAAAGCCTCCAAATTCAGGACTGTCCCTGGCATTCCCGGACACATGGTCACCGTACTTTCATACCTCTCACAATTTACTGTGTTGACAGCGAGAGTAGGGTTGACACTTTTTTCTCCAAAAAATAATAATTACTGGCTATGCTGTTGCCTCCATAGACAACATTGGAGCTAAATTCCAGCTGGATGGAAACCCTAGGGGAAGGCATGGCTTTGTAGGGGAAGTGATGGTGCTACAACACACACACAGAGCTCAGTGTATGCGCAGCATTCATTATCCAAGTTGGGACTATCCCACTTAAAGCAATATAACGGTGGGTCTACGAAAGTAATAATACTGCAAACTTCTGTAGCACAAGGAGAAAGATATGGAGGTTGTCATAAATGACAAGTGTCCGTTTACCGGTAACCAACTGCATGTGCACATGTGTCTATTTTTGTAAACAAAACTAAACATGATAGAGTGATGAAATGGGGGCATGTGTCCTGAGAGTTACTGCTAAATGTTATTGCCATGGTTACAAAGTGCACTCACTCTAACAACTAACATAGTGTAGAACGCTAAGCAGTGATTATAACAGATGACAAGTTTGTGTGCTACACAGACCACACATGTTTAGGGTGCTACTTATTAATCATTTGGTTACATGTATTATTAGTTGCAACATTTCAGTTTTGGCTTTATCTGTAGTGTTCTCCACACTATGTTCATTATCTTATAAAATAAATAAATAAAAAGTGCATGGCTCTGTCTAAAATCAGTCTTTCTGTTGTGGATTTATGTTTTGTGTTCTGGGGTCTATATTAATTATCCAATAAACAAATAAGAAACATTTCTGTCATAGAAACATAGAAACATACAATGTGTCGGCAGATAAGAACCATTCGGTCCATCTAGTCTGCCCAAATTTTTTTTTTTTTTGAGTACTTTTATTAGTCCCCCGTTCCCGGTAAGGCCTACATTTTAGTCTTAAATTCTGATGTTAACCATTTTTTTTTCCATATGATCCAGTAACTGAAAATATAAGATATTAAACCTGTGGTAAAGGTTACTACAATTTGCTTTACACATCTGTGAAAAAGTTAGAGGGGGCTGCTCAACATCATGACAAGAGTCAAAGTTATTTTGCTATCATATGTATAACTTGCGATAATCAATCTATAAATTAATGGATACGATTTTACATTTCTAATATTTAAATTGTTTCAGGTTCAAAATAAAACAACTGAAGGGATGTCTTAGGGTAGGACAGTGTTGCACAAATCTTTATTGTAGTACAGTACTAGATTTTGCAAATTGCAGAACATTAAGGTAGACTCCCAGCGGAAGTAACAGGATAAACATAACCTTTCTTGAGAACTGGGGAAAATGGCAATCTATCCAAGCCAACAGGGTATATTATATATGTTTTGCAGGCAAGCAGCCAGGACAGTGTGTTGCTCTACTTGAGCAGAGGTTTAACTTTTAAATAGAAATGCTTTGTAAAGGAGAACTCAAAATCTTACCTAACTACTGTGGTGACAAAGCCATTATGTTGGCAATGTATGTATGACAAAGTATTATTTTGTTTAAGGAAGGTGAATTTTTTTAGTATTTAACACAATTTCAGAGTTTCTTGGGGCTAGTCACTAAAAGGTGAGTTGAGGTGAGCTGAAGTGAGTAGCAGGGGAGTTATAGTCAATAGCAGGTGGGGTGAAGTGAGATGAACATTTCATCTCACCAATTTAGCAATACATTGTGCGGGAACAAACCTGATGAGTTCACTTAATGGGGAAACTAACCAGGTGTGTTCCTGCACAATGTATAGCTACATTGGTGAAATGAAATGTTCATCTTTCACCTCACATGCAATTCACTTTAACTCACCTGCTACTCACCTCAACTCACCTTTTTGTGAATAGCTGAATAATATGAATAATAATATGATTATATGAAGCTGTCATATCTACATGTTATACATTTGGGAATCATTTTTAATACCTAGTGTCACGCAAGTCAAGACTTAATTTGATTTGTTACTCATGTATAAGTATACAAATAACTTGCATGCCATAACGCTACTGTATTTTGTAACTTACTAGGTGATTGTATCCATTGCTTGTAAAATGAAACAACTATAGTGGAAAGTTAAATGGCATCTTTTAATCTTTCATTTTACTTAGTTAAGTGTATGATCTCAGTGGTCATAATTGAAATGAGAATGTTAAAGTGGTCGCTGACCTATATATGTATGTGGCAGTCATTCAGACAATAGGGTCTGTTCAATGACCTGAGTT
Source organism: Pelodytes ibericus (assembly GCA_036172795.1). Taxonomy (NCBI): domain Eukaryota; kingdom Metazoa; phylum Chordata; class Amphibia; order Anura; family Pelodytidae; genus Pelodytes; species Pelodytes ibericus. Next base: position 188,770,940 of record CM069859.1, read on the forward strand.
AAAAGCTGCGATAAGAGGTATTTCCCTTCATTGAATCAGGCCCCATAGCTGTAGAACTATAGCTACAAGGAGTGACCTAATGTATCTTCTTCTCTGGGTATATTAACAACCAATAATATTATGGCGAAGTGCATTTTATAACCTCCTGTTACCTGTGTTGATGTCTTTTGTTCCATCAATTATTTGTTTTACAACACTGATGTTTGCTAGATATAATTGTTTGTGAGATAGTAAATAGGCTCTGTGCTTTGATAGTTGCAGTGTTGATTTGTGAAAGAATACTCTTGAGATCATATATATATATATATATATATATATATATATATATATGTTTTTTTTTTCTTTATTACAAAATTATAAAAATTACATTAATTCATTTCATTATAAATTATGATATATTCATGGCTTAGATCAAGATATCTTCATATCATTCTTTAAAATTACTGATGCCAAGAGTACACTTTGGGGGTCTTTAAGGTAATAATTATGGTTAATATTTAAGTTTTTCAGAACTCCCTGCTAAAATTTGACACCTCAGTTGCATAACTCCTAGCATCTGCTCCTGGCAAATCATGACATTGGCGGTGCAGCTTGGGAGGTCAAGTGTGAGCAGTAACGCATGTGCAGCAATGAGCAGTATGCATTCCCTGGTGTTCCAGAATGAGATTGGGAATGTGATACAGAGGTAGAGCTCATTGGGACAGCAGGACAGAGTCCTAAAATCTTCTGTACTGCACAAAGCGGGACGTTTGAGAGGAATGCAATTGTGTGTACTACATTACCCAGCATGCACCGTTTCTCTGTTGACATGACCATAATAATTATTAAACAGCAAGGGTGCCCATCCTTGCTCCCCTCTTGTTTGCCTAGATGGAGGGGGCACTGGATGTCATGTGCAGGTGAATCGTGAGGGATCGCTATTACTAATTTTCCAGCCATACAAAATGGTAAAATGGCAATGCGTGGCACTGGCTGTGCAGGGCCTTGGCTGATTGAATTGTGCATTATAGTGAAGGCTAAAATGTGCTATAAGCCTGCTGCCCACAGGTGACCAAACAGGTTACCCACAACACACTTGGGAAACTTTTAAATAACTGAAGAACATTGCCCACCTCCCTCCACCAAAAAATACTATCACAAAAAGATTCCAATTTATATGGAGAGATGATAGACCTGTTTGGAGGGATTTTAATGGAGTAACATACGTGAGCAGCCAAAACTAGAATTCCTGGCATTTAGAAAAGTCACAGATTTAAATTATAGGAAAAACTCCTGGATGTGTACGTTAAAGTCACTTCTTCTCTGAGACATGGTCTAATACGTATGAGCTACAACCTCATACTTCCACCTGCTCATTATAGATACGTTATATTAAAGTGATTTGTCTGAATACCGTTTTATTGTAATGTAAAGGATAAGAATGATCTCCACACTTTGTTAGCAGAACTGCAAATACACGCATTGATTAAAAAATATTTCAAATCTCTCTGCGGTGCCCTCTCTTCAGGCATAGGTTCACATGCAAATGAACTACATGAATATAGTTATTTGCATATTATTACACAAGGTGATGTAATATATGAGAGACAGCAAATCGTTTTTTTAATCTAAGCATTTCCTTGTAATTCTGATAAAGCAATATATATCAGAACAGATCATTTTTTTTTATATTCTGTATTTAAAACTATTTTTAAGATTTTGTGTCCTTTTAACCAAAATAGTTTTATAAAGCCTTGGAAATGATTTTTTGCTAAGAATATTCATGACTACTGGTGAAGCAATGTATTGCTCACTCTCTGGCACTGAAAGGTTTTTTTTTTTCAGGATAAGGCTTTTAAATATTTCTGGTGCAGGGGAATACCACATGATTGGCTAATAGAGTGAGGGGAATGTAAAGTCTTGTAATGCTACATCTTCACATTAAAAAAGGAACAGTCACCAACGTACCCACCAGAGTGTACATTGCTATTAAGTAGAATCCAGACATGAAGATTCTCTTACGCCACTTGCTGGACTGCTTCTTTAGAGTGGTAGGGTTTGTAATAAGCCTGACAGAAAAATTAGCTTTTTGCGGGATGACGTTTGCCTAGAGCCACTTAATAAGTATGCGATAAACCCCCATTTTTCAGGGGTGTCATGTCATGCAAACAGGGCATTATCATTGTTTGTGTCCATGCTGGTTCCAGTTCTGTCTATTTTTAATGTGTCTTCAGACGTTGCTGCCCACCTCCAAGCTGTTTTGACACATGACATTCTCACTTTCCAGATATGTTCTTTTTTTATATATGAAAATCATTTTGGGGGCGCTGTGCACCTGTAGTTCCTCTAACTTTGGATGCTTAGGGTATAAATCCAGTCCTGCCTGCCTAGCATTAGAATGTAGCAAATCTACACCTCAGCGACAAGAATGACACCTTGGCAGTAGCAAACGGATAGAAATCATATTAAAGTGGTACTTTAAAAAAAAACTTTTGCTTCTGTCACAGAAAAAAAAATGTAAAACTCACCTTCCCATCCCATATCGTTTTAAATATACAAATGGGTTCATACTAAGCTCAGCCTCTTCATTGAGGCAGAGCTATTCTCTCTGTAGGCATGCACAGATCAGTCTTTTGATGCTCAAGTACGATTGCCACCTTTTCATCATAGAATTACCGGCCATATTATTGTCTCCATAGAGTTAACACTGATGTAAAGTCAAAATACTGGCTTTATGGAAACCCTATACTCATGTCTCTTGGAGTTGAGTTGACGTTTTTTTTTCTGTCTCTGCAGAGACATCCCCTGGTTTTTAAATATGAACAATAAAAACGATCTAACTACAGGATCCCTATATAGATTAAATGTAAAAATATGGGTCTTTTGCTGTGCTAACATTGAGTGACAGTCGGCAACCAGCGCAGACTCAGTGAATCAGGGAGGCTGCTTGTTGGAGGATGAATGGCGGTAATTTCCATATCATTTTATCCCCATAGTAGGGCCACTGTCATTTTGAGTTTTCTATAACTGAAACAAAATTAAAAACAAACAGTGGTTCTTTATTCCGCACAACAAGTATATTTTCAAAAAGCATTGCTTTTAATTTCCTTTACTAAGGTATATACCATAGCACAGCTATCACATTTACAAATATTCACTACATTCTACAAATGATTATTTTTCCCATGAAAGATAATATGCTTCCAAAGCAGAGACCCAATCAAAGTTAAAATCACAGTTAAATGTGTACTTACTGGTATTTCCACACAACAATTAACTTTTCAGCCCAGTTCATTGGAACACTGATTGCTGGCTGTGCAGTAAAAGGGTAAACCGTGATCAAAGCAGACCTCTAAAATTGCTAATGTTTGTTATAAGCCAAAAGTGGAATACTAAAGATTAAATAATCAGCATGCCTAAAACAAAAAAACTTTTATTGTTTTCATTAGGATCTGACCACAGGTCCTACGGCACAGCACCTGGGGTATGTAATAGGGCATTAGTGAAATGCCTAGAGACTTAATAAGTGTTTTAATAATCAGTAAAACTATAGTTTGGATTATTACAAAATGCTATTATGCTACATATTTCATTGGATCAATTACAGGACACTTTATAGATTGTAGAATGGAAACAAATCCTACAGGCCTTTCGTTCGTTATAATTCAGTCACTTACAATAGGGTATTGTAATAATTTGCTTAATTTGGCTTAATTTATGAAAAACAAAAGGTAACCTTGAATAAAAACAAGTGGAATTCAGATATTCCATCTATCTATAGATCATATAGACAGATAGACATATAGATCTTGTATCTATTTGTCGGTGCACACTTGTAACGCTAGTTTCCAACTAAAATCGGCAGCGAATTATAATCTGTATTTGTAATTGTACTGGGCAATTTCAAAGAAAACATATTGTTTATGTTTTCTTTTCATATTTGTGTTGCTTTAGAGGAAAAGCTTCATGACTGGGAAGAAGAACCGTAAATAAGTGACCAACAAAGGGCTTACCTGTCTTCTTGGTCCATTCACTCCTACTACCATTCATGATGCCACCCAAGTACCCTCAGTGGCTTCCCCATACCTCTCCAGCAGATTCCCTACACATTCCCCCTCTTCCCAGAATCATTACTGCCTCAAACCTCTCTGAGCAGCAGAAACATTCTCAAATAAACCTGTTTTTATAATTTGGCTATTTTGGCCTAAGTTTTACAATTCCCTTGCCAATTTACCAGAGTTTACTGTGTGTAGTGAATAAACCCTATGGATTTCATTATCATTTTTTTTTCTATTTTGTTTTAATTTCACAATTTCCTCTATGTATTTGACTGTTGAAGAGCTATCACACTTTAAAACATACTCCTTTTAACTCAATACAAGTTGAAGTTATTTTACCAAGTGGAAACTTTATTATTTTTATTATTAACCTTACAGAATCAAGACTACCACTGACTGTCCCAGTAAAGAAACACTCAGTATTTCATGAAATCATTGATAAGCACAATTATTATCTAAACATTAAGGTTTGCCAGTATGGTGGCAGCACGAAAATGTTTTTCTGTATGTATCGGTGACTCCGAGATCTTGTGGTACTTGGCCTTGTAAGTGAAAGAAAAAGGATTTGTCCTGGAGTCAGAATGAAAAACCTCCGGACAACAACTTATAATGTAAAATCTTCTTTATTGTGTACCGACAAGCACCATTTGGAAAAGGCACCACAAAAAAAGGTGAAGATGAAAACCTTACGCATTTTGTGCCTTGGACTGGCGCTTAATCATAGCCTATGATGAAGCAGGAGTCCGAGGCGCTATACGCGCAAGACTTTCAGCGACACCTGTTTTTGTGATGCCTTTTCCATATGGTGCTTGTTGGGACACAATAAAGAAGACTTTACATTGAACTGTAATACTCACAAAGCTGGTAAGACTAAGAATGTAAGTACAAGAGATGGTAATGAATGTACAGAAAGTATTTTTACAAATATCTTACAAACTTCTTCGTTGTATTTAGAAATATTGAGACACTTGGTTACAGTACATTTTAGTTTCAGCTGGGTTGCCACCTTTTCTTCCAAAAAATACCAGCTTTGCTATTACCTCCATAAATGTACCATTGACTTCAAGACTATTTAATTTTTTATCAGCCTGCCTGGTAAAATACCAGCTGGATGGCATCCCTAGTGACATGTCTGCTGTTAAGCAAAAGACTTTGTGTGCCATGTTACCATGTACTCAAATATTCAATTCCACCTTTAAAAAATACCAAGTTAAAACATACAGATCAAAGTGAGGGAAACAAAGAAGAGAGAAATATGAATACAGGACATATGGGACCAAGGCATGGGAGAGAAAAATAAGAGTAAATAATTGCAGATGTCTCCAGGGAATAAATGACTTCATCGTATGATTTAAAAGCTCCACATGTAGAAATACAGTTCAGTAAAAAAAGACAAAAGGAAATTCCTCTCCATCCACAAATATGTTCAATACTCATGAACATAAACCAATATTAATGATGTACTGTGGCCTGTCTATTCTCTTACTGTCTTTTAACTCACAGCCAGTACACGCACCCAATTTATTATTTTGCTTAATGTGAATATTCTAGATATTCTAACTGCCTGCTTTACAGGCAAAAAATGTTGTTGTTGTTTTTTATCCTCAAAAACCTCCTAAAAGAACATTTTACTGAAGGGTCACCAAAGTGTCGACTCAGGTAGCTCAGATTGTCTTGAGACAATCAAAGCACCGAGTCAGATCAATGTGGCTGCTTTTCATGCCGACGTTTTGGAGTTTGTCCGCCGAAATGATAGTCTCGGCTCTCCCCACAGACTTCTATAGGGAGGACTTCGGCTTCTTTTGAGGCCATTTTGGGAGGATATAAGTCTTTAAGGAAATATTGTATTTCCTTGATTCTAAGATGCACTTTTACCCCCAATAGATCTGACCCCCCCCCCCCCCCCCCCCCGGGCCAAGAGTTGGGAGTTGGTAAAGAATAACTGCCACAGAAAAATATTTGAATATTTAGAAGAAATACTAAAATAGCAGAAAAACATATGGGTGCTTTAATCAATCAGATCTCAACTTGCTGTCAGATGGGACACATTTGGTACAGGTTGCATGTTGGACATCCCCTGGCATACAAGGTCGTGACAGCCCCGCTTTCAACAATGATTACATGAGATTTTACAACACCACAGGTAAACCACATTATATAAAGTGAGCACATGGTAGAGAGACTACAGGTGTACCTCCATGTTTTAACCCCTTAGTGACAAGACATTTTCACCTTGACTTTCCCTTGGTGACAATGGCTGTTTTGACATTTCTGGGGTGTTTGTGTTTAGCTGCAATCTTCTTCTTTCTCACATTTTGTACCCACACAAATTATATGTTGTTTTTATCGTCATAAGGAGGGCTTTCATTAGATACCATTATGTTCATCATATCTTATAAATTACTACAAAAAAAATCATAAAATATGATGAACATTTTTAAAAAACCCACTTTTTCTAACTTTGACCTAAAATATAATTTAGACAAATACAATCATTAAAAAATACCCCGTCTAAATAGTTTCTAAATGTTGTCCCGAGTTCAGAAATATGCATGTTTCCATATTTTTCAGTATTTTTTGCGAGTTATGGGGCAATGTTTTTTTCCTATATTGAACTTTTGACCCCAACCCGAACCCAAAATTTAACCTTAACACTAAATTTAACCCTCAACTCTAACCCTTATGCTATCCCTTAATATATTTTAATTTAATTTTAACACTATCCCTTATGCTAAAAATTATTTAATTTTAACCCTATAGGCTAATTTAACTATTGTAACCATTGCTGGGATTGAACCCTGGATCGCTGTGTTTCTGGTGCCTGTGTCTGTTCCGTGCTCCACCAGAGGGCTTGGTTTTCAGTACTGCTTTGTGTCTGTCTAGCTCCTGCCCATACTTAATTCCGCCCAGGTGTTCCCTGTCCTTCATTAACTTCCTTGTTATTTAAACCCCCTCCTCCCAGCACTCTTTGCTGGAACATTTTTCCTGCCTGTCTTTTGCTGGTGTTATTGTTTTGTTCCCTGATCCACTGTTATCGATTTGGCCTGTACCCTGACTTCTCCGTCCTTCTCCAGTCCTGACCTTTTGGCTTGTGACCCCGACTACGTTTTCTGATTTGCCCGTTTGTTCCTGTTTGACAAGATGCCCAAAAGAAGACCGCAAAACCCTAATTGTGGCCGCTCAAAGCCTGGGGCTCCACCCTTGCGGGAGAGTGGTCACCCTGCACAGGGTATCACACCTGCTCCAGCCCTTGCATCTGGACTCCAGCAAGAACTGGCAACCATGCCGCTGACAACTATATAACCAGTTTTTATTTAATTAAATATTTAATTTTATTTTTTTACATTGCTATGCTACTTAACTACCAATAGGGGCAGTCAAGTAGCATATTCAGAGCGACAGAAGTGAAATTACTTTCACTTCCGAAGCTCAGACCTCCAGAGGGCATAGCCATATTGACGGAGCATGCTGCTCCGTCACTATGGCTCCCACGATTGCTCCGTGGGGCGATCGTGGGTGCCCCAGAAAATAAATTTCAGTGCTGGCTATTGCCTCGACAACGAGGCAACAGACTAGCACCGTTAAAGTGGGTTTCACGATCGTTGATCGCAAAAAACGCTTGATTCACCGCAGGACGTGCCAGGCATGTCCATTGTCGCGAAGTGGTTAAACAAAAATGTGTTGTTTTGTTTTCATTTGTAAATGTGAAACATTTCTGACATAGTGTGGACTAACCAATCTTAGCAGGTATGAATTTGTTTGGATTTGGCCTGCTGACATTCTCCTACGCAAAAGAGATCCCAATGCACATAATAATGTAGCCATTAATTACACCTGTCAACAAATCACAGATATCAGTCAGCACACGTATTACATGACTAATTTATTGAAAGGCTTTTATACTACATACTTTGGGTCTCATGGTGATTTTTACATGTTACAAAAGCTGTACAGAACAGTTATACGGTCTGTGACCTTTACAAGATTTTTGGTACAGGCCAGAGAACCCAGAGTTTATAGTGGGTGAGAATTGTTTACAAATAAAACTATTGCATACTAACTAGAGCAAACCAGATGTACACTGACTCTCGGGATACAAGTGAGGTCTAGTTATTCTTATAGTGTAGGTTGTTACACTGACAGGAATTATGAATATTACTATTTAAACAACACAGTGGGGTTTCTTCACTACAGGTGAAGCGACAAGTGAACTGTAAAAATTCGGCATTATTAGCTGAGTTTGAAAGAAAGGCAGGTTGGGGAATGTCGCCAAAACCTGATATTGCAGTTTCCTTGTCAGTTCACTTTTAGTGAATAGACCCTCCCCCAAAGTCAAAGTCTAATTATGGCCCTCTAAGCAATCAAGGTGAAATGCGTCATAGACCTCAAATGCAGAGATCCAACTGCTCCGCATTAAGCAGTGTAGGAGAAGTGTCTGCACAAGGACAGCACTGTCAGGAGCAGTCTGTGAAAGTCCATTAAACATCATTAATTTGTCAAATAGTCCAGTAAATGTCCACTATGAACTATGCTGTTTCTCTGATGCTCAGGTTCGGCATGTTGTGGACTGGGTAGATTGTTAGGAGGGGATGATCCAGTGGTCCAGTAGAAGACATTGGTACAAACAACAAAGCTAATGGCAGGTGGGGAGCCCTTAAAAATTATTTTAGGGCAATAGGTCATAAGCTTAAACAAAGAACCTTCAAGGTAATATTTTCTGAAATAATATCAGTACCACACACTACATCAGGGAGACAGCGGGAGCATTGGGAGATTATTGCATGCCTTTTAAGGTTGTGTAAGAATGAGGGATTTGGGTTCTTGGAGCACTGGGCAGATTTCGCAGTCGGGTACATACTCTATGGCAGTGATGGACTGAAGTGATGAGGGAGCTGTAGTAGGAGTTTTTAAATTAGGTTCTGGGGGGAAGGGTGAAGATCAAAACAGTGGCGGATGCAGGGGGGGGGGGGGCACTTGAGCGGAGGTGAATAGCAGTGCAAGTTACTCAGCGGGGAATGCATGCAGCATTGGCTCTGTGTGTGTTTGCCTCGTGCTCTCCGTGCATAGCTATGGTTAAGAGCTTCAGAAATACGATGCTCTGCATCATCACTACGCGCGGGGAGAGAGAGACATGGGAAGGGAGAGGAGACAGACAGACATGGGAAGGGAGAGGAGACAGACAGAAATGGGAAGGGAGAGGAGACAGACAGAAATGGGAAGGGAGAAGAGAGAGACAGACAGACATGGGATGGCAGAGGAGAGATAGAGACATGGGAAGAGAGAGGAGAGACAGACAGACATGGGAAAGAAGAGAATACAAAGAATACAAAGTAGGACACGTGAAGGAAGAAGAGAGAGTCGGACATAGGAAGGAAGAGAGACAGATGGACACGGGGAGTGAGAGGAATTTCGACAGACATGGGAAGGGAGAGGAGCGGGACAGAAGGACATGGGGGAGAGGAAAAGACAGACGGAAAGGTGCCCCTCCTGAGATCAGACTCTGGATCTGCCCCTGGATCATGGTAGCTCCTGGAAATGGAGTAATGGTAGCTAGAGTAGATTGGAAAAAAGTAGTCTGGCTAAGGGAAAAGGGGGTGAGAGCAGTGGTGGTTTGCATTTTAAGAACTTATTATTTCTTTTACATATTCATGTCATTACTTGTCTGTTCATAAAGTTTGTATATATACAGAAATATACATATTTTACATGTATATCAATAGAGGTTAAGTTTTATGACATAGAGGGGGCATATCTATTTCCCTCCCTTTTCAGTTTTTTGCTAAACAATCAAACATTGTTCTGTGGTTAACCAGTTATTCTTCACCATTACTGTAAATTTGTTAAAACGAATGAGGTCCAATGCACATATGCATTTTTGATCATGCAGCCCACTCCAGAAAAACCTTGGACATCCATACTACAGGTTCTATTGTATTCTCTCATTCAATTACTAATACCCAACCCCCACCAGCCAGAACATGGAACATTAGTACATTAAAATTTACTGCTTAGTGAATAAACCCCCAGGTTGAACTGGAGTATCTAAAAATTATCTTAATGCAATTATTTTCAGTATAATTATTTATGCAGAAAAATATACTTAACATATTGTATCAGTGAGTTTTTTTATTTGTCATTAAATTAAACTGCGTCTTACTATTTGACGATTAGAGGCTGTGATTTGTTTTTTTTTTGATGGTTACAAATAGTAATAGTAAATGTATACTGTGATAGTTATATCATCAGATCAGCATCCTCAGGGTACCTGTAAATACTCTTTCATACAATGATTTGTTACTTTTGGAACAAGTTGATCAAATTCAGTGCTGTCCATTATTATTCCTTGGCAGCCACCCAGATACAGAAAGTTCTTTGGGTAATATTTAGCACATTGCCCCAATTTTAATGGGTTAATTACGTGTTAATTACAGAAATATTTAAAACTGGCAGTATGAGATCTCTTGAGAACTAATCTTGACAGCCATGATATAATACATTTGTGACTTTTGTTACCACACTTTTTTTGGGTTGTCAGCGAGAACAGTGTCTAATAAAACAGGTAAGATATCTGAGAAAATAGTAGTGTATCTGTTTTTCATGTAAACTTGTCATCCCGCAAAAATTGAGAATGGCGAGGCCAGCTTCAGGTTAGTATTAACACGGACGGTAAAATAACCAACAAATGAATAGTTCCACACAGACAAGTCACATTCCGAAACTGGGTGAAGGCCAGGATTCATTGGCCAACAGGAAGTGAGGAAACACAGACGGGTCTGCTCAACAGCCAATGGAAAAGCGGGAAACTCCATGAAAATGGGACTGGTGACAATGCATTAGAGGGAGGATCCGGTTTCAGAGTTATCCAATTGGTGTAGACTATGAGGGGCATGTACTAAAAAAACTTTGCTCCTTTTGCAATGTACTAAACATTTAACACTCAAAGAGTAAATACGAGCAAACTGCGAATAAAAACAGGCAAGTTTGAGAATATTTTTTCTACCTCTTTTGATAGCACTTGGTAAAAGCTGGTGTAATTTTCCCACGCAAATAAGAATTATTGTTCACAAAATATTCGCAAAACTCTTTAGCGTGCGCAAATATAATCGCAATTTATTAGCGCAACCGGAAAAATGCACGCTAAATAAAACAAAACGTAAGAGGCGCAAATCGGGGGAAAAAAACGTAAAATGTTACAAATAGTCGCAAAGTGCTCCTTACTCATGTTGTACCCACTTTTTTCCCACTGCACTTGTTTAGTACATGACCCCCCATGAGAACAGAGCACTATTCCCCATCACACACACTACCAATTCACAGGTGGCAGATGTTGTTTTTCACACAGCATTGCCCTGCAACTTCCTCAGGCACAACCTTTGAGAACCACTGGTTTAAGCCCTTTGCGACCCTATGACGAGTGAACTCGTCATAAGAGCCGCAGCATTAGCGACCTTATGACGAGTTAACTCGTCATGCAGTCTAGCCGGCACCGCCAGCCAGTCTGCAACGGGTCCAGGACTAAGCCTCGCACCCGAGGCAAAGCTCTTGGACCCGATCGGTGGATTTCCGGGCATGTGATCACGGTGATTGAGTGATCACCGCGATAACATGCAAATTAGATGCAAAGTCAGTGACTTTGCCTCTAATTCACTCTCTGTGCTTCACGTTCTTATAGTGAAGCACAGAGAGTGACCTGTAAATAAAAATAAATAAATAAAGAACATAGACAGAGCGGGGGGGGGGGGGGGGGGAATTAACCCTTTCAATGCTGATCACAGTTTGTAACTGTGATCAGTTTCCTTCCATTTTATGGCCCTCATTTAGTTTTTTTGAATGAGAGACAGGAAAATTATGTTTCAAAAACCGCATATAAGAAAAATTGAAAAACGCTCTGGTCCTTGGCCTTGGAAAATCCCTGGTCCTTAATGGGTTAAACCATATATTTCTCTCAACCTTGTTTACACCTCCATCAACATGATAATGAATCAGATGTGTGCCAAAATGGATGCACACGCATCTGTCCACCCTCAAATGCTAATCAGCATCAAACAAAAACGAACATGCAGCCAACACCATTTGGGGGAGGGGGTGGCACATCCATGTATACATTTCAGCAGCCTTATTTGAAGTTTTAATCTCTACGCCAAAGACATAAGTTGGAAACAAGTAGCGTTAAAATTATATATTTATAATATATAATATATGTAATATATTTATTAAGCTACTAGGTCCCTTCGTCAGGCATTAATGAGGCTAAAGCAAACATTCCTAATTACAAAACATAGACATAAGTTAACATTAATCATTTTCTTTATTAGTAGAATAATGTCTTCACAATTTGGTCAGCACAATATATAGATTTTTTTTTCTAATTATCTATGACGTGATACAATGGGAAGTTTGCCTCAGTGTTAAATTTTAAAATCATATATTGGGTCTGGATAATATGTGTAAAACTTCCAAAACAGTGACAATTGCCCTCCCTGCAATCATTAGTTTTAATTTAGTTTCTTCTATTAAAGCAAGAAAATAACTGGCCACATATTTTAACTTTTACATAACTTTTACCTTTAACCCATAAGCTTCATCATTAATTCAAGGTTTCATTATGACAACTTACATGTGATGTGTAAAAGGGAATCCAGAGATATAATGCAAACTTTTTTTTTTTTTTTTTTTAACAGTGGTGGGAGTTAGATGAAGTGGGATAATTTGTGATGTAAAACGGCTGCTGTATATCTGAGCACCTTATTAATCAATCTGTCAAAGGGAAATATGGTTTCAAATTAAGTCTGTGTCGCACTGAATATAGCCTGTTTGGTAATATTGCACAATAAGCAAAAAAAAATAAAAAATACTAATGTGAAAAAAATGCAGTAAAACATTTGGAAATATTATATCAGAACGATATAAAGCAAAATGCCTTCATCCATTAAAGCCTCATTGGATAATGTGACGTTTAGCAAATGGGAGAACTTGATGCAAATTTTTTATGCATCGTGGGAGGTATCACTGACCCTGAAATGCCAGTGTCCTGTGAACCCTGGATTATGGCTATGTCCTGGTTTTAAATATGTAATCAATAATCCTTCCTGTGCAGTGGCTTATATGATTTCCACTTTGGCTCCTAAAATACCTAAAGCTGGCTCCTACATTTTTGGATTGCAGTAAATAAAATTCTATGGACAATTTCCCTGCCTTCTAAATGTATTTGGTATGTCATCTAAAGTCTACACTATTTGCAGAGGGCTATTTTGCAATATTAGATTGGGAGAACAAAAAAGAATGTCCTTAAAGGGCCCAAAATGCATCTTCCACATATTAATGCATATTAATGTAATTTCAAAGTACTTTAGAATGCATGTATTACATTTTTCATTTCTTAAAATATAAAATACTTACAGCTAGATGAAATTATGAAATTTCAGCAGTTTGCAAGAATCCAAAACTGCCCACACTATCTGAGTAAAAGTAAATTTCCTTTTTTTTTTGCTGCAGAACCAATGAGAATAATTTTTATTCACATGAATGGAATATCCTGTTTTTCCTTTGTCATCAGACAATGTGTTACACTGTTAAGAGATCCTACTATGTACAAGAGTAAGGCCATTCCGAGTCCTCATAATATATTCAATTGGAAGAGAACAGGAAGTGACTAAATTAAACAAAACTTTATATCCTCAGTGTCTATATAATCAGTGCTGCCGCATGAGTAAAATATAAAAATGTGATTTATACAGAATTCTTCAAATCACACTACAGTAGTAATCTTCATCTTGCACCAAAGTGAGTTTGGGGACCAAGAATACAGTGCCAGACAGGTCTGGTTAAATATAGGCTTGGGGAAGTGATGGTGAGTTTATTTAATTTTTTTTTTTAATATACTTTATTTCTATGCAATATAACAAAATATTTATCTTTGTTTCTTTTAACAACAGGTAACAATAAATGAAACAAAAGTAAAACCGTTAAATGTGTTCATTTGTATTAACACAAACACATAAAGAAGGAAATAAATATCTAGAGAAATATAAATCAGTAATTAAGTCAATAATACAGACTTAACTCATAAACTCCACGGTTCCTCTCCTCAACCATGCCTCCCTCAAAATATCCAAACATTCCACATCACTAAAGTAAGAGAGCGAGAGTGAACAAGAAACAGAGAGGAGTACCAGGGGAGAAAAAAAAGGAAGGAAAAAAAAATATGTTGGAGATGCAAATTTAACAAAAACGTGTTAAACCCTCTATGGCTCTACACTATCCCTATAACTAACTCAACAACAAAACTTCCTCATTTTGCCCTAATTTAACCCTGTGCTTACACTTACTATGCCTATTTCTTACCCTAACTTCCCTTACACTGACCCTGGGTGGAGATTGTATAGGCTCTTATGAGAGGTTATCCCATATCCCATATATCCACATATCCCAAGCAATTACAGTTTTGAAGACTGACGTTTTATCAAAAGCATTGTTATAGAAGTTGTGGAACTTCCAGCCATCCACCAGCAGATGACAGTGTCAGAAGAAGAAAACCAGTTTTTTAAATATGGCAACAGGTAATAGCTGTAATCTTTTTCAGCATTGAACATGCATTTGATCTTGTAATCATCTGGGTGCCACATAAAGTAATTATAGTTACGAATACAATCAAAATTACCTCACAAATTGTTTTAACAATGCCTAGAACAGTTCAAGATCTAATTGTTTCCTATGAATAAAAAGGCCACATAGTAGCTTGATCTTGCTCTTTATCACAAAGCACCCCAGCCAGCATATAATTTATCCATGTAATCCTGTGAACATGAAACAGTACCATGGAGGGAGGGTACATATAATACAGTATGTACTGTATGTACATATGTGTAAGTGGAAATTCCCTAACTTTTATTGGGCTTACTAAGTGGCGTATGGGATGCATGTGTGTTTTATTACATGCCCTCTAGATTGATGTGGTAAGTGCACCATTTATGACGTAATAGCATATTGAAAGGGACACTCCCACCAAAAAAGGAAAAGGGTTTATTTTTTTTATTTTGCATTGTTGATTTCAGATATGTCTTTTGCATTTATTATGTGAGTTTATTTTATGACATATTTTACTAAACAAGTGTGACTGGGTGCCACCATTTTGTGAAATATCGTGTTTTTGGGTGTGTCTCCCACCACCCCCCTCCCCTGCCCCACAGTGACTTTACAGCACTAGCATCTCACTTTGACTCGGCGGACACAGAATGTAGTCTATAAGTCAGAATTCTGATCATAGACTTGCACTGAATGGGATGGTAATGTAACTAGTACATCCCAAGGGGGTGGAGTATGATCCTGTCTGATCAGGTTAATCTTCTCTCTTTGTGTTGGAAGGCAGGTTAAAAAGGTTGTACACAGCCAGCTAGTCCTGCCCACTATGATATCTAGGAGCCAGTAAGAGAGTAGGGGTGGATCTTATGACATCAACATGCAGGCTTTGGCCAGTGGCCACAGTTGTAAAGTGAGACTTGCTGGAAGATTTTGGAGAATGTTGCATCATGGGTAAAATTCTCAAAATGGATGCTGGAGATAAACACCTAATTTTATTTTTACTTTTATTTGCAAGTAATTAAAACATAGAAAAAGAAAACACAGTTTCTTTTAAATGCACAGGCAATCTAGTTACACCTTATGTAAGTGGTAGTGTCCCTTTAATAAAAATAATAAAATCATGAATTTGTTTTAATCAATATCCTATTACAGTATAGATTAATCATGTCAAGTAGAAGTCTATGGGAGAGTTCAAGGCTACCATAATAACTGATTTAGGCCATTTAGTATCAGGGCTTCAAATTTCTCTGAGCAATTTCAAGCTTTCTTAATAAACCCTTATGTTTTGTCCTTTTTTTTTCTCTTGTACTTTTAATAGGCTGATAATCAGATTTTAACACAGACAAGAATGATAATATATGAATGATTTTGTGCTTTGTATATCCTCTTTACTGTTATACGCATAGTGAGTAACAATAATTTCCTAATTTCACTGAAAAATCAAAAAGATTAAAAGCTATAGCATTACTAACCAGTTAACTAGCACTCAGAATAAATCATTTAGTTAAAAGAACAAAGTTAGCTTAGAATGGGCTTAACCTACTTAAAAAGAATGGCTGGAGTTGATCCAAACCTTCCAGACTTGTGTGGGTTAAAACAACAAGGTTTTAAAGTGCAAATAGAACAGTCCCTACAAGCTATTGCACAACTTTAAAGTGCACTCATTTACAGCTAATTAAGCATTTTACTCTGATTTGATTATCTAAAGAGTTGGCTTTGTAACATAATAGCATGTGAAGGTCAGAATGATGTGGTCATAAAAGAAACCTTATCCACTGTGACAAATACAATAACCATCAGTGTTTCTTGGTTCCTAGAAGAAAAGCATTTTGTAAAACACACTGCCTGTACAATACGGCACACACACATATTGTTTGCCTATCATTTCAATATTTCTGTGTAGTGTTATAAACACATGTCATGTGGGGAATTGTTTGAAACTCTTTTGTCATTTAATGATTGCTATTTAATTCATTTCCATGGTACACAGAGGTAGGAGTACATGGCAGAACAGATGAAAAGCCCAGGATAGTCAAGGCTAACCTTGGCACTGAAGACACATATCCTACAATGCTCAATCATAAGGCTAAAAAAGGATGATGGGATAGTTAGTTCCAGAGCCATCACTAGGGTTAGTGTCACCCGGTGCGATAAACCATGGTGTCACCCCCCTGTATTTCCTCCAATACCATGCCAAACAGATTCCTTAGTAATGCCAGTCAGATAGCCCATTAAATATGCCATACAGGATCCCCACAAAATATGCCACATACAGGAGCCCATTAACTATGCCACACACAGGAGCTCCATAACTATGCCACACACAAGAGCCCCATAAATTATGCCACACCGGAGCCCTATAAATTATGCCACATCAGAGCCACATAAATTATTCTACACCAGAGCCCCATTATTTATGCCTCACCTTGGAGCCCAATTAATTATGCCACAAACACAGGATCCCCTTAAGTATGCCACACACAAGCGCCCCATAGTTATGCTACAAACAAGCGCCCCATTATTATGCCACACAAAATAACCCCTTAATTATGTCACACAGGGGGCCCAATAAATATGCCACACATGGGCCCACCATTAATTATGCCACACATATATATATCTATATATAGTAAATATCTATACACACAGACTTCTCTATCTCTCTCTCTATAACTAGTTGCATTTACACTTATTTGAACTTTTTAATACTGTAGTCAACTATTTCCATATGTAATAAAAATGTTATTGAAAAATTGCATTCCCTGTTTTTATTCCCTTCCTCTGCACCCACATTGCACCTAACGGACTTAACACAGCACCATACAGTACCCACAGCACTTGCCATGCACCTATATTGCACCTACAAAACTTGGCTTGCACTCATATTGCACCTTCACGATTTGGCAAGCCACAGTGTCCATGTCCCATAGAACATACCACAATGTCCCTTTGCCCCACATAACTGCCCCTGCAGAACAAGCCATTGTCCCTTTTCCCATAGTACATTATTTTACCCCACAGACCATGCCACAGCCTCATTTTGCCAATTAAAATAAGCCACAGTTTTCCCATTAATATACCAGTGTTAGCTGGCCCATTAATACGCCACAGGAAATTTGATCAATAATATGCCAGTATTTTTTTGCCATTTAATATATGCCAGTATTTTGCCATTTCATATATGCCAGTATTTTGCCATTAAATATATGCCAGTATTTTGCCATTTAATATATGCCAGTATTTTGCCATTTAATATATGCCAGTAGTTTGCCATTTAATAAATGCCAGTATTTTGCCATTAGTATGCCAGCATTATTGTGCTAGTTATATACCACCCTCCTCCCCCCTTCCCCAGTGCTCACATCCTGGCTACTCTGCATGGAAGAGGGAAATACAGTCACCGGATATGACGTAAGGTGATTTCTGGTGTCAATGATTTTTTAACTTTTATTACTATTAATTGGTTTAAAAAAAGAAAAAGAAGGGTTAACACCCACTAAAGATAATCCTAATGATGTAAAGAGGTTTTGCAGGTACCTTCACTGGAGGTGAATATTTGCCCTGTACTACTGGGGTATCTATTATACCACTTCACATGACATCACTTGTGGCTTGAAATGCAAATGAACAAATTTTCAATGGGAAACAGGTGATGTCATAAACAGGAGTCACCACAGACACATTAAAAACCTATAATTTTATTATTTTTGCATTTGCATGCAATTTTGCTAAAAAAATGTATAGCTCCTTTTTTTCTACTTTCACAGTACAAACAATGTCTATAAACCCAAAATGTGTCAGCAGATAAGAACCATTCGGACCATCTTGTCTGCCCAATTTCTAATAATTAAAAAAACCTTAATAGTTTCATTAGTTCCTGACCTTATCCTAAATCTAGTATAGCTTTATGCCTATCCCATTAATTTTTAAACTCCTTCACTTAACGTCTACTACTTATGCTGGATGGCTATCCCATGCCTCTACTACCCTCTCAACAAAGTAATGCTTTCTGATTTTTTTTTTAACATTTGCCCTTTTAATTTATGACTACATACTCCCTCCCTTCTTTTAAGCAGAGTCTCTTTAACCCCACATAGTGAAAAAGTTAATCACAAATTGCCGCAATATTGAAGGAGCAGATCAAGAACATAACGTTATTTGGCACCACTTGCACTTTCATACCCATTAGTACAAAGGAATTCCACCAATAGTAAAATAGTAACCAATTGTCACAGTTATCACATATCAATCTCCTTTAGTGTATATTTGTTCCTGTTAGCTGTGCTTATCATCCACACAATGAATTCAGCTAACAGAAAAAAATAGATCACATTACACTCTCATGAATAAAGCCACGCCCTACTCGCCATGCAGAGTTCTGGGTAATAGGCAAGGGATGAAATGTCTTTGCTGAATGATAATTATAAGTGCCAATGTTAACAGAACACGTTGATTCTCCCTGTAGTAACTGTAGTCACATCATCAGAGTAAAACTGTTATGCATTAATACACCTACAAATTCTCACTAAAATAAAAGCCTATTGTGTTACAGATTTACACTGAGATATCATGATTGCTGCAATTGACAAATTACAAGTTTTAAATCTGAACAAATAACAGCATTCCATTAAGGTCATTTTAACATTACCACAGCGCCCTCTAGAGGCAACAATATCAAATCTCTGCATTTTATTACAGTATATCCAGGGCTAAAATACACATTGCTTGCTATTTGGTGAAACATCTTTATGTAAGAATGTGTATATTTAGCACTTACTCTAGATTGTCACAGCTTTGTGTTAAACAGTATGTTTTATCTTTTTATAGAAACAATAGATTTGGATAAGAACTCTGATCACAAAAGTGGAAAACACACAGGACAAGAGAAATCATTAGACAGTGATGTGTAATAATGTTATACTTATTACAATATCCTATCTCCATGTGGAAAACATATATGTTTGTGTGTGCATTGATTGGCATTTTGTAGTGCACAATTGTAATTTTTTTTTTTTTACATGGCTGAGAAATAGAAAAAAGTAAACGGTATGTGGATTTATGCATTTTCTTTTCATAATGCTCATAAACTGCCCAATCTGTAATTTTATGGACTAGTCTGTGTCAGTGGCGGATGCTCCATATGTGCTAAGTGTGCGCTGCACCCCTTATACGGTGCACCCGCGCTGTGTATTTCTGGTGTTAGTGTGTTCCGAACAGAGAGCACACAAACCCCAGAAATACCTCCTATGAGTGACTCTGTTGCCGAATTCAACGCAGCGTCGTCTTTCAGATGTAACGACGTCTCGTGTATTTCCGTGGGTTTGTGTGCTGGCTGTTCTCAGCACACAAACCCCCGGAAATACCCGAGAGACGTCGTGCCTCTGAGTGACAGGCGTGCTCTTTTGTACAAAGAGTTGTGCTAATAATCTTGTTCTGTATATTACATGTCTCTCCATTAGATGACCATTATCGCATGATTAAACTATATGACTTTAAAGTCATGTTAAAAGATGGAATCAATTTATTTGTTCAATTCTTCTTTTTAAAGATTTTGTAACACTTACTTTAAAGACGTATAACCTGTGCAGACCTTCTGCCCACTAGGATGACCACATCACTAGACACATAAAAAAATATTTAGACTCTGGGGCTTTAGCGGCTATCTTAACTGTTAAATGAATAGCTACAGTTGCCATACTCTCAAAACGTATTTATCTCCCCTCCCCATAATAACGAAAGCACATCCCTGTAAACAATCTTCATTTTATCCAATGCAACCCCTGACGTGTTTGTACATCAAGGTCCTGAATGAAAAAGCATGATGTATGGGTCTAGAGAGATGTATGGGTCTAGAGAGATGTATGGGTCTATTCACAAAAATTTGTCTTTGTAGGTCGTATTTCATTTTTAGACTAAGTCAAACTCAGGTGCCGAATTTGACTTAGTTTCAAAAATAGGTTTGAGCATTTCACCTTCCATTACTTTTAATGGGAAAGATTCAAACCTGGGTGCCGAGTGAAACTCCAATGCCGAATTTAGTGAATAGATCCAAAAGAAAGACACGGAGTAACAGAGAGCATCTTTTAGTACATAGAAGCGTAAAAATTACAAAACACTCTCTACTGTGTGATACACTTCACTTGTACATAAGTAATGGTCTCCCTGTTAAGGAAGGGGTTAAAACAGCGCCCACTAATCACGGTTTTAGGACTGACTGCGCAACATTGGATATGGAGTATCCTAAAAATATTTAGTGGTTAGCCATCACTGCGTTAAAATGTCTATACCACTTTTGGATTTTAACTTTAGATTTATTGAAGAAAATACATTATTTAAAAGATATATTAGACTTAGGGGAGGAGAATATTCAGATGTTGTCACATCTTTCCCATGTATTTGAAAAGAAAAATGTCTAGAAATCTGGTAAGATACAAAGCATCATAAGGACAGCTTGTAAACTCAGAGAGCAGGTGCTTCTTTCTGAGGAATGAACACACAATTTAAGTCATTTACAATATGTGTCTGTAACACCATGTGCTTTTGCTGTGACTTATGCCAGTAAAACTGTGTCCATTGCAGAGCAAGCATTGAAGTATGTCATGACAGCTGAATTCAGTGCTGTGCATTCCACCTATCAGACCTGCTGCAAACCAGGAATTCCACATCATCCTCTCCCTAGAAACTAATTATTCTTCTGAGAACATTCCACTTCTCAGAAATGCTTTTTAACCCCATCTATGCAGCTGGGGTAGCAGTGATGATTACTAGACATGTCATGCATTAGGTCTGTTAAATTAAATATTGAAAAACACTTTCATACTAAACCCATATTTGGGTAAATTAGACATTTATATAAATGTCATCATTTTCTGAACTGTTACAGATTTTCAGAGCTGAGTTTGCAAATAACATCGCCAATTCAAATCAAAATACTAGATGAATGTGAATAATAGAGAAATGAATGAAAATGTTACCTTATTGTTCCAAGAAGTAAATATTTATCAATACACTTTGTTGTTAAAGGTACAGAATACTGTTTACATTCATTTTTTTGGCAAAGCTGTAAGGATGCAGGGGGCGCAGATGTGAGGAGCCCAAAGTTCCAAGGGGCTGGTCAAACCTGCAACCTCAAATAATGATGGTATTGACCAACAAAAATATATATAATATACTGCGCCTATATGTGGTGGAGTGAGCAGCAGCTAGACACAGCTAGTGTTTCACTCCTAGCAAACAAGTGTAAACAAAATATCAAAAAGTGACAAGTGCACTTAAAATCAACACTAATCACACTAAATATTTACCCTTTTCAGTGAGTAAAGCTTACATAGGTGTTATCCAAAGGGAAAAACAATAAAAAATAATAATAAAATATAGTGTAGTATATCAGCTTAAAAGTGAAAAAATACAATGGAATCTGCGAAGTGACCACTCACATTTGTTAGAGAAGTAATCTGCTCAGGAGTATCAGCATAAGGGAGCCCAGAAGCGGGTGACAGATGACAGGACACCAAAGACAGCTCGCAGATCCAAGAATCATATACGTGTACACATGGGGAAGAGGGCAGGGATGTCAGTATAAAAATGTTTAATATACACTTACAAACACATAGTAAAGCCTTACACTTAAAATCACAGGATTCTTCTCCCAATTAAAAACAGTGCAGATTTTGAAAAAGTGTCTAGTGTTCAGAATATCCCCTTGGTCTCCTCCCACACTTTTTCAAAATCTTGTCACTTTTTGATATAATGATGGTTTAGTGTTTAGGAGCAGTGAGATGACATCTCACTCTCTTGTCTCTCAGTGATGCAAATCTTTGTGACGTCACACAGAGAGAGGATCGGGGGAGCTGAGATCTGTGCCACTTGATGCACAATCACAATGGGTCTTTCAGCTCCTGAGTACCATCAGGAACAGGTCTGTCTACCCTTTCCAGGATAGGAATGAATCAACTTAGTGACAGGATGACCTAAAAATGATGGAGTGCAGGGATGTACCCATTGCTTGTAGACTGCATGCTCATTTGGACAGGAACTGCCTGACATTTTAATTTACGTCTATTAAATGTGTTACCTCCCCATTATCTGTATTTTATTTACCCCATAATACAGTGCTGCATAATGTGATGGTTATTTCTAAATAAATAAGGCAAAGACTTTAGATTCCATCTCTGAGAGGCTCACTCCATACAATTCAGTATTATTGCTTGTTATAAACTGATATCATTCTCTGTGTTAATTATTTTTTTTTGGGAGAAATACAATCAAACAGTTTATTCTGTTATAGAATATGTTAAAGGGACCCTGTCACCTAGACACTGTCTATAGTTACTATAAATGCTATTTAAAAAAATAAATGTGTCTACGGTGTCGCCTGTTTATGATATCATCTGTGGTTCGATATACAAATGACACAATCCACAGATGATGTCATAAACAGGAGACTCTACAGACACACTGTAAACACATTTTCTCTTAATATAAGCATTTGCTGGCAATTTTGCTAACACAATGTTAAGATCAATGTTGATATATATATATATATTTTTATTCTCTCATTTTCCAGTGTAAACATGTATAGGTGACAGAGTTCCTAGAATAATACATGTAAAGAAGTATATACCCTGAAACTACGCATGAGTCAGATGTGGGAAGTGGAAACTGTATAGCCGAGTTTTTCGGCAACAACAAAGTGTCTTTCTTTGCTCTCACTGTACTACTGGGGATTATATAGGGGTCAAGCTCCCATGACAGCACCTGCAAAGTTATACGTTAATATCCTGTATTAATCATATTCCATTCCTGAGTTTAAAAGCAAATAAATAGTTCTGGATGTCCTTTGACCTTTGTTGCTGAGAAGCATGCAGTTTATCTTTATGGCAACCGGCCTCACTAATCTTTCACTCCACAAGACAAGATATATGATCTACTTCCCTGACCCCCACCACTCAATAGGGAACCTCACTCCCCTAGTCTTCTAATGGCTAGAAGAAGAAAAAATGTCATATATCCAAGGGAGGAAAAACAATACACAGTACAGAAAATGTACAATCAAGTTCAATTCGAAAAAGAAACCAGTTTGTTTGAGTTGCAAGCGTTTGTGTACTTGTGCTATCTTAATGATTTCAACAGCTGTGTTTCCATTACTTTCAAACGTCTGTAGTGACAAAGCAGAGCTTGTGTTTAAGGATGAAGGTGTTAAAGGAGCGCCTGTGAACCTAAACATTGCTTATACTGCTTATACGTAGAGAAAAATAACCATAAATTATCTATAACGTGTGTTGTTAAAATTGAAAGGAAACGTCTAAAGTAACAGAAATGTGTTTTCAAAGTGTCTGTCTCCTGCTTATGACATCATCTTGTGGCTTGATATTCCAATTTCTTATTGAAAAATGTTTCCTATGCATTTCAAGCCACCGTGATGTCATAAGCAGGTGACACGACAGACACATTAAGAACGGATATTTCTTTTATTTTATGCATTTGTATGTAATTTTGTTAACACAATGTATAGATCATGTTTCATAACTCTTTTACTATCTTCAGTCACAGTATAAGAAATGCTGAGTCCCTTTACTACTGCTCTGTTGTTTTTTAATTGTTATGCATTGTATATAAATAATTTAAATTCTACCCCGTCATAAAAACACTTACATATGCGGTACAATTAGGGAGGAGAAAGAACTACTGTTTAATATGCAACCTGCTTACAAAGCCATTCAAAACTCTTTTGAATGTATCTGTATAATGCAGTAATGTCAGTAATTGTCTTTATTTTCTAGAACACATCATTCCTATAATCTCCAGCAGGGGTAGCTATCACCCATTTAAAAGTAAACCAGGCACACTTGATTTATTGTAAAGATAAATTTGTAGGAAATACTTTTTTATGATTTAAAAAAAAATATGCAACATTTTGTCATTAATTCAAACAATTATTTTTTTTTCTTTGTTCTGTAATGTGTAAATGTTCCATGGCACTGACACAATAAAGTCATTGTTTCAATTGTGAAATCAAATTTTAAAGAATAGATGATTAAAACAAAAAAAAACCTCTTTTATTAGACAGCTGTAACTCTGCCAGGAGAGCAAGGCTGTGCGGTGTGTATTAACCATTTATATACCAGAATATTAAAACATATTACTTTTTCATCATAAAAGTATTAATTGTAAAATTGCAACTCCCTCTTCTTGGCCATCTTTGATTGAGAAATTAGGTGGGAGCTATTAAACTGTTGATAGGAACCCCACATTTTCTAAAACATGGGGCATACCTTTGCATAGTTAAACCTGACCACTATCAGGCTTTAAAAGCACCATTCAAGTTTTTTTTTAACCCATGATTCCTTAGAGGAAGCAAGGGTTAAAAAAACATGTTCTGCTTCTTTGGAGTAAACATGACATGTATCTTGACTTATTCTTGGCTCACATCTGAGACACAGCTGGGTTGGCCAGAGTAAGGGCTCACCCCTAGTCATCTGATTGGGGTCTGCAGTGTGCGGGGGATGTCCATCTCTGCTAGCACAGAGAGCATAGTTATGGTCGCCTCTGTTGATCCCATGTCATGTTAAAACAAGGGCCTCACTCTACATTAACAGAGACAGTCAGTCGCTGACCAGACCGGGCTGCATGCTGATTGGCTGAATGCAGCTGCCATTCAGAGGATAAACTGGCATGTAGTATAAATGGTACATGCCAATTTGTCCTCACACTAGGGGCAACTAAATTTTCACTTGTATATTAGAAGCACAAGTGGAAAATAAAGTCCTTTAAAAAAAGATAACATATTAGTAGCATTCTGATTCGCACTCTAAAACTTCACTATGCAAGCTTACTTCCACTGTCATTGTCAATTTGTGTGTGGCATTTCTAATACCCAGATAGCTTGTCCCTTCAGGCTTAAGGATATGTGTTATTTCATGCTGGTATAGTGGATGACTTCATTGCCAACTAGCCTCATGTGCATTGTCTACAGTTTGATTGAAAGCCAATTATTGGAGAAATACAGATGTCAAATACATTACCAAAATCTTTCAATAAAATTAGGGTAATATTAACAAAATTATATCGAAAATTATATAGTGGTGGCTGTACATTTTAAGTGCCCTAAACGAAAGGGCTCAAAACACAAATAATATATATATATATATATATATATATATATATATATATATATATATATATATTAATGTCACATCTGCCTGCTTCCTCTAATGAAGGTCCAATAGGTGCTACAAGCAGCAGCATTAACTATTTGTATGGTAGTAATACCCATCACTGACTCACATAGTATGTGGGAGGGGCTTGGTGCAGAACAGGTTTAGTAATGGATACTCTAGCATGAGAAATTCTAAGTGTTTATTTCGAAAGATTCCTGGATTAATAAAGACAGAGAGGCTCCTATTATGCTTTATCTCTTTCTTTATTCCCTCAGCAGCAAAGAAGAGCATGCATAAAAAATGTAACCAATCAGAAAAATCCCATCAATACTCCTCCCTCCCCCATACTTATATAAACCAATGTAACAGGAAATACACCCTCTTTCTTTGCTGCTTCCTCAGCTAAGTATTACACCTACATGTCATTGCATTGAAATGTTATTTATATATAGATGGTCGCATAAATACCTTTTCCTTTTTCCCCTTAGGGGTCGGTTGTGTCTCCAACCTCCCCACCGATCGTTCCGTTTTCCCTCCGCTGTGGTTGAGCATTACGCTCCTCGTTTCCCACTGACCTTTTTACCGTCTTTGCACTGTGTCCTCACAGAGCAGGCACCGCTATCACCGTGACGGCCATCCTTCTAGTACCCCTGTCACTTTTGCATCACCACACAAGTTTACTCACGCCGCGGCCTTTTTATTGGATGCCGTATTGGGTTTTCTGGCTGTGCATGCACAATTCAGTGCGCAGCGGGCATTTTATAGAGCCTGCACTCTTGCATAGGCGCTTCACCGTCACAGCGTCTATTTAAGTGTGGCCCGATTTTTCTTACCTCCTACCAGTGCTATTTTCACCGCACCTTCACAGTGCTCCTGCAGCTCCTGCATGCATAACATCGCCTCTGCCTGTGCCATCTCCCATTTTCAATACTTCTTGTTTCTGTTGGTCACTTCTCCTTGTGCTGCAGCTTTGTGATTTACCACTGGTCTGTTAATATACAGGTAGTATTGGGCTTTTTGTCATGGATACCCACCATGATTTGCCTTCCCCTTATATGTCCCCTGAGCATGGGGATCCCATCTCTCCAAGGGATGATGACCCTCCCTCTGAATTATTGTATTCAGAGGAATTCCATAACTTATTGGACTCTATCATGTCTAGGCCTGTGTCCCAAGCACTGCAATCAGCAATGGGACTTATGTCCACTAATATTGATCATTTGTCCATACCGTTACCGCCCTGGACAAGACCCAGGTCAATATGAAGAGTGTCTTCAACCCTAAGGTTTTTGGCGGGAACAGCAGATTTAGGTGCCGTCTGCCCGGCCGTGGTTCCAGAGGGCCATTTCATGGTTCAAGAGGTCCCAGTCACTCATGGACATCCTTTCTCGACACCAAGCCAGCACCTCCTGCATTCTTCCCGCAGAGGAGCAGGCCCTGGCAAAATCGAGGATCTAGAGGATCCTATCAATCTAGACGACCTTACGTGAAATCTTCCCATGTAAGAGTAGGGGGCAGGCTGCAACATTTTGTCACAGCATAGTCACTACTGACAGTGGATCCATGGATCCTTCATACGGTATCAGGGTACTCCATAGATTTAATTTGCTCCACTGAAAAATTTATATTTACCAAATCCATCCATTTTTCAGATCACGATCGGTCTCTCGCTACCCAAGAAACTCATAATCTATTTCAAAAAGATGCATACGCTAGGTCATCAATTTATGTCCCTTGAAATCTCTTGTTGTGGATCAGCACTTCAAAATGGAGGGCATTCATTGCCTAAGGGATTTGCTTTTACTAGGGGATTGGATTGAATGGTCATACTGGACCATTAGGATGCATACCTCACAGTACCCATGGTGAAGGATTATCACCAGTTTCTCCAATTCTCTTGGGACCACCAACAATGGCAGTTTACATGGCTACCTTTCAAGCTCTCATTTGCCCCTCGGTGCTTCACGAAGCTCCTGAAACCGGTCATAGGATCCCTGTGAAGGAAAGGCAATAATTTATTTGGATGACTTGTTGTCTCAAGACATCTCGACTCCACAACTCCACCTCGAGTGGACGATGTCCTTGCTTCAGAATCTGGGCTGGTGAATTGGGAAAAATCTACCTGACACCATCTCAGAATATGGAATTCCTGGGATTTATGATCAGTTCGATTTAGGGTTTCTTGCACCTTCCTCCTTCCAAGATCAAGTTGATTCAGAAAGAGATCAGGAAAGTCTTGCCGTCTCCATTGATTTCGATCCATCATTTAGCCAGGGTCATCAGCCTGTTGCCAGCTTTGATCCAGGCCTTTGTCATGGGGCCACTCCATTATCGAGCTCTTCAACAATTAAAGATCCGATTTCTCAGACGGCATTTCTTACGATCATGTATTTCTGGTAGATTTGGAAGCAAAGGAGGAACTGCAGTGGTGACTCACTCATTTCGAAGCTTGAAATGGAAGATCCAATTTCGGCACTGTCCCAAGCCTCATTGTGGATTCTGATGCCAGTTTACTGGGCTGGGGCGAGCAGTGTGGGACTTCCTCCTCTGGAGGTCAATGGTCTTGTTCAGAAATGAAATTACACATCAATTGTCTGGAACTGTTGGCTGGAGAATTTGCAGTTCGGAGTTTTGCTCGGTCCTCGCGAAATTGTTCAATTCTTTTACAGATGGACAGCGTTTCTGTGGTTCGTTACATCAACCACCTTTGCAGAACAAAGTCCTTAGCATAGTCCCATCGGGCGAAGATATTTTGGCAATTCTGCCTAGCTCACAATGGGTCAGTGCAAGCAGAACACATTTCAGGATTATCCAATGTCGATGCGGATTGGAAGTCCCATCATCGCTGGATTCGAGCGATTGGCGTCTACACCACACAGTTTTTCATTAACTCTAGCTGTTATGGGGTCCACTAGACATAGCTCTGTTCGCATCTCAACTCTCAACTTCCATGGTTTTTCAGTTGGAAACCAGACCCAGAGACCCTGGCATCAGATGCGTTTCTGCAACACTGGCCTCAAGCCTGGCATTACGCTTTTTCACCCTTTTGCTTGATTCTTCACACACTTCTGCATCTACGTCGGACCATGGGGTCCTTGGTTCTGGTGACTCTCTGGTGGGACACTCAACCATGGTTCCCTACTCAGTTAGAACTGGCAATGGATGTCCCTCATCTCCTTCTGTCTCTGTCAGAACTCCTTACAGATATTCGGGGGACTCCTCATCCCTTACTGGATATGGGTCAACTTCCGCTTTTGGAGTGGCTGGTTTCCGGGGACCTTGGTTTGTCTCTGCAATGAACTCTGCAACTCCTGGAGGGTGCTTGGGCACCTGGGACTAGAAGATCCTATCGACATGCTTGGTGCCAATAGGCTGGTTGGTGCTTGGGACAACACGTGGATACCGTTTCAGCCCCTGTGACCTATATTTTAGTTTCCTCACTTCTTTCTTTGACGCCGGTAAATTATACATGACGCTTCATGTCGATCGGTCAGCAATTTCTGCTCGTCATGTTGGATTGAATGGTTTCCTGGCTGGGAAACACATATTAGTATGCCGCCTCCTCATAGGCATAAGATTGGCTAGACCACCTTTACCACACTATTGTTCAATTTGGGATGTTAATCTTGTTCTGCATCTGTTTGAAAGTTGGCCTGTTAATGGAGATTTATCCATTCAGCAACTTTCTACTACGTTGGTCACTTTGTGTTGTCTTATATCTTGTAAACGTGTTTCTGATGTGAAAGCATTGTATGTTCTCTCTCTCTTATACACCTGATGGGGTCTTGTTTAATATCTCTAGGCGCCCGAAGATGTCTATTAAATATGTGTTTTTTCCTGCTTTTCCTCACAATTTAGTTTCATGTTTGGAAGCATATGAAGTACTTACTGCAGGGTTTTAGGATAATTCCCATCCTGAATTGTTTCTTGCCTTGCATAGACCTCACCTTCCCATGACTACTACTTCTTTGGCCAGATGGGTTTGATGGGTTTTGTCAGAGGCTGGTGTTGACACATCCATATTTGGACCTCATTCTACCAGGAGGAGCCATGGCGTCCAAGGCTGTATCATTGGGATGCCGGTTAGAATAGCTCCTCAAAGTGGCTGATTGGTCCCGGGAATCTACTTTCCGGGAATTTTATTTCACATCCCCTATTCATTTTACTTCTAATGTAATTGCTCAGCTTTTAACTAGCATAATACTCGCCTCCATGTCTTTATTAATTCCAAGATTTTACTAATATTATGACGTAAAGTCATGATTAATAAAGACACAGAGGCGAGTATTATTCTCACCCGTTTATGTTTCGGATATCATCCTTAACTTTGATTTTTTTTCCCTCCCAATTTTTTGTTATATATTCTACTGTTGAGATTTATATGATTTGTTTTTACTGCCTACTTGATATTCACATTGTCTTACGTTTTGACTGATGAAATTCATTTATGCTCCTGGATGGTCATTTTGATCTATTTTGGCATTGGATTATCTTTGGTTCTGTTTGTTTGAAGACTTCTTCATTTCTCTGGATGGACTTCTTTTGTGTTGTTTTAATGCTGTTTTATTATACAAAGGAAGAGGATGTATTTCCTGTTACATTGGTTTATATAAGTATGGGGGAGGGAGGAGTATTGTTGCGATTATTCTGATTGGTTACATTTTTTATGCATGCTCTTCTTTGCTGCTGAGGGAATAAAGAAAGAGACAGAGCATAATAGGAGCCTCTCTGTCTTTATTAATCCAGGAATCTTTAGTATTGGCATTAAACACTTTTTCTCATGCTAGAGTATCCATTACTAAACCTGTTCTGCACCAAGCCCCTTCCACATACTATGTGAGTCAGTAATATATATTACTACCATATAAATAGTTAATGCTGCTGCTTGTAGCACCTATTGGACCTTCATTAGAGGACGCAGGCAGATGTGACATTAATATATATATTAATCACGAGTCTATATTAATCACAACTTTACATCATAATATTAGTAAAATCTTGGAATTGTTTCACCTGGTTACACAGGCTCAACAAAACTGTACTATGTGTACAACATAATTAGAGGAGGAGAAGAGGAAATGGGGAGATTTGTCAGCCCTATGCTCAGTTGTTGTTATTGCATCTCATATGCATGAAATAAGGCGTGTCTGTAGGCCAAGTAGGGATAATGAGAACTCATTTATAATCCCCTAAATCCCATACAGTAGTTGGAGGTAGAGAAGTGCGTGCATGCTATATCTGCCCTGATTATGTTTTTTATAATGTGTTTATTATATTGTGCTATGGAACTGTTCAAGATAGTTGTCTCTAACAGAAGAAGGAGTGAATATGAAACAAAAAATATAAACAGAAATGCTACTTTTTCTGTTGGATTAGCCTATGTGGGACTGGAGGGGAGTCGTTAGAAGCATGTATATTTTTAATTTTTGCTTTTATTATTAGACATGTGCATTCGTTTTCGGACGAATGCATTTTCGTCCAAAAATAGCATTTTCGTCCATTCGTCCGAAAAACTAATAACGAAAATGCTAAGCTAACGAAAGCCGAATGAACGAATGGTTAATAAACGAAAAATCATACGTTCATTCGTCCATTCGTAGTACTATTGCATTCTATAAGCCGAAATAGAGTCGGTTTATAGAATACAATAGCATAGTACACTTACATTCCATAAACCGACATAATGAACGACTTTCGGTTTATGGAATGCATGTAAGTCTATTGGCATTCTATAAACCAAACGTTCAGTTTATAGAATAGCAATAGGATTACATGTATTACATAAGCCGACAGCCTATAAACCGAACGTTCAGTTTATAGGCTGTCGGCATGTCACTACACGGAGACAGAGTCTCCATTCATAAATTTAAAACCTGGCATGGATCTACTCTTGAGATTATCCTTAGTACCAGCCTGCTGGTTCTAAAACGGACAATGGAGAACACTAAGTAGCTGAACATTGGTCCTTACTTAGTAATGCGAGTCATCACTCAACATTTTCTATTGCAGTCTATGGTATTTTTCTATTGTAGTCTATGGTATTTTTCTATTGTAGTCTATGGTATCCAGTGACCTGAGATAAATTACTTCAGGTCACTGAAGACAGCCCAATATTGGTACAACAATGATGACCTGTATACAATACATGTAATTAAAACCATCGAAACATTGTTAACAGTGCTAATTTATTACTCTAACTGACATCAGCATCATTAGGTGGTCCTCTTTAACCAATGACCCACTCATCTTTCCTAATATTAATTAATTACTGTCCTTTAACTGTTCACTGATCATTTGTGTGATTAATTTATTATTTCCTTAAAATCATAATAGTAGCTTCTGACTAATGTTGTATACTGTTCATTTGTTATTACACACACCTGACAAAAAATACGCATATCACTCATTTATTAACAATCAGCCTCATCTCAGTTACTACTTGTGTGTCTGTTGTTTATATATTTAAAACTTTTTCTAGTCCAAAAATCTAGTGTGGAACATGAATGGGTTTCCACTCACTGGACTTCGCAATTACAATCTTATTAAGTTTATTAATTTCACACAATGTGTATTGTTTTCAGTAGTTTGCTATATCCATTGTTCTCTCAGAATGTGTTTTTTGTGTGGGTATAGGCAATGTGTCCAAACAAGGACACCATGTCTCCATGGCAACATCTGTGAAGGCCCATAGAACAACATTAAACTGTCCCTCACAAAGTCCAGAAAATGTCTACCCTGCTCTTCTGTACATTCAAACGCGTACCTCCATTATCCACTTAAATGTGTGAATCCCATTCTGAGAGACAAAATGGCTGCAACACAGATTTTAGCAATAGTTGCTGTGTAAAATAAATAAAAAGTCATATGTAACATATCATTATGTTGTTATTATTTGAGAATGACCATTGCTATTAGAACCACTTTGGTTTTTCTTTAACACAAATTCCCATTAAAGTTCAGTTAACATTTCTTGCCAAATGAAGAAGTGAAGAAAGGTCACTCGAGGCTAAAAATACTTTGAAGAAGTGGGAAGAAGAAACACTCGAAAACTGTTATATGTTCCTCATGAAAAACCACATAGAAAAATAATTACATTTATGCTCTATTTCTACTTCCCTGGGAGAGTTTGGTAATTATGTTATATTTGGACTCAACTGATGAGCGTGTTTGAAACAAAGACCATGTTACACAGATACACAATGTAGTGTTAGAATTGTATCATTATATGTCTAATTCAACTTGTTGGAGTATTACATCTCTAAAAGAAACAAAATGTATCCTCATTAAATTGTGGGCATGTTATGAAAAAGGTGGAACTATGTTGTTAACAATCTCTCAGCAATATTGAAGTCGTATATATTTTTATAAAGACATATGATTTCTTGAGTATTATTTCAAAATATGTAATTTTTTTTAGTGCTGATGACATTCTATTCATATGAACTAGAAAATGTTTAATTATGACTATCTTTAAAGAAACTCTTGTATGTTGCATAACCAAGTCTATATCTCAGGGTTGTCCAAGTTGTTTCTGAATTAGGCTGCATTATTGGGCCACATATTTTTTCTTTTTTATATCTACTAATGGTGAAGAAAAGGTTATTAGCCACATTTTGGCCATGGGCCACTCATATGTACAGTTAGACTATTAATATGCCACTGATGATTTTACCATTAATAGCCACTGATAATTTGACTATTAATAGCCACTGATAATTTGCTCATTGATAGGCCACTGATAATGTGCTCATTAATAGCCACTGATAATATGCTCATTAATATGCCACTGATAATTTACTCATTAATATGCCACTGATAAGTTGTCCATTAATAGTCACTGATAATTTGTCCATTAATAGTCAATGATAATTTCACCATTAATAGCCACTGATAATTTGCTCATTAATGTGCCAGAAAATTGGCTCATTAATTTGCCAATGATAATTTGCTCATTAATATAACACTGATAATTTGTCCATTAATTTGCACTGTTAATTTGTCCATTAATAGGCAACTGATAATTTGCTCATTAATGTGCCACTGATAATATACTCATTAATATGCCACTGATAAGTTGTCCATTAATAGCCACTGATAATTTTACAATTAATAGCCACTGATAATTTGCTCATTAATGTGCCACTGATAATATACTCATTAATATGCCACTGATAATTTGCTCATTAATTTGCCACTGATAATTTGCTTGTTAATATACCACTGATAATTTGTCCATTAATTTGCCACTGATAATTTGTCCATTAATTTGCCACTGATAATTTGACCATTAATATGCCACAGCCAATCCCCCCGCTCCTCACTCAGTACTTACCTGGATGCTGCTCGTTCCCGGCTGTCTCCTCCACAGTGTTTCCTGGAAAACAGGAAATACAGCCGCCGGATATGACTTGCTGTCATTTGGCAGAAAGCCAGGTCAACATCCGCCGGATGCAGACTGCTGGCTGCTTGCCGGTCGTGACTGTTGGGCAGGGGGGCCAATGGGGCAGTTGCTTTGGGCCCCCAGGAATGAATGGGCCGAGCGTGCCTGTGAAATATTCGCAAACTTTCCTGTTTTTATTGGCAAATATGCCCGTTTTTATTCACAATTTGCTCATATTTACTATTTAAGTGTTAAATGTTTAGTACATTGCAAAAGGAGCAAAGAGGAAAATTGTTTTGCACATAAAATAGATTTGCTTCTTTTAGTACATGCCCCAGAGTGAGGCTCTGTATGGTCGCTGATGCATCCATCTTAGAATGCATATATACATTCACTAAAACTGAAAACTGTCATGTGCCATCCAAGTGAAGTGCAAAAATAAGGTACTCACCGCAGCGTTGGAAAAAATCTATACAAATCTATACATCTCAGCTATCAATTTTAGCAGTTCAACCAATCGTTAGTTCAGTTAGTAACATAAGCCAGAGATGTGCATATCTGCATGTGAAATCAATGCATCTTAAAGGAAGGCTATGCATGCATTTTATGCATATGCATCTGCATTGCATCAGTAGGGAGCATGCCTAATACTTCCCATGATATTTTTAATGTCCTGGGTGTGTACAATTTTAAGCATACATCATTTTCGACATTTTGTATACTTCCCTTCTCTGCGTTTTGTAAGTTTTTCTTAGTTTTTCTATTTATTGTGGATGTTTGTATATACTCATTTACCTAATATGGATTCATATTATATTTTGCTTATGTATGTTATGGCTCAAGATGGACCTTATATGTGATAAGTTTCTATTTATTTAGTGTTTTATGGATATTTAATAAAAGTTACATTTTAGTTATTACTACTTATTAGGTGTGCATCTCTATTTGTATATATAGAAACATAGAAACATAGAATGTGTCGGCAGATAAGAACCATTCGGTCCATCTTGTCTGCCCAATTTTTTTTGAGTACTTTTATTAGTCCCCCGTTCCTGGTCTTATAGCTAGGATAGCCTTGTGTCTATCCCACGCATGCTTAAAATCCTTGACTGTGTTTACCTCTACCACTTCTGCTGGAAGGCTATTCCATACAACCACTACCCTCTCAGTAAAGTAATACTTCCTGATATTACTTTTAAATCGTTGCCCCTCTAATTTAAGACTATGTCCTCTAGTTGTGGTAGTTTTTCTTCTTTTAAATATACTCTCTTCCTTTACTGTGTTGATTCCCTTTATGTATTTAAATGTTTCTATCATATCCCCCATGTTACGTCTTTCCTCCAAGCTATACATGTTAAGATGCTTTAACCTTTCCTGGTAAGTTTTATCCTTCAACCCATGAACCAGTTTAGTAGCCCTTCTCTGAACTCTCTCCAAAGTATCAATATCCTTCTGGAGATACGGTCTCCAGTACAGCGTACAATACTCCAAGTGAGGTCTCACCAGTGCTCTGTACAATGGCATGAGCACTTCCCTCTTCCTACTGCTAATACCTTTCCCTATGCAACCAAGCATATATGTGTGATTTAGTGGTAGTTTGGGACAGCCTAGTGGTTTGTCCCCAGCTATATCTCTTGTGTAGATGTGTTTTTTTTTAGATTTTTCCAGTTTTCCAGCCTTATATTGTCTATTTGAAACATAATCATTACCTGAAACAGCTATGTAGGAGGAATACCACTTGGTGAAAAACAGCCAAACTCTAACAAGGTGAGGTTGCTGAAGACCATTTAAGGTCAAAAGTAATACACGTTGGCAAGACTGAGCACAGCAACAAGACACACAGTAGTTATACTGCATGAGAAATGCCTCTCCCAGGCACAAAATTTCAAGGCAGGGGGGAGTTTCCAGATGTGCTGTTCAAGCTTTTTTTGTGGCAATGTTGAACAGGGGTCAGCCTAGGAAATAGTGCAGCAGATGAAAGATACATTGTTCTTACTTCCCTTTGCAGGAGTGAGTGTCTGCAGGCAACAATGAAGCACAGTGGAGGTTTCTTGCAAGTTTGGTGCTGCATTTGTGCAAATGGAGATGGGGATTTGGTCAGAATTAATAGTTTTCTCAATGCTGAGAAGTACAGGCAGATACCTATCCATCATGGAATACCATCAAAATGGCATCTGATTGGCCCCACATTTACCTTAACAGCATGACAAAGAACACAATCATACTGCCAAAGAAATATTGTCAGTGTAAAGAAAGTGGTGGTTTGGCTCCCACAAAGCCCTGATATCAACATCATTGTGTCTGTCTGGGATTAAATAGAAAGATAAACAATCAAGGCTGCCTAAATCCAAAGAAGAACTGTGGTTACTTCTGTAAGATGTTTGGAACAATCTACCTGCTGAGTTCCTTAAAAACTGTGTGCAAGTATACCTAAAATAATTTATGCTGCCTTGAAGGCAACAGGTGATCACATCAAATATTAATTTGATTTTAGATTTTTTTTTTCTACTGTTCACTCACTTAGCATTTTGTTAATGGATAATAAAAAAATAACTATTGACAAGTCTATTTCTGAAAGAAATTCTTACTTAACAGCATTTTTTCACACCTGCCTAAACCGTTTGCGCAGTGCTGTACATCATATATGTAAACAAGGAAACATGACCTATTTAAAAAAAATACATACAATTTGCTTTATATGCATAAATATGGTATCAAAAGAAAGCCATATGTTTACTTAAACATGGTATATAGTTTGTATAAGTACACTAAATTCGAAAGAGAGAAATGACAGTTAAACATATGCAATAACAAATAATAACAAACATTCTTGTCCTTAAGGGGTTAAAACTGTTTATCAATGCTTTGAACCTTGCCTGTATTTTTTGTGTGTATCAGTTCTCCCTGCTATACACAAATAGAACCAAATGTTTATAAAATTCTATATTTAGTAACTGTAACAGAATCAAGCAGTTGGAACTGTCAGAATCTATGCAGAGTTAGCTCTCATTGAATATCAAAATAAAAAATATATATATATATATATCCTCAGCTCCATTTTGCATATGCATTTCTGCAAAAGGAGTTAGGGATTTGATGAGAATTAATGGTCGCCTCAATGCTGAGAGAGGTATAGGCAGATACTTATCCATCATGCAATGCCATCAGGGAGGCACCTTATTGGCCTCAAATGTATTCTGCAGCATGAAAAAAAATACAAATATACAGCCAAAGTCATCGATAACTTTCAAGCATTGGTACTCAAAGATGTTTGGCATTACCTACCTGTCAAATTCTTTACAAAATTATGTGTAAAAGTACCTTGAAGAATTGATGCTGTTTTGAAGGCAAACGGTGGTCACACCAAATATCAATTTGATTTAGATTTTTCTTCTGTTCACTCACTTTGTATTGTGTTAATTGATTCTGACTCCCTACCCTGAGTCCTGTTAAAGGGCCTGCCATGAGCCCTGTCACTGGACTGCCCTGAGCCCTGTTAGGAAATACCATGAATCACTTTCCTGAGCCCTGTTAGGGGCTATCCTGAATCCTCTCTGAACCCTGTTAAGGGGTTCCCCTCTCTGAACTCTGTTTAGGAGCCCCCCTCTTCAAGCTCTGTTATTTTATTTTTCTGTGTTTCCTTTGTCCCTGTTCTGATTCATTTCTGGTTTTTCGTTCTGCCTGTCATTATGTTCTGTTCTGGGTTTGTTCCTAAGTGTGCTCCACCCACTTCCTCAGTTTGCTTTCTCCATTTCCCAGTCAGTCCTGCTACAGGTAATGTCTTTATTTCAGTGTTAGGGACATGCCTGATTGGGAGGTAACCCTCACCAGTCTCAGAGTATTAGGTTAGTTCCTGTATTTATGTCTGTATGTTTCTATGTTCCCTTATTCTCTTTTCCTGAAGCTACTGAGGATTCAATATCCCCATTTCTCAGTTCTGGTTCCTCACTTTGTCACTTGTGCTCCATATTTCTTAGCCCTGTCACCTGACTATGTTATGTCTGTGCCTTTAAATGTCCTTTAGTTCTGTAGTTATGTCTTATGCTTTGCCCTGCTCATGTATGCTTTAATTCTACCTTTGCTCCTTAGTCTCTCCTGTAGCCCTGGACTCTGCATGTTATTTCTGTATTCTACTCTGTCCCTGTTGCCACCACCCTGTCTTAGCTTATCAGAGTGATGCTCCATGCTTGCTCCAGGATGTCTGCAGGTTTTTTTCCCCAGTTCTTGCTCTGTTAACACTGGATACAACAGCTGCTTCCACAGGGCTCTGGAATGTGGTCACAGCAACCTGGAGCCTTATGCTTTCAGGGGAGTGTTGTTCGCCTGTACCAGGCCATGTGTGTCCACATCCTGCTAATGAGTTCCTGAACTTGGGCACTCAGGATTTAATGTCATCCATAACTGTGTGTGTGATAACAATATGTTCATCCTATATTCCTGTGAAAAGCTACAGACAGCCAGGTACATACATGATTTTACATGTGAATTATATTTAATTCATCCATTGAAACCAATAACAAGGTATATTTTCATTTACTAGAAAACCCAAATGTGCATGTCAGTGTAGAGGAACGCCAGCACAGATGGAATTTGTTACAAAGGGGCCCACTGGGAAAATTAGATTTCTTTAATTTGCAAAACTAGAAAAACACATATGTTAAATTGTAGCGCTAATAAGAACTTTCTCAAAGTAGGTCAAATTTGTTATAAAAAGATTTTGATAGCATATTCAGCGTTAAATAAAAAAAATGGCTGGCAAGAAGCAAAGGTGTTAATCAGTATTTGGGAAAAATATCTAGTTCTTGTATAAGCAGCAAGTTAAACCTATCACTTAAAAATGCGCAATTACATACCTGTGGGTGTTGTGACAGAGGCGGATAAGTTCTGCTTTAATGACTTTCATAGCTTGATTAATTACATTATCAGTATTATGTGTCATATATATTTTTACTTGATATATTTATTGTATTATGTAAATAAATCTGCTATCCGAGCTAGTAATAAATAAACAAGTCAGCAATTAGGTCTTATTTTGTTTTCACACTTTTCAATTTTGTTCTTTAACTTACCTCACAATGTTCTACTTTGTGTGTGCATACGAACTGTACTTATTGACCAAAAACAGGGACAAACTATGCCTGCACTTAAAGTAGGCAGGGCAAACAATTCAGCCATATTCCTTTGTAGCTATATACATAGCTGCTCCCTATGCACAGTGCATTGACTTTAAACTTAAATGATAAGAAATGAGCTCCAGACAACCAGTGTGGAGACTTGTACTGGAGCAACATCTTGTGACATTGGGGTACATTCACTAAGGCGTGTTGCAGTTGAGTTGAGGTGAGATGAGTTGATTTGAAGTGAGAAGAACATTTCATCTCACCATTTTAACTATACATTGTGCAGGTACAAAGCTGGTGAGTTTCCCTCCCTATTTATGATAGAAACATTTAAATACATAAAGGGAATCAACACAGTAAAGGAAGAGAGTATATTTAAAAGAAGAAAAACTACCACAACTAGAGGACATAGTCTTAAATTAGAGGGGCAACGATTTAAAAGTAATATCAGGAAGTATTACTTTACTGAGAGGGTAGTGGATGTATGGAATAGCCTGCCAGCAGAAGTGGTAGAGGTAAACACAGTCAAGGATTTTAAGCATGCGTGGGATAGACACAAGGCTATCCTAGCTATAAGACCGGGAACGGGGGACTAATAAAAGTACTCACAAAAATTGGGCAGACTAGATGGACCGAATGGTTCTTATCTGCCGACACATTCTATGTTTCTATGTTTCTAAGTCAACTCACCTGGATTGTCTTTGGACATTGTATAGGTAAATTGGTGAGATCACCTGCAACTGCGACACAGCATAGTTGCCAACTGTCCCGGCAACTATGCAAATGTTCCGCGTATACTGTGAGCACAGGACAGTCCCGGGAAACTGGGATGTCTCACGATTGCAAAGACATCACGTGATCCGGTGACCCGCCGCAATCGCAAGACAGCCCAGTTTCCTGGGACTCTCTCGCGATCTCAGTATACGCGGGACATATGACCTATGCACAGCTAGTCATAACCGGCTAATGTACTTCCCTCCTCCGTGCAGGAGGGAAGCTTGCAGCATGAAGGGCGCAACGGGGACACGGAGGTGAGTACTGGGGA
Source organism: Pelodytes ibericus (assembly GCA_036172795.1). Taxonomy (NCBI): domain Eukaryota; kingdom Metazoa; phylum Chordata; class Amphibia; order Anura; family Pelodytidae; genus Pelodytes; species Pelodytes ibericus. The sequence continues at coordinate 188,811,262 of CM069859.1, forward strand.
AGCCAGGTGGAGGGTGACATATCGGCAAAATAACACTGAGAAATGAATTGGCATGATAAGACTCACAGATGATGATGGGAATGATAAGACTCACAGATGATGATGGGAATGATAAGACTCACAGATGATGATGGAAATGATAAGACTCACAGATGATGATGGGCATGATAAGACTTACAAATGATGATGGGCACGATAAGACTTGCAAATGATGATGGGCATGATACAACTCACAAATGATGATGGGCATGATAAGACTCACAGATGATGATGGGCATGATAAGACTCACAGATGATGATGGGCATGATAAGACTCACAAATGATGATGGGCATGATAAGACTCACAAATGATGATGGGAATGATAAGACTCACAGATGATGATGTGCATGATAAGACTCACAAATGATGATGAGGAACTTGGTGATAATCTACACTGTGACAATAAGGTGGCGTTACATTATGCTAATTATGTGGAGTAGGCGGAGCTTTGAATAGTAGGTGTGGTCAGTATTAAAGTAAGTAATTGTAAGCTGAGCAGCAAAGTGTCCCTAGAATTTTTTTTTGAAACGTTGGCAACTATGACACAGTATATATCTTTCCTCTCTCTCTTTGATACAAGATCAAAGTGTGTCAGTGAGAGAGGGGAAGTATTTTGACAATCAGTGTTCACACAACACTGATTGTCATTTACTATATTTTTGGGATTTATTGCATGTGATCAATGTGATTGATTTTCACATAGATCACATCATAAATGCAAAAAATAATGGTTAATCCCGGTCTGCCTAACTGTTAAGGCAACCAGGATCAACTTACCCCATCTCTCCCCTCAAATTTGTAGGAGGATGGCAATGGATTGTGATTTGTGATTAGCCTTTCCCGGCTGCCTTTTTTTGCTTTCCTGAATGCCTTCACTCGTGAAGATTCCAGGAAAGTCCAAGAAAGTTCCAGGAAAGCAAGAATGCCATGATTGCGCTATTTTAAAAGCAGCCTTTACAAGTACAGCTATTGCTACCAATGGATTGCATTGGGAGCCTACACATGGACGTGGATTGTGATTAAAAGTGCCCATTCAGCATCATTTACATTTTTGGGTGGATGATCATCATAATAGATGTATTTCACTGATAACTCCTATCATTCCATCTGTTAACTACAGATCCTGTTCACGGTAAGATCGGTAATGGCTCTCATTCCTTTTGTTTTGTCACTAGCTAACATTACTTTAAAGGGACTCTGTGAAACTAAACACTACTTATACTGTGAATTTAGAGAATAAATAATTATCTATACAATGTGTTAGATGAATTGCAAGCAAAGCCATACAATAAGAGATAATGTGTCTATGGTGTCTGCTGTTTAAGATATCACCTATGACTTAACACATGAATTACTTTTCAATGGGAAGTGTGTAATTTGCACATCAAGTCATAAGCAGGAGACCCCACAGACACATTAAATGCATATATTTAATTCAAATTGTCAGTCCCTTTCTTTAGGGCAGATCCTAGGGTCACGGAGGCTTGGGTGCAGAGTTTTTTTGGTACCTCTCTTGGGGGCATGGCTACATTAATAACTCCTCCCCTTTGCAAATGTCCATTCCAGAAATGACCCCTTAGACACACAGGTGCAAACCTGGCTCTTTCACACTCCTATCCTGCCACTCACTTAGACACGTATGTAAACCCACCTCTCACACTCCCATCCTTCCACTCTTCACATATGTGCAAACCCATCTCTCTCACACTTACTCTGCCACTCACACACACTTACTCTGCCACTTACACACACATGCGCTCTTAAATTGCCACTCACATATACACAGTACCACTCACACACACACACACTTACACTCTGCCACTCACACACACACACACTTACACTCTCCCACTCACACACACACTTGCATAATGCAAACACAAAAAAACAGTTTTTATTAATAACAGATAGATTTATATTTCTTTGAGATCATATTGCTCAGTTTGAGTATTAATCCAGAATACTTATCCAGTGTTATTTCACACACTTGGGATTATGGAAACTGTAGTTGATTCTGAGGTATGGGGAATAAGGAATGAATACATCAATGTGACAATTCAAAATGTGAGAAACTTTATTGATCACACAAAACCATTGCTACAATAGTTTGTTGCAATAGTTTTATAACAAAATGTATTTTGTGCTAATAGGAAAGCGTTTATGGAAAGGTAGTAGCCTCTGCATTATTGGGACTATAATATTACAGCAATAATACCAGACCCAGGCTACCTATCTCCCTTGTTGCTATCCAAAGTTTCAGGAAGAGTAATGAGTGTAATTTTCAAACTGTGAGCAGCTATATGTGCACATCCTACCTCTCTAAAATACATAAGAGATTACCGCCACAAGAATTATCCAGCAGTCTGTTATTTTTGTGCTACTAAATATGGATGAATTATTGCTTTAACATTTTTGCCATAAGATTTATTTTTTAAAAATTACATATAAATCATGATAAAGTCATCAAAATAATTATATTGTCATTTATTCATTTTCAATGTGGTTCATATGAAATTTAAACAAAAAAAATGTATTAGATCCTGATAGTTGAAATGCATTCTTTGTACTTACATTTCTGTATGTTAGCATAATATGTTTGTGAATGAGAGGCATGGCATCCTCCTTCCTTCGTGTCCCCTTGAAAAGGGCTTTTAAAACAGTATGCAGGGCAAAATGAAAATGAAAACTGGGTGAAAAATGGGCATTATAGGTCATATAAGACAAAACTACTTGTAATTCACACAAAAAAAATGCTAAAATAGCAGTAATAACCACATAAACCAATAGAATGTTATTGTAGTTTTTTGCCTTCATCGTTAGGGCCCAATATTTGTAAAAACAGGATGAGAGAGTGCACGGTTATACTCAGAGACCTGACCAGTGCCTTATAAGCCCAGCCATTCAACAATTTAGAGATATCCCATCCATATGATTTTCATTTTGATCATATTATTTACATTAATATATATTTGTCTTGCTGCCTAATTAAGCGTAAGGATGAGCAAAGACACCAGTGTTTGTGTCAAGATCTGGGATGGTCTATAGAGCCTCATTAAAGTGTCCATCAGAAAATACTGTAAATATTCACTATTAATGATGTTGGTGTCCATCCCTGAACAACCTTCATAAAAATATTACCAGAAGGATAGCAAAGGAACATGAAACAATAATAATTACAGAGGTAATCCTGTCAAGAGTGAATCTTGAGTGGAGTTATGTATATAAATATATATATATAGTTATAGACCTAGCAGCTGTGTCAAGTTCCACAATATTTTCATATTTGCCCTTAGTTCCTCGAGTCACCATATTTTTTACTTTTCACATCCAGGAATCAAAAGTTTTATTCAGAGGGTTTCTGAGCAAGTCATATTTTTTTGTGCAAAAACAAACGACTGCCTGCTAAATCCCTTTCAGTATGTTAAATATGATTTATGGTGAAGTCTGAACATTATCTACGTGTCCATTAAAAGGGAAATGGGAATTATACGAAATTAGGCAAATCAATACATTTCTAAAAGCCATGGTTATTTAAAACTGCATGTGATTATCCTGTACAAAGAAAAATTGCAGATTTGATGTCTTGTGACAGTGGAATTACTTAGAACCAAGATAGAACAAACCCACTCCCATGTCTCTGAAAATTAGTAAGAAAAACTGTAATAAATCTAATCTGCATTTGGTGTTATAATACAAAAAAAATATTTTGAAATATTCTTTCATACTCATTTTCCAAAGCATGTTCTTCACAACTGATGATCTATAACTATATATACAATGCAGACTAAGAGTGATATTGTACAAAGCTTGCAACTAAATTTAAAGCATGGATAGGCAAAGAGTCCATACAAGGTCTCTGACGGTCCATAGAACATTGTACCTCACAAAGTTCAGTAAATGTCCACTGTCCAAGCAATGTTGGTGCCAACCTTTGAGGAAAAACATTCAAATAGAATGAATGTACTTTACATAAAACAACAGCTTAATTCACAACAATTACAAAACAGAGGCGGTCATTTTGCTATAAAACTTTTTGCCTCAAATTAGATGTGAACCAATCATTCAGATTCAATATTTGGAAACCTTCTGAGATCAATGGCTCCAATAACAAACACATCATCATGGAGGCTAGAAAATAGTGACCGTCAGTATTTAAGTGAATAATAAGTAGTCATTACAAGTTGGAAACTGGGCATAATCTATTGTAGAGATTCTCACCAGTACTCATTTGAAGATTTTTTAGGTTTGGATCAAAAGAACCAACCATGCTGAATGAACCAGTGAGGTCCTTCATAAAATGAAGAAAAACATGTCACAAAGGTAATCAGTATTAAAAATTGTAAACATACTGAACCAAACATGTGGTGTATGATACAACGAATGTCATTACAGAAGGATCCAGGTTGTTTTGGTAGAGTAGGCCCCAGTGTGGTATAGTAGAAAATTTAAAATAATCATTAAAGAAGAAAGTGGGAATAAAAAGATGTACCTTTTCTTTACTGTGCTTGGTCCATATGAGTCATCAATTTCTGTATAGTCTAGTCAGAATGCCTGTACACAATGTGGAGTTCATTTTATAATGTAAAGTGGTCTAGCTCGCTATAGTGTCCCGCTATACAGCAGATAATTATTTCTGTATTGCATCATCGTACTCTGAGGGCAAACTCCCAGTAAAGGTGTAGATGGGAAATAGTTTATCTTTTTGTATTGGACCGTCTATCGGACATAGTAGACCCTCTGCCCGTTGTAGGAAATCACCTCCTTAGCCCCCGATTAAAGCTCAGCATTCACCCAGCATGTCTTTCTGGAACCTTGCTCTTTGTACCCAAATAGCAGACAGGAGACCACTAGCAGTTAGGTACAGCAAGAATGAACAACTTCTTTATTTGTGTGACAACACAGACTTATAAAAAGACATAAACATCACATCACCGACATTAGTAAACATAGTTCTCCAACTAACTGGGGCTAGGAATACATTAGACTTTCAGACTGCAAACCAAATGGGAATTACCATATAGTGAGTAGACACACAGTAAGACACATAATGTACACAACATAATCAGTTTACCAGTTAATCCAGTTAATCCAGAACAATGGATGTTGGAGTAAAATATCAATTCTAGTCACTGACACATTATAACCCTTCAGAGTGGTCTACTCACAGAATTAAACATCACACATAAACCAATATATTAACAGAATATAACTAACTAACAATATTGACGTATAGAGTTATGGCACATAAGCCAGGGTCCATAATCTACAGGGAGGTGTTTGGCCCTCTGGCCCCTCCAAGAACCCCAGTCAAGCAGGCTGGCAGAATTCACTTCGTGACACTCTTGAAATCCCTTTTTATTAATTAACATATTGTCACCAAAGAAGGTTGTTTGAGGAACAAATTATTTGGTTGCCGCCATTCGCAATCTTCTTTCATCATTTGCATACTGTGCCCTACAAGTGCTACATTTTAGCGATTTTACTTATAAAAAACAAAAAACATTTTACTTAAAAAAACAAAAGATGAGGCAATCATACAATTGGGCACCTGTACAATTCTAATGAAGTGAAAATATTTAACATTTTAAACACAAGGAGATGATTTTGATTCTAAAGGCATTTGTATAGGTTGTTTTATCAGTTTTCAGCTGTAAAATATACACAGTACATGTTTTATTTATATGTGTGTATGACTTTATATTACTAAATGTTATTACAGTGTATCTGTAGTTAGCATATATAAAGTTATACGTTATAAAGTGCCTGTTGGCTGTGAGAGCTTCTGTGTTGTATTTTACTGTATTGTACTATAGGTCATACTTCTGCAGAGGTACCATGGTTAACATGTGTTCACATAGTGCTTGCACAGTGCCGACACTGATGTCACAATCCTTTTATTTCGGTTTTTTTTTTTTTGTAACCATCCTGCATCCTCAAGCCTCTGGGGAAGTTTGGTTACCCTGCACCAGGCCTTAACACTCCACATCCTGCACAATGAATTCCTGAATACCATCAATGGGTGCTCAGGACCCCATTCTCTGCCAGCTTAATACAGCATGCTACACCAAATATAAAAAAAAACAGCCAATCAAAATTGGTGATCCATAAAAAATAAGAACAACAATTTATGAAGGGCTTGGTAAAGAACATTGTTGTTCTTGGTAACATGCATTACAGATTATGTTAGATATGAGGTAAAGCATACAGTCTAGAGGTGTTTTGTTAATAAACGCATATGTTACAGCCATCTTAGCATAACTGAGCGCTAGTAAATTTAAATTGCTACATTTTTAACACACTGTCTGTAAACAAAATTTTCAGAGGTTACTCCCTTGATCCCAGTGGATTGACATTGTTAACTCATAAGGAATGTTTTTTGGATATCCAGTGCACTTTGCATTAGACATTCTTGTTTGGTGCTTTTGTTTGCATTCCTTAGATATACAGTAGTTATTTGAGGAATATTTATAGTCTAGCTATTTTACCAATAAATGAGCTTTCCAACCCCGTTGTCAGCCTATTCCTGTTCCACATGATGGGCAAGATTTACAAAGTAAGTCTTGGGAGCGAAAAGTTCAAAACGTGTAGAAAACCAAAATGTCTTTTTAATTGTCAGTAAGATTTTTGTATCATAAGCACAGGCTGTTCACTTAGCAATCTTTGTTCCGGCAGCGTGAGACAGACTTCTTGGCGCCACAAACTGTCTTAACATGTTACTGTATAAAAAATCAATATCTATGTCAAATGCTTCAACACTGAATTACAAAGGAACTAGAACATATAAACGTAGCAAAAAATATTAGACTGGCACAATAAATCTAAAAAATGCAAATAACCAGTATATGTGGTATATATATATAAATATATATTTTCCTCACCCCCCTTCCCCATGGGTGGTAAGTGTCTTCCTCATTCTTGGGTCCTCTGCGTTTATATCTATAGGTTATCAGTTTAAAGAAATATCAACTACTTTAAAATATGTGTTTTAAAAATGGTTAAAATATAATTTATATGTTTTAGAATATTTACAAAACCCTCTATAGTCATAAACATTAACATCAACTGGATATTGGCCAATAATAACATCCCCACCACTTATTTTAAAAAAAGAAAAAATATCTACACCTATCTGGTAAAATGCTTTGTGATGTTAATGTAAGCTTGCAAGCAGGGCTCTCTACCTCATGTACCAGTCTGTTCTAGTTTGTCTCGTATGTAGTTCCATTCTATGCTCTGTATCTAAGTTGTTGGCACCATATAAATAAATGGTAATGTAATGTAATTCAGAATAAACTGTCAAATTGCACACACCTGTTTAAGCAGCCCTTCAGCCTTCACCTTTCAACCTTGTCGCTCCTGATTTTCATGAATAACATGTGACCTTTGAATGTTCCAATCACTGGCAAGCTAAACTTGTTTGCTGTTTACAGTATTTGTGGGAAAACGGAGTGACAGTGCCGCCTAGCTCACATGTAGTACTTCTACACTGATGTCAATGGTGCTGGAGCATCATAGTTACATAGCAGATTAGGCTGAAAGAAAGTCATGTAGTCCATCAACATGAACCTTTAGCATATTATAAGGAACTTAGAAATTCATTTTAACCCCTTCATTCCGTCCCAGACGACATAAGCACCAAAACGTCACGATTTGTTCCTGGCCAGCAATCACAAGGTGATCGGTAGCCTTGAACACTGAGGCAGAGACACAATCAGGGTCTCAATACACCCTTTGGGTCCCTGCCAAATGATCACAAGACCTCCAGACGTCACGTGTGATGTCACCAAGGCGTGCCCGAACCCGGAAGTTCGGGCACGACGCGATTTTGTGAAATATTGTCACATTTGTATTGAGCATTGGCTACATTTTCCCTGTTAGATTGAGGCCACTCAAAGCGGCCTCATCTGACAGGTGGGATCTCGCTGCAAGTCCCTGCTGCGTCTTTTAGGCACTATAAAATCTGGATGGCATAGTACGTCCTAACGTCGGGAAGGGATTAAAGGTTTTGTGTGTGTGTGTGTGTGTATGTATCACCTATAAAGTGATATTTCAACATTTATTATAGATAAAAAAAATTATGAGGCCCCAAAACACATACATTTCTGAAAATATGGCCCACTTTAGAGAAAACATGGACACTCCTGTCATAGATGATAAAGCAGGAAATAAAATTACCCGAATCAGTCCACAAAACCATTAATTAGGTGGACACAGTAGACTTTTTAACAAGAACAAATATTGGATTAAAGTATTTTACATGCTTATGTATTTTAATTACTTGCATGTTTTTTTAAATAATATTATATGATGAACGTACATTTGTGTTGGTCAGCAAAAGTAAAAATTACACCTAGAGTATTTTGAGGGTAAATATAAGAATTACTGCCATCACCTACCGAGCTCCTCCTAAGGGATGGACAATACACTTAACTCCACAATGCTCCATCTACAGAAACAACTCTAGCATCACTGACAGAATATAAATGCAGAACCTCTTCAATGAAAAAAAAAACTTGTATTCATTTCAGTTTAAAACTTCTATTGGAGATTCTGGAGTTAAGGTAAGAGCCATTCTCGTTGTCCACAGGTGTATTATATTGATTGTTGGAGTTTATTTGGGAGTCTACCATCACCAGCTACTTTTTTTTTTATATTAAAGTATTGTAATTAGTTGATACTCCAGAATGCATTATTTAACATGGAGGTTAATTATCATTATTATCATTATTATTATTATTATTTAAATCTCTTTGTTAAATATTTATGGACAATCCCCATTCATATAAATATCATATTCATGCCAAATGGAGGTCATAAGGGATTGCTATGTTTTCTTCCCCCAAAAAATGCCAGCGATGATACCACCCCCATAGATTTAATGTTGGCCTTAAATCAATTTTTTTGCAGCATGCCAATAAAACAGTGCAGCAAACCTTTGGTCATATGAAATTGCATTTAAAAAACAAAAAACAAAAAACAATTCGGTATGTACTAACAAACTTATTTATCACTTTTATTAGTGAAAATTACATAATTACATTTTTTCCCACACGTTTGTGTGAAATGCTGAAATAAAAGCAGATTGTGGTAGTGGACCATGTGAATACAGAAAGAGACGCATTGGGAGATGTCAGCATGTGAAATCTGGAACACAGTCAGACTGGTAGGTCCACATTTGAAATATATGAGACAGACTGGAACATATCCGAGGCTTTGAGAAGGCACCATAAAAATATAGCGTAATGCAACACAAGGACGGGCAGCTCAGGATGTAAAAAATGAAAAATATATTTATTAAGTAGAAGTCAGATAATCCAAAACACCTCCACATTGCATGAAGCGCAAAGATTACCTGACCTGTAAGGTCCTTAGTCATATGCTGGTAGTGGACCATACTCTATATAAAAAAAAACATGTAGAATAATGCAGAATTTGTTTTTCAATAAGCGTACTGAGCGAAACGCATCGAACATTTTCTTTTGCTCTTCCCGCTTTTTATGGTGAGTCGAATGACCTGAATAAATGTTCATTGAAGAAGCCATGTATTCATTGTATCCTACTGAGCACCTGAACACCTGGTCAGGGTTAGATACAAGTGCTGCACTGAGACAGATAAGGGTGTCACCACGTGTTAATACTTTAGCCAAGAGAAAGACAAGAATAAACACAGCCCTGAATATAAATATGTCTCCAGGCAGTACCAACTATAAAACAGTAAACAAGTGCAGTTTATTTTTAGGATTTAATTTCCCTGTAATTAATGCAACATTTTGAATGTGAAAACAAACAACTATAGAGGGGAAAAAAATCTGAACAAGGAATCAAGAAAACACGATAATATATGATTATGGCAGAAAATAAGCTGTAATTGAAAGATGAGGAAAGGAGAAAACATGCTTAATGCCTTGGGTTTTACTACATGTGATTAATGCTTGTTTTATGTTCTAAGTATTCTCGCTAATGGAATAGAAAGACTCATGAAACAGATATGTTGTGTTCGATTGTGTATCTAAAGGAAACGCACAATTTGAAACATACCATGTTAGACTGCTATCGCCCTCTAATTGTCTGCCACTTTTGACATCATTGTCAGCAAGCAGTAAACGTAAATAGCAGCATAATTCCCTGTGCACATAATGTAAAGCCACTTGCATTTACCACTAGACCTCAACCCATGTCTAGAATCCTGGTACAAATCTCCTAGTAATAAATTCCTCTGTTGAGACTCTATGGATGTGCACATGTCTATAGTAATACTATCTATTGTGCATAGACAAAGTGCTAGAAATAAAATCTTCATTTCATACTCATTTGTCTGCTTACAGACTTGTTCAGATCTCAAGAAGAGACTCATGAAAAGCAGTTTGAAGAAGAAGACTTTTTTTTGGATACATTGGTCCATTTATGTCTGGAACTCTATCCATAATTTGCTGCAGACTTACCAATTTGTTGGCACTCTATAGACCTTCACATACCTTGCCACGTCATGAGTTTGTGCTATGTGCATTGGTCCTTCACTTCTGAGTAGCTCCGGCCTGCCAGAGGAACTCATGTATATGTGTTGGACACCATTTAAATTACCAACCTGGACCTGTAGATGCTTCCGCATGCAAAGTCCACAAGTTTGAAATTGAGTAGGCGTCACTATGGAAGCCAGGTGAGTTACATCAGGATTAATATACAATTTAATATATATACATTTGGCAAATGTTGCACAATTCATGGATGGAACTACTGCCTACTTACAATGTATGGCTTGAACTAGCACCTACTTACACTCCACAACACATATGCATACCTCCCAACTTCTGCCTCAATCTGATCGGGACACGTATGCACGGTAGCACTGCCACTGAAGCCAACAGCACTACTAAACTTTTATACAATGCTGCACATGCACAGTATACATTCTTCAGTGTCTGCAGGATTGCAGTCCCAAATCACGCTGTCCCACCAAGCTATACGTCTGTTCCTGAAAAGCCTCCAAACTGAGATTGTCCCACAGTGGGATGGTTGGGAGGCATGCATGTATGGATGATAAACTGACTTTGAACAAATCGATTTATTGTGCTATCTATTCTTATTTATAAAAGAGCTGCCAGTGCTCAGGAAATACAATAAGAGGGAGAATGAAAGGCCATCTTAGTCTGAGTATGGACCATACAATGTCTCTAATATATAGCACCATGTATTTAAATATACCCTTTACAAGCTCTCTGGCATGTGATCCAGGCATTATTTAAAAATAAATGAAGAAACACTTTATTAAAGTGGGTGGAGGCGCAGGCATACCAAACTTGGCAAGTTCCAAAACGCAGTACAATAAAACTTTTATTTGTATATCTTAGGACAGAAATAGATTTCTATGTACTATAAATAAATGTGAGGTTTTATTGTATTTTTAACTGAGGCTATGTCTGTTTCCTGACATTTTCTGGTACTGATGTAGTTTTCCTAAACTCAAGTCAAGTCATGTTTAGCTGATAAGCATCTTCCAAATATCTTTGTTTACTTGACAGAGAAAGTTTCACATAAGGTGAGGGAAAGCACGACCAATAACCATGCTTATATCTGTATTTTACATTTATACATTTTATATTTATTTGTCTTTCCATGTCTTACACTAGGAAATAGATTTACCACTCAATAGAAAAAACACATTGAGACTACTAATACTATTCAGGGGGACAAAGTCCCTTTAACCCCCTTGTGACTTATTTTTTTGGAATATTGTACCCTTTTGTGACAATGGTTGTTTTTACACTTCTGTGGTGTTTGTGTTTAGCTTTATTTTCCTCTCTTTCTCATTTACTGTATTCACAAAAATGATATATTGCTTTTTTCAGGATAAGAATGGCTTTCTTTAACTACCATTTATTTATTGTATCATATAACTTACTACAGAAAAATTATACAATATGATGGAAAATAAAAAAAAACACTTTTTCTAACTTTTACTTGAAAAATCTTTTACACATCTACAAATGCTAATAAAAAACCTGTTAAATAGATATTTGTCTTGAGCTTAGAAATACCCCATGTATACATGTTTTTCTGCTGTATTTTGTAAGTTGTAGGGAAATAACTGCATGTAGCACATTGCTTTTTCCTACCCATTTTTCCAGGAATACCTGTGCATATATATACTTTACCCTAAGGCTAGTCCTAACCCTAGCTTAAAAGTACGCTAACTAAAGAAAAAAAATATTTGGAAATTGCTGACTGCCTCTAGAAGGGCAGCGCCAGATTTGAAAGGCATGCTGTCTTTCGATATAGCATATGTGATCACAATGCCCTCGGGTCCAAAATCAGTGTTGCTCAATGCCTTGATATCGAAGAATTGCAGCAACACTGAATGAGTGAAGAAAGCAATCACTGATTACTTTCTAAGATCATCTCAGTGCATGATGTGCCTGGCACGTCCAATGTCGCAAAGGGTTAAAGAAATACAAAAAGGAATAAAACAACAGCAAAAACTAACAAACAAATAAAACCTCTGTTACTATACTCCGTGGTACTTATCCTCCTGCATCCTTTCCTAGCCCACTGCTTCACTTCCTACTTATTATACTGCAGTGTCACGCATTCCTCATAGGAGGTTTTTAGGACAATACAAGGTTACAATAGAACAAAATATGATAATGTGTTTTATTTTGAGAGGGGAGCCAAGAAGAGGTAATCGTTTAATACAGTTTTCTTTCTAAAGTCATAATTTAAAATGCAGGAGTCTGTTTTTTTTTCTTTGCCAAAAGCAGTCGCTGAAGCAGCGTGGTGCCTGAATTCACAGCCCTTAAAAATTGAAGATAATACATTACATATGCCAGCATAACTTGGTTTTCACATTTTATTTATATATATATAAAAGTTATGTTCAAATTATCATTCACCATATTTACTTATTTTAATAATGTGGAGCCTTTATCTTGTTTGTTTACTCTCAACATAATATTGCAGACAAAGGGACCACATGGAGCTCCATTCAGTTTGGAAAACCTCCTAGAATGAGTTATATCGAGGTTGCAAAATGTAATGTAGTAGCTGAAGTTAATATTACAGTGGTCAGGAGAAAGTTTCCCATTTGACTCATGGACTCTGCTTCTTTAAGTTTGGTGTTGTCTCACTGACTATTTTCCTAAATACTTCCTCCTTGTGTTACATCACAAATATGTATGTATATATATATATATATATATATATATAGGTTATCATCTGATTTAGATGTGAAAGTGGAATTAATTAAAACAATAGGTTTATAAGCAAGAATAAGTGTATTTAATATATGCCAAAAACACATACAACATACATCAAATTAAAAAAAACAATTGTGTAGGTGCCTTTTGAGATTATTGTGGATACTTTTAAAGTTTGACAGTATGTTAAGGGCCCTTAAATGAATGCATACTTATAATGGTGATACATGGATAGCAGTATTACCGATCCGTTAGACTGTTGCAATGTGGACCGCTAGCAATATTTAATCACTAGGGTCCCACAAACTTGTTCATGTATTGGTGTTTGTATTGGACCAGTTGTTTTTGATACATAATTATACTGCTATATTTATTGTTCTCTGAAACTGCTGAGGAACACAAGTTGAATGCAGGTGACATTTCACTGAACTTAATCCAAGTGGTAAGCTGAGTTATTTGTTAAAGTACAACATGCTTATACCAACAACAAAAATAAGGGGAAAATGTCTACCTTTTGTATTACTACATACATAATCAACTGAATTTGTTTAAGCAATGTGTTACATAAACCATGTTTGTTGATGTATACTAAAATTTTAGGGGACAATAACTAAACTACTTCCATCAGGGAGACAGACCTAATGGGGATGGGACTCTTCATCGCGGCTGCTTCCGCGCAGCCGCTTCACCGCCGACTGTACACAGCAAGACAGATCGTCGCTGGAGATTTCATCGCGGGACATTTCATCGCTAAAGGTCAGTATTTTAGCTATTTTACTTTGTTAGAATTAGGGTTTAGGGGGTTAATTTTAGTATTAGGGCTCGGGGGTTAGTATTAGGGGTCGGGGTTAGTATTAGGGTTAGTATTAGGATTTAGGGGGTTAATTTTTGTATTGGGGTTAATTTTAGTGTTAGTATTGGGGTTTAGTGTTAGTATTGGGGTTTGGGAATCATTTATTAGGGGGGTTATTTTCTTTTTACTTGTACATTTGTAAGAGCTCTTACATAGCCGCGGCCACGATGAAACGGCCGTGTTATTCTTCATTGCTGACAGTTCAGTGTTCTAACTGCCGCACTGAACTGTCAGCGATGAAGATGTGGCGCGGAAGTGTCCTAGACCCGACCTAATGGCCATCATTGTGAACTACAAACACACACAATACACATATCACATTAAATGATAGTAATTCTCCTTATTTATAATACATAATGATTTGGGTTTTTAACAAACTCCACATACATACACAATACTTTGTTGCAAATCCCACTGAAACCCCTGCATCTCTAGTTTGTAACATATCCCTGCTACTCTTTATTCTGTATCATATTTAACTATATGTCAAGAGTTAAACTATTTTGAATCAGATACATAGCTCACAGTGTTATTGTAATTAAGGCAGAAAACTGGAAATTAAAAAGGAAATGCACTACAAATTCATATCAATATTCATAGAACTCACAGAAGTCGTTTCCCGCTATAATTGTACACATTGCTTTCTAGGAGTGTAACAACTAGGGTGTCTCAAAAATAATATAACAATGAATAAATCAACTTGGAAAGAATGTAATAACTTTATAATAGGTAAAATAAATGAAATTCTATAGATTTCACAACTTACCCAGGTCTCCTTCAAGGAATGTACGTCCTAAGGTTTTCTCTGTTGAAATATAATAATTGTGATAGAGCTATAGTTTAATACATGGTAAAACAAGGCAAACTTTTGAACAGGAGATGATTACCCATTATTACGTTTTTATTACACCAATTACTGCAATTAAACCCTTCATCTGCCAGGGACAGAGCTAGATATAAGGGTTATGTAAAAAAAAAAAAAAAAAGTCTGAGGCAAAGTTTTATAAGTGATCAAAAGTGCGGGAATGTTCCACTGGTTTCCATGGTAATGCTACAAATTGGCCTGTATAAATGACCCCCAGTGACATCTCAAATGACTAAAGTGTAAGTGTCATACAACAAAAGCTTTACTTGAAGCAGATTCATGTGGCATCTCTATAGTGTGCTAACCAACTTACAGGGAATTGTATGAAAGTGATGGTATAATTTGCAGCTTCTATCTAAATGCAAATAAAGAAACGCGTTTGGCACTCACGCTTCCCTGTATGTTTCCTTTATTCAATCATTCAATCCATCAGTTAGTGATAAAAAGGTAAACAGCACTGTGACATTGTGACAGGTGCATCTCAGCTACAATGCGGCTTTACGTGGTTTATGCATAAGGCGCTTAATCACACGCTGCTGTTTAATCATAAGTTATAATAGCGTATGATTAAACACATGGGGCGCCAACCGCGGAAAGATTTTTTTGTAGCGCAGATGCACCTGTCACAATGTCACAGTGACAGCTCTATTACAATAAAAATAGACTGTAAAGAAGATTATTAGACACTTTATTTCAAGTGGACACTGGTTCACCACAGTCATGTTACTGTTTACTTTTTTATCACTAACTGATTGATTATTTGATTGAATACAGGAAAGCGTCAAGGCCATTCCCTTTCTTTATTTGTATTCACTAACTGGTGCTGGCTGAGCATAGCATGGAGCATGCACCGGCTTCCTACTGAGGGGATAATCTTTTACTTATATTTTCCCGCAAAATCAGCAGTCCAGGATGTTATCGGACTGTCACTCCTTTCTGAATACCATCAGTATACAAATAAAACCACAACTATGACACACAATGTGCTGATGCATATAAACACTATGTCCACAATCTGTGGACCAGCAAATAAACCTCAGCATGGTAAGCCATTCACAATATTTTCGAACGAATGCATTTTCGTCCGAAAATAGCATTTTCGTCCATTCGTCCGAAAAACTAATAACGAAAATGCTAAACTAACGAAAGCCGAATTAACGAATGGTTAATAAACGAAAATCATTCATCCATTCGTGCTATTGGCTTTCTATAAACCGAAATAGAGTCGGTTTATAGAATACCAATAGCATTACATACATTCCATAAACCGACATAATGAACGACTTTCGGTTTATGGAATGTATGTAATGCTATTGGAATTCTATAAACCGACTCTATATCGGTTTATAGAAAGCCAATAGCATTACATACATTCCATAAACCGAAAGTCTATAAACAAACTCTCTTTCGGTTTATAGACTTTCGGTTTATGGAATGCATGTAATGCTATTGGTATTCTATAAACCGACTCTATATCGGTTTATAGAAAGCCTATAAACCGAAAGAGAGGTTAAAATAGGTCAATTCATCCGAATGAATAAAACGAAACGAAAATAATGAACGAGTTTCGCCTGAAACAAATGCAGTAATGAACTAAATTCGTTTTGGACGAAATAAATAACTAAACGAAAATTTTAGTTTTGCACATGTCTAATTCACAAAGTATAGACGTAGAGGGGTGTGTACTAAAAAAATGCAAATATATTTGATGTGAAAATTTTAGTTTTGCACATGTCTAATTCACAAAGTATAGACGTAGAGGGGCGTGTACTAAAAAAATGCAAATATATTTTATGTGCAAAACTATTTTTGCGCTTTGCTCCTATCGCAATGTACTAAACCTTTAACACTCAAATAGTACATCCGAGCAAATTACGAATAAAAACAGGCAATTTTATTAATATTTTTTCTACCTCTTTTGATAGCACTTGCTAAAAGCTGGTCTAATTTTCACATGCAAATAAGAATTATTTTTCACAAAATATTTGCAAAACTCTTTAGCATGCGCAAATCTAATCACAATTTATTAGCGCAACCAGAAAAATGCATGCTAAATAAAAATAAACAGAAGAGGCGCAAATCAGGAAAAAATGCGTAGAATGTTACAAATAGTCGCAAATTGGTCCTTACTCATGTTTTACCAGCTTTTTTTCCCACTGCACTTGTTTAGTACATGACCCCCTAAGTACTTGTTAATTGTCGGTTACAGTTATTTTGGGCATGAGCAACTTCTTTTCCTCTTCATTCCCCAAAGGACCACATAAAAGTATAATGTAATACTCACCATAGGGTAGATTCAAGTGTTTTGTGGGTAGACCAGACCCAATAATCATTTATTATGATCCAAAAAAATAGAAAAGCACAGCACCAAAATCATGTGTCTCACCCAAATGTCAATAATCCAGTTAGAGGTTGGATCCAGTATAGCGTAGCTTTTACTGAATTCAACTTAAAAAACTATTTCATATGGATTAAAGGCTTTTGAATGACTCCACAAATTATATGAACGTTTAGAAGGGCTTGATTGACTCCTGACGCATTTCGTAAAAGCATGGTTTATTGGATCCAGTCTCCCAGAGAGACGTGATTCTGGAGCAGCACTTTTTTCTAACTACTTTGCATTACCTAATTGAAAAGACACATTTGTGGATAATCTGTTCCCTTTAAATCATCAGATGTGCAAAGAATTCCCTGTCTAAATGTGTACTCTGCCTCTATATCCAAGAGGAGATCTCCACTATTGCATTTAAACATGTGTTTTATTTTACTGACATATTGTATCCTGCACTTGATACAAATAATTAAGTTTGCTACATAGGAAGTATTATAATTAAGATAGCTCTGAATGAAATATTGTTTCTGAGTCACAGAGCTACAGAAAGTGTTGCCAGTCACTACATGACCACAACATTTACATGTGTTAGTGCCGTATTTGAAAAAAAAACCCCAACCACTTCATATTGAAGCCAAGTGGGTTTTATTAATTTTCTAGAAAATAAAACTCGGAGACAACATAGTTCCCAAAGTAGCCATATATTTGTAACTGTGTTCCAAAACTGGTTGCAACTGAGTACCACCTAATAATACAGGTAAATGTTTCTAAGCAACCTAAATGAATCGATTGTACTGCTGGCTCTATTGTGTAATAGAAATAGGCCCACATGCTCTGTTCTTTAACTCAGGAGCAACTCAGGAGGTGTTCTATGTTACCTAAAAGAACGCCTTCTCAAGGCACTCCTCAAATTACACAAGAATTCAATAAAGTCTGAACATAGTCTCCTATGGAGAGACTGTCCCATAGGATTATTGTTGATGACTTGGCCCAGTTGACAGAAGTGATCTGGCGTAAAATTGTGTTACCAACACATGGTTTCCTATATAGGGCAGGTCGAATTCTCAAGATATTCAATATTGTACAGACTATAGTGAACTTAAGGTTAAAGTCATTGTTATTCCATTCGGAAAAAGGAATTGTTAAAGTTGGCTCATCACCGTACCAAATACATTTTAAATCATCAAATATAAAACACTATCTGAGTGTGTGCATTCATACTACATCCAATGGTATGGGATGCCTCCCACCACCCCATACTGAGGTTGCTATAGGAAGGGGCAAATTTAGCCTCAATCACCATCCAGCACCACTAGAGGTAAAACATGGATTCAAAAGGAAAAAAAAGTCAGAAAATATTTAATACTATCAACCAAAAAAGATTTAAGATGTACTCTGTATTCAGTATACTTATCCAGATGATAACAATTAGCCAATAAGCCACAAGTGTGTATTATCACAGATACAGTGAGATAACACCAAATGTAACCCACCAGTATGTTAGAATCCACTTAACCTTCTCCAAAACATACACTTTATATACATATCAGGGAGAAAAATTTAGGCTCAATCCTGGAATAGGAGGAATGGAAAAGAATTTGGGAAGAAACTAATAAAATATCTATTTGTGTAAATTATGATGAACAAGCACTTACACAAACTCTACACAGTTGGTATTGTATCCCAGTTATATTACATAGTATGAGTATTCGTCAAATAAACCTTTGTTGGAAAAATGGTGGTTATGCTGGTATTAATATTCATGTTTGGTTAAATCGCTCAGTGAAAAAAACTGTATTAAATATAATAAATTGGTAGCTGTAAACCTCCGCCTCTAGTTTTGTCTTTCCGTCACACAAATGATTTGTATTGTAATGTTTTATGTATGATAAAGTATTCTTGGGAATGTATAATGGTAATCTAATTTTACTGAAAACACAACTATAAAAAATGGAACAAAACAGAAATACCATCATTAAACACAAGTAAAAAGAAAATGAAAGAGGTAATTGAAATGGACCAGTTAACTGCAATGGTTCATGAAAATGTTAAATATTTTGATAAGATTTGGTCATTTTTGACTGACATAACTTATCAACACGTTTTTTCTCTCGGCTTGGCTGTAACTAAAATGTTTATCTTTTTTCTTTAATTATTATTTGTATTGTGTTATCCTCATGTCATTTCAATTTTTTTATATAAAAATGTATTATAAGATTATATTCATTTTCACTTTGTATTTTATTTTTATTTGTAGTTGTTTATTTATTTATTTGTTACATTTTTTGTTTCGTTTTATTATTGAAAGTGAAAATTTGAAAAATAAAGAATTAGAAAAAAGACAAATGTTAGCCATTTCATTCTCATGTACCAGACGATCACACTCACTATGTGACTCCCTAGTCAAATCATTGACAATACCTAGAACTTCTCTACCATAAGCATTAAAGCCAATTGGCATTCCTTTTGGTAGTGTCTGAATCAGACATATCAAGTGTACTCAGAATCTGGGAACATGAATAAAAAAATATTTTCAAAGATAATTTTATGAAAAACGAAGGCAGAAAACCCATTAGACAGATATCACACTACTCCAAACAGCAACATAAAATGCATCAGCAGATTAGAACCATAAGGGATATCTAGTCTGTCCATATTTCTACATGGGTAAAATCTTCATACCATAGTTGGCTGTAACTAAAATTGTAATCTTTTTTCTTTATTTATTATTTGTACTGTGTTATCCTCATGTCATTTCAAATGTTTTTTTATATATACCAATTTATTATATAGTATAAAAGTGAGACAGCGCTAATAGTAAATACAAACACAGTATGGCAAAATGAACTGCAAGGACAATAGGATATATAAAAAAATATACAAAATTTATTGCAACAGAATATATATATATATATAAATAAACATAAAAAGACACAATATGACAATCCAGAGTCACAAAATGAATGAGTGATCACATGGATAGAAAAAACACTGGGAATAAGTAACAATAGACAGAATAAAAAAGCCCTCTATGGCTACAAAAATAGTACATAAATGGTATAATACATAAAAACTAATAATGACAAAATCCCTTACCCACTGGGTCTGTTCGCCTGGCCAGGTCTATTGAACAGTTTAGGATATGCACTAAGAAAAACAGCTATACCCCACCCCACAGGACGCGTTTTGAATTTTCTTCATCAGCTGGTGGGTGATAGGATTGCACTATCGCCCACCAGCTGATGAAGAAAATTCAAAACGCGTCCTGTGGGGTGTAGCTGTTTTTCTTAGTGCATATCCTAAACTGTTCAATAGACCTGGCCAGGCGAACAGACCCAGTGGGTAAGGGATTTTGTCATTATTAGTTTTTATGTATTATACCATTTATGTACTATTTTTGTAGCCATAGAGGGCTTTTTTATTCTGTCTATTGTTACTTATTCCCAGTGTTTTTTCTATCCATGTGATCACTCATTCATTTTGTGACTCTGGATTGTCATATTGTGTCTTTTTATGTTTATTTATATATATATATATATTCTGTTGCAATAAATTTTGTATATTTTTTTATATATCCTATTGTCCTTGCAGTTCATTTTGCCATACTGTGTTTGTATTTACTATTAGCGCTGTCTCACTTTTATACTGTGTTCTCCTTTTTTGCAGTGGATTTTTCCATTGCATCCTACTATAAGACTAGCTGCTTCAATTTATATTTTCAGTTTGAGTAATTTGCCACTCCCTATACTGATTGGGATTCCTATCCCCACCCTGTGCCTTTCCTGCTTCCAGTGGTTAGTATTGATTTGTGTTTGATTTCTTACCTTTTTCCTGGAGTACGGTCACTATATATACTATATTATTATTATTATTATTTTTATTCTCTAGCGCTGTGCCCTATCTTTCTTTCAATTTATTATATATTTATAAAATTGTATTCATTCTAACTTTGTATTTCAGTTTTATTTGTAGTTGTTTATTTATTTATTTGTTACATTTTATTATTGAAAGGGAACATTTGAAAAAAAAAAATCTTCATACCATAGTTGGCCTTATACCGATCACTGGGGTTTCCACCTTTTCCTAAAAAAAAATAGTGGCCTGGCAAGTGCCTCCAGAGACTTATTATTGACTACCATGCAATTTTTTTTTACTATCCTGCCGTTTACATACCAGCTGAGTGGGAATCCTACCTATATGGCAATTTTTTTTTTTTTATGTATTTACATTTTTATTATACAAAGTACAAAAGTTATAATACATAATTGTGACATTACACATCCATAATTTATAAGGCTAAACATGTTTTACCCAAACAAATCCACCGTACTGGCTTTAGGTGTGTTCTCTTTTGTTTGAGCATTTTGACCCGCTTTTCTGTTGGCCCTTCTTTATCATCACCTCCCTTCCCCCATCCCCTCCTTTCTTTCCTTTGGGGGGAAATCTAAAATATTAGAGATATATGGGGCACAAAGATAGCGGTTTTACTCTTGCGGATCTGATAAGTCGCCAGCATCACCATCTGCCCTACATTCATATACAGACAGTCACTCTCTTATCAATCGTACTAATCATTCAAATCATTCAGTCAGTCATTCAGAAATCATTCTAAGGGTCTGCGCTGTGGAGTCACGGCGAGGGGGTCCCATGAGGGGGATTCTACTATGTTTTCTAGTGATGCGCTCAGACTACGACTCAATACTGAGGTTCCTGAGGTCATAACCTTTCCAGGGGGCCCATATGTCTTGGAATTCGTGAAGTTTCCCATTTCACATATAGAATTCCTTTTCCATCAAATACTGGAATCCCAGTTGTGTGAGAACTGCTTTCCAAATTATGTCACCTGCCTGCCTCCAACATCGTGTCATTATGATTTTTGCCGCTGTAATAATATGTATTAATAATTTTTTCTGTGGTTTGGGAATATTCGGGAGATCTATGTGTAGTAAAAACGTCTGAGGTGATAACATTAAATTGAGTATCAAAGTTCAGCTATGAGATCTTGTATTTTTATTTTTAGGCTATCTAAAGCGCTACAAAACCACCAGACGTGAGCTAATGCTCCCACTTCTGTTATGCATCGCCAGCAAATGTTTGAGTTTACCCTATTAATCTTATGAAGTCTGTTTGGAGTTAAGTACCACCGTTTAATAATTCTAAAATATAATTCTATCAGGTTTACAGAGTGGATACTTTGTCTTGTCAATGCGTAGGCCCTAGTCCAGTCCTCTATGGGGTATTTTATATTAAGTTCAAACTCCCATCTACAAGTTGGATGATCTTTCCCTTCTTGTATCAAAGTTAGTTATAGTTTAGTGTTTCTAGAGATTTGTTTACATTTTTTATGGGTCTCAACCCGGTCTTCTATACAAGGAGATGATAATATCTTTTTATGTGAGATGTAGTTTTTAACTCTTATGTATGAAAAGGTTTCACTGATGGACAAATTGTACAGATCCTTCAGTTGTTGAATGGTATATTGATTCATTATATCTTTTACAGATGTTATTCCATGTTGTTGCTATTTTTCAAACTGATGTCTGTAACGGAATGTTGTACCACCTCTATCGGGGTTGTAAGCAGTAAGGATCCTCCTATCTTATGCTATAATACTGAGGAATGATGAATAGCTAAACCTATTTAAGTTATATAATATGCAGATTTTTTCGTTGTATTCCTGAAAAAAATGAGATGTGACTGGGCTAAGACAGCCAAGTAGTGCATTACTGAATAGTTTATCTTCAGGTGATATTTCACCTTCCACGCATAGACCTCTTGTAATAAGAGTTATTTTTTTTCTATGGTATTTAAAGTTAGGGGGATCTGCAATGTAAATTTTCCTCTATTCTCTACATTAAATATTCAATGGAAATATTTTTTAGTACAAGATTTACATGTACATTTAATAATCAGAAAATGACTTTTGATAGTGATATACATTTTTGCTTACAGAAAGAATAGCTTTTTCAGTTTTTTATACAAGCATGTATGTAATACAACACTGAGCGTATGCATGTAATGTAATATCCAGCAATCTGAAAATGAATATTATGTAAATGAATGGATGGTGTTTTGTAGGTTTTCTATGTACTGAAGTGTTAAGAAAAAAAAAAGATTGTGCTTAGTTTTATGTTTAATAAATGTGATAATAATCTCTCCTCACACCTCATTTACAAATATCACGCCATTTCTATTCCTGAGCATCTCTAGCAGCCTCCGTTCAACAAACACCTTCCTATCTACAACACATCATACCACAAGCTTGAAAAAGCTACATTTAAACAAAGTTGCATTATGTAAAATCTGTAATACGTGTTCCTCATCTGTCCAGTGTTGTCATTATACTGAGATGTCCAACCCATTACATTTTTAAAACAATAATTAAAACAAAGTATATAAATGATGAACTGAATAATATTAACCTTACAGCAGAATTGTATAATATTCCCTTCTTATAAGCTACAAAATTAACTTGCATATTATTTAAATCTGGTTCTGCTTTTAAAGCATCAAAAGCACCAGTGACATATTATACCAAGTAAAACATACATTGTAATGTTATAAAGCATCTAAAAGATCATTTAGGTTTTATTTGAGTGTGTTTCATATTTTTCATATGTTTTCCAGAGGTGGAGCATAAGAGAACAGAATGCAGATGTGAACTATCATTGTAAAGCCAACGGCTAGTCATGTTTGGTAAAAAAATTTTAAAAAAAGTATTAAATAAATGAATAAAAATATACCCATTCAAATAAAGGCTCCCCCAGCAGTGAGGTAGCAGAGGTCGCCCACCAACTACATGGCTGTTTGATTTTTTTCTTTTCGAATAAAAAAAGGCAGCAGATTTATCATTTTCTAGCACCCAGTTGTGTAGTAGCCCGGAGGCATTAAATTTGGGCTTAATAGAAATAAAAGTAAAAACACAACACGTTTACTCTCAGTAGAACCAATCAGAGTTGGAACTTGCCCCTCACATTTGATGGGGGCTTTTATGTGCCAACTGCCTCTTTCTGCTAGTGCAGATATAGATGCTCATTTTTACATCAGATCAGTAGAGGCAGGAGCGTTGCTAGGTCAACAAATGATCGGGGGCTTGAGCCCAGATGAGCACAGTCTCACCCCGTCTCTCTCTCTCTCTCTGTCTCACGCACCCTGTCTCTCTCCCTCTCTTTCTAACGCACACTGCCTCTCTCTACACTGCCTCTCTCTCTCTCTCACACACACACTCTATCTCTCTCTCTCTCTCACACTCTTCGTCTCTCACACTCTCCGTCTCTCTCACACTCTCCGTCTCTCTCTCTCACACTCTCCGTCTCTCTCTCACACTCTCCGTCTCTCTCTCTCACACTCTCCGTCTCTCTCACTCTCACACTCTCCGTCTCTCTCTATCTCACACTCTCCATCTCTCTCTCACACTCTCCCTCTCTCTCTCTCACACTCTCCGTCTCTCTATCTCACACAGCGTCTCTCTCTCTCTCTCTCTCCGTCTCTCTCCGTCTCTCTCTTTCTCTCTCTCACACTCTCAGTCTCTCTATCTCACACAGCGTCTCTCTCTCTCCGTCTCTCTCTCTCCGTCTCTCTCTCTCTCTCTCTCACACTCTCCGTCTCTCTCTATTTCACACAGCGTCTCTCTCTGTCTCTCTCTCACTCTCCGCCTCTCTCTCTCTCTCTCTCTCTCACACTCTCCGTCTCTCTCTCTCTCACACTCTCCGTCTCTCTCACACTCTCCGTCTCTCTCTCTATCTCCCACACTCTCCGTCTCTCTCACACTCTCCGTCTCTCTATCTCACACAGCGTCTCTCTCCGTCTCTCTCTCTCTCCGTCTCTCTCTCTCTCTCTCCCACACTCTCTGTCTCTCTCTCTATCTCCCACACTCTCCGTCTCTCTCTCTATCTCCCACAGCGTCTCTCTCTATATCTCCCACAGCGTCTCTCTCTCTCTATCTCCCACACCGTCTCTCTCTCTATCTCCCACAGCGTCTCTCTCTCTATCTCCCACAGCGTCTATCTCACACAGTGTCTATATCTCTTTTTCACACACACTTACACACACACACCCTGACACACCCACCCTCATTCACTTATGCAAACACCCTGACACACACACACCCTCATACACTTATGCAAACACCCTGACACACACACTTACACACACACATCCTGACACACACACCCTCATACACTTGTGCAAACACCCTGACACACACACTTACACACACACACACCCTCATACACTTATGCAAACATCCTGACACACACATCCTGACACACACACCCTCACACACTTATGCAAACACCCTGACACACACACATCCTGACACACACACCCTCATACACTTATGCAAACACCCTGACACACACACTTACACACACACCCTCATACACTTATGCAAACACCCTGACACACACACACTTACACACACACCCTCATACACTTATGCAAACACCCTGACACACACATCCTGACACACACACCCTCACACACTTATGCAAACACCCTGACACACACACATCCTGACACACACACCCTCATACACTTATGCAAACACCCTGACACACACACATCCTGACACACACACCCTCATACACATATGCAAACACCCTGACACACACACACTTCCACATATTGCTTCACCCACACAGTCAGACTTACACGCAGACACTAACACACATTTTTAAATATTTTTCAACAAAAAAAAAAACTTATAGCATTGGTCCCCCTCCCTGCTAAATTACCTTTGTTTGCAGGGAGGAGGACGTTTCCGATGGGATGCTTTCTTTTGCCGGATGTCACATCCGGCGCCCAGCCAGACTCACAGTGCGATGGGGGCGGAGCTTGCACCCGTCGCGCTGTCAGTATGGCCAGGAGGTGCGGTCACCGCAGGCACTTGCTTGTGGGCCGCACCTTCAGGAGGAGGGGCCAGCAGCAGCGCCTCTCTTCCTCACCCCCCGCACGAGCATAAACCTCCGATTCTGGGACTATGTCCCAGACGGAGGAATGCTCTGCGGGGGAGATTTTTTATTTTTAACAGTGATAGCCCTGGAGTCTCGGGGCTAAAGTATACTTTAGCCCCAGAGTCTCCATTCGGGGCTATGCACTGGAGATTCGGGGCTATAGCCCCAGTAGCCCCCCCCCCCCCCAGCAACGCCTCTGAGTAGAGGTAATATTGGGACAGCTGCCCTGTATTCATTAGATATAAAATGAAGTGATGCATGGAGGCTATTTTTTTTTTCTTTTTGATCAATATATTAGATATATGATATAGATTTAAGCTCTTTGAGTTTACAGATATGGAGCAACACATTATCTTGTACTGTAAACTGATATACTTACCATGAATGGGTAGAATATAAAAAAGGGGTCTATTCACTAAAAGTCAAGTATAGTGCAAGGAGGTCAACTTGGGAGGTTGACTTTTAAAGTGAAAGTCGACCTCCCAAGTGAACCTCCTTGCACCATTCACTTAAGTAAACTAGACCTTACTCTCGCTCAAGCTCAATATTCCTCCTGTATCCAAACACTTGCCACAACTCACCCCCTTTACAAAAGGCAAGTTGCAATAAAAATAATAATTAAAAAAAGTATGCAATATGATGCCCCCGCGGCCATATAATAAATAATTAAGAAATTAATAAAATAACCCTATGATGGGGACCAGGCTACCTGCCCTGGCCTTCCATATTGATACGATTAGGTGTCGGGAGCTCTGGCAACAGCCAGCATCTTTTTACATTTTGAAGGGGCCCAGGGCTACTTGTAGCTGGCATGTCATTATCTCCACCTGCTATGTGACATGTATTTTCATATTTTTTTGGAAGACCAAAATAAATTCATCAGCATTTTTTCCCACTAAGAGAGAAATTTAATTTATAAAAAAAACCTCTAGTTTCAATTTGCCTTCCATAGGCTATAATTGGAGGTTAGTTGAAACTAGCAGGGTTTTTTCTAAGTCAAACCTGACTTCCAATCTTATAGGTCGAATTTAACAATCTCTCACCTCATCTAGAATTTGCAAAATTTGTTAGTGAATAGTTACCATTTTGCAAGGTCAAGATGAGGCATTCGAGAAGGGGGGTGAGTCTGTTCAAGTTTGAAACTAATCTTGGCCTCCAATTTCGAATTTTAGTGAATGGACCCCTATGTCCATTCACTAAACTACCACAACTAGAGGACATAGTGTAAAATTAAAGGGGTAACGATTTAAAAGTACCGTATTTGCTCGATTATAAGACGACCCTGATTATAAGACGATCTCCCAAACTTTGGATATTCCTTTAGGAAAAAACTAAAAGCCTGAATATAAGACTACCCTATAGGAAAAAAAGTTTAACTTGTATAAATGTAAATTGCTTTTTAATATTTAATAACAAATGTTTATTATACAAATGCATTTCTTGTTTTTATTTCCTTTTATGTGCCAATGCTGCCTCTCTCTTTTCCTTGCCCCCAGCTTTGACTCCCCCCTCGCCTCTGTCTCTCCCCCCTCGCCTCTGTCTCTCCCCCCCCCCTTGTTTTTCTCTGCCCCCCTCCCTCCCCTTGTTGCTCTGTCCCCACCTCCCTCTGTCTCTTCCCCTCTTCCTCCCCTTGTAGCTCTGTCTCTTCCCCCCTCACTTCCCTTCTTGCTCTGCCCCCCTCCCTGTCTCTCTGCCCCCTCCCTCCCCCTGCCTCTGTCTCTTCCCCCCTCCCTCCCCTTGTTGCTCTGTCTCTTCCCCCCTCCCTCCCCTTGTCGCTCTGTCACCCCTCCCCCTGTCTCTCTGCCCCCTCCCTCCCCCTCACCTGGAAGTCGATCCCTGGTGGCTAGTGGCAGCAGCCGGGGGATGTCTGCATGTATCGTGCAGACATCCCCCAGCTGCCTGATTCTCCCTGGTGGCTAGCGGGGCAGCGGGAAGTACCCGGCTTCATCACAGAAGTCCCGGCGGTCATGGCAGGCGGCAGCAGGGGAGTCTGCCCTCATCGCGCAGACATCCCCTGCTGTTAGAGAGGAGGATCAAGGTCCCCTGCAGCTCTGCTGGGGACCTGGATCGCTGTTTTATAATCTGACCTCAATTTGAGGTCAGATTATAAGACGAGGGGTATTTTTCAGAATTTTTTTTCTTATAATCGAGCAAATACGGTAATATCAGGAAGTATTACTTTACTGAGAGGGTAGTGGATGTATGGAATAGCCTTCCAGTCAAGTATTTTAAGCATGCGTAGGATAGGCACAAGGCTATCCTAGCTATAAGATAGGGTACTGGGGACTAATAAAAGTATTTAGAAATTTGGGCAGACTAGATGGGCTTATCTTATATGCCGACACATTTTATGTTTCTATGTATGCATTTGCATGCCATTCCACTATAAACAATGTGCCCATTATGATTAAGTTATAGAGTCCCTTTAAGTCTTTTCTTTTTACAAAACTCAATCTTATACTAAATAAAGAATTTTAATTCTTCCTCAAATGTGCTGAGCAGAGCAGAATGGAATTCTAAGCAACTCATATGTAGAACTGTACTCATACTAGCACTACTTAGCACTGTGTTTAAATGTAAAAGGGTTTATACAAATATCTTGATAATGAATTCCATTTTATATAATATAAGCCTCTTTCAGCTGTCAGCAATATTTTATTTGTTCATATAAACTATATTGTTCCTATATAAGCTTGTGATGTGTGATTTCTGAAAAATAAACTCACAGAAGTAAAAATAGATGTTTGATAGTTTTAAGACAGTATTTAATCTGAACCAGCTGCAGCTGTCTAGAAAATGTAAGTTACATAATCCAGATGGCTTTTGCCCTTTTACTTGAAATGGCACATAAATTAGATAAAAGCTACAGCTGCAGAAATGTATTTAACAAGTCGTACTGTTTACTAAACATATTTGACAAGAGCAGATATTCCCAATTAGTGAAAAATTATGGTATTGTGTATTAGCATTTGAAAAAATACTACCAAAGGCAAAGCAGATTTCTCATGAGTGTTTTAGAGGATTTTATTAGCTTTACAGGTTTAATGGTACAAGATCATGATATCATTTGTAGGTTATACTTGCACATTAATGTTATCTTTACCATGTTTTAATTGCTTTACAAGTTAATAAACAGCTCTCATACATTCCTCTTTTGTTATAGGTATTATACCATTGATGGCAGTAGTGTATTTAAGTGTTGCACTGCCCTAGACCTGACTAAAGCCCTGTACCCCTAATCCAACAGTGAGGGTTGATGTAACACCAACAATGGCAGCTACAACACTGCTTCAGGCATGTGTATAAACATGATTTACTATGTTTTGCCATTTTTGGACACTGCGATTTTGTGCTTAGCATAATTCTTTTATGTCCTCATAATATGTTGCAGGGCCGCCATCGGACATTTCACGGGCCCTTACAGAAAAATAAATTCTGCCCCCTTGTCCCTATATCTCCCTCTAGCCCCCTACCCTTCCAAATTAAATTTATCCAGGTCTATACTTTTTCCAGGACATGCCCCATCACCTGCATTGCACATCCATGATTTATCCCAATGAAATGTTACAGCTTTGTCCATTAATATGCCACAGTTTTCCCATGAATATGCCACAGTTTGCCCATGAATATGCTACAACCAGTTTCCCATTAATATGCCACTATTTGCCAATTAATATGCCACAGCCAGTATGCCCATTAATATGCCACTGTTTTCCCATTAATTTGCCACATCTAGAATGTTAATTAATATGCCACAGCCAGTATGCCCATTAATATGCCACTGTTTTCCCATTAATTTGCCACAGCCAATTTTCCCATTAATATGACACTCATTGTCTTGTTAATATACCACAGCCAGTATGCCCATTAATATGCTGTTCTTTTCCCATTTATATGCCACAGCCAGTTTCCCATTAATATGCCACTATTTGCCAATTAATATGCCACAGCCAGTATGCCCATTAATATGCCACTCTCTGCCTATTAATATGCCACAGCCAGTATAACCATTAATATGGTACTTTGCCCATTAATATGCCACAGCCAGTTTTACCATTAATATGCCATAGCCAATATGTCCATTAATATGCCACCCTTTGCACATTAATATGCCACAGCCAGTTTGCCCATTAATATTCCACTCTTTGCGCATTAATATAACACGTCCAGTTTACTCATTAATATGCCACAGACAGTATGCTAGTATGCTAATTAATATGCCACTCTCTGCCCATTAATATTCAACAGCCAGTATAACCATTAATATGGTACTTTGCACATTAATATGCCACAACCAGTTTGCCCACTAATATGCCACAGCCAGCTATCCTATTAATATGCCACTCTATTTCCAGTAATATGCCATAGTCAGTATGCCCATTAATATTCCACTCTTTGCCCATTAATATGCCACAGCCATTACACTCATTAATATGGCACTATTTTCCCATTAATATGCCACAGCCAGTTTGTCCATTAGTATGCCATAGTTTGCCAATGAATATGCCACAATTTTCCCATGAATATGCCACAGCCAGTTTTCCTATTAATGTGCCACTCTTTGCCCTTAAAATGCCACCGCCAGTATGCCCATTATCATGCCACTGCTTCCCCATTCATTTGCCACAGCCCGTTTGCCCATTAATATTCCACAGCCAATATGCCCACCCATTAATATGCAACAGTCAGTTTGCCCATTAATATGCCATAGCCAGTTTTCCCATTAATATGCCGCTCTATGTCCATTAATATGCCATAGCCAGTATGCCCATTAATATGCCTCTGTTTTCCCATTAATTTGTCACAGCCAGTTTGATCATTAATATGCCACACCTAGTATGTCCATTTATATGCCACCCTTTGCACAATAATATGCCACAGCCAGTTTTCCCATTAATATGCCACTCTATGCCCATTAACATGCCACAGCCAGTGTGCCCATTAATTTGCCACTATTTGCCCAGTCATATGCCACAGCCAGTATGCCCATGTACTTGCCACTCTTTGCCCATAAATATGCCACAGCCAGTATTCCCATTAAAATGCCACTCTTTGCCAATTAATATGCCACATCCAGTTTGTCACCTTCCTCCCCCCCTTCCCCAGTTCCTACCTGGCCTCTGCGGGAGTCAGTAGCCTTTTATGTTGCCTCTCTCATTTTTCCTGCGCACTGAGCTGATTTGAGCAACAGAAGGTCAAGTGACCTCTTGCACTCTGACGTCAGATCAGTGCACGTAGTTCAAGAGAGGCAGCATGCTGCCTTCTTGTACAGAGATACTGGTGAGGGGAGAACTTTTGATCTTGAATTAATATTTTTTAAGGGCCCATGAAAGGTGTATTTGCTACACAGCTCATCTCTGGCCTGGCTATCCCTGCATCCAGTTTTTTTACTACTCAGTAAAGAGAGAATTGCAGGGAATTGAGACGGGCCAAAGTAGATGACTTGGGAAAATTCTCCTGTTCAGCTGCATTGCAGCATATTTCCTGCTTGGCTAGATTGGCCTAAAGTTTAAAATGTCTGTCTCAATTACCAGCTCTCTTTATTGAGTAGACCCGTTGATGTTTCTGAATATAGTGTTCTAGGCTTCCCGGGTGGTACACGCCAGGTTGGGATAAACGGTTTCTGCCCTCACCAGGTCTCCGGTGCCTCCTGCTAGTGCTTGACCCGCACTGATCAATGTATAATTTGAAGGGAAGCAGAAACGGAACTCCAGGATCAAATTTAAATGTGAAAAAGGTATTTATTCTTGCATATAAAGTGAGTAATTCCAGCAGTTAGTGCAAGTTTCAGATAAGTGATAAATAGGTTTTGCGCACCAGCTGCTTATGATTAAGCGCACACAAATACACAATCTATAATATGATATCAATTAACCCCTTAGTGACAAGACATTTTCACCTTCACTTTCACTTGGTGTCAATGGCTGTTTTTACATTTCTAGGGTGTTTGTGTTTAGCTGTCATTTTTTTCTTTCTCACATACAGTACCCACACAAATTATATGTTGTTTTTATCGTCATAAGAAGGGCTTTCATTCGATACCATTATCTTCATCATATCTTATAATTTACTACAAAAAAAATCATAAAATATGATGAAAATTTAAAAAAAAAACACTTTTTCTATTTACACAAATAAAATCATTAAAAAAGACCCCCTCTAAATAGTTTCTAAATGTTGTCCCGAGTTCAAAAATATGCATGTTTCCATATTTTTCAGTATTTTTTTGCGAGTTATGGGGCAAAAAACAAAAATGGTGTTTTTTGTTTTTTTCCTATATTGACCTTTTGACCCCAACCCGAACCCAAAATTTAACCCTAAGACTAAATTTAACCCCAACTCTAATCCTTATTATATCCCTTAATATTTTTTTATTTTAATTTAATTTTAACCCTATCCCTTATGCTAAAAATTATTTAATTTTAACCCTATAGGCTAATCTATCTATATAACCTGTTTTTAATTAATTAAATATGTATTTTAAATATTTTCCATTGCAATGCTACTTAACTACCACTAGGGGCAGTCAAGTAGCATATTCAGAGCGACGGAAGTGAAGTTACTTTCACTTCCGAAGCTTAGACCGGCAGAGGGCTTAGCCATATTGACGGAGCAGCATGATTGGTCCGTGGGGCGATCGTGGGTGCCCCAAAACAGAAATTTCGGTGCTGGCTATTACCTCGACATCGACACAATAGACCAGCACCGTTAACCAGCGATCGTTGATAGATTAAGATCTATGATTAAGCCCTTGCGGTGAAACGCGTGAGATCTCCTCTCTGACGATGTTTTTTTTTGAATAAAGATTTTTCTACTTTCATACACTCCGTGACCTGTGGATTTTATTAAGCTGATGGGCCAATGCGCTGTTTGGCTTGCTGAAAAACTTTATATCACTTATTCACAGCTGAGAACGCTGTTTGCAGCTGCACACCATCGGCTTGTATCAGGACATTCCAGGTAGCTCTGTTTTCCCTAGGATGATGTGACCTCTCCACACAGTATTATTTTTTGTAAATTATCATTTACATACAGTGGATATAAAAAGTCTATACACCCCTGTTAAACTGTCAGGTTTCTGTGCTGTAAAAATATGAGACAAAGATAAATCATTTCAGAACTTTTTCCACCTTTAATGTGACCTATAAACTGTACAACTCAATTGAAAAACAAACTGAAATATTTTAGATAGAAGAAAAATATAAAAATAAAATAATGTGGTTGCATACGTGTGCACACCCTCCTATAACTGGGGATGTAGCTGTGTTCAGAATTAAGCAATCACATTCCAAATCATGTTAAATAGGAGTCAGCATACACCTGCCATAATTTAAAGTGCCTCTGATTCACCCCAAATAAAGTTCAGTAGCAAAAGCCATGGTCCACAGAGAGCTTCCAAAGCATCAGAGGGATCTGATTGTTAAATGGTATCAGTCAGGAGAAGGGTACAAAAGAATTTCCAAGGCATTAGATATACCATGGAACACAGTGAAGACTGTCATCATCAAGTGGAGAAAATATGGCACAACAGTGACATTACCAAGAACTGGAGTTCCCTCCAAAATTGATGAAAAGACGAGAAGAAAACTGGTCTGGGAGGCTACCAAGAGGCCTACAGCAACATTAAAGGAGCTGCAGGAATATCTGGCAAGTACTGGCTGTGTGGTACATGTGACAACAATCTCCCGTATTCTTCATATGTCTGGGCTATGGTGTAGAGTGGCAAGACGAAAGCCTTTTCTTACGAAGAAAAACATCCAAGCCAGGCTACTTTTTGCAAAAACACATCTGAAGTCTCCCAAAAGCGTGTGGGAAAAGGTGTTATGGTCTGATGAAACCAAGGTTGAACTTTTTGGCCATAATTCCAAAAGATATGTTTGGTGCAAAAACAACACTGCACATCACCAAAAGAACACCATACCCACAGTGAAGCATGGTGGTGGCAGCATCATGCTTTGGGGCTGTTTTTCTTCAGCTGGAACTGGGGCCTTAGTTAAGATAGAGGGAATTATGAACAGTTCCAAATACCAGTCAATACTGGCACAAAACCTTCAGGCTTCTGCTAGAAAGCTGAACATAAGGAGGAACTTCATCTTTCAGCATGACAAAGACCCAAAGCATACATCCAAATCAACAAAGGAATGGCTTCACCAGAAGAAGATTAAAGTTTTGGAATGGTCCAGTCAGAGCCCAGACCTGAATCCGATTGAAAATCTGTGGGGTGATCTGAGGGCTGTGCACAGGAGATGCCCTCGCAATCTGACAGATTTGGAGTGTTTTTGCAAAGAAGAGTGGGCAAATGTGCCATGCTGATAGACTCATACCCAAAAAGACTGAGTGCTGTAATAAAATCAAAAGGTGCTTCAACAAAGTATTAGTTTAAGGGTGTGCACACTTATGCAACCACATTATTTTATTTTTATATTTTTTCTTCCCTCTACCTAAAAGATTTCAGTTTGTTTTTCAATTGAGTTGTACAGTTTATAGGTCACAATAAAGGTGGAAAAAGTTCTGAAATGATTTATCTTTGTCTCATTTTTTTTACAGCACAGAAACCTGACATTGTAACAGGGGTGTGTAGACTTTTTATATCCACTATAGTTGGGAACTCTCAGAGTTTATACATTAATCTCATAGTATCAGTGTGAATGACAGATTTTCCACATAATATGAAATATCATATATAAAATATATAGGACAGCAGATGGCATGCTAATAAGTTATTTGTAGAACATCTTGAAGCTTCTTTTTTTGAAGACTTTTGAAGTTTTCCAAAGTTGAGTACTTCTTAACTTGCATTTAACCTCTGCCTAAGAGCTCAATTAAGGAGATCTCATTGGGCTGCTGACGAGCTTCAGCAGATAGAGCAACTTGGAGATGCTCTTGAAGGACAACTGTAGTGACAAAAAATAATGTTTCTTTACATAGCTTTAGTACTGCTAATAACAACAGTGCAGGAAAAGCTAAATGACAAGATAGAGGAAATACCTTTTTTTCTAGCTTTCACGTCCCCCCTACAGGACGCATCCACACTGCAAATAATGTTGATTGGATCCAACCGAAAATGCACATCTTCGTTTCTGGCGGATCACGCATGTGCGGCAGCCATTTTGAGCATGCGCGAGCGGCCGACGCCATTATCCAAGATGGCGGCTACAGCCACTGCCAGTTTACAAAATGGCACCAAGCAACCGGAAAACATGTGCTGTGCATGAGCGAAACGCAATTAGCAAGCGGGGATGCACATCTGAAGTCTCCAGCATCATGTATGGGCAGAGGTGGCAAAAAAAGGTTTTTACTCTATACTTTCACTAAGCATTTTAAGCACTGTTGTTTTTAACAGTACTAAACCTATTTAAAGAAACATTTTTTTAGACCACTGTTGTCCTTTAAAGCATTTACCAACAAGCATAGAATGCAATGGGATCTCAAGAGTCCTAAATCGTGATGATCTGCAGATACATTTTCTACCAATTTTGTTTGTAAATACTGTAAGATGAAAATGTATATCTTAGGCCAAATTAGCCATATGCGAGATTGGACAGTTACAAATTGAACTCTTGTTAAAGGAACACTGCACCTTGTTAAACAAAACATGTGCTGATAATTTGAAGTAAACCCAACGTGTATCTTAATACATGCGAGACACAGCAATGTCGCGTGCTGACAGCCAATCAGAGCAGGAGGCTCGTCCCGCTCTGACTGATGAAATGCGAGCTTCTTTCGCTGCTAGCGTCAAGAGAGACCATCATTTTTGTATTGGATCAGCAGGGGGGACCTAGTTAAGAAGCATGGCAGCTGTCAGTCAGAGGATAAACTGGCGTGTACTATCAAAAGTACACACCAATTTATCCTCATAATAGGAACAACTAACTTCTGTATTAAAAGCAAAAATGAAAAATAACATTTAGTGTTCCTTGTAGATCTTCAAAAATAAATCTCAAATAATCAAGCAGGAAGTTCTGAAAATCTGGCTATTGGTAAAATTATTATTGATTGCATGATGTAAAGGGACTTAGAAATAGTCACTTCAATTCAGAACATATACAAAACCTAAACTTCAAACAACACGGGTATTCAGAGCAAAAGAGCAAGTGAACAAAAAATCAAGAGGACACAGTATACTCATGATTCAATAGTGAAATATATCTCTCAACTTTTACACATACAACTTTAAAGTTAAGCTAAAGTACTATTTCCATAGAGATCAGTGATTTGGACTTTCATATTTACAATACAACTAGACCTTAAAGAATACAGTAGGTTTGCTACAAGCCAACAAAGCAACTTGGACCCTGGATATTGACAGAGATGCCATTTTTGTAGTAAATTTTGTGTAAATAAATTAAGAAAATTGGACCTTTAAATCAACCTTTACATTACCGATTTTTTAAGGGTTTTCAATCAACCTTTTGCATTAACGAAATGCCTCTGAATTAGCCTGTATTCCCATGTATCGATATATGTATAAACAGTACTATGTATTATTTTACACACAGACATAACAGCTCTTGTGGAACAACAATACTGGTGATTTCATATCAGGTATCACATGGCATCACATCACCAGTTATTGTTCATCGTCAACATTAAAAAATCGTCGCCTTAAAAACTCAATAAAAAGAAATTTAAAAATGCCTACTGTTCTGTTTGACATATTTTCAATATCAATTCAACCTCCATTGTATGGTTCAGCTAGCCTAATAGAAAAAGTAAAAGAAAAAGTATATGATGTATGTTCAGATAATACACAAATATCATGTAAAAAATATTATGTTGAGATACAAAGCGGAAAAATATTTACCCCTAATGTAGGAAACAACAGAACGTTTCAGCCTTGGCAAGCAGAGAGCATTTATCAATTAGTGATCCTATAAAGCATATCTCTTCCAGTATTTATAAATATCCATAAAATGTAAAGTGCTTTAATGGTACAGTTTAGCTAAGTACCTCTAGAAGTGGATTTAATAACTGGGGAAAACAATGTATCATTTGTTTTTACTTAAACTTGTTCTGTTTGAGTCTATGAGATACAATCATTTACCTAAACAAAATAAATTAAGATTTTGTTTTGTTTTATTTTGCTTTTTTTATAATTTTTAAATATTTGGAGGAAATATACAAAGTACATCATTATAACGATAAATTTAAACTTAGAATATATTTACATTGTATTTATATATACATTTGCTATCATTTTTGTGACATTTTTATATAAATGAATAAAAACCCATCACTAATGTTACAGCAAAAAACAATGTTTTGTTTTTTTTAATAAATAATAATTAGCCCCTGGTATTGTAATTATTTCAAGACAATATAATTCTATCCAAGTCTTAAGAAACCACTGTACTGGATTGGTTTGACTTTTTCATCAATGTTATTGTTCTGCATGAGCAGACCAGACCATGTTTGGCAGGCATTTTAATGCAGAAATGTCTTCATTTAATCCATTTTAGAGGAAATGTCTATTATCTTCACAACCAAATCGCAAACACAGAAACATAATTTTTGATTAATCAGTCACTGTTAGAACAAAGTCAACTCAGGCAACAATAAGTATAATACATGATATTATTATGCCACTGAAAATGTTACATTTTGTCAGAAGGACAGATGTGTAGCATGTTTCATGCTGTCTGCCTGGCCATAGAAGAAAATGTTACTTAACTATTTGTTAACTGCTTTATTTAGTTCCCTTTTAGGCAAGTGGAATATGTGTTGTATAAGAAACCTTATCCTGATTTGGATTCACTTGTGCCTCTCTCAAGTGGGCCTATTACCAGACATGTTCTCCTGCGTGATACAGCAATTTAAAACTGCTTAAAGGGACATTCCAACTTGTTTAACCCTTGCTTCCTTAAAGGAAGCAAGGGTTAAACAATACTTGTCCCGGTCTTTGAAAGTAAACCTGACATGTATCTAAATAGATACACACAGATTTACTCTCTGCTGTGTCTCACATGCGAGACACGGCAGTTACCGGTTGTCGCGTGCTGACAATTGGAGCGGGGGCTTGCCCCCCTTTGACAGCCGAATGTGAGGGTCTCTCACTGCTAGTGCAGAGAGAGACCCTCGTTTTTGCATGGGATCAGCAGGGGGGACCTAGATAGTACACGCCAGTTCATCCTCATACTAGGGACAATGGACATTTAACTTGTGCTTCTATATTAGAGGCCCAAGTGAAAAAAAATGTTTAGTGTCCCTTTAAGCTGATGTTGACCATTTTGATCTCTGTTAATTTTGTAATGATGGATGACTCCTAACTGTTAAATCCTTGTAATGTAGTTCCAATATCTAGGAGATCCAGATCAAACAAGTAGGCCAGAATAATTGACTACTGTAGGGTCTAATCAATAAACTCAAAATTACAGGGAATTGAGAAAGGAATTTCAAAATAAGGCCAAAGTAACTGAGTTGGAAAGATTCTCCTATTCACCTGCATTGGAGAAATTTTCCAACTACATTGGCCAAAAGTTTGAAGCTCTCTCCTGTGTAGACACTTATGTATTTATTTAATAAGCAACAAGTTGAAAACTGCTGAGCTAAATATGTTTTAAATCTGTCTGTTTCATTTCCTTTTTATGATATCAGCTGTGGTTTGATATCTAAATAACTACTTTTCTTCAAGCCACAAAGTGATGTCATAAACTGGAGACAAAATTGACACATTCAATAAACAAAAATTTCATCTTAATCAAGTCATTTACTTTATAACTTGTATAAACAATATAAAGATAAGGGAATCCTTTTAATAGCTGAATTTGAAATATAGGCGAGGTGGAGAATTTTTCCAACCCAGCTATTAATACCTGTTTTTTTTTTTTGCAGTTCACTTTTATTGAATAGCCCTCAATGTACAGCCACACACCGTCACTATAAATAAACATGAGTGAATACACATTTAATACAGAGCCAAATACAGTCAGTAAATTTGAAATACAATTAAACGTGCATAAATACACAGCGACGCGCTCACTAAAGTAAAACACTTTCCTTTCTGTTCATCGCGGAAACATGCAAATTTAGGGTGAAAGTTTAACTGATGTATGAATCAAGGAAAAAGCAAAATCTCTAGCTACCTCCGTTGGAAAAATAGTAGTTGGCGTCCTATCCAAACATACAAACTAAGTGCCATACTGTTTTTTTACAATACAAGTACACAAAGAATGGCCTTTTCAGATTACACGTCTGTGGTGTAACACCAGATTAATATGAAATATATAAATTAGTCCATCTACTTTAACAGATATTAAATAAGGGACAAAAACACAGTAACATACAATAACTAGTGACAGTCCAACACACAATACCACATTCTCCAAGATTTACCTTAATCCTAGTTTTCAACCAAAAGACCCATTCAAACCCATCACAGATCACAGATTACCCCATGCATCCAGGAGGCAGGGAGAGACTGAACTCAGATTGTTCATTCATCAGGTATATTGAATGGCTTGTGAGGTCACTGGAGAGGTGTGGACTCATTAACAAATCAAAAGACAAGTGTTGTACAGGAGAAGTTCAACTAAAAGCCTTGACAACAGTTTGTCCCACCACCACAATGTTGATTATATTAACCCCTTCATGTCGCTAGGACATTCTATGCCATCCTAATTTTAGTGGTCATAAAAGACGCTAAGACGGCAAAGAACGTCCTAGCGTTTAACAGCTCATCGCGGCTCCCAGGGACTTGCAGCAGGATCCTAGCTGTCAGATGAGGCTACTTTGAGTGGCCTCAGTATGACAGGGAAAATGGAGCCAATGGTCAAAACGAGCCCCGGCTGTATTTCAACAAATCCTGCTGTGCTGAACTTTCAGGTTCAGGCACGCCTCCGTGACATTGGTAAGTATATTAAGCCATTGTCCTGGCTACTGATCACCTTGAACTAAAAGTGTCCGGCTGGGACACAAGGACCACGCGTCACAAAGGGGTTAAAGGTAGCAGTATGGATATTGAAAAATAACATTACACTTGCTTGTCTTCTCAATCCTCAGATTCAAGTAGATCAAGGAGTTCCTAAGCATTTGTTTAGATTGTTTATGTATAGCATCACCTACAGGTACAGAGGTTTTAAAGAATTTTGTCTTCAAGAGGTGAAAATATTTATATTTGTTATTTTATTTTTTTCATTATGACATAGG
This sequence comes from Pelodytes ibericus, assembly GCA_036172795.1. NCBI lineage: Eukaryota > Metazoa > Chordata > Amphibia > Anura > Pelodytidae > Pelodytes > Pelodytes ibericus. The sequence continues at coordinate 188,851,642 of CM069859.1, forward strand.
GAGAATGTGATAATGATGCAACTTGACTTTCAGGCAGCAGTTCTCTATCCATGCTTGCATAGGTTTTATATTCAGAATTATTATATTTTGAAAATGAATTGAGTTAGCCAGTTGCACAAACCCAACCGAGTGATTTTGGTATGTGTAGTATATTGTTATAGGGTACAAAATGTTCTAAAACATGAGTTACCCGTTAACGACAGATGTGTGAGTTGACCAAATGTCCCCAGTTTCAGGGGATAGTCTCTGGATTTAATCCCTGGACCAAATGTGTCCCGACAGTGTCCCCAAATCAGTGCCAGGCCCAGAGAGTTCCAGCCAAAACCCAATGCCAGGTCACTCTGATTTCAGGGAATGTAAAAAGTAATGCAATAATAATATTCCATTTACTCCATGAACACAAATAAACACATACCTACCAACTTTTCCTTTCCTAGATCCTGGTGAAATGATGTCACACAATGTTGTGTGACCCTGGGTGATTGAGCGCCAGCCTCCCTGATACAGATACTAGGTATCTGGAGTTGAATTCTCCTTGTTTAGGCTATGTATGTCGGTAAGACATACAGTTTAAACACAGTGTTGCCTGTGCGAAGTCCATAGGCAGTATTAATGCCAGGACAGACTCAAATCTGAAGTAATAGGACCCCAAAAAGCAGGACTTGAATTTTGGGTTTGCAAATACAGTATATTTATATATTTTGTAATCTGTGGATCATTTACTCCCTGTTAAAATGTTTTACTGTTAATAAAAATCTGGTCATCTTAGTATGAGTAAATCTGAAAGAGTAAAAGGAATATATAGGGGCATAGAGACCCAGATATTTGCTCTGCATTCCAAAACACGCGACCTGAAGAGGATGTCAACATTTACTCAATGATCCTACAGTGATAATGAGCAAAACAAATAACAAAAGCCCATATCCACTGTCCCCTTTGGCAAACCCATGGCATTTGCTGTTTAGCAGTGGGAATTACCAACTCTTTTATAAGAACCAGTTCCCAAAGGTGATTTGCATTTGTTTTTCAATGAGCCTGTTGTGCTGGAAGTCTATGTAACTACACACGGGACCTTCATTTTGCTTCATTCATTAACAATAAACATTAGACATACATTTATGTTACAAAATTTACAAAGATGAAAAACACCTGCACAGTTAGGTTTCTGAAAACTTCAGGGATTAGCTGTGCAGATATCTGAAATACACAGGAGTCATCCACATTGAAAAGTACAATGGATAATGAATAGTCCTTAGAATTTATGTGACATCAAGGACAAACCAATATACACCCCGGTTGTCAAAAAGTCACATGTTTTCGCGCCTCTGGTAGGTGCTTACTCTTATACCACTTAGTACAGGAGGCGCGAAATGCGTGTTGTGGCTGGGACACAGTGAGCTGCAGTTCCACGCGTGAGCATCAGTCTCCAAGTAGCATGTTTTGGAGTTATTATCTGTCTTCTCTCAAGATCAATCTAAGCAGTCCAATGGTCCCTCACTAGCTACTCTTTGTCCCTGAACAAGTTCCCTGAGCCTCTATAATGGTTACACTGTAAATTGACATTTTGCTTTTCATGCTATAAAAACCTGATAGGCTGGAATCTTAGCCTCTTTTAGCTAAACATGTTGAGTACTAACACTCGAAACCATCCAACTTGGAGTTTTTCCAGCTAAGCTAATAATGCCTGATTTTTACAGTTCATTTTTCATTTCAATTATCAGTTATTTGTGGAATGGTTTTTAATACTTGCACACTCCTGCAAAAGAAGACACATTGACCCACATCCTTTTTGTCATATGGATTGGTACTTAGAGTACTTTTATTGGACCTTTAACTGGACTTGAGTTATCATTCAATATTTAAACCTTTAGCAATATTGAAATCAACAAATCTGATTTATTAAGAGAGTGCAACTCTAAGTTCTCAGACATATATCCGATTACATATAGTAGGCTATTCTAAGAGTTATTCAACAAGCAAGAACACACTATTAGTTTCCATGATAATTAGTCTAGTATTATTCTTTATAAGACTGAGTACACTCAACATACACCTTGGTGTATCAGTAACATGTACCCAACGGGGGACACAGTATGAGCAATGGCAGGTAAAGTGTCTGCGTCAAGGTCAGCTCAGGTCCATAGAGTATCATTAAATTGTCCATCACAAAATCCTATAAATATCCATGAACATTGTTGATGCCTATACTTGGAGACATTTAGCCTTGCCCTCAGTGTTACTTACTTACACCTATATGAGACTCTGGGGCTACTCTCTCAAAGTTAACTCATAAATCAACTGCAAAGATCAGGCTTAGTAGCTGTTTTGGAAAGATAGGCAGCCTGGAGAATTTGTTCAGCTCATATTCTAATGGAAGCTTTCTGTTCAGGGCTGTAGGTTTGATTCCCAGCAGGGTCGATAAGGGGTAAGTCCAGCAGCTGGGAGACAGAAGGCAGTTAAGCCTGAGACTCTGAGGAAAGAGGACGGGGATGACGTGAGACGTGACCACGCTCACGGGAAGGTGGGGCTGCGAGTCGGGAGTGAGGCGGGGATGACAGCAGCAAAGACGCGGCGAGAGAATCTGAGACGCTGAAGCGGACAAGCAAGACGCAGCTGCATATTAGAATTTGTTCTCTTCTATCGGAATCCCTACATGAGAGACTAATCCCTCAGGAAATCGCCGCATACGGAGGGTCTTATTGAGTTGGGGCTGAAACTACATTGCGGGAAACCAAACCGGACACGGAGTGTGCGCCCAAACAATAAGCTAAGTACTAAACTATTCTCATATTAGTGAATTTTATAGTAATAGCCACTGTAACAGAGAGATGTATCGCTAATGAAGAGCTCACACGGTACATAGAGTGATAAAAAGAAATCTGCTGATACACAATAATTGAGATAACACATCAAAGGCTACTCAGGTGTTAGATCTCTCTGGTGGATATCTCGGCACACACTTTTTTTCCCACTGAATTTGAAGAGACTGTCTAGGTTGGTCAGAGTTGTAGCCATATTATTATTGACAATTAAACTGTAAAAGCAGATATTCCTCCCTTCTCCAATAAACTTACAAATACAAAGAGGTAAATAGGAAAGAGGGGAAAAATAAAATAAATAAAAGATCTAAATATTCCTGTTAAGTACCTCCTCCACCACTGGCAGTGAGAAGGTCTGGTAAATATCCTCATTGCTGAAACAGGAATAAACTTAGATACAGAAACACCGTTCTATTCGTACCGCACCATCTCTTTGAATCACTTGTGGGAACTCAGGATGGCGTCAAAAAAACAACAAGAAGGTAGACAGAACACCAAAAAAGAAAAAAAAGTCCCTGATAAAACAGAAAAACGTCTTTCCTTCTTTTCTCCCCAAACGGGGACACAAAACTCAGACATATATAACCTAGACGATTCCACTACTAATTTAAGTCTTAAAAATACTAAGGTAATCTCCACAGAGACAGACAATCAAGAACACCAATCTATTACACATGATCACCTATTGAAATGTTTAGAAACTCAATTTGAACGCATAAAAGCGGAGATTGAGAATAGTGCTACTACTATCAGGGATGACATGCAAGCGTTAATTTTGAGACTATCAACGAATGAGGATAAAGTTGAGGAATTAGAAACTCTAACAAAACAGAACCAAAATAAAGTACAACAATTAGAACAAAGGAACCACTCCCTGGAACAGAAAATCTCAAATCTAGAGGACAGATCACGACGTAATAATATCAGGATAAGAAATATCCCAGAATCTGTCCTCTATGATAAATTAGAAAAATTTGTGATTGATTACTTTCATAGATTGGGAGTAGAGAAAGCTATGTTTCCACACTTGCTAGAAAGATGCCACAGAACACTTAGACCAAAAAATCTTGCCCCTCATCTTCCAAGAGATGTAATTGTATGTTGTTCTTCATACAAAATCAAGGAGCTTGTTATGAGAGCCGTCAGAGAAAAGACATTAGGGGAGCCATATGATAAGATACTTATGTTTCCAGATTTGTCGTTTTATACGAGATCCCAAAGGAGAACATTTTCGGAATCAACCACACTGCTGCGAGCAAATAATATCAAATATAGATGGGGTTACCCCTGCAAAATCTTGATTTCAATAGATTCAGAAATTTACCCATTTGAAAAACCTGAATTGCTCACAGCATGGATTAAGGCCAGGGGAATTAGAGTGAACTCCTGAATTCCTTAACTACTTAATATAACGGGAAAGGAGGCTGGACGCGCAATTTATTTATTTATCTTCTTTTTTTTTTTTTTTTTTTCCCCTTCTTTCTTCTTTTTTCTAGGCCCCCCTTTTTTTCCACATTGTCACCATATTAATCAATACAATCTTTTTGCTACCAGTTATTTTTTACAGTCACATTAGCTCCATTGATGATTATATAACATTCCCCCCCCCCTTTTTTTTTTTTTTTCCTTTCCTCTCTCTCTCCTCCCCCCTTTTCCCATGCCCGAATTTCCTCACCTAATACTTTCATGCAATTATTTTTATTCGACGTCCAACCTTTTTCACAAATCACACTTATAACACCCACAGGCCACGAGGCTTCCGCTTTTCTCACTTTTCTCTTCCCCTTCCCTTTACACGGTAACCACTTTTATTCACAGGACTTCTGCCCTCACAAATTCACCATTCAACTATCACTCACGCTAGCAATCTCTTTTCCAATAGCTCACTTTTTTTTTCTTTTTTTTTTTTTTTCTCCTCACACTTTCACCATATTAACTAACACAAATTTGTCGTCATTAGCTATTTTTTATAGCCACACCAGCTCTATCGAAGACTATATAAAATTCCCCCCCCCCCTTTTTTTTTTCCCTCTCTTTTTCTCATGTCCGATTTCTTTCACCCAAACCACGCACGCAATCACTCACACTCATACCCCTTTTTTTTCTTTTCTTTTAGTACGCCCTTCTTTCCTCGTTTTTACCACACCAATTTAATATAGACTCTTTTTCATCTTCACTCTCCCTATCATACACTCACGTAACCCACGTACCCAATTTCTCTATATCCCTCTCCCGTCCCCTCCTTTTCCCCTCCCTCCCTTAATGTTGCGTCTTTCCGTATAGTATTATAAAAAACTAACTTGTAAACAAAACAAATATGATATAATTTGTCAATCATATACCACTCTCGCAACACAAGAATGGGTAATTAAGAAACAAACTAGATAGCTGAATGGGAAAATAGACCCAATTTCCGCCCAACCAGAGCCCACAGCCCCAATATTAATTCATTCCATTTTATGAATTATTGTTCCTGCAAGGAGCACAGACAACGTGCCATTATGCAGGGAATACCCAGACGAGGGAAATGTCCTGGGTATATATGTGTTTTATGTTTTTCTATGTGTGACAGCGACACAAACCACGTAGGTCTGCAACCATTCTACACCAAAGAATACCGCTCCCTTCCTACGGATTATAGAATTCTATATTACATAAAATGATGAAAATATTAACATTAAACGTTCGAGGACTCAACTCTCCCCAAAAAAGATCCTTATTGATGGAACTTTTGAGAAAAGAGCAAATAAATATCGCCGGGATTCAGGAAACCCATTTAGTAAGAAATGAGGAGAAAAGGCTCTCGTCTAAACGGTATCCAAATGTATTCTTTTCATCACTAAATTCGAAGAAAAAATGTGGAGTAGCGGTTTTAATCTCTGCAGATCTAGATTTTAAGATAAAATATCAAGAAAGTGACCCAGAAGGTAGATACATTTTGTTAGTCGGAGAACTAAATAATACGATGTATACAATTGTCGTGACATATGCCCCTAATCATGCACAGATTGCCTTTCTTTCAAAGTTATTAAATAAAATAGAAAAAATTAAACAAGGATCAGTGATTCTAATGGGGGACTTTAACTGTGTCTTAGAACCACATAACGATAAAAAATCTATGCGACCGCAGAAGAAAGATAAAACCACTCTGAATAACAGTATTAGATTGAGAACTTTATTAACGATACATCAACTACTTGACGCCTGGCGAATATTTCACCCAAACGAACTAGACTTTACTTGTTTCTCCAATACTCACCATTCTTATTCAAGGATAGATCTGATTTTGACTACCATCAGTGTGACCCGACAAATCAGGAAAATCCTTATACAACATATAACATGGTCCGACCATAATGCGGTGATTATGGAATTAATAGGAAATGATAAAAAAATCAGATCCGACTGGAAATTGAATAAAAACCTGCTAAGATCAGAGAAGAACAAGGACCATATTAAAAAAGAAGCAAAACAATTTTTCTAAGAAAATAGAAATCAAGATACCTCACCATCTACCCTATGGTGCGCCTTCAAGTGCGTCATTAGGGGACACTTAATCAAAATAGGAAGTTATGAGAAAAAAAAGAGAGAACCCAACCTAACTGAGCTATTCATTCGTCTTGCAGCCTAGAACCAAATTAACAAAATAAATCCAACTAAAGAAACAACTAAGAAAATTCAAGAACTAGAAACCAAGATTAATGAACAGCAGCTTAATAGAATAAACAGAAACTTAGAGTATATGAATACTAAATGGTACTATAAAGGAAACAGAGCAGACAAGCTTTTGACTGATAAATTGAAATACAAGAGAACTTCAAAATATGTCTCTAAAATTATATACAGAGGAGAGACGAAACTCATTCCAGAAAAAATTGGTGAGGCGTTCGCACATTACTACAAAGAGTTATATAACTTACCTAAAAACTCGTATAACGAAAACGCTCAAGAGTATTTTAAGGAGAAACAATTAAAAAAAGTTTCACAGGATCAATTGTCAATACTGAACAATCTCATCTCTCTAGAAGAAGTAGATCTAGCTATAAAAAAACTAAAGGCTAACAAAGCGTCTGGCCCAGATGGTTATGACGACACCTTTTATAAGATCCTAAGGACAGAAATCAGGGAAGATCTAAAAAATACATTTAATGATTTCATGATTAAGAGACAAATTCCCACTGAAATTTTGAAAGCCAATATTGTAACCATTCTAAAACCCGGTAAAAATCCTGAAGAGGTCACCAGCTATCGGCCTATCTCTCTCTTACATATAGATTCAAAACTATATGCAAGTATTTTAGCAGAGAGACTTAAGGTAATAAAGGATCTGATACATCAGGACCAAGTGGGATTTATCCCAGGCCGATACTCTACAAATCACATCCGGAGAATTATTGATCTCCTAGAAAACTCTCAGAAAAGCCAGACTCCCACCCTAGCCCTATCTCTGGATGCAGAGAAGGCATTTGATAGGGTGGGATGGAACTTTCTGGAACAGACTCTAGAAGCCTTTGGTTTTACAGGCAGGATAGTAGACCCCATTATGGCATTGTACGTTAATCCTTCGGGAAGAATAATAGGTGCTGGAATAAAATCTAACTGGTTCAAAATTCTAAATGGAACTAGACAGGGTTGTCCCCTGTCCCCGCTACTATACGTTCTGACACTGGAACCCCTGACATTGGAGATTAGGGAAAACCCGAGAATACCAGGTTTTCAAAATAAACAGGAGGAATTAAAAATAATGTTGTATGCTGACGACATCTTGTTAGTGATAAAGAATCCGGGAACAGCAATAGAAGAACTTATTAAAACAATAAATAGATACAGCCTATACTCAAATTACAAATTGAATTTGGATAAAACAGTCGCATTATCCATAAATATTAACACCGCTGAGTTAAAAAAACTACAAACACAATATAAGTTTTCCTGGACAACTAAAAGTTTCCGGTATCTAGGCATCATCATTACACCCAAGCCTGAAGATATTATTGAGAACAACATCTTACATCTTTTGAAAGAAACTAATAACAAATTAAAAAATTGGAAAAAGGTGGAAATATCTTGGAGTGGGAAAATAACAACGATAAGATCTTATATCATGCCCAAACTCTCCTACATCTTGAGAATGATCCCATTAAGTATTCCGATAAGCTGGTTGAAAATGTTCCAAACCGCCTTTACAAAATGTATATGGTCCGGGAAAAAACCCAGACTAAACTTACAACTATTATCAAAAAAAAAGAGAAAAGGGGGCCTGGGAGTTCCTGATGTGGTGGAACATTATAAAGCGGCGACACTGTTCCATGGGTTCATCACACAAAACAGAAGCATTCAAAAAGAAAGTTGGGTTTCTCTGGAACATCGACAGAAACAAGAGGACCTCTACGCACTTTTTTGGATGAATTCAGGAAAGACCCACTTCATAAATAAACAAGTAGATAACATTATCTTGAAACATATACTCAAAAGCTGGCATAATTTCAAGACTAAGACAGCGTTAAAGAATAAAATACTTCCAGATCTTCCATTGTGTATTCTAAACGGTCATATACCAGATCTACAACTGGATCCATGGATAGAAAAGTGGATAACTACCATTAATGACCTGTTAGACCACAATAATATAGCTGACTTCTCAACTCTTCAAGACAGATACAATCTCCAATATAAAGAGTTATTCACCTATATCAGAGTTAAAACCTTTTTGACGAAACATTTACTATTGGACAATAGTCTCCCACTAATACAAAAAATATCAGAATTGATGAACCTAAGTGACCAAAAACAGCTGATGACTAGATGTTTAAATCTCATTAACCTCAGCAATGAGGATTATATCCCCCCTGCTATCAAAAAATGGGAGCAAGACCTCCAAATAGAAATTAACTCTAAGGAATGGAATTGATCATTAGATAAGATAAATCAAGCAGTTCACTGCTTAAACATTATGGAATGTAATTATAAATTGTTTAATAGGTGGTATTACGTTCCGTCAAATTTAGCAAAAATATATGGGGGTTCCTCCAAATTGTGCTGGCGATGTGGCTCCTATATAGGAGACTACAAACATATATGGTGGGAATGTCCGATAGTTCAAAGAATGTGGAGGGAAGTTTTTAATAAAATAAACCATGATCTAAAAATAGATTTGAACATGAAACCGGAATCTGCTCTTCTACATCAGAATCTTCACCAAATACCTAAAGAGGAGAATTTTCTATTACAACATATACTAACTGCAACAAAATTGACAGTGGCAAGGAATTGGAAATCCTCAAAACCAATTATATGGGAAAATATCCAACCACAACTAGTATATCAATTAAAGGATGGAAAGGGGCATTTCAGCACAACAAGGATATAACAACAAAAAATACGTCATGTGGGATACATGGGTTAAAAAACTGACACAATCCACATAACAGTATTAGACTCATTCAAGAAAGGGGGAAGAGGATTGAGGACAGAGACAACTTCGGGCAGTCAGACCCAAGAGATAGTAGTACAAAAGTAAAAAGAAGGGAAAAATAATGATAGAATGAGAGTTTTTGGGAGAGAATACTGAGAAAATAGATATAAAATGTAGCAGAAAGCAAGTAACTCAATATATTCAAACGACTAAGAAACCCTCCAAATTCCTTTAACAACCGTGCGGTTCGTGGCTGTGTGGCTGTTCACATGTCCTTGTCTATATGTGTGTTAGTCTGTACCACCTGTGTTAGTCTTAAGTTAGTTTCATCTGTCCTCCTTTATTTAGTGTCGCCTGCACTTCAACCAGAAGGAGCCTAAACCCGCTGGATCTGGAGACGTGTAGACGAGTATTTGAGACCATCCCTGGCCTTCCCTGCCACAGACTACCCCTTAAAGTGATAAAAGTCTATAAGTAATAAAATCACCAAACATACGCTAAAACATTCCTAATAACACTCAATAAAGAAAGATCGAGGCACTATAGATAGATTTAAGGAGGGTGATCGGACAGGGTGGGGAGGGAAAAAGATGAATCTAAATCTAAATTGTATTGGATTTGAAATGATCAATTATCAACTCATTCAACGCACAGGGATGATCTCAGCGCACGTAAGATCAGTTTAACCAATCTGATTAATAATAAAGTGTCTTAGGATCTGAGTGAAAAAAAAAAAGGGGGTAAGTAAAGGAGACTAGTGTTCCTGAACAGGTCTGTGAATGTCCATAGAACAGTCATTAAAATGTTCATCACACAAAGCAGTAGCAACATCCCCAGGGGGCAATCACATCTCCAGGCTGAACGTGAGAACAAGAGAATATCTCACTTCAACCTTCCCTGGTTATATTTTGTTGTTATTAATATAATGCTTCACTTTTGCTGTTTTCTGTCAGCTCACTTTTAGTTAATAGAAACATAGAATGTGTCTGGAGATAAGAACCATTCTGTCTAATCTGCACAATTTTCTAAATAAATGTATTAGCCCCTGACTTTATCTTATCTCTAGGATAGCTTTGTGCCTATCCCACGCATGTTTAAACTCCTTTACTGTGTTAACCTCTACCACTTCCGCTGGAAGTCTATTCCATACATCCACTATTTTCTCAGTAAAGTTATTCTTCCTGATATTACTTTTAAATCTTTGCCCATCTAATTTAAGACTATGTCCGATGGTAGTTTTTCTTCTTTCATATACCCTCTCCTCCTTTAACCCCTTAGTGACATGACTTTTTTGGCTTGTCCGACGCTTGGTGACATGGGCTGTTTTAACATTTCTGAGGTGTTTGTGTTTTGCTGTAATTTATTTCTGTCTCATTTAGTGTACCCGCACAAACTATATATCGTTTTTATCGTTATAAGAAGGGCTTTCTTTTGATACCATTATTTTGATAATAGCATATAATTTGATGTAAAAAAAATAATAAAATATGGCAAAAAAATTGAAAAAATAATTTTTTTATGACTTTTATTTGAAAAATCGTATACTCATGTACAAGAGACAACAAAAAAACACTGCTAAAAAGTTTCTAATATATGTCCTGAGTTCAGAAATAGCCCATGTTTTTATGTTTTTGTGCTTTTTTATTCATGTTACAGGGCCAGAACTATAAGTGGTGCAAAGCTATTTTAAAATCCTTTCTTTCAAAATTAGCGATAGTGACATTGTAACACTGATTTCTGTACTAAATCCATGAATGACCCCCAACATGTACATATTTTTGAAAACTAGACAACTCAGGGCATTTAACTTGGGGTATTTTGACACATTTCATGTAGCCATTTTAACACCAATCTATGCCAAAGTTTGCAGCAAAAAAACTTTTTTTTTAATTTTTCACATATATTGTAATTTAGGTAAACATTACCTTAAAATGTGAAGGGGTATTTCCAAATAACACCTCAATATGTGTTTAGCAACATCTCCTGAGTACAGGGATACCACCCATGCATAGGTTTGTTGGTTTGTTTTGGGGCTAAAAGGCCACATTTAAGGGGTGCGCATTTTGGTTTTCCAACTTGGAATTCTGACATGCAGAAAACCTGCGCCCATGTCCCATTTGGGACATTTTTGAAGCCAGAAAGTGTATTCTACCCCACAAAACCATATATTTTTTTAAACTAGACACCCTAGGGTATTTCAAATGGTAGTATTTTAACACTTTCCATGCACTAATTATACTACCAGACTATGTCAATGTTTTGGGTAGTAATTTTTTTTCACATACATTGTACTTTGGGCATGAATTCACAGATCCTGTTATATGTCAGTGTCAAACAACACCTCAATATGTGTTCAGAAACATCTCCTGAGTACAGGGATACCCCCCATGTATAGGTTGGTTAGGTTATTTGGGGGTTAAAAGGCCACATTTGAGAGGTGCGCTTTTTGGTTTTCCAACTTGGAATTCTGACGTGCAAAAAACCTGCGCCCATGTCCCATTTGGGACATTTTTGAAGCCAAAAAGTGTATTCTACCCCACAAAGCCATATATTTTTGAAAACTAGACACCCTAGGGTATTTCAAATGGTAGTATTTTAACACTTTTCATGCACTAATTCTACCACCAGCCTATGTCAATGTTATGGATAGTAATTTGTTTTTCACATTCATTGTACATCAGGCATGAATTCACAGATCCTATTATGTGTCAGTGCCAAACAACACCTTAATATGTGTATAGCAACATCTCCTGAGTACAGGGATACCACCCATGTGTAGGTTAGTTAGATTATTTGGGGGCTAAAAGTTTAGGGGGGGTGAATTTCCAACTTGGAATTTTGACATGTAGTCAGCCTGCGCCCATGTTCCATTTGGGACACTTTTGAAGCCTGTCAAAGTATTTTACCCCATAAAACCATATATTTTGGAAAACTAGACATCCTAGGGTATTTAAAATTGTGGTATTTTAAGACTTTCCAAGTGCTAATTCTACCACCAACCTATGTCAAAGGGTTGGGATGTCATTTTTTCCCCACACACATTGTAGTTCAGGCAGGAATTTTCAGATTCTGGTATTTGCCACTGCCAACCAACACCTCAATATGTGTTCAGCAACATCTCCTGAGTACAGGGATACCCCCCCATGCATAGGTTTGTTGGTTTGTATTGGGTCTAAAATTCCACATTTAGGGGGTGCGCAATTCCAACCTGGAATTTTGACATGTAGTCAGCCTGCGCCCATGTTCCATTTGGAACATTTTTGAAGCCGTTCAATGAATTTTACCCCATTAAACCATATATTTTTGGAAAATAGACATCCTAAGGTATTTCAAATGGTGGTATTTTAATACTGTATAGGTACTAATTCTACCACCAGCCTTTGTAAAAGTTTGTGGTAGTACTTTTTTGGGAGTTTTTTTCCACATGCATTGTACTTCAGGCATGAATTCACAGATTCTGGTATATGTCACTGCCAAACAACAACCCAATATGTGTTCAGCAACATCTCCCGAGTACAGGGATAGCACCCATGCATAGGTGTGTTGGTTTGTTTTTGGCTAGAAGGCAACATTTGTGAGATGCGCATCTCAAAATTCCAACTTGGAATTTTGACATGTAGTCAACCTGCGTCCGTGTCCTTTATGGGATATATCTTTGAAGCCAGCCAATGTAATTTACCCCCACCAAACCATATATTTTTTTATCGGTAGACCCCCATCACTACTTGTGGCAAGGGCTCAGCAGCCACCGATACATCGCTAGATGATGTATCAGAAAGCTGAATAGGGTCAAAATCGAACCCTGAGTCCGCGGCCTCAGAATCAGTGCGTAAGCAGTGATCTCGAGCAAAGAAGGGGTTAATAGCTCTTAGAAGAGCCTATCTAGTACTGTAATCAATTGACCTATTCGTATGAATGGGGACTCTATTTCGGTTTATAGAAAGCCAATAGCATTACATGTATTCCATAAACTGAAAGTCTATAAACCGAAAGACATTCGGTTTATAGACTTTTGGTTTATGGAATACATGTAATGCTATTGGCTTTCTATAAACCGAATCTCTTTCGGTTTATAGACTTTCAGTTTATAGAATACCAATAGCATTACATGTATTCCATAAACCCAAAGTCTATAAACCGAAAGAGATTCGGTTTATAGACTTTTGGTTTATAGAAAGCCCGTAGCATTACATACAATGTATATGTATGTAATGCTAGGGGCTTTCTATAAACCGAAAGTCTATAAACCAAATTTCTTACGGTTTATAGACTTTAGTTTTATAGAATGCATGTAATGCTATGGGCTTTCAATAATCCAAAAGTCTATAAACCGAAAGAGATTCGGTTTTGTCATAACTTACCTCGCAGCAGATCCCCAGAGTATCCTCTTCTAATCGCGCACCCAGCTGTGCCTGACTGCACACAGCCGGAGACGCGCGTTTCGCCACTATCAGAGCTCAGGTGCGCCTCCGATGACGTCACGCCCGACATCAGCGCGCGACTAGCGGGAACATTTAAAAGTGCTCTTCATAGTAATACCTATGCTTGGTGATTCTCGTGTATTTCCTGAACTCCTGGCGTTTTTCTATTTTTGGATTTCTTGTTGCAGATTTGGATTGTTCCCTGGATTACTCTGATCTTCTGGTTTCCCTACTCCTGGTCTGTTACCCGTTTTGCTGTTTTTTCTGTGTATGACCCTGGACTGTTTAACGTTAATGAAGCTTGCTGATTCCCCTGATTCTGGACTGTTTACTATATATGAAGTTTGCCGATTCCCCTGATCTTGGATTTGTACCCGACTATTCTATTTCGCATACCCTGGTTTATCCTGCATAGCGGGCTCTCCTTCCTCCCTATATCAGTACGTCACAGGTTTATAGACTTTCGTATATAATTAAGTAACTTTGAAAGATACATTTAAACCTTCAGGTTCCACGAATGTAATCATTCGTATTACAACAGTGCCATCTACTGGCCAAACGTAACATTAATTGCCATTGAACATACTTTCGTTTTATAGAATGCATGTAATGCTATGGGCTTTCTATAATCTGAAAGTCTATAAACCGAAAGAGATTCGGTTTATAGACTTTCGGTTTATAGAAAGCCCATAGCATTACATGCATTCTATAAAACGAAAGTCTATAAACCGAAAGAGATTCGGTTTATAGACTTTCGGTTTATAGAAAGCCCATAGCATTACATACAATGTATATGTATGTAATGCTATGGGCTTTCTGATTGGCTGCCCTGCAGCCTTTCAAAACGCGCCATTAAATCGCCGAACCCCGAACTCCAACCCGAACATACAGTGAAATGTCCGTGTTCGGGTCCGGGGTCCAAAAAACGTAATGTTCGGTACGAACCCGAACAGTGCGGTTCAGGTTCGCTCAACACTATTCAGCTATAATATTATAGTGCAATATAATTGGAATTTTTTATAGATCAGAACTGTTAAACTGTGGCCCACTACCTGTTAGAGAACTACATCACACTGCCTAGCAAGCATCAAGGTTTGAAGACATAAAGTGCATAAAGCTACTGTGATACATATAAACACAGTTCAGGTGATCTTACCCTGTGTTACAGACAGGGAACTCTATTTAATGAACAGGGAGCTGCAGTGAACTGACAAGTGAAGACATTAATAGCTATATTGGAAAAATTGTCTATGTGGCTACTAAGGTCCACTTTTTGCTATTCCCTTGTGCACTGTTTAGTGAATAGGCTACCTGCTCATTTGAGACCAATATGCTGCAGCCCGGATTTTCATTCTCCTTTGTCTGGGATACCGAAGTAAGACTACTGCACAAGTGCAATCACATTGGTATTCCATGCACAGTAGCACTGACAAGCCCCCATCCAAAGCCACGCTGACAAGCCCCCATCCAGGGTGGAAATGTTGGAAGATATGGTATAGGCCCCAGCGGAAATGGTACAGGCCCCAGCGGATTTCTCAACATACCATCCGTAGTCTATTAATTCACTACAGGGCAAAACATTTCTATTGTTGGGTCAAATAAAATGCAAGATAGAATGAAATACAACTTTATGACGTTATTAATATTAATTCTAGCCACAGTACGTTTAGATAACTTTCTCATATTAGCCACAAAAAGTTGGAAAATGGTAAATGCTATTTTTAACAAATCTGCAGAAAACCGCTGAGACACCATGAAGGCGTATATCCTGCAATGCAGTAAAGTACAGTTCTGATGATACAGTGGACTCTGGGGTACGATCATCAGGAGATTACATAGATAAAAATAAAGGCTATGTTAGCAGGTCCGCAAAGCCCAGCTGTGATTAAACAGGTGCTGCTATTTTAGAAAAAAAGGTAATAAAACAAGGCCTCTTAAAGGAACAATCCTGATGGGTTTTTCTCTCTTTTAAACTTCCTGTCCACAAAGCAAAAAAAAAAATAAAAAAAATAAAAAATGGATTAGTCTTTTTTCCTGTGAAATAAAATTCACATCAGTGTGAATCGTCTGTGAATATCACAGCAGCTAATGAACAGCGGGAAGGTTTCCTAGAGGAACCGGCCATTATAGACTATATTCCAGCAACTGTAACAAAAGTAGGGTATTATTTAAAAGTTGAAAAGCTTTTGGATAACGCAGAAATCATTTTTCTTCTTCTAACTCCCAGGCAGCGCACATACATTACTCGCAGATCTAGGTTAACTTTTACGAGGTCATTTTATTAGAGAGGATGATCCGGATACAGCAATCGGGACAGGATAATTATAATACAGCAGCTAATAACTTCAATAATAACAAAATGACAAACTTCATCTGTCATTTTAGCAGTATAATCCTGTTCTGGTGTCATTTTAGGTTGCCATAACATGCGTGTGAATAATAATATAGATGTAGAATAGTGGCTGCATTTTTGCTGCTTATTATAGTGTTACTAAATAGCATTAATAATTGTGCAGTATGTACTGATGGTACTGTTTCAGCTTAGTCACTGCTCCCACGAGAGACATATTCACTAAAAGGTGAGCTGCAGGTGAGTTGAGGTGAGATGAAAATGTCATCCTACTGATTTAGTTTCTTAGTGGGAAAAACTCACTGTCCTTGCAACTGCAACTCATCTTTTCGTGAATAGCCCTGATAGATGTTATTGTATATTTGTGTGTGAGTTTTATACACAGTTGATTAAAGCAGCCGTGAGAAAGCATTAACTGTTTGTTTGCTGGGTGTGAGCAGTTCCAAAGTGGGTTGAACCTGAACCAATGGTTGGCAACTCGGTCTTGATTATGGACAAGACTTTCCTAAATGAGGCACCATAAACTATCTGTAGAGCTGGTCAGTTAGTGGGGGATACACATTGCTATCATCACTTCATACAATACAGTATTGCCCTTGAAACCTGTGAACTATCTGTCACAATGAAAGCCTACAGCGTATATACAGGAGCTTCTAGATATTAATACTTAAAAATGGTGAGAAATATGTTAACTGATAGTTCTCTACACACACCCTTCCAGCTTCTACATGTGTGTGAGCCATTTTAACATGTGCAGCCATATTCATCTATACATTCCCTATCTGTACAGTCCTAGCTAGTCTTCACACAGCTAATACATTTGTTACATGAACTACAGGTGTGTGAATTCATCATGTAATGCAATATAGCATGCTGCCTATGGTGTAAAAGTATTTTAAATGGATTTCCCTTTTCTTCACCACCTCCTTAGAACTGTTATTCTCATCAACTGAGTTAATTGCATCCACAACCTCTCATTCGTCCCCCTTGGCCTTGTCATTTTTGCTATCATCCAGTTGTAGTTCTGGCACAGCTAGATACCTGGTTCTCCTCCACTGAAACATTCTGTTGGTATCTCTTAGGGTTAGTGCCCTGGCTGTAGATCCTGCTCTAAAATAGTGCCATTGCCACGTGCTCAATATTTATATACACATTCCTCAACAGTGATTGGCTGTAAGTTGCACCAATAATTTGTATACATTTCTTTAACCTGGGCTTATTTCCTTAAGGAGATTTGATTTATGTGGGTTTATTTTGTGTGATTATCTGTATTTCTGGGTTATTTTTTTAGTGTGCAAAACCTCATAGCATAGAACAGGGTTTTTGAGGCTACCACTGTGTTTAGGCTCCTTTCGGTGATTTTGGTGTCAAAACATATCGTTGTATGATTGCCTATGACTTCCGAAGTCCGGCTGTATTTGGAGGCATCTTGAAGCTACCTGAATAGCTCAGAATTCAGGTATTCTCTTCCCACCGAAATGACACCTAGACTACGGGTGCCTGATTTCAGCTAATTTAATCAGAGCTACCTGAGTAGCCCTTGTGTAAGATAACATATAAAAGGTCATTGCAAATGAAGCAAATGGCTGAAGGTGAAGGAAGCAGATGTTTACATTATTTTTAGGTCTATAAAAACACAAATATTTAGAAACTGAGCACGACAGATAGAACATCAACAACCATCATCTACTATGTACATGCATTTTGTTTATAGAGTGAAAAGAGTTCTTAACAGAGACTAATTACCCCAATTCACAAACACAGTTAATGGTATTGGAATTCCAAATTACCCTGGGAATTTCCTATGCAGATCCCAGCTGAATGGTAATTCAAATCAGTATTAGCTGGCACCCAAGTAAAAACTCTAATTAAAGGCTTGTTTTAGTTCTGTGCGAAACAAAATTGCTGTTTTTAATACTTTAGTTAAATGTTTTGTGTGCCTCTAACAATAACATACAAACACATACTTACCAGTCTTGGTAAGGCTTGAAAAACCTAAGCATAATACAGAGGGAAATATATAGAGATCTATTTCTGGTTACAAAGTATTTTCATTTTATAGTACTTTCTTTCCAATATCATTTGTGCTGATTCAGGGACAATGAACATTGATGGCTAATCTTTGCAGTGCAGATGTTTGGGAACTACATATCCCATGATTCTCACTCAGTCTTCTGACTGGCATCATGCCATTACGAATGAGTGAGTATCATGGATCTCATCTCCTTTTGTTTAAATATATCTAATTTGTCATTTCGCCTCCTTTTGTTTACTAGAACAAACAAATAAACTTCATAATTTGTGTACTCCAAAGCCCCAACTCTCTGCTAGTCGGGCCTTGCTTAAATTTTGAGACCAACCCCACCTCCTGCCTCCCTACCTTCTGCATGGTGACAATAATGGGGACATTTCTGGGTCACTGTTCAACCAACTGTCCTGATATGCTCATTGGTGTTACTCAATATGATCCTGTTGCAAATAGGAATTTAAATTAAATTAAACAGAAATTATGAGCGAGTTTTTCCCCCCACCTTTTTTTTACCCCTTCATGACACATGGTGATTGCGTCCCAGACGACACAAGTACCAAAACGCAACTTTTTGTTCCTGACCACTGATCACAAGGTGATCAGTAGGCAAGGACACAATGGCCAAACAGAGGTCCTTGACAAAAAATTTCAAGACCTTCCGATGTGAGGTGTGATGAGGCGTGCCTGAACTTCGGCCAATATGGTAAAATGCAGTCGGTGCTCACTTTGAGCATCGGCTACATTCTCCCTGTCAGTCTGAGGCCACTCAAAGTGAGATCCCGTTGCAAGTCCCTCTGTTAAACGTAGGACGTTCTATGCCATCCTAGCTTCTTTTGGGACCCAAAAAAATAGGACGCCATAGAACGGCATAACATCAGGAAGGGGTTAAAGGGGTGGGTGTATCGTCTAGCGTTCCTGCTATTCATTCTTCAATTTTAGCAACTGAATAAAGTTCATCAATGGCTGATCATAGACTTAGATGTCTAAAAACAGAAATGAAGCTCTGACCATACATTCACCACTATTTAAAGACCTGATATGTGCTAATTTGGCTACAGCACACACATTTTTTTCATAGTTACATAGTTAATTTTGTTGGAAAATGACATGCAGTACATGAAGTTCAACCCTTCCACGCACCCATATTGGGTTATATTGAAGAAGGCAAAAACAAAATAAACAAATGAGGCACTACTAACGTCAACTAAAAGGGGTCTAAAATCTGGATGATTAGTAAATTTAGCAGCTTAAGTTCCCACCTTTTTCTCCTTAGATAAAGCTTGTGAAAACTGTCTGTGTTAGCTGCAGCAAGATTACCACTGATTTGACAGTACACCATGGGAATCAAATGTAGAATGCAAATAACCAGGGGCAGAACAATCATGGTTGCAGTTGCGACTGGGTCCACCACTCTGTGGGGACCAGTCGAGCACTACAGTGTTTGTCCTTTTAATAGCCTCTACCTATGGGTAACTGCAGCTAGTGGCAAGGATCGAACAATCTCACACACTCTCTCACTGATCCATCATGCAGGAAGTGGCATCACATCCACTTCCTGCTTGCTGGATCAGTCTGCATGAGGGAGACAGATCACTCCTGCACTCATGCAGAGCAGCGGCACGTACAAGCTATTTGGGGACAGAGATGACATAAATAGTACAGAGGAAGATGTATCTACACGTATAAGACACATACAAGCTGTTGGGGGGTAAAGAATGAACAGACAAGCTGTTTGGGGGCACATTTGGCAAACACAAAATGTTTGGGGACAAATATGGCACAGTTAAATCTGTTCAGGGCTAAATATGGCACAGACACTCTGGTTGGGGACAAATATATTAATGCCACATTGTTTGGTATCAAAGAGATCCAAACTACTTGGACACTAAAATGACAAAGACTCACCTTTTTGGGGACATATGTTTTACAGACAAGCTGTCTGGGGACAAATATGGGTAATGGCAAGTTGTTTGGTGACAAAGAGAGCACATACAAGCTGCTTGGGGACAAAAATACAAGCTGATGGCGAACAGACAAGCTGTCTATACTATAAACATATATAGTATAGACAAGCTGTCTATACTATAAACATTTATAGTATGTAAACTACTTCAACTATATACATGTATAGAATGTATTCAATACTATTTTAACAAACAGTGGAGATACATCAATGCAGTTTTTATCAAGACAACTATACAATGAACTTGTAATTAGTTTATACATATGTGTGACACTCCACTGGAGCAAACAAAAACTGAGGCCAAAGAATTTATCAACATTAAAGCGCCTGTTTCTCAATACGTAGGTTGTGCCAACACTACGTGCACCAGAGGAACTGTCACATGATATGTTGGTTATAAAAAATTCCAGTTATGCTATTGCCTCCACAGACTTAACATTGACCTTATGAGGGCTTATGAGTAAGCGCTATATGCGCTAAACGCGTCAAGCCTAGCAACTGCGTTTTTTTCACTTGTGTATTCCATCTACCTTTGCTGTGCACCTTTTACTGGATTTTGGAACACAATAAAAGTTTTTCTATATCGATATTTACCGACTCCTGGAGTGCAGATGGTCTACTTTCTTTCTCTCTCATCGCTGATTGCAGGGTGCGAGCCAGGCACCTGTAGAGGCACCGGAGTCGAAGTGTGGGATTTACAATCCATTGACATACTCCAGCGCTGTGAGCCGGACATTTGTTTATTATTCTATGTATTCAAAAATGTTTGCAATAAGATTATCAAAAAGTCTCCCTCTCTAAATCGATAAAGATCAACTGGGTTTCATCATGGACCGTCAGGCTCCGGATAGCAGAAGGATATATATTAATTTAATAAACCAAATTAAATTGGATAGAATGCCTTCTTTGCTCCTTTCATTAGATGCAGAGAAGGCATTTAATATAATTCATTGGAGATTTTTGAGAGAGGTTCTCTCGTCGATTTGGACTACCTGAATCTTTTATCAGGGCGGTGTTCATACAGCTCTGCAATGGCTAAGGTCTCTGCCACGGGTTTTATATCAAATAGCTTCCTAATGGTACCAGACAGGGGTGTCCATTGTTGCCACTTCTCTTTGTGTTGGCAATGGAGGCCCTCGCTGAGATGATACATAATTGTGCAGAGATTGAGGGAGTGGTGGTCGGAGACAAAGAACATAAAATAGGTCTCTTTGCATTATGCTGTCCTTAAGAAATCCAGTGTCCTCGATTTCACCTCTAATGTTGATCTTGTAAGAATTTGGTAATATTTCATATTACAAATGAAATACTGATAAAACTCAGGCTCTTGCTTTCTTTATTCCCCATTATGAATTGGATATTCTCAAAAATAATTTCAAATTTGATTGGAGAGACTCCTATATTTCATATTATGCAAACATTTATCAAAGATGCATGTCTGTAACCTGGGAAATTTCTGGACCGCTTTTAGGAAAGAACTGGAGGATTGGTGTAATCTTGACATCTTATGGATAGGTAGATTAAATACAATTCAGATGAACATTCTTACAAAAATGTTATATTATATTAGAACCATTCCTTTACCTATTCCCATATCACTCTTTAGTAAAATTCATTCATCATTTTTATAAATTATTTGGAACAAGAAACCAGTAGAATAAAGTTGACTACCCTTCAGATGCCCGGGTTTGGTGAGGGTATGGGTTTGCCAGATTTTATTAAGTATTTCCATGCCACCAATGCAGCAGCTGTATTCAAGTTTAATTTTGGCTCCAACTTCCCATTATGACTCGAAATGGAAACAACTAAAATTGCGCCATTTTCAATTAAAGAGATCCTGTTGCCTTACGACAATTTTCCAGAATGTTTCCCACTACTAAGACATCCATTATGGGCTGGAAGATTTTATTTGGAAAAACTAGAGTGGTCTAGAGCTTCTTTGATTTCTGTCCTAAGATTGGATATTCCAAGTTTTAATGTGAAATATTGGTTGGATCACTCAGTCACACATTTAGATAATTTAGTTTCTTTAAATTAGTTTCTTTCTTTTGCGGATTTCGGATTTAAGGCACAAGTTTGAAATAGATGATGATATGACCTTTTCAGTCATTGGTTGACACATTGTATTTAATTGTATCATGTTTACTCATTAACCAGCCTATTATTAAGCGTAGTGATACGTGAAACGCGTAAGGCGTGGTCTCTTTTCCCCTGATACTTACTGTCTGTACCATAGTCGGTTTTTTGCACAACAATAAAACACCCTTTTTTTGCATCAAATGGCACCTTATTTTGTCTTATCTTTTAAAAAGATTCCCAAGCGATATCTATAAGCCGAAACTTATCCTACTAGGCCATATATTAATAGCTGCCACTATGTATATCCCTAGACATTGGAATTCATCTGACGTTCCTAATTTAAAAGAAGTCATATTCTCTCTATTTGAGAATATGAGATATGAACTCTCATCCAGGGTACAATCTGAATCTAATACACAATTGAGAAATGAATCGGAAAGATGTGAAAGGGAGATAAGATGGCATCATCATTTATAGATATTCCAAAAGTAACATACATTGTTTCTATGAGATATGACAAATTTAGTTTTATGTTGCCTTTTTTTTTTTTTTTATTCATTTTAGGATTCATTCTAAATATTTGTTGCTTTTCTTTAACCGGAGATTTTTTTTTTTTTACCCAATTGTCATATGTTATAATGTTGATTATTTCAAATGTACTAATTCTCTTGGTATTGTTATATTATAACATATTTTTGGAAAAACTCAATAAAAAATGATTTAATATTATCACACGTGTCATAGACACATGGGTAAATATATATTTTACTTAGACAAAACATAATTCAGCTACTTGGAAATGCGAAGAGGATATACAGTACACTGATAGCATATGTCAAAGTATCTATACACTGAGGGTTATATGATAGCATATGTCAAAGTATCTATACACTGAGGGTTATATGTATAAAAATCCATTGTGGAGCAAAGTTACCAGTCACTATGGAAACCAATGAAAAGTTCCTGCTGATTAGATCACTTTTAGTCAGGAATGTCCTTTATACATAACCTCCCAGGTCACATTATTTACAGAAGCCAGTTAAAAGGCTACATCATATTTGAAAGGATATTCATCTGTTTTCAAGGACATACAGCTGTTCTGATATGATGTTTAAAAAGAAAACCATAAAAGGCTACTAACCAGGCTGTGCAGTGGAGCTCATTGTTGGAGAAGACATGCTGCTCATCTTTGATGGAGATCAAATGCCAGGGTTTGCTCTGTTGTGAAGCTCTTTATAACTGATCAGCGATTCAAAAGGCAAACCTAGAGATTAGGAAGAGAAGCTGTAAGCTGTGTTTCTTATACATGTTTTATTTGATTTTAGAATGAATAGCCATGCATACTGTACCCAATTACTCTGCTCCTCTGTGACTCTTTTTACACATAAGCTTTCTATGTACGGTAGCTGGCAACTAATACCGTATTTGCTCAAATATAAGATGACCCTGATTATAAGACGACCCCCCAAACTAGGGATATTGCTTTAGGAAAAAAACTAAAAGCCTGAATATAAGACTACCCTATAGGAAAAAAGTTTAACTTGTATATATTCACATGTAAATTGCTTTTTCATATTTAATAAAAACTTATGATATAAAAAAATGCATTTCTTGTTTTTATTTACCTTTTATGTGCCAATGCTGCCCCTACCCCCCAGACTTACCCAATGCTCCCCCAAACGGTGTCTGTCTCTCTCCTCCACCCTCCCCCCAATGTTGTCTGTCTCTCCACCCCTCCCTCCCCCCAGCATTGTCTGTCTCTCCCCCACCCTCCCCCCAAGTTGTATGTCCCTCTCCCCCACCCTCCCCCAATGTTGTATGTCTCCCCCTCCCTCTCCCCAACGTAGCCTCCCTGGTGGCTAGTGGGGGCAGCCGGAGGATGTCTGCACGATATGTGCAGACATCCCCCCGGCTGCCCTTATCTCCTTGGTGGCTAGTGGGGGCAGCCAGGGGATGTCTGCACGATACGCGCAGACATCCTCCACTGCTGCCCGGCACTTACACCGGGACTTTTATGATGAAGCAGGAAGGACAAAAATCAGGCATTAATAACCAATTTGGAAAAATTTGCCAAGTCTTTTCAACTCTGCTTTTCATTTTTGATTTATACAGATCACTTGCAGTTCATTTTCAGTGACTAGACCCCATTGTGAATTGAAGTGTACAGCAACGTACAGTCTTATACCATGTTCTATGTATTGTGACTCACATGCGCTCATATATTTGTTTTATCATTATCGTACAATAAATGTATTGATTGAGATATATCATTGTTATATATTATTTTATATAGTACACCTCTCATCTATTTTAGTATTTAGGGCCAATGGCTAGTAGGGGACCAGAGGGCATCTGGGGAAACCCCCGGCCCCTTTTATTTAAGGGGGCCAAGGAAACATTTGCAGCCCCCGAACCCTTTTATTAATTGGATGGGGAAAGAGGCATTTTGGCATTGCCTAGCCTTGTTTACTGATAGGATGGAGCCAGGGACATTTAAACATCTCATGTATTTGAAAGGGGGGGGGGGGCAGGACACTTGGGGACCAGGGATATTTGGCAGCCCCTTGCCCAGTTTATTAATAGGAGGGTGGAGGGGGAATTTTTTGCAGCCCTGACCACAGCTTTCAGGGGAGAGGGGACACTAGGGGACGGAGGTCACAATTACATCCCCTGTGCCACAGAGTTATATTAACATTTTTGGGAAATAAAACCATCAAACTAGTACTTTAACACACGTTATTTTGCTGCAGTATGTTTTCAATGAATTGCATGTTATGCCAAATGGGACTGTCCCAGCAAATGAGGGATTATTGGTGCTTTTCGACATTAATGCCTTATTTTGCCAATACTCTGTACTTTAATATTTGTATACAGAGAATTATTATAAATTTAATGGCCAATATCTTTTGCACAGATCATTTGAGGGGAAAAAGTGAATACACAGGGGAGGTATAGATAACTGGGACAAATTAGTCATTCACAACTCAGTAGGTCAAAAACACTTTACAGAACATGCGGATTCCATAGAAATGCATTTTCTGTTGTAACATTATAAAACTCTTCTATTTGCTTTTCCTTTTTCATTTACACCAGGTATGAGAATAGTTTTGGTTCTCATTAAGCAATAAGCATAATAATGTAACATTCTACATCTTTAAAGAAAAGGAACATACAATGTTCAGAAAAAGTATAATAAATGATATTGTACTTCTGCTGGACTAAAGACCTGCAGTGTACAGGTTGCATTACTTGCCCTGTGAGTGCCAGGGGATGAGCAACACAATACTGACAAATAGAAAAAAAATAAAAAAATGAAAATAAAATAAAAAAAAGCAGTAAGCTTTATTTAGTAAAGATAAATATTTAATTTATAGTACAAAGCACTGCTTTAATGTGATTCCCACCACCAAAATCATAATAGTAATATATAAACCCAATCAGTCTGAGTGTTTTACACACATGTGCAGAAAAGACTCTCCAAAGGGCACTTCACAGGTAATATAATTGGATAATATCACCATCTTAATTTCACTGCAGTGGAAATCCACTCAACAGAGAAGGCGAAATGAATAAATTGGTAGACAGAGCTTATATTGAATGAATAAAGACTTCTCCATCCAATCAAATATATAATATTCTCATATCTAATTAATTTTACAACAAACAATGTATTAAAGACATATGACATTACAGCTGACATACAAATATGTCCCAGACACCAGAGAATGTGATCAGGACCATGGAATTGCAGTCCTTAATCCTGCTGTCCCGTCAAGCTCTACCTGTGTCCCAAAAGTGTGACAGAGGTATAGCTCTGTGGGACAGACCATGACACACCCCAAATAGGGGGACTGTCCCATTGGAAAAAGTACAGCATTTAAAGTTTATAGGCGTTTAGCAAGAATGGTAATTTAACCCATAAGTGATCAATGCTGTTTATGCAATTCTGCAGTGTTTGTACCCACACATATTATATACTGGATTTATGGATTTTCTTAAGATAGCATTATTATCATCATATTTTATCATTTACTTTAAAAAAAAATCATAAAATGTGAAAAAAAAGTTACCTGAAAAATGTTTTACTCATCTACGACTGGTGAAAATTATCCCATCTAAATAGTTTCTTATGTTTGTCTTGAGTTTAGAGATACCCCATGTTAATTTGTTTTTTTATAGGGCAAAAGTAAAAAAAAAATTCTAAAAATGTTCCCCTACATTGACCTTTACACCCCAACTAGGGTTGCCACCTTTTCTACGAAAAAATAGCGACCATGGTACTACTTCCATAAACTTAACATTGGGGTTGAGCCAATTTTTTACTGGCCTGCCGGTAAAATACCAGCCAGGTGGCAACCCTAACCCCAACCCCATTGATCAACTTAACCGTAACGCTAAACCTAACTCCAACTTAAAGGGTCTGTCTAGTGCGTAAAATTACTACTCCAAATGTTAATGCATATTAAAGTAGTTTCAGAGCACTTTAAATGTATATTTTACATTTTTCATTCTTACACTTAGATGAAATTGCACATGTGCAGAGGTTCAGGACAGCCCCCTTTTAGTTTCTGTTTCAGACCAGTTTTTATTCTCAGCAGCAAGAATTTCAATGGTATTTCCTGCTTCCCTAGTGATGTTATAAGACAATGTGTTGCACTATTAGAGATCCTAGTGTGTAAAAGAGCATTATAAGTTAGTTCCCTATCACTTCATAATGTCAGTCATGTCATCAAAGCATTCCATTTATGTCTCTCATATAAATACCAGATGGCTGAGGATGATAGGCATTCCATCTCTCCCTCATATACAGATACCAACCGGCTGAGGATGATAGGCAATCCATATCTCTGTATTACATCCTAATTTGCCATTACAAAATAAGTATTAATCCTTGGCTATGAATGGGTTACCTCCAGTACCTTTGCCTGCCAGTTCATTACTATCTTTAGCTGGCAGCTGGAGAGGGGGAGATGAAGGATCAGTATGCTGCTGATCACACAGAAAGGAAGCATCAAACAGAACATCATGCAGGTTACTTTATTACACACACTGCTTTCTATTCCACCAGCACAGAAGGTAACTCAATGAAACAAAACTGACATGATCAGTGCTGTGTTGCCACACCTCTTGTATACATGCAGAGTAATCACCGTGGGAGGACTTGAGTAACATATTACAAAAAGTGATTTATGTGCCTGCATCAAATCACACTGGAAAAAAAGCATGTGCACTATACAGGCAGTAGTCTTCAACTTGTACAAAAGTTAGTTTTGGGACTAGACTGTCCCTTTTTTTTAGTTGTACTGTTGCTGACTGCCACAGGTGGCAGTCTAGCAACTAACACAGAGTGACAGAAACAGGGATTCACCACTTCTGAAGCTCTTGCCCACAACAGGGCAATGCCATATCAGAGCGGCAGCTGCCTACACCAGGTACATCACATGTCACAAAGGGCTTAATCGTAGTGACTTGGGCCTCACTGACTGTGCAATTGAGATTAAACACACCTTTAGCCACTCCCACAAAAACATAAATGTCCCTGTTTAGCCATTTGAAATATTGTAAGGTATGATATATAAGTATGACAAGTTTTACATGTGCACATTGCTTAATCAATGCCATCCAATATAAACAAATTTCCTTTAACTGTAATTAATAAGGTTTTATTTAGTTTATTTTATTAATTCAAGCTTTTATACCTTTGTGTTATGTCTACACTGCGTCCTGCCTTCAAATCCTTTCCTTTTTGTTTTACTCTACCTTCTAGTTCCTGTTTAACTCCCTCTCTCTGTCATAGATACTACTTCCTTCTCCTTACCCTTAATATAGAAGTTGTTATTTGTGTTGCTTCCTCAAACAGGTTTGGAGATTTAGTTGGACAAAACCATAGATTATGGTACATGATCCCCAGGACACCTACTGAACTGAAACCCAAACTGTCATCTGTTGCGAACTATACTCAGGAAATTGAACTTCCTTTCATTTAACTGCGGCCAAAAACACAAAGGAACAACATAGTAATAACTTAACTGTGCGTATGTACTTATTAAAGTAAAGGAGAAGAACAAACCAAATCAGGAACTCTGAATATTTGTTAAATGATATCAATATTGCCATTAAATATTATAATATGCAGGGAGTTCAAGTAATAGCATTATTTTCTTCAGCAAATGTTAAAACAGTAAACATGTTCTTTGTTAACCCTACCTCAAGGCGTGTTTTTTCTCTGTTAACCCCTTCTAGATTAACAAATGCTGTGAAGCTATTTAAGTCAGTTTGGTATTATTGCCCCAGCAGCATTTTCTTGCATATCTAAAATGTAGTCTCTTTCTTCAATCTAAGCCATATCTCAACCCCCTATAGTCAGGACCTTGAGCGTGAGTTCGTCCCTACACCTGGCTTCCATTGTTTTGTGTTCTAGGTTTGAAAATCAGCTTTAAAGGGCCTTTGACAACATGGCATGCTAACACATGTGATTTGTATGCTTTATAGGAAATCCAGCTATGATTACTAGGAATTCCTTTGATCTTCCAATTGTTTACCAGAGATAATGGAAAATGAGACATAGCATTCTAAAGATTCTCAAAGAACTAAAGCAAAATAAGAGTATGTAACATGCCCCCATCTGTGCATGCACTGGAGAGCTATTACCTTCAGTGACACTCCCTCTCACAAGCCAAACATCCCCTGGGGTCTAGCGTTGCCTATGGGACATGTTGAGAAGTGACCTCAAGTTGGGTGATAATAACATCTATTCTGAGAGCATGTGTTTTGAGTACTACTAGGGAGAAAAACACTATATAATTATAACGTAACAACTGTGGTTATGAAATACCTCTAATAGTCTCCTTTATATAAACCTTTTTCTTAGGTTATTTTATTAACTCGTCAAATGAATATTCTGTACTATCTTCAGCCAATAACAGGAATATTCCCTTGGCTTCTATGTTGATTTCTCTATTTTTAAACGTTGTTTCAGAATTGACTTTTAGAAATAACCCCCACTGTTTTTATTTTTCTTTATGTATTGATTTATAGGTTTAAGAAATAAGATACACACGAACAGGTAAAATGGAAGATGATTGTAGGTGGTCAATCAAAGCACAATGGACAAATGATTGTCTTGGAAGAATGTGGAAACACACAGACATAAAACTGTATTTGAGTTTTCATTATTTGATTTACAAGCAGGACATATTTCTAGTAAACAACATTTCCTTTACGACCAGAGCAATATCAATGGATTTTTCCATCCCTTATGAGCTATCAGATAATAGCCTATGGAAAATGATGGCCTTTAAACTTAATATTTAATTTGCTGGTGGATTTAATGGAGGAACAAGTTCAGGTAAAGCTTGGCCCCATGAGATCTGCCCAGCTCAGTCCAGACTGAATCAGTCTCTCTCTTTTCACCATGCTTCCTGGACAGCCGTGAAATAGAAAGTCCCTGCTTTTTCCTTTGCGTACTCTTGGGAGAACTATCAAGAACAGGAACTCGATATTCAAAGCATGTAATATCTGTAGAGAACAATGCATTCAGTATCAACCTGCCTTACTCACGCTAACTTAAAGAAACACATTTGATAAACATTTGATATATTCCTCTGCCACTGGCAGAGGAATAAATAAAGTCCTCAGTACACTATCGTCTCACACTCCCCATTGCTTTTCTTTCTTTACCTTGGACCTTTCTCAGTAATTAACCTTTCACATAGCAGTTCAGGGCTTTAAATGTCACCGTATCCCTTCTTTATAATCTTATTCAAATCACTATCACTCCCAATGCTCTTGTGTTTTTATCTCCAATGCAGAGCTTTATGTGAATTTAACCATCAACCCTGGTTCCTAAAGTTTACAATATCACCCTATCCAATCTCTTGCCTCAATCCACTTTCTCCTACTATACCCTTGCATTTCTCTCTCATCCTCTTGGACCATTATTGACCATTCTTTGCATTTCTCAGGTCCCTGCTTTTTCAGCTCCTGTCTTCTTATCATAACTTGAATAATTTTCAATTCTGGAGAAAAAATGGTGATCATAATCCATGCCCGCGATGTGTGTCGTTTTAAGCAGGACGGTCCTAAGTTATGACCGCAATCCTGGGGTCCCGATTTTTATATACATTGACACTCCCTCTTCCAAACTCCGGTGTCCTACAATGCCATTGGGAAGCATGACACAATAAGCAAAACATGACCAGTTGAGCCTGGTCTTCAGGGTGGAAGGTCTGGAAGTCCTTTGCCTGCTACCTTGCAACAGGACCTCTTGATTATAGGGCAACATGCTCTAACACTCTTTATGTCTCGTTTGACCCCGCTGGCTGAGAGAAGTTGGAAGCACATTTTTAGACCTCGTTGGACTTTGATTGCATTTTGCTCCAAACCATTCTTTCTTCAGTGTAAAAATTTAGCTCAACATTTCTTAATTATTGCATAAAGTATTGCCCCTCACTTTATTTTACTAAGATAGTAAAATAGAGGACGACAGGCAATACATTTAAAGCAGTAACTGTTTAATAACTGGATGATGACAACATGATGTCCATTATGAGTAAATAACAATGTGTCTCAGCAGGTTTCTCTTTCACATGCATATGTTTTTTTTTTAAAAACTATTTATTTACCATGTTTAGTATTTATTTTAAAAAAAACAAAAAAAACTTTACTATGTATTTACAATCTGTCCCACACGTCAAAGAGATATAATTGATAAAAGACAACCAGAGTTAGTTTTTATTAACACTGGGTGCTAGGACTCACATAAGGAATGTCTGAGAGTCAATTAAAACACAGCTGAAATATTTTCTCAGTGAGGATCTTCAGACTGAAGCTGCTCTCAATTAAAATATTGCTTTAATTAAAAACTATAAATTACAACAACTCGGTTTTTTGTAGTAAAACATATCAACTGTCTGTAAATTATTTTGCTGCCAAAAGTGAAAATCTAAGTTCATGTAAATATTAAATCATCATGATTGTGCTATGAACACCTAATCCAAGCAAATACCAACTGAGTATTTAAGAATTTTAATTAGATCAGCTGTTTCTTTTCATTAGAACAACTATAAACAGTCTATCTAATGAATATCTATCAAAATAACATAATCAGTAACGTCAATAATAATGTCCAAATCTTAGATGAGTGGGGGGCTGGTTACATTTTAGCCCCCCTAAAAAATATTGTTAATATTTAATTAGAGTAGATCTAATGAAAAAACGAATAGAATGATATTAAGTTCTTAATATGGAGGTAGCATAAAAAAAACCTTTTTTGAAAATCCTACCAGTCTAGTGCAGTTCATTAAATTGCTCACACCTGTCTAGGTATGGAGTTTAGCATGATTTATAGTACATTTTTTCTTACTCAGTTAAGTCATCTTTGTCTGATAAGCAGACTCCATTGATTTACATGGGGTTCTTAGTTTACATAGATGTATACATAAGAAAAGGAAATCAGGAACACTGAGTGTAGTTACATATGTTTCTATGGGAGACCACTGATTCGTTCCCAGTAGTTACTGGGGACTCCCATTTTGTGTTTATACTGTTGATATCATTGTAAGACGGTTCAATACCCAGGATAAAGTCTGCAAAAGGTAACTCTTTAAAATTAAGTATCGAAATTTTTTTAAAAAAATAATTAAAACTGGAAAAAAATGAATGCCTTTTTTTAAAGGGTCATTATTACTATGCAGTTACTTTTCCAATTTTTTTCAGACTTGAGTGAGTCTTTGAATACAGGTCACAATAATACTAATATAATTTACATATGTGATATATATATATTGCAATAAAGAGGCATTATAGGTCTATAAGAATATAATGTTTTGTTTTTAAAATCACATAAATAAGAAGTTGTATAATATGAATTACTCCTGCTTCGTCAAAGATGGAAGAGGGCAAACAAGTATGGGGCAAGTGGGTTCATTTTCCTATATGAGGAAAATGTGTGTTTAAAAGAAAAACAGGGTTTTACGGTGTTTGAAAGAAACAGGCACTGGTGGTCCTGCACCAAACTAAAACCCTAAGGGAATAATGGCAGACCTCCGATCTCACAAGTAATTAAAAAAACATGTCATCTCAATATGAGCTATTTTGTGTTGTCCAAGCCTCAGGAAACTCTTACCAAAGTAAATAGCCATAGTGACAAAAAGAGATGTAACACAAGTATCGAAAAACCATCAATTTCTATGATCAAGCTGCTGGTTAAAAAAGTCATCAACATGGATCAACTCACGCCGTTCCTCAACGTTACTCCTACAACTGTTCATAAGATCTGGCACCCCATGATCTTTCAATTCACAAGATAAGACCTTGTTTAGTTCCCGATATCCCTACTAGCGCTTCTGTCTTCCCCCCACCGCCATAGCTAATGTATCTCTTGTTCGCTACTATGTGTCTATATGCACCATTCCTGTCTACTAAAGGAGATTTGAGTCATCATTTGGAGAAGAAAAGATGATACCTGTGGGGTCAGTAAATACTAATGTTCTAAGCATTGTTGTAGTAGCAAGTTTAAGAACTTTCCAATGGTGCATATGGCACATGCAGTAGAAGGTACCTACAATGCAACAGAACCTAAACTGTAGAAGTTGGTGATTACAAAGTGGCCAAGTACATAGCAAAGTCATCATTTATTACCAGTTATTTCTAAAAATAACTATAAAACCTTTTTGTGCTAAAATAATGTTCTCTGGAAATACAGGAGATTTTTTTTTTTTTTTTTACTATACTCTGAAAGCATAGAAATCTACCAAGATAAAATACTCTTTCTAAAGAAGTTCCTGTCAGAATTGAAAATGTGTGCTTATAAATAGCCATATTCTCACTGGGCAGTGTCATTGCATGAATAATTCTAGGCTGTGAAGTCTATGAATATTATATCCATATTTTCTTTCTGATCCCATCATCAAGGTCAACATACTTTCCTGCAGTCTGGATAGCATGCCTAATTTATCTCTCAGGGAATATAACAGTGATTTTTGTTATTTTTAGTAACATCCAAAAAGCTAAAATCTGATAAGTTTATGAATTATGCAGACATGTTTCTTTTCCAAATGAATAAAGATTGGACAGGCAAAAAAAAGACAATAATCTATGTACTGCCCTGAATGTAGTCATTATCGTGTCCATAAATCTGGGTTTGCACAAAATATCTCTTGGTACCTACCTAGAAACAACATCACTGTTATATCAGCCATGCTTTTGCGTCTTTACACTTCACATTGGTCTCAAACCAAGTCTTTTACCATTCTGCTATTAAGATAGCAGTTGGGTAGCAACTCTATTTGAGATATGCTTGCATATTTCCGTTTATGCTATTATTGAGTCATGTTAGTAAGCTTGTAGCCATTGATGGTGTTGCATTTCTGAAACCTCTACTAGACCTAATGTGGCCATGGCAACAGACCCCTCTCTCTCGGTTAGAGTGATCCCACTTCTGTGCTTCCTCTTCATGAGTTATAGGGGCATACACAGCCATGGGTCCCTGCTCGCTGCACCTAGTGGGACACCAGCCATACCACACTGATGAGACTAATAAAGGTTGAAATGTATGTTTGCTGTGTTCCTTGTGCATAGGAGACCTGCCAGGCATTTTGGACATGGACTGCCCTTATATGTGGAACTAGTCTGACATGCTAATGGAGAATTTTCCTACGCAATGGTGCACGGGAGCAAAAAGTGTGATTCCTCTCTCCAGTAGGTTGCATCCTATACAGTGTTTGTCAGTTATCAGTGAGAGGGATCTTACTTCATTGCTTCCTCTCTATACTTGTGTTTAGCTGTCTTTTGTCTTTTCTTATTATTAAACCTACACACACATATTATGTACTTTTATCACCATAAAAAGGGCTTTCTTTAGATTATTTTCTTCATAGAGGTTGAGTATCCATTAACCTAAATGCCTGGGACGAGAAGTATTTTGGATGACGAATCATTTTCGCCAATAAGACTTATTAAAGTCTCTCAGATCTCATGAAATACAGTAGAATCAATACAAATAATGTATTGAGCAAATCAATTACCTTTACTGTGATGTAGCTATGAGATGAGTCATTGTTGGGAACCTTCTGTTGGCACGTCAGGATTCCAACACAAGCCATTGTCTTACCCTTTGTGGGTTTAGGAGAATATGAGCATGCATGGAAAGGCTATATCAGAGCTTAAGTGAGCTGAATACTGAATAAACTCTTGTGTGCTTGCATTTTGACAGGCGTGTGTGGAATTTGCACCTTATGGCAAAATCCTAAAACATGAAAAAACTAAACAAAAACTTTTACATGAACAATCTTTTACACATCTAAAAACTCAAATGGAAAATCCTGCTAAATCGATTCTAATATTTGTCTTCATTTTAGAAATATACAATGTTTACATTTGTTTCTGTTGTTATAGGGCAATACCAAAAAGTAGCATGTTTTGTTAACAATTCTTTCCTACAAAGACCTTTTGACCCCAAACCTTGATCATCACCCTAACCCTAATTATAACCCTAACCCCAGCACTAACCTTAAACCATCTATATCCCTACGTGCAACCCTAACCCTAACTAACCATAGATCTATGGTTAATTTAGATCTAGAATTACTTAGGTTTTTGTTTGTGCCTCTGGAGGTAGTCTAGAAACAGCAACAGAGCAACAGAAGTGATCACTGATCACCTTTCCGGAGCACTAGATGACTACAGGGCAGCGCCATATTGGAGGGGAATGCTGCCTTCCAACATGACATCTGCAATCCCTCCATAGGGCAATTGCAGTGCCCTGGTGGGCATCATTTTGGTGTTGCTTGATGCCTCAATATTGAGGCATTATAGCAACACCAGCTAAGCATTCTGGTACATCCATTGTAGCAAAGTGGTCAATTGAAATATTGCATTATGTAAAGGCATTTCAATAAAAAAAATTATTTAATGAAGAAATACAAATAAAGTATATTATTAAGCCTTGTCCCGTGTGCCTCGGAAAACTGGATGCAACTCCATGGACTTGTTTTTCTTTGGTTTTTACTATATATTGGGGCTGATGTGTACTGTAGTCGTTGCAGCCGCCCAGTGATGGGAGTGAGCGCAGGACTTTTCTTTCTGCATTTGTATCCATTTTTTGTATAACTCAGCCTTGTTACAATGCAGCCGCCCATCCCATGTGTTCCCTATTAAGGGTTAATAATGTATAGGGGTGTATATAAAAAATACCCCTTTCTGTCTCATTAGATATTTTTGCCAGAGGCTCAAAGAAGCAAGGTGAATGGTTAGAGTTAGGACCAACCTAGGGGGGTCTGCCTTGACGTTGGCAGGTGGGCTCATCCTATCCTGGCCATTGGAGGTAACTAAAAAACCTCCATTTGTTTTAAAAATACATAGGGATAAAGGAGAGAGCGCAGGTAACTTGTTTTTCTTTGGTTTTTACTATATATTGGGGCTGATGTGTACTGTAGTCAATGCAGCCGCCCAGTGATGGGAGTGAGCGCAGGACTTTTCTTTCTGCATTTGTATCCATTTTTTGTATTACTCAGCCTTGTTACAATGCAGCCGCCCATCCCATGTGTTCCCTATTAAGGGTTAATAATGTATAGGGGTGTATATAAAAAATACCCCTTTCTGTCTCATTAGATATTTTTGCCAGAGGCTCAAAGAAGCAAGGTGAATGGTTAGAGTTAGGACCAACCTAGGGGGGTCTGCCTTGACGTTGGCAGGTGGGCTCATCCTATCCTGGCCATTGGAGGTAACTAAAAAACCTCCATTTGTTTTAAAAATACATAGGGATAAAGGAGAGAGCGCAGGTAACTTGTTTTTCTTTGGTTTTTACTATATATTGGGGCTGATGTGTACTGTAGTCAATGCAGCCGCCCAGTGATGGGAGTGAGC
This sequence comes from Pelodytes ibericus, assembly GCA_036172795.1. Taxonomy (NCBI): domain Eukaryota; kingdom Metazoa; phylum Chordata; class Amphibia; order Anura; family Pelodytidae; genus Pelodytes; species Pelodytes ibericus. Next base: position 188,887,584 of record CM069859.1, read on the forward strand.
GCAGGACTTTTCTTTCTGCATTTGTATCCATTTTTTGTATTACTCAGCCTTGTTACAATGCAGCCGCCCATCCCATGTGTTCCCTATTAAGGGTTAATAATGTATAGGGGTGTATATAAAAAATACCCCTTGCTGTCTCATTAGAGATTTTTGCCAGAGGCTCAAAGAAGCAAGGTGAATGGTTAGAGTTAGGACCCACCTAGGGGGGTCTGCCTTGACGTTGGGAGGTGGGCTCATCCTCTCATGGCCATTGGAGGTAACTAAAAAACCTCCATTTGTTTTAAAAATACATAGGGATAAAGGAGAGAGCGCAGGTAACTTGTTTTTCTTTGGTTTTTACTATATATTGGGGCTGATGTGTACTGTAGTCGTTGCAGCCGCCCAGTGATGGGAGTGATCGCAGGACTTTTCTTTCACATTTGTATCCATGGACTTCCTAGTTACGGCAGCTTGTAGTGACCAAAACGTCAGTGCTGGTTCATCGTTAAGGTGGCAGTGGTGGATCAGAATATGTCGTGTCATCTTCTGATCCACCAAAGCCAACGTACTGAGCTGTCAGAGTTTTTGGTCTCTGAAAGCTTCTGTAACCACAAACTCTGCTTGGGACCAGCTTCACACAACGGACATTCCATTCTATCTCCATTGGGGGAAGGTGACTGTTTGTCACCTTCAGTTGGTGTAGACCAACTAAGCGCTCTAGTTGGTGTAGACCAACTAAGCGCTCTAGTTGGTGTAGACCAACTAAGCGCTCTAATGTGGCACTGTGTAAAATAAGCACATTGTCTTCAACTTACCAGAGGATATTTAGTGCCATTGTTTTGGATCTTCAATTTCTGGAGATTATACCGACTACAGCATGTATGATCTCCCACTACCTGTAATCTGCGCTCCTAAGTTCATAGAAGCATTTGTTGTGAGTGTGCCATTCTACCCATATATATTATTTGCTGATATATTGTATATTTAATGTGTACATGCTGCACCATTTTATGTGCATTGTTTTGTAGGATAACATATAACCAATGGATAATTCCGTTTATGTGGGACTCTAATATTCGTATATGTGTACACACTTTTATATCATTAAAAATAACTTTTCACCCTATTGGTTCACTGATTTGTTTTGTTATCACTATCACAATATTTATAAATTGCTGCTATTTTTTATGTTTTTACTTTTTATTATTTTATCTTCTACCATATATACACATATACAGTTATTGGAAATTATTTCTTGGAGAATTTATTATAGTTCACTATTTATGTTGCTTTTATTATCAACCTTTCAAGGTTTTTTCACTCTTTATTTTACTTTTCTGTATCATTACACTTTAATATTATTTTATATTTATTTATGTTTATAGTTACATGACTTTATTTTTATAGTCATTATTTTCACTACTGTTTGCTCACTACTTTTGTATAGTGTATTTTATACACCTGATTATTTGTGGCTATAGTGTCTTTGTCTGTATTTTCTATGCTTGGGTGTTTTTTCTTTTCTTTTTGTGCAGGGAGAAGCCTGTTTCTCCTGCTAAAATACCTTAACTAGCCCCATGTAATGAATGCATAGTCAAATATTTAAATATTGAAAAATGTTCATCTCAACTCACCTGTACATCAGTTTCAGTGAAAAGTTCCCTAAGATTTTAATAAGGTGAGACTAGATGGACCCATTGTTATTTTATCTGCCAGCACAATCCTACACCCTCGGAATAAAGAATACATCATCACAAGGGAGTGAATGGGATTAGAATAATAACAGTGAGAAAAAGATAGAAGGATCAGAAACAACATGTGTTTTATGCACCTAAACCAACTGGGGATGTTTAATTGGCTATTTTTAAGAGGAACCCTATCAATTGCAATGAAATCGAATTCTCTCAATGGTTACATCAGCTGGGAAAAACAAATCCAAATAGCTAGGTTAATGCACCCTCTGTTAATAAGGGATAGAGTTTGAAAAATGACAAGATGCTATTTTTATAATGTGATAACTGAACATTAAAAGAGATGTTCCCTTGATAAAGAACATGCTAGAAATAGATGTGATGATATCTGGTAAATACTAAACAATCATTTCTTGAATAAAAATATGTACACAATTAAAACTAAATTAAGTAGATATTTTTTTTCCTTTGATATGATCTCTGAGAAATCAACAACAGTGGGGTAGGATCAATGTAGCCTGTTAACCCCTTGGCAACACAGGACGGACTAGGTCCGTCCTGTGTGCCGAGGCGTTAGTGACACAGGACGGACCTAGTCCGTCCTGTGTCAAAACGAGCACTGAAAGCGGAGTTTTTCCGCTTTCAGTGCTCTGATGGTATTGTAACGATGCTTCCGTGTGGAAGCATCGTACAATACTAAAAAAAATGCCCGTCGGCATTTCGATCGCTCCGGAGAGCGATCGAAATGCCGGTTTTAAAGGCACAGCGCCTTTAAAACACGTGCATTTCCAAAACGAGCATAGGAAGCAAATTTTTCGCTTCCTATGCTCAGCAAGTGTTTCTGATTGCCTCGCAAGTCGAGGCAATCAGAAACACAAAAAAAAAATGCACGATCTTGGTCACTGGGTGACCAAGATGGCGCTGCCCTTCTAAGGGCAAGAGCACAGGAGGCAGGAAGTACCTGCTTCCTGTGCTCTCTGGCTGTCACACGATTGCCTCTTCACAGAGGCAATCAGTGACTGCCAGGCACACTGACAGGCAGTGGGGATGTTCTGCTGAACATCCCCACTGACTGGTCAGATCAATATTAACCCTATATTGATCTGACCAGTTATGATCTGCCTCCCTCTCCTCACATTTTTTTTAGTGAGGGAGAGAGACAGATCAAAGTTATAAAAGTAAGTAAAAGTAAAAAAAAAACAATAAATACACAACACACGAACAATAAAACAATAAAAACATTTTTATTAAAGCAATTCCCTGGTTAAACACCCCTTCCCTGCCACTGATCTTGCGTAAGCAGTGATCGTGCACATCAGCGCATTTATTTCTGCTGTTTGTGCAGTTTTTAGGGGTTAATTTTTTTTGTACTGTAATTTATTACAGTACTACAAAGGCTCTTCTAAGAGTTATTAACCCCTTCTTTGCCGTCGATCACTGCTTACGCAATGATATTGACGCCAAAGCAATTTTTATCTGTCTGCATATTTTTTTTAATTTTATTTTTACACATATCCGCTAGGGGATTACATGTAAAGTAAAAATATTTGAGATTTTTTTTTTTAAGCTGCCTGAGCGCATAGCGATCAGTAACAGCGAATTAGTGGCAAAGGCGGTTTGGTGATTTCTCAATTAAGCTCACCATTCGCCCTGGTCAGATCAAAATTGGTCGGATCAATATTCACAAAAATTGATCTGCCTCCCTCTCCTCACTTACTTTTTTGTGACGGAAAGAGACAGATCAGTATTAGTGATATAAAATAACATTTTATAAAATTGTCAGGTTTTATGACACTGTGTATTAACCCCTTCCCTGCCATTCATCACTGTATAAGCAGTAATCTTGCACAGCAACAGTATGTTTTGCTGTCTGCACTGTTTTATGGATTACTTTGTACTGTAATGTATTACAGTACTAGATAGGCTCTTCTAAGAGCTATTAACCCCTTCTTTGCTCGAGATCACTGCTTACGCACTGATTCTGAGGCCGCGGACTCAGGGTTCGATTTTGACCCTGGTCAGCTTTCTGATACATCATCTAGTGATGTATCGGTGGCTGCTGAGCCGTTGCCACAAGGAGTGATGGGGGTCTACCGTTAAAAAAATATATGGTTTGGTGGGGGTAAATTACATTGGCTGGCTTAAAGGATATATCCCATATAGGACACGGACGCAGGTTGACTACATGTCAAAATTGCAAGTTGGAATTTTGAGATGCGCATCTCACAAATGTTGCCTTCTAGCCAAAAAACAAACCAACAAACCTATGCATGGGTGCTATCCCTGTACTCGGGAGATGTTGCTGAACACATATTGGGTTTTTGTTTGGCACTGACATATACTGGAATCTGTGAATTCATGCCTGAAGTACAATGTATGTGGAAAAAAACCTCCCAAAAAAGTACTACCACAAATTTTTACAAAGGCTGGTGGTAGAATTAGTACCTATACAGTATTAAAATACCACCATTTGAAATACCTTAGGATGTCTATTTTCCAAAAATATATGGTTTGATGGGGTACAATTCATTGGACGGCTTCAAAAATGTTCCAAATGGAACATGGGCGCAGGCTGACCACATGTCAAAATTCCAGGTTGGAATTGCGCACCCCCTAAATGTGGCCTTTTAGCACCAAAACAAACCAACAAACCTATGCATGGGGGGTATCCCTGTACTCAGGAGATGTTGCTGAACACGTATAGAGGTGTTGGTTGGCAGTAGCAAATACCAGAATCGAAAAATTCCTGCCTGAACTACAATGTGTATGGGGAAAAAATGACATCCCAACCCTTTGACATAGGTTGGTGGTAGAATTAGCACTTGGAAAGTGTTAAAATACCACAATTTTAAATACCCTAGGATGTCTAGTTTTCCAAAATATATGGTTTGATGGGGTAAAATACTTTGACAGGCTTCAAAAGTGTCCCAAATGGAACATGGGCGCAGGCTGACTACATGTCAAAATTCCAAGTTGGAAATGCACCCCCCCTAAACGTGGCCTTTTAGCCCCCAAACAACCCAACAAACCTATGCATGGGTGGTATCCCTGTACTCAGGAGATGTTGCTGAACACATATTGGGGTTTTGTTTGGCACTGACACATAATAGGATCTGTGAATTCATGCCCGAAGTACAATGTATGTGAAAAAAAATTACTATCCATAACATTGACATAGGATGGTGGTAGAATTAGTGCATGGAAAGTGTTAAAATACTACCATTTGAAATACCCTAGGGTGTCTAGTTTTCAAAAATATATGGCTTTGTGGGGTAGAATACACTTTTTGGCTTCAAAAATGTCCCAAATTGGACATGGGCGAAGGTTTTCTGCACGTCAGAATTCCAAGTTGGAAAACCAAAAAGCGCACCTCTCAAATGTGGCCTTTTAACCCACAAATAACCTAACCAACCTATACATGGGTGGTATCCCTGTACTCAGGAGATGTTGCTGAACACATATTGAGGTGTTGTTTGGCACTGACATATAACAGGATCTGTGAATTCATGCCCAAAGTACAATGTATGTGAAAAAAAATTACTACCCAAAACATTGACATAGGCTAGTAGTATAATTAGTGCATGGAAAGTGTTAAAATACTACTATTTGAAATACCCTAGGGTGTCTAGTTTTAAAAAATATATGGCTTTGTGGGGTAGAATACACTTTCTGGCTTCAAAAATGTTCCAAATGGGACATGGGCACAAGTTTTCTGCATGTCAGAATTCCAAGTTGGAAAACCAAAATGCGCACCCCCTAAATGTGGCCTTTTAGCCCCAAAACAAACCAACAAACCTATGCATGGGTGGTATCCCTGTACTCAGGAGATGTTGCTGAACACATATTGAGGTGTTATTTGGAAATACCCCTTCACATTTTAAGGTAATGTTTACCTAAATTGCAATATATGTGAAAAATTAAAAAAAAAGATTTTTTGCTGCAAACTTTGGCATAGATTGGTGTTAAAATGGCTACATGAAATGTGTCAAAATACCCCAAGTTAAATGCCCTGAGTTGTCTAGTTTTCAAAAATATGTACATGTTGGGGGTCATTCATGGATTTAGTACAGAAATCAGTGTTACAATGTCACTATCGCTAATTTTGAAAGAAAGGATTTTAAAATAGCTTTGCACCACTTATAGTTCTGGCCCTGTAACATGAATAAAAAAGCACAAAAACATAAAAACATGGGCTATTTCTGAACTCAGGACATATATTAGAAACTTTTTAGCAGTGTTTTTTTGTTGTCTCTTGTACATGAGTATACGATTTTTCAAATAAAAGTCATAAAAAAAATTTTTTTTCAATTTTTTTGCCATATTTTATTATTTTTTTTACATCAAATTATATGCTATTATCAAAATAATGGTATCAAAAGAAAGCCCTTCTTATAACGATAAAAACGATATATAGTTTGTGCGGGTACACTAAATGAGACAGAAATAAATTAGAGCAAAACACAAACACCTCAGAAATGTTAAAACAGCGCATGTCACCAAGCGTTGGACAAGCCAAAAAAGTCATGTCACTAAGGGGTTAAATGGAAAAAATAAAGATGACTACATTTTTTTTATCCTGGCCCCCAGCATATCCATTCACTGGTTTAGAAAACCAGCCAATTGGTATACTCGAGTCCTGTGATTGGCTGGCTTGTGTCAGACAGATTTCTCCATTTGGCATTTGAAATCCCAGACCCAACAAGCTGAGAATTCAATCTGCATCCATCCTCAGCGGAGGATAGACACGTGTAGCTGGCGTCAGGTTTTTTGTCCCCTTCGAATTTTTAGGAGAATTATTTTTTGAATGGCTCCTTTCTATGGGAAAAAGATGAGGAAAAGGATTTAAGGGGCAGCGTGGGCCATGGAGGAAGCCACCCATCCCCATGGTAGTGCAAAATGCATCATGACAGGCCTCTGGCCCCAATCATTCATAGAAGGGACCAGTTGCATCATGGCAAGCCCCATACCTCAAACAGTGGACCTGGGGTCCTTATGCCTAACCCCCATCCCCTATTATTAATAGGGGAGTCGTGAACATCCTGGCAAGTCCTCAGCCTTGTGATTTGTATGGGGGAGAGGGCAAGAGTGGGAGGACCCACCGGTTCCCCCAGCTGTTATGTGTCCCCTTCAAAACTGAAAATGTTAATGTGGAAATATCAGCTGTGGTAAGCACAGTTTAGAGCTCATTTTTACTTGTTATAGTAACAGAGGAAAATATATATTTTGCCCGGTACTTTGTAACGTGGGTCACTTAATATTTATATATATATATAGTGATAAAGGGTACAGTTAACGTAAAACTAGTTCCTGGTAAATATATTAATACATTCCATTGTTTTCTCAACTGTGGCATACACGCATGATGATAGTGTCTAGTGCACCACAGGGAAACCAGTCATTGTGTAATGAACACGTACTAAATAACATTTCCCACTACATAATGGTGAAAAGTCTCTTTTTAGTGGCAGACAGATAGATATATCAAGAACGATTAACAGATCAGTGCACTCACAAACCAGGCTACACATTTTCCCATTAAGATACATGAAAACACATCTGATGATGAGGCTGATTTACCCTACTTTGATGGAATATGTCCTGTGGTAGGTCCTAGGTTCTCAGGACAGGTTATAGGGCATGTCCTGGGGTGCAGGTTTACGTCCTTGATATGCAATGTTGGTGATGGTGCATGTTTTGGGGTGCTGGGGTACGTGATGGATGTGCAATGTGGGTGATGGGGCATGTTCTGGGTTGCTGGGATAAGTCCTGAAAGTGCAATGTATGTTTCTGTGTGTTTGATGAGGCATACTCTGGGTTCTGGAGTAAGTCATGGAAGTCCAATGTGTGTTTGGGGCATATCTTGGGATGCTGGGGCGTGTCCTGGGTATGCAATGTGGATGTTAAAGCATTTCGTGGAGTGCATTGAAACCTCATTGACATGATATACATCATTTTATGCATTTAAACATAATATACACTGACTTGTATAAAATGACTTTGGGTAGGGGGCAAGAGGGAGAGGAAGAAATAGAGACAGGGTTAAGAAAATTTGTTCTGTAAGGGGCCCCGAAACATCTTATAGTGGCCCTGTTTCAGATTCTTTAATTTTTCTGTAATATTACTGAATATCCAATTGTTTTTCTCTGACTAGACCCGGTATATAATTCATAATAAAATTAAGATACAGAAGTAGAATATTGTAAAAAGTAGAAATGCGGGGACTAAGAACCTTCATTACAATAGTAAAAGAATAGTCTTTCTTGTCACAACCTTTCTTTTTAAGCCTTTATTTTACATTTTTGTCATTATCTATTTTTACAATAGTATCCTTAATAACACATGCCAATTACATAGTACAGAAGGGGGATTAAAGGAAGGAAGAACAATGTTACATAGAAAAAGTAATGCAAAATAAAATCTGAAATATTTGTCAAACATTACAGAACATTACTAAACATTATTAAATATTTGATATTATTAATTTTAAAAAGTATTGTATTTCCTACTGTGATTTTGTACGGAGCAGTCTAGTAACGACCAGTAATAACAGTACAGACACTGTTAGTAGAAGGCTCAACTCATATGCGAGTAAATAAACTCACTAGACTATGAAGGAGATAAAAGCCTTCTGTGCCAAATAGGTACAGGTACTATGTATGAACTTGGCCTGTCTGGCATCGCCGATTATTCCTGGTGCTTAATTATACTATGTGTCTCCAGTGTCTCTCTATAATTCTTGTCATTTTGGTTCATTTCCACCAAACCATATGCTACCTGGTATTTTTCATCCTGGTGTACAAAGAGTGGTAGAGGTGCAGAATGACTCTACCGACAGTAGTTCTGATTGGAAAGACTCAAAGGCCCTTGTTACGAGTTATACCAGGTATCTCTCATAGTTTCTCCTGAGGCCTTGCATTGAGCATTCCCTCGTGGGGTTCCAAAAATAAGAGAAGTGTCAAATTTCCAAAGCAATCTCAAAATCACTAAGCACTGATTACAATAATCCAGTCAGTACTAAGCAACTGTGGATAATGAAAGATATTCGCTAAAAGTGAGATTCAGGTATGTTGATGTGAGATAAACAATTGATCTCATAGTAATTTAGGTTGAAAAAAGACACAAGTCCATCAAGTTCATCCCTTCTACCTATCATTCCAGTTTTTCATCCAAATGAAGGCAAAAACCCCTAAGGAAGTTATTTCAAATTTTGCCTCCTAGGGGGAAAAATTCCTTCTTGACTCCAAGGGGCAATTCGATTTCTCCTTGGATCAATAAGCTCTATTATTAATGCTTATTCTATTATTAATAGCCGTTTATGTTCTGCTTTTCTAAAAAAAAAAAAAAGAAACTCGCTCATTAACTTAAAGAGCGAATAAGGTGTAAGATTAAAATATGCTAGGTAGGATTAGTCCCTCTTTAACTGTGCATTATAAAGCACCAAACCTGGTGAGTTTCCTCCTAAAGTAGTTTAATGACCCTGCATAATGCACAGTTAAATCTTTTGAGATTCAATGGGTTCGTCTGAGAGAAACTCACTAGATGTTGCCCTTTATAATCGATAGTAAAGTCAAACCCAAATAATTTAATACAAAGCACCAAAGTGTAACTGATTTTATCACATGTGAATACTTTTTCAATTTTTTCAGTGACAGAAAATAACTAAACGTAACATTTTTTAAGACTTTGCTGTGCCAAGTGTTTATCGTCTTTAAATTTAAGACTTGCACTACAGTTAGGCATTATTTGAAGCTACAAAATAAACTTAAATGAGCTCTTTCAGCAAGACACATTAAATCAGTTCGAGAAACAGGGAAAGGGGCTTCCAATGTAGCTGACATTGAGATGATCAACGAGTATTACATAGAATGCAGCATCAAAAAATAAACACTTCTATATCTTTTCAAGGATTTTTTTTTTTAAATATGCTATTTCACAGACCTAGTACTGATTCATAGTGTCAATATTTATGAGTTAAAAATACATTTTTACTTTGACTTTCCCTTGGTGACAATGGTATTGACATTTCTGGGGTGTTTGTGTTTAGCTGTAATTTTCTTCATTCTCACATACTGTAGCCACACAAATTATATGTTGTTTTTATCGTCATAAGAAGGGCTTTCATTAGATACCATTATGTTCATCATATCTTATAATTTACTACAAAAAAATCATAAAATATGATGAAAAATTAAAAAAACACAAAAAACTAACTTTGACTTAAATATAATTTACAAAAATACAATCATTAAAAAACACCGCGTCTAAATAGTTTCTAAATGTTGTCCCGAGTTCAGAAATATGCATGTTTCCATATTTTTTGGTATTTTTTTGCGAGTTATGGGGCAAAAACCCCAAATAGTGTTTTTTTGTTTTTTCCTATATTGACCTTTTGACCCCAACCCGAACCCTAAATTTAACCCTAACACTAAATTTAACCCCAACTCTAACCCTTATGCTATCCCTTAATATATTTACATTTTAATTAAATTTTAACCCTATTCCTTATGCTAAAAAAAAAAATAATTTTAACCCTATAGGCTAATCTAACCATAATACCAGTTTTAAGCTAATTCATTTTTTATTTTTATTTTTAAAATTGCAATGTTGCTTGCTGCCTCTAGGGGCAGTCAAGCAACATATTCAGAGCGACGGAAGTGAATTTTCTTTCACTTCCGAAGCTCTGACCACAAGAGTCAGAGCAACATATTCAGACCGACGGACGTGAATTTTCTTTCATTTCCGAAGCTCTGACCACAAGAGGTCATAGCCATATTGACAGGGCATGCTGCTCCGTCAATATGGCGCCCATGATCGATCCGTGGGGCGATTGTGGGTACCCCAGAGAAGAAATTTGGAAATTTGGAGAGGAAAATGATCTTCCGGCAGTGGTAGCCTTTAAAACAAGAAGATTTAAGCTGGTGGTTACGATAGACTCTGTCCCTACTCATCTCTGTTGACGTATTGTTACTATCTGAAAAGAAGGTGGGGCAGTGGGGTCTACTACAGTTCATCGTTGCCTGTTCCAGTGCTAAATGAAAAGACAGTGTGGCTGTTTCACTGCGGCAGTGTAAGCGCTGTCAGTTCAGCACTTACTAATACAGTAATAAACCCCTTAATAAACAAAAACCCTATTTCTAACCCCAAACCCAATACTAAGTCCTAATTCTAACTTGACCAATACTACTAACCCATAATACTAAAACCAAACTCTAATACTAATTCCAACCCTGACCCCTGATACTAACCCCTAATACTAACCACGACCCCTAATACCAATACTAACCCATAATACTAACCTCGAACACTAATACTAATCCTAACCCCTTATACTAACCCCTAATAAGTGCCTAATACTAACCCCAATACTAACCCCAAACCCTAATACTAAGTCCTAATGCTAACCCCACCCCTAATACTAACCCATAATACTAATCCCAAACCCTAATACAAGGTCCTAATTCTAACCCCACCCCTAATACTAACCCATAATACTAATCCCAAACCCTAATACAAGGTCCTAATTCTAACCCCATCCCTAATACTAACCCATAATACTAACCCCAAACCCTAATACTAAGTCCTAATTCTAACCCCGGCCCCTGATATTAACCCATAATACTAACCCTGAATCCCAATACTAACCTTGACACTTAATACTAATACTAACCCCGAACACTATTACTAATACTAAACCCCAATACTAACCCCTGGACACTAATACTAATCCTAACCCCTAATCCTAACCCCTAATAAGTGCCTAATACTAACCCCAATGCTAACCCCTAATACTAACCCCGACCCCTAATACTAATACTAACCCCTAAAACTAACCTTGAACTCTAATACTAATCCTAACCCCTGATACTAACCCCTAATGAGTGTCTAATACTAACCCCAATACTAACCCCTAATACTAACCCCAAACCCTAATACTGAGTCCTAATTCTAACCAGACCCCTAATGTTAACCCATAATACTAACCCCAAACCCTAATAATAACCCCGAAACCTAATACTAATACTAACCTCGAACACTAATACTAACCCCTAATATTAACCCTGAACACTAATACTAATCCTAATCCCTAATACTAACCCCAAAGCCTAATAATAACCCCGAAACCTAATACTAATACTAACCTCGAACACTAATACTAACCCCTAATACTAACCCCCAACCCCTAATACTCACCCTAATACTAACCCTGAACACTAATACTAATCCTAACCCCTAATCCTAACCCGAATAAGTGCCTAATACTAACCCCAATACTAACCCCTAATAAGTGCCATATACTAACCTCTAATAACTATGTGATGAAATGTTTAATACTCTTTGTAGTTTTATGAGAAGGAATCCATTTTCATCTGCAACAAATACATTGAGAAGAACACAGACTAAGCTACTATCAACATTGTAAAGTGCTGGAGGAATTTTGAGCCATGTGGCTGCTTAACTGTTGGTCCGTTTGCACACTGATTACTATATTCCTATTTGGGACAGTTATATTCAGTGGTGCATTTTGCTATTTGTTATTTTTTTATTTGGTTTATTCTGTGTTGTTGTAAATTGGTTATTTATATCTGTTAGTTTACCAATCAGATTGCTCACATATAAATATAGAAATATTAATCTCCTATCGTATAGAATACTTTAATCCCTGCTTATATGTGTGTTGCAAAATATTTATCTGAATTGTGCATTGTTTAGACATCTTCAGCACCACAATTCATGTGTTAAAGATCAGATGTAAGATCTACCTTTAAATTATTGACTATACAGTTTACAGTTTGGGTGGTAGTGGACACCACCAAGTGAGTAGTGCTAAAGAGTGAGTATACACTTACGTACTAAAATATAGGAGAATGTACAATAGCAAATTACTATAAAGCAAAATTAAGACAACAGAAGACAAAAAAAAAAACACTCAAAAAGGCATAATTTGTCATTCCCTGCGGTTTTAGCTTATAAATCTATTGAGTTAAATCTTTATTGGACTACTTCCGTAAACATAAAGTAAGTAAGTTCCATTAGCTTTTTCACACAGCAGTTTATATACCTCCAGTTTGTTATTTACTGCAATCATATAATAATCACATCCCCCAGAAGCATTGCTTGCTTTCTGAATATAAAATATTCATTTCAAATGTAATAATGCATGTTCCAAAAAACGTATAAATCAAAATGTTCTTAGGCCCAGAAAGACTTTATTGACATTTTTGCTTGTAAACAAAAAGACTATAAAACAGATGGCTGTTGATATAATGTGATATATATTTGTAAGTCTGTAGAAGATACATTCCTTTGTTTTTTCAATGGTTCATTACTTTTTCATGTTCCCAAAACTCTTATACTTACAGCATTCTCTCATTTTACTTAAAGATAACAATTATAAGCCATTACTTACAAAAGTATAGTCATTTCAGTTTCATTATGTGCTAAAGGAGCTGGCAAATATATAGCAGTTTCCACTTAAGTATAAAGGAACATAATTCAGATTTTACCTTTTTACCTTTATTTTAGGCAGGCTATCAGGGTATATTCAAATTACAATTGCATAATACCACACTCATACCAGTTAACTTGCTGGGACAGTGTCCCAGGACATGGCAGGGGCGAAATCTTAAGCAGGCAGCATTATATGATGTCATATGACATTGAGTGATCCTGTAAGAGTTCTAGCTCTGTCACACTTTTTGGAAACAGAGGTAGAACTAGACAGGACAGCGGGAACCACAATCCCCTGGTCCTGATTTCATTCTCTGGTGTCTGCAACACAAGAGATTGCAGATAGCACATGTGCAGAATTGTGCACATGCGCAGTAGCACTACTAGTTTGAGGGACAGCGCTACCGTGAATGCGTGGTAGTTCTGACACTCGACATCCCAAGCTCCACTCACCTGCATCACAATTTGCTGGGGGTAGAATTTGGGAGGGATGAGATTAAGCTCCAGTCTACTAGGTACAAGTATTTTTTTTAATTAGGCCCATGTATAGCCAAGGAAGAGGGTGTGATTCTGTTGAATAAGTTGAACGTGTAGTCCAACATTTTTTAGTAAATATCTGCATGACAGGCGCTCACATTCAAATTAGAGTAAATCTCACCTTAATATTTTGACGTTTGCTCCTTAATCTATATTGATTATTTGCCCATGTGCACATAAAGCCACAGAAAACATTCTTTTTATTTAGGAAGAGTCCATCAGACCTCAAAAGGTGTGCTGTGTTATCCAGCACCAAGATGTTAGCAGTAGATCCTTTAAGTCTTGAAAGTTAGGTGGGGCCTTCATGGGTCGGACTTGTTTGTCCAGCACATCCCACAGAGATCTAGGGAATTTGAAGGTCAAGTTAACATCTTGAACTTGTTGTTGTGTTCCTCATTCCTCAAACAATTTTTCCTTTTGGGATAGGGTTCATTATCCTGCTTAAAGAGGCCAATGCCATCAGGGTGTACTGTTTCCATGAAAGGGTGTACATGGTCTGCAACAATTCTTAATAGAGGGTATGAGTCAAAGTATGGCTGGACCCAAGGTTTCCCAGCAGAAACATTGCCCAAAGCATCACATTGCCTGCACCGGCTTTCCACCCGTCAGAGGTCATAATGTTATGGCTGATCGGTAATGATATGGGGCCCACAAAATTATAGATTATAGAACATTATAAATATTGAAGAACAAATGAATTAAACTGGGGAAGTATTGGCCTGTTTGTTATATTCACCAGCTGTTTTAAGCAGTATAATGCAGGGCCAGCTGGTTTTAAATGAGGAGTTGAGTATTATGATAACAGCTGTTTGCTGTTATCTAGGTCCTGTTTTATTCAACATACAACAATTTTAGCAATATCCAACACAAAGAGACCAAGACGAATATTCCCGAGCATTCGGCCACGCTGCCCCCACATTCTGGAACTATTTATCTAGCTCAATCAAAGAGGCACTATACTTACAGACTTTTTAAACTAAGCTAAAGACCCACCTCTGTTTTATCAGTCATTCAATCAGCTTATCTGACCATCAGAAACTCTTAACTTTTAAGTCTGTTTATATTTTTGTAAAGTGATTTGAGTATCACAGGAACAAAAGTGCTATAAAATAAAAAATCATAATATTGCGATGATGTTAGCTATGTATGACACAACATAAAAATCAGTGATTACAAAAATAAAATAACATTTTCTTGGTGATGCTATATAACATATAAAAGGTACTTTCTAAAACTTTAACGGGACTATTCATAAAATGTGAGTTGTAGGTGAATTGAAGTGAGATTGGGTGAGTTGAGGTGAGATGAACAATCCATCTCACCAATTTAGATATACATTGTGCACAGTGAGTTTGCTTAGCAGGGGAAACTCTCCAGCTTTCTACCAGCACACTGTATAGTTAAATTGGTGAGATGAAATGTTCATCTCACCTCAACTCACCTAATCTCACCTGCAACCCATCAGTTAGTGATTAGCCCCATAAGACCAAAAAAAGGTGCATTTAATCAAGAAGTGAGCAGCTTCAAATGCCTTTGTGTCCCCAAACACACAAGAGACATATATATTGGAAAAACAAATGCTAAATAGCGATAACATGTTAAAAACATACTTTAGTTTAAACTGCAGGAACTAGAAAATAAATGAGCAAGTATTGTAAACCTTCATTTTAATTAAATATCAACACTGAAATAAATAAATGGTAGCGTTCCTCTAAAACACATATTTAGCAATATTAAAAAGTGACAAAAAGCATAATCATAGCGTTAAGGAGTGTTAAGTGTTTAATATCATACTGCAAGTCTCCTATTTGTGATGTCCTGGGTATCTTGCATTTATAAGAACCTGACTCAATTAGATGCCCAAATGGTTTCTTCAGAGGTGATTTACAGTAAAGGTGTGGTTGTTAATTCTTTATCATTCCTCCTGAGAAGAAGTTTTTTTTTGTTCTAAACTTTTAAACAATTTGTGATGTTGAAATTCAAGATATTATTCAACGTTTTGAATCAGTGCCACTTGTAAGCCATCTAGTAACATCTTCCCTCTCTTCCTCCTATTATATGTTTAACTGTTTATTTCTCTTGACATAGCAGGTGGGTAGTGTGTCCTTAGCAGTCAGGGAGAATAAAAAATGGTGACGGAATAAGTGTGGCAGAAGTCAAATCAGGTCCCAATCCTCTCCTAACCTCTTATGCAGTTAAGTTTGGTTACCTTTTTGATGTGCCCACTGAGCTTAAGGCTGGCTAGTGGTTAGAACTTGGAGTGAAGGTGTTTGGAGGTTTTGGAAGATTAATGGACAAGGGGGAGGTAAGCACCTTTGGTGGCTGGCTAGGATGGTCCAGGTTTTTGTACAGTATTATTTTCTATGTTACATTATTAAGTTATCTGTTAATATTTGTTGTTATTTATAATAAAGGATGTTATGTGTTTTTTTACAGTTGCACTAATACTGTATACTGTGTAACTTTAATAAAATATGATTTAGCCTGTTTTATGCAATATATATGTTTCTGTGATTATTGACGGGTGATGGGCGTCTATTATGGGTGGTATGTTAGTTTCATAAGCACAATCCCCATTACCTTCAAACATACATATGTATGTTCAATACAGATGTGCAGTCCCCAATCACTGCTGTCACAAACAAACAGGAGACAGGCAGTTATTAGCTGTGGGAGGGCTAATCCAGAAATCTTTGCAAAAGAAATGTACAAGTAATTGTGCATATATTTGTATGAAAACATAGAATGTATCGGCAGATAAGAACAATTCGGCTCATCTAGTCTGCCCACCCAAAGTTAGTTACCTGTGGTGTTTCTGCAACTGCAAAGTCAATGAATACATCACTTCTGTAGATCCAGTACCATCTTTTTTGAGAGTTAATAAATGACCATAATATATCTCAAAGGTTGAATTATTGTCTTTAATACAACAGCCGTCTTGCACCATTGGCTAAGTATAATCAATGCTTTATTACCGTATTTGCTCGATTATAAGACAACCCTGGTTATAAGACGACCCCCCAAACTTTGGATATTCCTTTAGGAAAAAAACTAAAAGCCTGAATATAAGACTACCCTATAGGAAAAAAAGTTGAACTTGTATATATTCACATGTAAATTGCTTTTTAATATTTAATAAAAATGATTATATTAAACAAATGCATTTATTTTTTTATTTCCTTTTATGTGCCAATGCTGCCTCTAAACCCCCCCCCCCACCCCGAGTTGTCTCTCTCTCCCCCAGTGTTATCTCTCTCTCCCTCCCCCCAAACTTTTCTCTCTACCCCCTTGTCTTTCTCTTGCCCTCTCCCCTTTTCTCTCCCCCTCCCCTTGTCTTTCTCTCCCCCTCCCTCCCCTTGTCTTTCTCTCCCCCCCTCCATCTGTCTTTCTCTCCCCCCTATGTCTTTCTCTCCCCCCCTCTCTTTATCTGCCCCCCTCCCTCCCTTGTCTTTATCTTCCCCCTCCCTCCCATTGTCTCTCTCTGCCCCCACCCCCCCTCACCTTTTTTATTGCTCCCTGGTGGCTAGTGGGGGCAGCTGGGGGATGTCTGCACGATACGCGAAGACATCCTCCGCTGCTGCCCGGCACTTCCGCCGGGACTTTTATGATGAAGCTGGAAGGACCCGGCTTCATCATAGAAGTCCCGGCAGTCATGCCGGGCGGCAGCAGGGGGAGTCTGTGCTCATCGCGCAGACATCCCCCGGCTGTTAGAGAGTGCGATCCAGGTCCCCTGCAGCTCTTCGGGAGACCGGGATCCTTGTCTAATAGTCTGACCTCGATTTGAGGTCAGATATAAGACGACCTCGAATATAAGACATTTGCTCTGAAAAAAAACTCGCCTTATATTCGAGCAAATGCGGTATATTATAGACACCGGATCAAAGAGACACAGTAGAAATGTTTCCATGGCTAGATAACATATCTGTCTAATGGTCAACCAATCCTAGGGGCACCTCAAGCTAAATGCTGCTATGTCTAGTTATCTGTGGCTATGGGTGGAAATATCAAATGTTTTATAGATTATAAATATTAGACACACCTAATATGAAGGATAAGCAACACCAGATATTGATTACAGCTCATTTAGGAAGATGCAGTGATAATGGCAGAATTACAACCAGTGAAGACCAACTTTGCTATCTCTTGTAAGTAAACAGTACATTTTACCTGCAGTAAACAGCACATTATACCCCTGTGGACCTGTTACTGTTAGATACTCTGTGGCCAGGGTCAGGTCCACAGGTATATAATGTACTGTGTACTGCATGTAACTATTATATGGAAATAGATTGTGTATCACGCTGTCACCAATCAGACACTTTTTTCCATTGTATTTTAATTAAACTGATAAGTAGTTTTGGAGGTTCCATAGAGTCTGACTTGCCGGATATTGGAGGGTTTACATCAACCACTTTGTTGAATTTAATGGAAATGCTAATCCTAACAATTTAGCACTTAACAGCTTTGCCAGGTTAAAATTAAAATCCCTAACTGCCTGCCTGTAAAATGTGAGAAATACTTCTATGACTTCAGCATAACTAAATACATCTTGTGAGTGCAGCATGTACACTGCAGCTCTACTCCTATTGGCAAGTAGAATTGGATTGTGCCTTTCCTCATTTTTTTTACTTAACACAGAGATGTATATTAATTGACAAGTCATGGCTGAATGACATATGATTGTGCCTAGCACTTCATGAGTTGACACTCACATCACACATATGTGCATACCGCAGAACTGAAGCCATCCTGCAAGCACTGACCAGGCTTCCTCCAACACGCGTGAGCGCTGAGATTATATCTGTCCCCTGAATCAACATGTCCCTCAACAATGAAGGATGCCCGTGGTGTGGCTTGGGAGGAGTAGTGACAGAGCTAGTGTTCATACACAGAAATCTTTTTATGCATATTCTCATTCTCCGATGTCTTGAACATTGTACAATGAAAATGCTAAACATGTCCTACAATACAATAATAAAATACATAGGGGTTATGAGTCAAAAGTCTGTAAAATGTCAGGAAGTTTTTCAACAATTACAGGTGATGTAGGGTGCAAATAGCTTCATGTTGGGTGAGGACTCTATATTTTCCAGCATTTAGTATAGGAATCAAATCTTCCAGATATTCTGAAGCAGGGTTACTTGGTATGACCCTGTAAGTGTTATCAACTACAAGAATAGTTAGGACCATTGTCAGGTAATCATTGGCATCCATAATGTTGATGAACTTTGACCCATATTGCACTTTCACAAAGCTTCAAATAATACTTTTCTACACTATTAATGTTTGTAAGTTTTATACAAAGTACATATACTTATTTATCCCTTTTAACAAAGAAAATTAAACATGCTGTTTTAAAATTAGGAAGGTGGACTCTTGTCAAACGGTACTGGGAAATAGTCTGGAGCAACTGGCATGGTAAAAGCCATCATTAATTAGGGGTATGCTGTGAGCGAAGACTATATGAAAGTCTATTTAAGGAGGGTCATTGTTTTATCCAAGAGATGTTGCCGAACACATGTTGTGGGTATATCTCTGCCATGCCACATATTAACCTCACAAATAGATATGCATCTAGGAAACATAGTAAAATATCACCACACACTATGGCACAGAATCATGGCAAAATGGCTGCATAAAAGTGTTAAATACTCACTGCATTGTTTTGAAAAATTTAAAGAGAGAGGTATTTGTTATATTGACACTGTAATTTCTATTTCGCCCTTGCTTGCTCTCTGTCAACCTTAGTAAATATTCTGTTAAATGCAATACAAAACAGTGATTGTTTTTCAAATTTAAAAGGCATTTTAAATATTAAATACACTTATAAGTGTTTAGTCACCAGGATAATTGCACCCATTACTGTTCCTTTAAATCGAAGCTTCCTTTAACCATTTCAGTGCAGGAGATGTGAACAATACACAGCGTTGCAACAGTTTGCAAATCCGCTTGGCACTGTTACGGTTAAGATCTTACAGAGAAGCAAAAACCTGTGTTCTCATTACTTACACCATTCCCCATTGATTCATATCCAAATTTTAGACAGAGTAATTATAGAGCTACATAGTAGAAATGGAATTTTACATTGAAGCAAAAAAAAAAAAAAGCACTGTTCCTAGTGACATAATAATTAGCGATAACAATTTAATCACCTTCTTATACATGAGACGTTGAGATTTTAAGGAAAATTAAACAGCAGAGAAAATTCATCAGATTTTCATTCTAGAAAAAAAAACGCAAAACAGCCAATTAAATTGAAACTTGAAAATTTGAAATTAGTACATTGTAATTTACCAGAACTTTTTATGGGATATCTGATTGAATATTCTTATTAAATAAAACCATCAAAGTGTAGATTGGAAAAACACTGGCTGATGGTTTGGGTACCTTGTCAAAAGATTGTAATTCATTAATTTAGTAAACAACAGTATGCACAGTTATCAGTGCACTAAGTCTTAGTAGGTGATGTTCAAATGCTATGTCATATTTTAGTTAAGGAAATATTCAGTTATTCAGTTGATTCAGCTATGAGCTAGAATCAAAATTCTGTAATGTCCCTAGCCTGGTGTGAAATTGTAAGGGACTAGTCAGTATTATATTCAACATCATGGCCATTACTCATGTTTAGTGATTGGCGTGATGGCACATTCATCAATATATATATATATATTAAATACATTTGCTATACATTGGTGGATGTCGTATTTGTGTATTTTTATGGTGGTCGGTTGAGAATGGTTTTGGAAGTTGTACATATTCATACAATTCCAGATACTGACCAGATTGCATAGGTTCCTGCAGTGGTGTATCTTGGATACAAAATTCAGGCACAACCCCACCGACTTTGCACACCTACGACATGCCCCATCACCCACGTTGCACACCCACAACATGCCCCATCACCCACATTGCACACACATTAAATGCCCAATCACCCCCATTACATGCCACCATAGCCCTCATTACATAATCCCACCACATCCATTACATGCCCCCATCACCCTGATTAATTGGAATTTTGGCTGAGGCATATTCTTTTTAGAAAGTGTAGGATTAACTTTATTTATATTGATTATTATTTCACTGTAAACATATATAAAACCCTTACAGAAACATACTGTAAAGTGGAATTTTGTGCCCTACAGATGTCATGCCAGCAACTGAGTGCACAGAAATTGTGTCACATTAAATATGCTATAATAAGAAATGTATTAGGCTACTATAAAGTGGTCTTTGCACTAAAACCAATGTTACTTAACCAATATTTACCAATATACAACCACAATATAATACAATTTTTTCACAGTGTTGCATTCAGACAAAAGATTGAAAGACAGGAAGTGCAAGTTCTTTGGCAGTTGGTTTGTGTTTGATTTTTCCACAAAAAAAGGAATTAAAAACACTATATACAATATAATACAAGTAAATATTGAAAAAAAGACCCGAAGAGAAGATGGTGGATGACTATGGGAGAGGTATTAGCAGTAGGAAGAGGGAAGTGCTCATCCCATTGTACAGAGCACTGGTGAGACCTCACTTGGAGTATTGTACGCAGTACTGGAGACCGTATCTCCAGAAGGATATTGATACTTTGGAGAGAGTTCAGAGAAGGGCTACTAAACTGGTTCACGGGTTGAAGGATAATACTTACCAGGAAAGGTTAAAGCATCTTAACATGTATAGCTTGGAGGAAAGACGTAACAGGGGGGATATGATAGAAACATTTAAATACATAAAGGGAATCAACACAGTAAAGGAAGAGAGTATATTTAAAAGAAGAAAAACTACCACAACTAGAGGACATAGTCTTAAATTAGAGGGGCAACGATTTAAAAGTAATATCAGAAAGTATGACTTTACTGAGAGGGTAGTGGATGTATGGAATAGCCTGCCAGCAGAAGTGGTAGAGGTAAACACAGTCAAGGATTTTAAGCATGCGTGGGATAGACACAAGGCTATCCTAGCTATAAGACCGGGAACGGGGGACTAATAAAAGTACTCCAAAAAAATTGGGCAGACTAGATGGACCGAATGGTTCTTATCTGCCGACACATTCTATGTTTCTATGTAAGAAAAACTACTACACAGTAGGTAGTAGATGCCTGGAACATACTCTCAGCAAACGTTGTAAAGGATAACAAAATGATTTCACAGTCTGAGATTCCATTATGGGCACATTTGATGAGGCTGTTCGTTCTTATCTGTCACCAAAATGTTCGTTTCTATGTTTAGGATTCAATAAATAAACACAAAGTCTGTCAGAAAAAGAGATAAATTCACAAGCAGTAATGAAATATTTATTTCTGCATGATTTTATGTGAAAATGAGATGATTACATATGATTATATTTATACTCCCATGCAGAGATTTCTATTTACCCAAACTGCAACATGACTGGCGACTGAGTATCAAATTGCAATCACATTGTGTTCTTGGGAATTTGGCAAAAATCACAAATATCTTGACTTGGGTGTGAAAAAAAAGGATATTAATGTTTCAGGCACTAGATAAAATGTAGTAATGCTAAGTAGTCGTACAAAACATGGCGCTACAATTTGATAATCACAGTAAACAAGAGACTAAATATAATATTATATATATATTTATAAAATGAATGTTAGGCAAAGTGCAACCTGGCAGATTAATGGGATAGTCAGTGGTGCCAGATTGGTTTCTTGTTTTAGACTTTCAAAGTTAGTCTGTCACCTAAATATTGTAAATATTGTGAATGTAGAGAAAATAAATGATCACAAATATTCTATACATTTTATTTTCAGAACTACATGGCAATGAGTAAATTACAAATATGTTTTAACTGTATCTCTGGCGACTCCTGTTTATGACATCACCTAAGGCTTGATATGTAAATGAATTACTTTTAACAGGAAATGTGTAATGGTGATGTCATAAACAGGAGTCACCCCAGACACATTTTAAACTAGGCAACTATGTAAATGTGCATTACTGTTGGGAGATAAAGTTCTTCACTATATTTGGCCTACTGTAAACTAGCCAGAGTGAAAGCAGTGTTAGGGACATCTGTTCCTCACCTCGCTGGCACTGAAAGGGTTAACAATATCCATTGCTGTTCATTATCTCATTTTGATCATTTGTCCTGTGTGGTTCTTTCTGACTTAATACAGAGTTAATTCAAATTAGCATTATCACCTGTATTACACAGTGACAAGCTAAGCTATGGCTCTCCAGCTGTTATGGACTATCTTTACCATGATGCATCATAAGAATCCCTTCTGGTGTGCCAAAGGTTACCCACCACTTGTATATATTTAATGTATTATTATACTCTGCAGCAGACACATACATTGGTAAATAAATGTATTACAACAGAATCCCAGACAAGGGTGTGTTTACAGAAGACATCAGGGATTCAATGATCTGAAAATCCTATTTGTGAAAACAGATCTGAATAGAAAGGGATTTTTAGGATGCTCACATTGCTGATGTATATGAATAAGTTGTGTAAATGCACAGTACAACCTATATCTTACCATTATGTTTTGTAGTGGAACACACATCAAATAATGTTTACATTCAATGCAGGATTTGGATGTCAAAATCAGATTGTGAACTGTTCAAGGAATCTTTTTTTAATTGCCACACAATTACCATACCATGCTTAAACAGTGATACTGATATCACTAACATCTGCCAGCTAACATCAGGCTTAATCCTTTATTTCCAGAATACTTATCACTGCAGTTAAATACAATGCAGCCGTCAATAGTATACAAACAGGCTGTACTGCTAATATATGAATCATAGCAGTAAATCTAGTTTACTAAAATGAGCTTTATACAATGTGCTCAGTTACTATTAGAGAATGGCTGAGAGTAATGAGAGCTTTAGCCAAACGCTGCAGGTTACCCAGTCCATTACTAAGCAAACCAGTCAGCAATCTGGTGTAACAAGGTGAAAAATCAAGTGTAATCCGTATATATCATATCTTGAACCTGATGCCCATGACTGATTGAGGGTGATTGGAGTCCTAGTCCTACAAAAGCTGTATGCCACAGGTTGTCAGACATTCCACTGACAAAACCATTGTAAAAAAAAAAAAAAAACATAATTTTGTGAACAGACACAAGTACTGCACTAGGTAACATGAATTTAAAAAAAAATAGGCAATATATTTTTTAATCATTTGCTTTATTCTCTTTAAATAGGTTTGATACACGTTTCTGTCATATTTCCTAACATGCACAGATGCTCTGTGCCCCAAATCTCATGTTCATCATCCAATACTTAAAACAAGGAAATACATTCGTTTTTCAGTCAAATATACCAAATGTTATCTCTATCATCGCAAAAGCAGTGATCAGGCCACTGTAAACCCCTATTGCATACAAAACAGAGATAGGCATTCAAACCAGCTGTTGTGGACACAGCAAAATCCATCATATTAACCTGGC
The DNA here is from genome assembly GCA_036172795.1 of Pelodytes ibericus. Taxonomy (NCBI): domain Eukaryota; kingdom Metazoa; phylum Chordata; class Amphibia; order Anura; family Pelodytidae; genus Pelodytes; species Pelodytes ibericus. The sequence continues at coordinate 188,911,669 of CM069859.1, forward strand.
TTGGAGTAATGAGAATTGGATTCCACAGCGGTTGCATGAAGGGTTACACATTATGCTAATATAAAATGATTTCTACTATATGACATGAGAATGGTTACAGAAAAAACAGCAGGACTATTATAATAATACATTTTTACATCAATAATAATAGTGATTTTTGAAGTGTTTGTTTAATTCCACGGAGACTTGCTAGCCAATTCCTCTGCAGGACATGATGACTTTATTAATACAGGAGAATAAGAGAAATGTTTCTTGAATGGGAAACGTGCTCCACCTGTTTCCTACCTGCAAGTCCCAGTGTGGCACCCCAGTGGAAGGTTTAATTACACATGCTAGTATATCACTTATTGTTTTTCCTTCCTTTCCCCAGAACATTGATTTGTTTTTCTCCGAGCCACAAAGCCTAAGTAAAATGTCACTGGCTTTGCATATAGCAATTCATCAGCATAATAAATCAACACTTTACACTTTAAAGCTAACAGTAGGGGAGTTAAAGCAAACAAGCAATGAGGAATTTGCAGAAGAGTATGATAATATCGAGTTTATACAGTGTAAAATCAGATATGTTTGCACCTACTGTCAGCATTTCTGCAATTGCACTAAGCACTCCCGCAGATGTAGACTACAGTTCTCATGATGCTCATAAGGCTGGTTGAGCATCATAAGGGACTACAGTAAGCGCCATCAGTAATATGGGCAAATATTGACACTAGCGGTTTGCCACAAATCACTTTCTCAAAGTGACAGTTCTGCCTTACAGGCATCCATTGCCTGCTGTCTAATGGAACTTACCTTTCAATTATTTAGCAGCTGCTCTGTGAAGTCCCTAGCTCATCCAAATTTGTCATCTTCCAAAGGCAGGCTTGGGTGGCACCAAGTGGAGGGGGTTAAAAAAAAAAAAAAAGTTGTTTTGCGGGGGTGTAACTCCTGCAGATCCAATTTACATGACCACTGAGAAGTCAACAGAGGAGAACCAGTGATGTTTTAAAAATCTGCAGACAGAGGTAGAGCGAAAGGATAGGAGAGGGAGGGAGGCAGAGAGAAAAGAGTTGTGATCACAGCCAGTGGCGACACGAGTAGGATTTGCTAAAAATAGCAACTCAATAGAGAGAGGGAGAGGCTGGCTGAGCCAACAATCAAGGATCAGTTTCACAACAAGATCAGGGGTGTCAAGGCAGTGAGCATCCCTGCTCAGCTCACACAAGCCATATTATTATTATTACACAGGCAATCTACAGCCACAGCCATTTCATACATGCATCACTCATAGGTATGGTCCTCTCTTTACACAAAATAAGAAATCAAGGCATTGTACAAGGGCTTAGCAGCATTACAGACCTCATATTGTGCACCTGTGCTCATTATATACTCTGTATCCATTTACATCTATATAATAAATGTATATGCAAAAATGGTCTCTCTATCTCTAGATATATTGATCTAGAGATCTAAATATAAATAGACATATATAGTTGGTTATATCTATATACATGTGTGGATATATATTTAGATTTGACTTATATTGCCATAAATTCATATAGCTATGTATATGTACACAGAGATGCAAGCATGTTTATGTATGCATATTTTATTATTTATACATACCTGGGTATCTGATGGCTTTTGCATCTCTATATCTATTTATAGTTACAGGGAAACATATATATAAAAATAGAAATGCAGACAGGAGTGCACAAACTGTAAAGATAAATACCACCTATTTCTGCATCATGCATCAAACACTTGTGATGTTGCTAGTAATGTAGATGCAGGATCAGGGTCATTTGCATGAAAAGGGGGGAAAAAGGCACAGTGTTTCACAATTTAACAATTTTAATGGAAATATAGTCTGGTGAGAATGTCAATAACACATTTATTTTTAGCATTTCCTTCTTTCGTAATGATAATACGGTAATATGAACATATCAGGAAGTGAGATCATTTACAAGTATGTCCAGGGGATGTTATTAAAATGTAATTTATAGTAATTGGTATAAGAGTTGATTCTGTTAAGATCACATATGTAATAATGGTTTGCCTTTACCTAGTAGGTCTCTAGATTTAACCATTAGGGTCATACTAGGCCAGTACTCATGTACTCTGAGCATGATAGTTAAAGCATTAGTTTGGCACTCGTTTGGCACAGGATAAAGCAATAGTTTGGCACTAAGACAATCAAAGCATTTTTTTTAAAATGCCATTGTTCCCATATTAATTTAACACTAAAGTACTGGGGTTCTGACAGCAACCCCAATGAGTCAAATTGAGCCAAATCAATAAGTAGCTGCCAAAATGTCCCTGCTACTGCCTACAAATTGCAGGGCTTAAATGGCTCTTGGCCCCTAAAGAACACTGAAACCATGGGCTGCCAAAATGGTTTCTGGCCCCTTAATAGTAATTGGGGCCCTATATGAGCATAAGTTTAACAATGTTTAACATAACATCACGGCTGTAATGAGATGAAGTAAATATGAGGATCACAGATCTTCTGAACTCCCATTAGATCAAAAGGTTTAGAAGTCACATAAGTGCAGGTCTTCTGGGACTACGGACCAAGTGGACCTGCATCCTTTATCACCCTTACAGTAACATCATATATTCTAAATATATCTGTAAACTGTCTAAATGAAGTGACAGAAGTAATAGCTATGCTGGTTACAAAAAAATGTGCATCACACCTTCAAATTACATTTTTGTAAATAGACCACACTGGGCTAAATGGGTAAGCACTTTCCCTTTTAGTTTAATGACCTGTCAGAGTCTTTCAGAGGTCGCTGTGTCAATAACTGCTGCAAACAGTATTCCCTGTGCTATGCTGTGCTCTGCAGCATGTGGCTGACTCCCTTCAATCAGAGAGACACCCCTGTGATTGGGTATGGAAGGTTGCATACCATGCAGAAGTTTGGATTTCGGGACAAGACATTAAAAATTTTCAGTACAAAAGACCTATAGCTGTATGATCAGGATATAGCCTGCACCAACACCCTAGAGGGTCACATTTATTTGTTAAAATCAATGTTCTAGGTCACAATGTATCTATCCTGGGTAAAAACCCCTATAGTTTCTATTATGTTACCATGCATTTTACTATGTCCTGCACCCCAACCGCAGAGTGGTATGCAGCCCTTGACACTAAAAAAGTTTGAAAGCACATGCATGCTCCTAGTTGTCAGCCACTCTGAGGCCAGATATTTGTGTGCACCCTGTGCCCTGAAATATGGCTACTATTTTTGTTTATGTACCGGTGGAATGAGACTGTTGCAGACAAAAATATTTTTTTATCAGTGAAGAAACCGGCAGATTTAGCAGATCCATAGCTAGCTAATCCTGATCCTGCTAGCGTATGGGACCCTCTACCCGTATTGAGGAAATGTCATTGCAGTTATTTTGCAAAAAAATGTAAACAGATGTACCCCTTCTTGGAATGCTCAGCTGGGTGAAAGGGTCATTTTCTTGTTGGTTCTTTCCTAGTGATCAGTGTTGTTGAAGGACCTGTAGGTCTTTGCCTGGGATGCGTTGATATGGTTTTGTATTCTACGCTCTGGTCTTATTAGTTCTACACGTGACCTGCCTCAGTTGCCTCACTCTCATTTTTATTCTCCATAATCACAATAAAAACAAAGTGACAGAGACATTTATGATGTTTCATGTGTATTCTCTGTGTACATGGGAGGGGTTGCAAGGGGGAACATAGGAGCCATTGCCTCCCACGCTGCTCTCTAACCTGAATTAATGGATTGGGGTTACACCACTTTTCACTTCTAAATGCCACAGTGTGCCAAACTTGCTATCCAATTGTCTTGTCTGTCTATCATTGTCTATATGTTATCTTTCAGTATATCTGTCTTTCCTGTCACCAAAGGCCACAGTAGACTACAAAACAAAATATTAAAATAAATTGAACAAAATGACAGAATCAGAATTTGAATAGGAAGTTTATTAATAATAATACACTAAGGATTTTAAAAAGGTTCAGTACATGCTCTCAGACTTAATCTAGTCAGTTGCTGATAATAGATACTATTAAAGCCTCTGTACATTTCCGAATATCATTGAGAAGCAGATCATATACATTAAACTGCCACTCAGCACAAAGCTCAGTGGCGGATGCTCCATATGTGCTAGGTGTGCATCGCACACACTGAGTATGGAGCACCAGGGGCACGATATGCCCCTGACAAAGCTGTGTCCATGTCTGAGACTGGATGTAGAACATTAATTTCAAAGACGTGTGTTAATGACATCACTAGGTGCATCATTGTCATAATGCCATACACAACAACCTGGACACGCCTGTACTATGAAGTTTACTGGAAACATTATTTGGAGAGTGCACAGTATTATAATGGTCTATACTTATTCATGTTAGCTTTTCCTATATTTCTGATAGTCCTACTGCAATAATAACACTACATATACCATACAGTATTTAAAGCTATGACTGATAACACCATCACATCTTCCACAATATCACATTTTATATCTTGTTGGAACAATACAGGGGAAGACTGGTGTTATATATTGATAAATTACCATACAAAAAATAGCAAGTATTTATTTACCCATAACTGGATATATGTTAACATGCAAATACTGAGCAGAAAGGTAGCGCATGCTGGGCATCCAGACAGTAAATCCAAAGCTATGACTGCTCAATGTATCTGCTCACTTTTTACATGTTACAATTTCCACAGGAGGATACCTGTTTGGCAGCACATGGGAACCAGTCATTTCTACTCCCATTCATCTCACTAAGGTGAGTAAGAGAAGGAAATAGCCATGTTTTTCCTATTGGTTATATGTTACCACCCCAAAGAGAATAGGTAGAATAACTTAAAAAGCAATCCCTAGCTACAGTAATAACTCACTAACAATTGTTTGTGTGCAATAATGATACTACAAAAAATATATAATCCAACTGTAAATAACAATCTATGTAATATATGTTTAAAATAGCTTGTGCAGCCTTGTGCATGTAGTCAAACAGGGCAGGGTAACATTGGAGAGAGCAGGTCGTTGTACAGGCTGGTTCATACAGTACAGCGGATAGTCCAACAGGTTGGGTCAAACAGATGTTCGGTTAGTCAAAACAAGTCGCATCAAATACCAATGAAACAATATCAAGAACAGGATGAAATACTGCAAGAATTATAGAGGGAAAGACAAGTTTGTGTCACTTGAGTCTGGGAACATGGTCTGCGACACAGGCAGACGCCCCCTCCGACGTGTTGCTTCTTGGGGCAGACCACTTCGGCCTGTAACATTAAGCCCCCTGTGCCCTCTGATAAGGAGACAGAGATGGGACTGGAAACAATGAAGGGTTCTACTGTCCGCACAAAAGTACTAATGCGTAATTTGCTAGCAAGGGCACAGAGTTTTTACAGGGCCCTTTTAACATGAAAGGTAACCTGGTTGCTAAGGATATTTTTATGATTGAGTAGCAACACTGTGAAGGAAAATGCCCTTCTAGTACTCTGGTTAATTAAAATTTATTCAAAAGTAATTAGAGTATGATTTGTGCGCCCTGTAACGATAACACTTTGCTGCCATATCACAGTGGAGAAAGAATTATCATGTACTCCAGATGGCATAAAGTTTTATTAGTCTCTTGTGTATCTATACATAGCATTTAACCCACCTTTGGAAAGTTAAAACTATGTCTATTTCAAATCCCTTGAGTTGTTATTTAGATATAGATATATCACTTAATAAAATATGTTTAATTTGTTTTGTGAAAGATTATTTAAAATAAATAGTATAACCTGCTTTGTTTTATACAGTTTTCTGAGATTTCAAACATTCTTGGAATACACTGTTATGAACTTTGCAGAGACAACTTTATAAATCATCTTCAGAGAAACAAAACTGTATATGTAAATGTAGCATTTCACAGCCCAGGACATTATAAAAAATGAAATACATATTTTCAGTGATTTTATTCAGTCATTCATTATGAAGTAGGAAATTACCACGGCAAGCTTAAAATGTGTCTGGAAAATCTCTCATTTATTATCAAATCTCTAAAAAGTAATTTTATTAGGGATACTTTTTTATGTTATATTCATTTTTCTTTATGTGAACAGAAAATCATTTTGTGTTTATCAGATGCAAAGCCCCAGTCTCTTTAACTTGTCTACCATTTTTTTCTATAGCTCAAGGTATAAAATACAACACAATCATACAACAATTAACTCTAGATTTTGGTTTAAAATGGGCAAATATATGTTTGGCTGGATTTGGAGATCCACTGTAATGGGGGCTCTTGGAGGGCCCTGGGGACAAGAAGTCTTCCTGTGGACTTTGGACCCTGTCTTTGGAAATACTAGGTTTGAGGGTACAAACTTTGAGGGCACCAGCAGAACCCTGTTTTCAGCTAGACTTCAAACATAGGCTCACTCAGGATGTCAGCCAGGTTGTGTACCCTGGGATTCAAGCCTTTGTCCCATTCATTGTGTTTCCCCCATGTTACAATTGTATCCTATCCTGTAAATTCCTGTCATGTCACCTTACCCATTGTCTTTATGTAAATCATTCTGTGTCCTGTTGTACAGAGATGTCCTTTAATTAACAAGTTATTTTAATTGAATGTACTCTGTATGTATCTGAACTTGACACCTTTGTATCCTGAAAGGTGTGAGGCAGGCTTTCCCCATTGTAAGTCCTTCTGTTAAACTGATTATGTTGTGTTAATTATGTGTCTTAATGTGTGCTGTGCAATTAGGTTTACTCACTGTATGTTAATTCCTATTTGGTTTGCAACTTGGAAGTACATCCGGTGGGTAGAGCCAAATATGGTCATGTAAGGAAACACCTTACCTGCCACTGCGAGGTAATCCGCAACTCCACCGCCACCGCCTCTGCCAACAGACAGGTGACGGAGGTCCCGATCGGCGTCTCGGCTCTCCAATGTTGAAGGTGTGCTCCCTGCATCCTCTCCTGTCTGTTGACGAACGCGCAGTAGCCAGAGATTGCGTGCATGGCCAGTATCCCTACCCACAGAAAAGTAGTATGGTCTTAAAGGGCTACATTTATAACATTTTGTTAATCACTTGGGGGTGGGTTTAAATGCCTGAAAAGGATTTAAACCATCAGTTGCTAAAAGGATTGAAACCATCAGACCTTGCATGAGATAGTTCCTTGTATCTTGATCTAGCATTTGATTCTTGTCTGACTGATTTTTGTTTTTTAACTCCTGCATGCCTTTTTGACTCCTCTGTGACGCTGCCTGCCTCGACCCATTTACCTGCCTAGTGACCTTGCCTACTGACTTACCTCCATTTTACTTTATTCCTGATTTGTGTATGACCCGGCCTGCTGACTACTCTCCTCGACCAGTATTCCTTGCGTTTCTCTGCTTCAGTGTGTGGCTGCAGTCAGTGTACCAAGTCCTGTGTGTTTATTTACCTGAGGCTCATCCATAGTGTAACCATGCACCCTTGTGCAGACTTATCCAGGCTGTATCCAGGCTTTTCTGTAGCCTTCTTGTTTTGCTTTCTTTAGTATTTATGCTTATAGCTGTCCTGCCCTGTATACCTGTCCTGCCATGTATACCTTTCTGCCTGTCCTTATGTTCCATTCCAGGTTTTCTCTCTATCCCTCTGCTTTGTCAGTTTTCTATTTAAACCACACTTGTTGCTTTTCAGTCCTTTGCAGCAGTCTACAGGTATTATCTCTGTGTTTAAGTTCTATGACATTTATGTGTCCTAGATTCTATTTGTTTTAGCTTTGCTAATATTATGTTTTAGTTAGGAACTTGCCTAATGTGGGGTACCTTGACGTGGTTGGCAAGCTAACATCTAATTGGCCAATTTGGTGAACCAAACTCCCACCTTTGACATCTTTAGTGTTAGGCTAGTTCCTGTATTTATGTTTGTTCCTTTGTATGTGCCTTTTGTGTCCCTTAACCCCGTGCCTTGTATTATTTATCCTTAGTTTGGTTTCTGCTTTCTTGCTTATGTTATCCCTGCATTCTGTATTTCAGTTCTGCTATTCCTCAGTCACTTTTCTGTTTTAGCTCTGCTTGGCTATCACTTAGTTAATTTCCTCTCTAGCCCTGGGACCTGGATACAGCAGCTGCTTCACAGGGCCTGGTTGTGGCTGAAAAGACTTGGGGTCCCAAACCTCCAAGCGATTGCAGTTACACAGCACCAGATCCTGTGTCTCCACCCTGAAACGTAGCTCCTGATCTCGGGCGCTCAGGGTCCCTTTACCATCCTGGACCCCGTGAGATACACATAGGGTATAATACCATTCAGGTGAATAGACACTGTTCTGTTTCCAAGCCTGTTGCAGTAGCTACCAGGTCATCGCATTGTGGTTCCTATTTCCTAGAAAGGCTGCAATAAACGCGTCTGCATCCTCTAACAGAGGAGAGTTCTGTTCTAACAGAGAGGCTTTGAACTGAGTATCTTCTCTGTTAGAACAGAACTCTCCTCTGTTAGAGGATGCAGACGCGTTTATTGCAGCCTTTAAATCTGTCTTTGATGCCCCAGGGAGAAGGGAGTCAACAGAAACTCATCTCATGAAGCTCCAACAAGGCAAAAGATCTGTGGGTCAGTATGCCATAGAATTCCGTACATTGGCCTATGAGACAGAGTGGAATCACAGCGCACTAAAGGCAGCATTCTGTAGAGGCCTTAATAACACTCTCAAAGATGCTTTAACCTACAGAGACCTCCCAGAGGATCTAGAATCTCTGCCTTATGTCTAAAACTCGATGCTCATGGCAAAGAAAGGAGATCTGATCGAGATAGAAAACCTAGATACTTCCATTCTAATTTCTATTCTGCAACTAAAACTACAGAACCTGAATCTAATCAAACCATGGGCTAACCTATGGAGATTGGCCCAATACTATGGCTCTCTGACTAAGAAAAATCTTGTCACAGGAAATTGAATCTGTGCCTGTATTGTGGCCAGAGGCTTTGCTCTAATATCCCCCCAGAAATCGGGAAACTCTCACGCTTAGTGGAAGAAGGAGGAGTCCCACTGAGTGTTAACATCATGAATTCTCCTTCAGACAAAAACGAAGATGTGGGATCCCTCTCAGTGAGAACGGGCAGAAGCTGAAATAGCCGGCCCTATAGGATGTAACCTACTCGGAAGAGGAATCACCAATTTTTGCTCACTTGCACCATCACAGATGAAACCTCTCCATTAGCATATCCATCTGGTCTCACCAATAAGGGCAGTCCAGATCCAAATAGCCTGGCAGGTCTCCTCTGCACAAAGAACACAGCATCCACAGATGTATGTTTCAGCCTTCATTGGCCTCGTCAGTATGGTACGGCAGGTATCCCACTAAGTGCAGCGAGCTGTGGACTCACGTCTGGGAATATCCTAATAACTCATGGAGACAAAAACGAATATGTGGGATCCCTCTCAGCGGATATGGGCAGAAGCTGAAATAGCCGGCCCTATCAGATGTAACCGTTTTTTGCTCACTTGCACCATTACAGAGGAAAATTCTCCATTAGCATATCCGACTGCCATAAGGGCAGTCCAGTCGTTCAACTCAGAGACTTTTAATACCGGTCTTGCTCCTGTAGACAGGCCACCAAGATCCCGGGGCTTCCAGAAATTTTATAGACCAAGCTTGGGTAAAACAACAAAAGATTCCCCTGAAGTCTAAACCCCTTCCAATTTCGGTATCTGCTCTGGACGGTACTGGTATAATTTCCATGAAAACCATACCTTTAGGCCTAATAATCGGTCACACTCATTGCGCGGAATTAAGCTTTGACGTCCTCTCCACATATTTCCATCATATTGGGGTTACCATGGCTAAAAAAAAGATCAACAATCCTACCATAGATGGTGTTTGGGACAGATAAATTCTTGGGGTCTGGGATGTCAAGATACAGGTGATAATCTACTTACAGAAATCAACACAGTTCTTGCATTACCCTCCGAGGACCATCATTCCAGGGTTCACCAATTGTATTGGAACTTCCTCGATGTGTTCTCAAAAGCCAGTGGCGAATCACTCCCTCCTCATAGGAGTTACGACTATACTATTGATCTATTACCTGGTTCCTCCCCTCCGGTAGGACATACATACCCCCTCTCTGAACCTGAAAATCAAGCTCTAGCTCTTTACATATAGGATAATCTTCAGAGGGGGTTCATCCGACCATCCTCATCTCCTGCAGGAATGGGGTTCATTTTTGTGGCAAAGAAAGACGTTACTTTAAGGCCATGCATAGATTACAGGGGACTGAACAAGATCAAGATAAAAAATCGTTATCCGTTACAACTCATCACTGAACTATACGACCAACTCCAGGACACTAAAGTATTCACCAAACTTGACCTATGAGTTGCATATAACTTGGTATGGATACGAGAGGGTGATGACCGAAAATCAGCTTTTAATACCAGATATGGGCATTACGAGTATCTGGTTATGCCCATTGGGCTGTGTAATGCCCAGTCAGTGTTCCAGAGTTTTGACAATGACATCTTGCGAGACATGTTATTATCCCACTTCATGATTTATTTGGAAGATATACTTATATACTCCAAGAACCTTTCTTAACATAGGAGACATGTTCAACAGGTCTTACAACTCCTTAGGGATAACCACCTCTTCACCAAGGTTGAAAAATGTGAATTTGAAGGTTCCAAGATTAAGTTCCTAGGCTACATTAATTCCTAACAAAATTGTATTAGGACAGTGCCTAGGGCAGCTATCCTAGAAGAGGATCTGTTTACCTGGCACTCTCTAAAACCATAGAAAAAGGTGAAAACAAATAATGTGCATAAGCAGAATATCAATATGTATTAATAGTCCCATGAAAGGGAGACCACAGAGTGAGCAACACTAAAACACCCAAATAACAAATAAAACTAACATAATAGTAGTGTAGAAAAATAGAAAAAAAGAAATAAAATCAACCTCATCCTGCAGGATAAAAGAGTGTACAAAAACTAATGAGTATAGTAAGAAATTTACCATCCCCCATCAGAGGTACAGTTAAACAAATATCAGAATGACAGTCCGGAACTGTAAATATATCCAATAGGTATTCTAAAAATTATGCATATAATATCAGTGCAAAAGTTGAAATTTAAAAGACTAATATACTAGAGTGGTCACAGATATATAATAACCGCATAACCTGCAAAGCAAAAAACTGAGGTTAATAATGAGCAGTCAAATAAATACAAAAGATAAAAACAGTCCTGAAAAGTAAACTGATAAATAACAGGCAAGTGAGCCACAATGTAAAGGACAACAGTCTCAGTCTCGCTTCTAGAGTCTTAATAATCCGGAATGGAAAATAAACGTTGAAATGGCTAGCATTGGTGAACTTGTAATAAGGACGTCGTCCAAGCAAGGTATCAGTCTCAAATAAGGGTTTAAATAGTGTTTCTTCGTGACCTGGCCAATAAGCTTACTGGGGAGGAGCAACCAAGTATATATATGCTAGCCCTTTAATTCGCGTGAGGGTAAGAGGCAAAAAAGCTACTGTGCATGTGCGAAAATGGCAGGGACGCGCGTTTCGTCTAGCTGACTGACAGCTGACGGGAACAAGTGGCGGAGGAACGTGTCTCGCGGCTAGAGATGTCCGTGGAGTCCAGAGCGGGTAAGTATGGGCATGTCCTGCAGCGCGATGGTGCTGCTGGGACACTCTATGGTTAGAGTTAGAGTTAGAGTACCTCTTATGGGAGGCAGGGTTTTTTAATTACTGTCCCAAAACAGTTGAACATGGAAACAACTGCCATGACTGTAAATGGGGGTCGAGAGCAAAGATAAGAATGGTGAGGCAATAACATCGTGAAATCTGGAAGCAGAGTTTAGGGCTGGCAGCAAAGTTTCCGGAATGAGGAATGAGGCTATAGGTCCAAACACAAGGCAAGGTAATAACAAATTACAGGAACTTCAGGATCACAGGTTAATTAATAATTATGCAGGGACTGAAAGGAGGAGTTCACAAAATGCCTAAAAAAGCGGGAAGTCACAGAGTTGTGCCAGGCCACATGTAACTCTACACACTTTAGGCTCTGCCCCAAAACCTGTTTCAGGAACTATGAGTACACTGTTTTCCACATGAAATATAACAAACTCTTCACAGAGGTAATAAATGAGAATGTGCTTCATTTTGTATGCAAAAATCACTACATTTTATAAAAATACTATAGATTTGGGGCTGACACACTGCAAAACAGCAGCTGTTCTGGATTAAGATGAAGGTATGCTTATCATATATGATATTTTCCTCCCTTATTAACCACTGGTATAAGGTAACTTGTTATTGTTCCTTTTTGTGTGAGGTGACACAGTGGGGATTCCTCAAACATCATAACTAAAACAAAATATCAACCAGTGGTTGATATTAAATAAAACTAGAAATGTATGCATAAAAGCCTCATTATAATTATAACAAAAATCTATTAATCACAATGCACTCTGTAGCAATCCCAGCTCTTACAGAGACAAAAAAATTAAACAATAAGCCATTTGCTGTATATAAAAAATGTAATTAGTGTATTATGATTTTTTAGATATTCATTGTAGCATAGTGTTATTCATACTGCCCTTGACCTAACCACAATATCACCTTTATCATGTGAAAACAGAAAGATAAACTATGATAGAAGAACACAAGCAATTGGCTTGTTCAGGCTGAGCTAAACCTATTGACCTAGTTTGGGGAATTGAGGTTTAGATGTCTAGCTCTTTTGTTAAAACTTTTTTCAGCTATAATTGTGTGAACCCAACTTTTAAAACTCAATATTCGTCATACTGTTTACTTATTTCAACTCATTGAGTTCCCACTGACTTCAGTAAAGCATCAGGTATTTGCTTGAGGCACTGGACTCGACATCTTTCTAAGTTCCACAAGACGCCACCGATTTCAGTTGCTGGTGATAATTCACTGTGAGTTGTCTGAGGGCTAATGCCTTGTTGATCAGCTATACGCCTACATTCATGGGCATCCGCAGAAATTTTTTCAGGGGGGGGGGCATAATTTTACCGTCATCCTTTCTGCGCTGCGCATCTTTTTGACAAGTTATCATGAAGTGGAGGAGCTTTGTCATTATCAGTGAAGGCATGCAAAGGGTTGATAAACCCTGCACCAGATACAGATCCACAGCACCAGATTTAAACCAACCACACTAGATATAACCTCACTGCACCAAATATAGATCCACTGTGCCAGATATAGACCCACAACACCAGATATTAACCCACGGTACCAGCTAAAAACCCATGACACAAGCATGGGCGTAGGAAGCGGGGGGGACGGGGGGGACGGATCCCCCCCAGGAAATAATGCGGGGGGGACAGCTATGCTGAAATCCCCCCCAGGTTAGGACTAGGAGGAGTGCACTAGGAGTGCTGATCACGCTGGTAAAGCTGACCTACAGCGTGATCGGCACTCTGGGGTCTCCTTCCTGTTTTAATGTGACACGGGCGGAATGTGCTGCAGACTGCAGGAGCAGGAGGACGCACGTGTCTGGAGTCTGGACTCCAGTGGCAGCCTGTCAAAGAGGAACCTTCACAGAGACACAACCTGGGTAAGTAATGTTGCTAATGCTTAAATACCGTTATTTGCTCGTTTATAAGACTTATAAGTCTTATAATCGAGGTTTGTCTTATAATCTGACCTCAAATTGAGGTCAGCCTATAAGACATGGATCCAGGTCCCCAGCAGAGCTGCAGGGGACCTGGATCCCCCTCTCTGACAGCAGGGGATGTCTGCGCGACGAGCGCAGACTCCCCTGCTTCTGCCCGGCACGACCGCCGGGGCTTCTGTGAAGAAGCCGGATACTTCCGCTTTCGTCACAGAAGTCCCGGCGAGCGTGCCGGGCGGCAGCAGGGGAGTCTGCGCTCGTCGCGCAGACATCCCCTGCTGTCCCACTAACCACCATTGTGAATCAGGCAGCTGGGGGATGTCTGCTGACATCCTCCATGCTGCCTGACACCTCCGTTTGTTATGATGGACCAGCTGTCCATCATAATAGACGGAGGTGTCGGGCAGCATGGAGGATGTCTGCACATATCGTGCAGACATCCCCCAGCTGCCCCCACTAGCCACCAGGGAAAAATAACAAGGTTAGGGGGAGGGAGGGGGGCGAAGAGAGAGAGGAGAGGGTAAGAGAGAGAGGCAAAGGGGAGGGAGGTGGGGGGGGGTGAGAGAGAGAGAGACAGGGGGGGGGGTAAGAAATAGACAGACAAGGGAGGGGTGAGAGAGAGAGAGACAAGGGGGGAGGGTGAGAGAGAGACAAGGGGAGGGGGGTAAGAGGGGGAGGGAGTGGGGTAAAAGAGAGACACAAGGGGAGGGGGGGTGAGAGAGAGAGACAAGGGGAGGGAGGGTTGGTAAGAGAGAGACAAGGGGAGGGGGGTAAGAGAGAGAGAGACAAGGAGGGGGAAAGAGAGAGACACAAGGGGAGGGGGGTGAGAGAGAGACAAGGGGAGGGGGGGTAAGAGAGAGACAAGGGGAGGGGGGTAAGAGAGAGAGATAAGGGGAGGGAGGGGGGGTAAGAGAGAGAGAGACAAGGGGAGGGGGGTAAGTGAGAGAGATAAGGGGTAAAGAGGGGGGACAGAGAGAAACAAGGGTAGGGAGGGGGGAAGAGACAGAGACAAGGGGAGCGAGGGGGGAGACAAAGGAGATGTGAGAGAGGCAACACTAAGGGGGGAGAGAGACAAAGCTGGGGGCAAGGGAAAGAGAGTGGTAGCGTTGGCACATAAAAGGAAATAAAAACAAGACATGCATTTTTTTATATCATAATTTTTTTTATTAAAAAAGCAATTTACATGTGAATGTATTCAAGTTGAACTTTTTTTCCTATAGGGTAGTCTTATATTCAGGCTTTTAGTTTTTTTCCTAAAAAATATCCAAAGTTTGGGGGTCGTCTTATAATCAGGGTCGTCTTATAATCGAGCAAATACGGTAATAATGTGTAAATATTAGCAATAATATACTGTTTATGTAGCATGGTAATTCCTGTTGCTTCTCAAGACTAGTGGCTCCTATTCTAACATTGCTGTCAGTCAGACAGTGATGATCATGTCATTAAGTCACAAAATCCATAAATATTAATTATATAGCATTTTTCTCCCCTGTTACTGTAAAACACAATGCAGTTTAGCCCATACTTTGTTTTTTTAGTAATGCTATACCAGTTTATTTTTACTGCTGCTATACCGGTTAATTTTTACTAATGCCATGTGGGTTTATTTTTACTAATACTATATGTCGGTTTATTTTTACTACTGCTATACCGGTTAATTTTTACTACTGCTATACCAGTCTATTTTTACTGCTGCTATACCGGTTAATTTTTACTGATGCCATGTGGGTTTATTTTTACTAATGCTATATGTCGGTTTATTTTTACTAATGCTATATGTCGGTTTATTTTTGCTGCTGCTATAAAGGTTTAATTTTTACTGATGCCATGTTGGTTCATTTTTACTGATGCTTTGATTTATTGGCTTGAGATACGGATTTGCATAAGTGAAGTGGGAGGGAGGGGAAAGCTAGGCTTTCCTATTCAGGCTGCACTGGGAGCGCTACCTGCAAGGGAGAATGTCATTACATCTGTCACCAGTGCGCTGTGTGCTAAGATGACAGATGTATTTTATGCCCAGAACAGTTCCAAACTGCCTAAGTCACGTATGCTGGCTGCCGGTGGGGCAACTAGCAGTAATTCTGGAACACGCACTAGGTTAAAGATGCTATGTCAGAAAATGG
Source organism: Pelodytes ibericus (assembly GCA_036172795.1). Lineage (NCBI taxonomy): Eukaryota > Metazoa > Chordata > Amphibia > Anura > Pelodytidae > Pelodytes > Pelodytes ibericus. Next base: position 188,927,373 of record CM069859.1, read on the forward strand.
GCTAGATATAATAAACAAATTATTGTAGAGAAATTAAAAAGTTCAGGTCATTCTTAAATCTTTTGTTATCATTCAGTATTATCATTCTTCTTTATATGTTGTCTTTTCTAGAACCTTAGCTTAATGCTTAAAAGTTAGTTTGAGTGAAGAAAGTCAGAATGGATATCCGCAGGTTTTTTAAAAAGCCTAGTAAAGCAAATACATCCTCATCAAGCTCAGAAGCATGTCAACAAAAAGAGATCACTGAATCACCAGTCAGGCATCATTTTGTTGAGCCAGAAAAGGAATATGCAGAGACAGTGTCTTTAGAAGCAGTTGGCCTCATGAGTGACTCAAGTAGTGATGGTGAGGAAGACCATGCTTGTGGTCCTGCAATCAAAACTGTAGAAGATGTTCATAGTAAATCTAAAACATACACGAAAGGAAAATGCATTTCTCTTCCAGCTGATGATGAGAAAACATTACGAACGGCAGTGGTACCAAATCAACCAGACTACAAAACAATTCCAGCTCAGACCATTGTAACGCAAAAGGCAAAGAAGCGTGTTCTACATTTTCAAGAGTGCTGGTTCCAAAGCTTTCCATGGCTGCACTATAGTTTTACTCTTGAAGGGGTACTATGTTTCTACTGTGCTAAAGCAGCCGTCCTGAATCTGACTCAACTCGAAAAGAACACTGAGCCAGCATTTGTGTGTGTAGGCTTTAAAAATTGGAAAAAAGCTATTGAAAAGTTTAAAAAACATCAGAGTTGTTCTGCTCATACATATTCTATGAAGCAACTATTGCATCATAAAGATTCGCAACCCATTAATGCTCAGCTTTCACTACAAATTCAACAGCAACAGAGTGATGCATGGCTGTGTCTCATCAAGATAGTACAAACAATAGCCCTGTTGGCAAAACAAGGTCTCCCTCTTCGTGGCCATGAAGACAATGATGGAAATTTTAAACAGTTTCTGCTTGCACGAGCAGATGATGTGTCTTATCTAAAAAACTGGATATCACACAAAGCAGAATACATGAGTCCCGACATTCAAAATGAGATTTTGAAGTTATTGTCTCACACCGTATTACGCCTTATTCGGAAACAGATTGGGAATAATGCCTTTGCAATTATTGTTGATGGCACACAAGATATATCTGGTCAAGAACAAGAAAGTTTCTGTATCCGCTATGTTGATGAAGACTTGTACCCACATGAGGACTTCATAGGCTTATATCAAGTTGATGAAACAAGTGGATCTGCAATCGCACAGATTGTCAAGGATGCTTTATGCCGTAATGGGCTTTGTATGTCAATGTTGCGAGGGCAAACATATGATGGAGCTTCAAATATGGCTGGTAAATATCATGGTGCCCAGGCATTAATCAAGCAGGAACAACCACTTGCCATATATGTCCATTGCGGTGCACATTGCACAAATTTAGTTATGCAGGCCGCAGCACATCAATGTCCAATAATGGAAATGCACTTATGTGTGTGCAAGATCTTGGCAAACTCTTTGGGCAATCTATGAAATGCAGAAACACATTTTCAGAAATTGTGCATTGTGAAGCTGAAGGGCCTATTAAAGTCTTGCATATTAAACCATTGTGCCCAACACGTTGGACTGTTAGAGTGAAGCCTGTGAAAAAAATTCTGGATAATTACCAGCTGATTTTGGAAACACTTGAAGAAATTTCAAATACCAGAAGTAGTGGAGATATAAATCCACGTGCACGTGGCCTACTACAACAATTTAGGCAAGGGAAAACTCTACTAGGTCTTCAAATCTCTCTTAGCGTCATGGAGATCTTAGAATGCCTGAATGTAGCCTTGCAAGGCAGAGAACAAACCATATCAGGACTTTTCGCAAGTGTACAACGGACCCATGATGCTATACAAAAGTTACGATGTGACACGTCCTTTGAAAAAGTTCTTGCTACCACTATTAATTTAGTGGAAAAATACCAGCTAAAAGAGGTTACTGTACCAAGGCAACCTAATATTCCTAAACGTCTTCAACATGGGCCAACTGAACAATTTCATGCAAAGACTGTGAAGGAATACTATTGTCCTCAGTATTTCCAAATAATGGATATTATATCGACACAGTTAATGCAGCGCTTTGACCAAGAGGGCTTACTTGTATATGAAAAACTGGAACATTATCTGTTAACAGGACAAGATAGTGATGTTCTTCCCCAGTATCCAGAGATTGAATATCATCTTCTCTCTGCCCAGATAACTACCTTATCAAGTGTTTACAAGTACACTTCAGTCTCTGAGGTTGTAGATATTTTGCGAAAGATGCCTGCCAGAGAAAGATGCTTTTTCTCTCAAGTAGAAAAAATTGTCAGAATCCTATTAACTATTCCTGCTTCTTCCTGTGAAGCTGAGAGAAGTTTTAGTGCACTGCGTAGATTAAAAACCTGGTTGAGGTCCACAATGACCCAGAAACGTTTGAACCATGTTGCTATATGCAACATCCATAGAGACATAATGGACAAACTAGACATCGAAGCCATAGCAAAGGAATTTGCAATGTGTTGTGATCGCCGCAAAAAAGTTTTTGGATTTTAACAACTTGCGTTCTTTAGTGTGTGAGCTGGCAGTGGCAGGCACGCATTTACAGGAACAGCTACCTTGCACCTAGTAAGCTGAAGTACGCTGCAGTGGTTGTGGTGCTTGGAGGGTCTCACTCTGTCTGCAGTTAGAAAATTGTTTCTGTTTATAGTTATAGTATGTATTTGTATTTATACAAGATCTTTTGTTTTGTTAAAATCAGGCAATAGTGCATTACTTAAAGTATTATTACCACTAGTTTTAAGTGGAATAACTGTAATATATGCCAAACGTTTGGTTAATTTCTGTGACCTGATAAATAAAGAACTGTTCCTTTTGCATATTTTTTTGTTGTGAGATTTTTCCCGGCGAGCAAAAATGCTGTCCCCCCCAGATTTTTGGGGGTTCCTACACCCATGGACACAAGATATAAACCACAGCACCAGATAAATATCCAGAGCTCTAGCTGAAACTCCACAGCAACATATAGAACAACATAGCAAAGATATAACCCCATAGCACCAGATACAACACTATAGCACACAATATAACCCAACAGCACCAGACACAACACTATAGCACACAATATAACCCCACAGCACCAGACACAACACTATAGCACACAATATAACCTCTCAGCACCAGATACAACACTATAGCACACAATATAATCTCTCAGCACCAGATACAACACTATAGCACACAATATAACCTCTCAGCACCAGATACAACACTATAGCACACAATATAACCTCTCAGCACCAGATACAACACTATAGCACACACAATATAACCCCTCAGCACCAGATACAACACTATAGCACACAATATAACCTCTCAGCACCAGATACAACACTATAGCACACAATATAACCCCACAGCACCAGATACAACACTATAGCATACAATATAACCTCTCAGCACCAGATACAACACTATAGCACACAATATAAACCCTCAGCACCAGATACAACACTATAGCATACAATATAACCTCTCAGCACCAGATACAACACTATAGCACACAATATAACCTCTCAGCACCAGATACAACACTATAGCACACAATATAACTCCACAGCACCAGATACAACACTATAGCACACAATATCACCCCTCAGCACCAGACACAACACTATAGCACACAATATAACTCCACAGCACCAGATACAACACTATAGCACACAATATAAACACTAAGCAACAGATTCCCTAAACACCCAAATTCCTAAATCCATGACATTTCTTTATCTCTTTCCCTCTTTTTTATATGTTTTATTCCTCCATGTTTGCCATCTCTTTCCCCATCATTTTATGTGTTTTATTCCTCCATGTCGGTGACCTCTTTTCAACTAGATTTTATCTTTTCTGCCCCATGTCACAATTTTGTCTGTATTCTGCTCCAATCAATCACCTCTTTTCATCCTCTATTTTCTTTTCTGCCCCATTTTGTTTGCAATCTGCCTCCATCTATCACATCATTTTATCCTCCATTATCTTTTCTGCCCCATCCACTTGTCACCATGTTGATGTGAGCTGAGCCTGGTCAGAAGAGCTGCTCAGACTGGACAAATGGAGACCTCAGGGAAATGGTGAGGGACATCCTTGGATTTACCCCACTCTACCATGTACTTTGGCTGTTTTGTTTTTTTAAGCTATTATAAGCTCTTCCTACCTGTTACAGAGGCTCAGCTATGGTCTCTGAGTATCTTCCCCTGTTTCCTCCATGATGTTGCACTGCAGGCTCTCTTCTGTCAGTCATGCTGCCACATGGAGGGCTGAGGGGCGGGGCTATAACTTCATATCCCCGGGCACCCCTGTCATTGGCTCTCCATGCAGCATGACTGACAGCTGCAGAGACCTGCACCAATGTGGATGGGAGACCAGTATTACAGCAAGCAGAGTTGTAGAAAGCAACATATTTGGGTGCCACCTCCTACCCAAGCTACTGGTGTGCAGTCCCCTAGGGACAACTAGAGGCTACACACTGAGTAAAAATAATAATAATAAAAAAATAAAAAAAAACTTTTTTTTTTTTAAAGGGGAATTGCAAAAATCCAGGGGGGAGGGGGCAAGCTTGCCCCCCCCCTTGCCCCCCCCTGCGGACGCCCATGCCTACATGCCTACATAGAAATATAGTCCACATACAGTTTGAAGGACACAGCTATGCACTTAGGCTTTAGAACTCAAGGCACCGATAGCCAGGTTTGTGCACTGAAGAATCAAATCCATTGATGAATTCATTTTTTCAAATGTGTGCACTGTCAGAATTTTTAATTTGTTGTGGATAGCAGTTCTACACTGGCAAGCTGTCTTTAGGACAAGTACTCTTTTTGGAAGTACTCTGTGTTTTTTAAAGCTTGCACCCAGGTAGCTTAAGGAGATCTGGACTAATATATGTGGCTTTTTATATTTTGTCCACTTGTACCTGTTCAAAACTTTTTTTTTACAGGCATTGCTAATGCTCTTCCTACGTATATTCTATGCATGACTAAGCGATTTAATTCACTTTCCATACAAGCATACTGCAAGGTTTGTCTATTTATATATCCTCATCAAACTGGATCAGAAGAAATAAAAAGACCTAATCAGGGATTTTCAAGTCCATGCTGGGATAGATAAATGACTTTTCCTTTATGATATACCATGGAAGCTCATAAGGCTATTGTCGGGGTTCTACCCTGATTACGTAACCCATGTATATAAAAGTATGGTTCTGAGGTCAAAATCCTACTTTTACCTTTAGTAGCCACCCTACCTTTGTTTTGCTCTGTTGCTGATCTATTGCTGAAAGCCGCACTAGCCTGTCAAGGAACTGGGAACCCTATCCTGGAGGGCTTAACTTGCCAGGGGAAAGGTTTCAACTTCTCCTGTGACTAACCTGCTACAGCATAACTATTCAGCCCATACAACACAAAAGATTACCTGCCAAGTTGCTTATCCATGGTTACCTGCCAAGCTATCCTATCCAGGGTTACCTGATCAGAAGACTCTCAGCCAAGAGCTGTGCTTAGGTATTGCAGCTTGCAGATCCGGCTACAATTGTTGCTAAAGTCCATTGTTTATGCTATAGTCCTTTGTCCCTTCTGTGGCCCATATTACAGTCCTTGTTTCTTTCTGTTCCTACATCTGTTCTCAATCCTGCACTATGAATTGTAGTGTGCAGACAAACTCCTCATCCATCCCAGCACTGATACTTGAACCTGACCTAGCAAAGGCCCTGACAGCTATACCCAGTGTACGCTAAGATTTATCTTTGGGTAAATAACTTCTTCTAATCAAATTCTCTTTCATTGCATTACTAATAAGACATAACCAGTTGTGCTTAACTCATATACACCATACTTGGCTAGTAATCAGCTTGCCCATTTTGCATATGTGAACACTTTTTAAGTGCACTTATTCCCTACTTAGTAAACGCATATTGCAGGGTGTGCCTCATTATATAATGCTGCGGTCCACTGGCCCTTTAGGAATAAAAAACCTGATAAGTGGCTCTCTCTTTCCCGTTACTAAGCTTCGTAGTAGCTTGGGAAATTACATTTCTAAAGACTAAAAATGAATATCTGGGGGAAAATTATCTGTCTGATTTTAGATTGGTTATTTCCATTATGCTAGTTTCCCTTTCCGTGCAGTAGTAAGTCATTAAGCAGAATGGAAAGCCTTATTCTTCTAAAAGAAGGAAAGAAAAAGGGGAGGAAAAACATTTAGGAGAAGAGCCTTTGGTTTTACTTCAACCCCAGTCAATTATACCTTTCTTCACTCAAACTGTTATCAGTACATGTGGTGTGGAAATCATTTTTCGACACTAAGGTTTCTAAGAAATATTTCTATATAAATATTTGTTTGTCTTGAGTAAAAAATTAGAGTTTGAAGAAAACTCATTCGTCAATACTCCATATTTCATACTTCCAGCACTGCCTGTTTAGTCATTCCATCTACTACTCCTTTATAAACAGCTTGATGGGGGTCCTTAGGGCTATTAGATGAGAACCTGGGAAATCCTTGGCTACTTGAACTTTGCAACTGTTCACAACTATAATAATTATAAGGTACATAAATCCCTCATCAACTAAATTTGGGACTCAAAAGAGACAAACCCATATCTATAAATATTTTCTATTCTCCAAATCCATCTAGGCTACAAAACCATCTCTGATAGCACCATGGATTCTTCAAACTTAATGACAAAAACCCTCACTGAGTTCTCAAACAAGATATTGAATTACTGCAACTTTACAGCCCCAAATCAGAATAACACCTTGGTAGCTAATTTGAATAAAACTAACATGAAATTAGCACAATTTTAGGACAGATCAACGATGAGAAATCTGAAAATTTGAAGAGACATTCCAGAAAATGCAACTATCACGAACAGAGTCAAGGTGGCATAGGACCCTTAGTGCCCAAGTTCAGGAGTTACGGTGCAGGCGAGGAAACTCAGGGCCTGGTGAATGGTAACAGTACTCCTTGTGGCCCCAGGTTTGTTCTGCCCCATACCAGGGCCCTGTGGAAGCAGCTGCTGTATCCAGTATTCCAAGGAAACCACACATAAAGCCTGCAGCTGGCATGGAATAAAGCAACTTAGACAAGAAAGCAGGATGAAATTGCAGATGCCAAACTAAGGAAGAATTTTAACGGGACTCCTTGAATCCTATTTGAATTCCAAAAGTATTGGTATATTGCCCTTTGAAAGAGCACATTGCCTTCTGAAACCATGGATCCAACTTTTTACCAAACGTCAAGAGATGTAATAGAAACATAGAATGTGTCGGCAGATAAGTACCATTCAGTCTGCCCATTTTCTAAATAATTTTATTAGTCCCTCGTTTCCTATCTTATTTCTAGGATAGGCGTGTGTCTATCCCACGCATGCTTAAACTCCTTCACTGTGCTAACCTCTACCACTTCCGCTGAAAGGCTATTCCATACATCCACTACCCTCTCGGTAAAGTAATACTTCCTGATATTAATTTAAAATCTTTGCCCCTCTTATTTAAGACTATGTCCTCTAGTTGTGGTAGTTTTTCTTCTTTTAAATATACTCTCCTTCTTTATTCTGTTGATTCCATTTATGCTTTATGTAATAGTATGCTTCCCTGAAGCAAGACTTAAAGACCTATTACTTAAAAAAATCAAGAGCAACTCTTCAACGATGAAAAGTATAGCACACTTTCTTTTTATGAGGACATCTAACCATCTACACAAATGAATAGACAAAGATTTAAGCATGTGACAACTACTTTCAGACAGAATAATGTCTAATTTCCTTCTAAGCTTTTGATATTTTACTGGGGCAAATACATCTGTTGGGAACCTGTTTTAGTCTAGGAAAAATTAACTCAATGGAGAATTGATTTTCTTTGTCAATTGAAATTTTTTTGTCATAAATAAGACTCACAAATTAATCATAATATTGTTCGTGATGCTAGGATGTTCTATAATGTCTAATTTTCAGTGCCCAAAAGATGCTAGGATGGCATAGAATGACCTAAACTTAATAGCTCATCACGGGTACCTGCGACGAGCTGTGTTCGGATCTTACAGTGGGATCCCACCTGTCAGATGAGGCCACTTTTAGAGGCCTTAGTTTGACAAGGAAAATTTAGTTGATGCTCAAAGCAAGAGCCGGGAATAGAGAAGCTGGATCTCAATAATATGTTTGGTGGTCTTGTAATATGTCAAGAATAAACTAATTCAGCTATTGCAAAAGCTTTTGGGCTATAATTTTCAGATATCCCCGCAGTCCTTCTTATTCCATTTGACTTTTTCAAGTGCTAATCGGTCTAGGCTTGCTCTGATAATACATATTGTCTTGGCAATTAAGATCTGTCTAGCCAGATACTGGAGGAAACAAGAACTACAATGGTGGAGTAAAAGACAAGAGCAGCTTGAATACCAATGCTTGAAATAAATATTTTATGTAATATGCTGTGCACAAGTAACTTTGTGTGTAAACTGTACATGTCCATTAGATATTTACAGCCTACACACACAAAAATTGCATTCCAAACATGGGGTAAAGGTACCAGGCAGGCTGAAGCTCAATCTTGCGGGGTCACAGTGCATTGCATGATGTGAAGTGGCATCACATGACCCCACCCCGTTTGGCTCTGTCCCTTGCATCCTGGTACCTTACCTGTACCTTTAAAGTGAAGCAAGATTTTTTTCTTATAATAGGCTCTGAGATGTTGACATTGCGGTTAATCCCTTCAATTTGAGACAAGTATGATTTGGCAAGAGCCAATGGAAAGCAAAGAAATAAGAGTTAATGTCGCCTGCTACACACTACAATTAACACAATCTTGTCTTTTCTAAGTGATAGAAAAAAGTAAAGAGTTTCCTTTCATTAAGATGACAGCATGAATTTATGTAGTATACATTCATTTTATATAATCGAGTGTTTTATTCAAATCCTTCGTGCACGATTTACTGTACTCAAGACTGTGAAAAGGGGAATAATAACGCTCACAAAAGTATCATTGGTATTTTGTGTAAAAATAACTGACCTGCTTGTATTGCAACTGGGAAAATCAATGAAAATGAAGACAGTTTAAATCATCTTACGAACACAATACAGATACAGCTGGAAGAGCGAGTGGACATCAATCTGCAGGCAGCCGAGACTGCTGAACGTAACATTGACCATCTGACTTATATATAAGAATATGTGTATCCTGATATTAGAACTAAGGAAGCTGCCTATTGGGTTCAACATGAACACTTTGTAGGATGGTGTCTGCAGGATCTATTAGATTCTTCTGTTAGTAGCAAGCAGGCCACTGTATCCTGGCAAGAATGCATGTCTCCAGGCACAGTCACACAACGGCCACACAACAGTATTCATTCTGCAGTCACAGATGCGTGGCAAGTGACCAGCCAGTTAAATGCTGTCATATTTATTGTCCATGTGCAGTCAACATTTGGCAGCTTCACAGAGAGACAGATGAAAAGTAGACACTACACTCATAATTATTATATGTGCTGCATACAAGCTATAAATGCCATATGTCTAACACTTGTGATTAAAAACTTGTGTAATGAATGGATTGGTTAATTTTTGGAAATATGTCTGCTGACTGTCTGTGTTGTGCCAGTTTTTAAAAAAATGTAAAGTAGGAAACCAAAAAATGCATTTTTGATGAGACAAATGGCAAATGCTGCCTAATTAAAACACCTTTTGAATAGAGTTGAGCGGACACCTCGATGTTCAGGTTCGGCGTGTTCAGCCGAACTTCAAAAAAAAGTCCGGGTTCGGGCTCTATCTCGCCCCCGATCCCTAATAATGTTAGGGGGACCTAATGTCCCCCCGGTCCCACCCATTGCCGGCGGGTGGGGACCCTATAATAATGATGTTGGGGGGAACTAATGTCCCCCCCAGGTCCCCACCAATTGCCGGCAGGTGGCGACCCTACAATAATAATGGTGGGGGGGACCTAATGTCCCCCCCAGGTCCCCACCCATTGCCGGCGGGTGGGAACCCTATAACAATAACTTTGCGGTTCGGGTTCGCTCAACTCTACTTTTGAACAGTCAAAAGATTTTGAGATATAATCCAATTTGAAAGTCTAACCAGGGGATCTCATCATTGGCCTAGTGACAAGATACATATAATCTGTAGCATTTGGTACTGTGTGTCACAGTACCGAGTCAGACTGTGGAACTAGCTGTCATTTATTGTTATCCTTTATTACACTGTGCTATGTTAAAAGAGCTATATCACACTATTTGTTCTCCCTTTTCTCTGATTGGTCACCAAATTTAAATATGTTTCCCATTGTGTGTGGTAATCTGTTTAAAAGTTCTATTGTTAAATCATGGTTATCTTGATTGTGTAAAAGTATCCTGTGCTTCCTTCAATATATGTGATTCTTATCACACTTGCTGTCACACACACACTCGCTGTCTCATGAACTCACACTCGCTTTCTCTCAAACTCACACTTGCTGTCTCATGAACTCACACTCGCTATCTCACACACACTTACTTGGTGTCACACACACACACTTGCTGTGTCACACACACACACTGTTTCACACTCACACACTTGCTGTGTCACACACACACACTGTTTCACACACACACTTGCTGTGTCACACACACACTGTTTCACACACATACTTGCTGTCTCACACACACACACACACACATACCAGCCAACAGAAGAGTTTGAAAAATAAAACATATTTTTCTATAATGTCCCCAACCCTTTTTCTTTTTTTTTTTAGTGAGAATAAACTGACATAATAGCAATGCATTTTTCTACATGTTCTTCAACACATACTCAAGGATGTTTTTTCAAAATATACACAAGGGGACAATTAAATTACGTTTTACGTCAGTATGTGCGTATGTAGTATACTATCCCCTAATCGTTGGGCATAAGTTCTGATAAAATATATATGCATGGGTTTTACACAAAGTCCGCTATTGCACTCTAGAGGAAAAAGGATTCCCCATCCTAATGAAAAATAGCACACAAATGTCAGCCATCAGATGCTTTCACAATAGAGCATTTTTTTCTAAATCATTTTGTTTTGTTATAATTAATATTAACAGCAATGCTAATGGCTTTCCTTCTGTACAATGTGGCACACTAGCACAAGAAACAAACATGCAATATCCCCAGTGAAACTGAATATGTATGTATAACTAGGGGTGCTAAAATGGTGGGCACATATTGCAAAATGACATGTTTCTCCCCTCTTGTAATTCACAACTGTCATCAGGTCACTATAGTCCTCCTTTGGAACTTTAACTCTGAAGGCCTATGATGATCATTATACTTCAATGTTGCCCCCCCCTGCTTTTTTTTTTAACCTGTAACTGGGGTTCTCTAGATGCCCACTGTGGTCTTTGCAGCAGCTTGCAAAGATGAGGCCCCCACGGACACTCGGATAATAAAAAAAAAAGATATGTAAGGCATAATAAAAATGAACTGGATAAATAGCATATTTTAAGACCAGTCTTAAATTCCAGCCATTAGGAATTAACCACTCCTTGAATTTTATTTGTTTTATAATTATTCTACAAATATCTATAAACAAAAGCGCTTGGTATAGCACACACATACACCCTGTGTGTGTATCTGACCAGCATATGAGTGTGAATGTATTTGCTAGTGTGTGTGTCTGATCAGCATATGAGTGTGTATGTTTGTGTACCTGCTCAACACACATAAATATATATATATATTCATGTGTTGATCAGGTACACAAACGTACACACTCATATGCTGGTCAGACGCACACGCATATACACATATACACATATATATATATATATATATATATATATATATATATATATATATATATATATGTGTGGTCACATTGAGGAGACATCTGATCAGATACACTAGAACATTTAAACACATTCATATGCTGATTAGATACACACACATGTGCGCTGTCACGCTCAATCACAAACACAGCCACACACACTCAGCCAGCACACACTCATTCACAGACACACTCAGCAAGCACACACTTGCTCACAGACATGCTCAGCAAACACACACACTCACACACACACTCATCCAACACACAATCACTCGTAGACACACTCAGACAGCACACACTTTCTCACACAGCAGGCACACACTTTCTCTCACTCACTTTCTCACACAGCACACACTCAACCAGCACACACTCACTCACAGACACATCATCAGATTTTTTTTTTTTATGACCTTCATTAGAAGACTTTGATCTGCATAATGAGCATCAGGGCTGTGGGGAAACAGTTTTTCATGTACATCCAGAGTCCGGGGGGGGATTAGGAAGGCGCCGTATCAAGTTGAACCTCAAAAATATATAAATACAAACAACACACAATAGTGTGATACTGTTTGGACCCCAAATGATATGAAGTGGGTAAATATTGCACTCACAAACAGAAGTATAGATGGAGCATTCAGAAATGTTTGGAAATAAAACTGGCTTTAATCTGTAAAAAAAAGTAAAAACAATTGGTCCCCGCTAGGTTTGAATTTACAAAGTGCAGATTAAAAGTGCGCATGTAGAAATGTCCAAGGAGCAAACGGAGCTCAAATTGGAGGATGTAAAAAATAACTGCGGCTGAAGGACACACTGGAAACAGGAACAAATGCAGGTACTCATTTCGCAGGAACAGCTGTCACAGCTTCATCAGGAGGAAATCGTGCATGTGGAAAGATGACCAAAAACGAAGTTAAATAGTCTGGTAAATGTGAACATCCGTGTTGTAATGGTGCTGTGTCACTTCCGGTGTGTCTTAAATGTCACTTCCGCCGCCTCACTTCTACCACCTCACTTCCGCCACCTCACTTCCGTGGTGTCACTTCTGGTTTTCTGAGAAAAGTACTCACAAAGACTTCTGGACATTGTAGTTTAAGCCAAACGTCCATATGAAGTAATGGGGTCCGTAAGAGCTCCATATGGAGTGGTGTAACTACATATACGGTAAACAAATGTCCCAAGTGGCACATGTTAAAAGAAAACATTATTACAAACACAAAAATAACAGGATATAAATATATATACACACTAGTAAACAAATATGGGGAGAGAAAGAGATCATCATGCAGGAAACAGAAAGAAAACAATTTGGGCAATGAAAATATAAAGTATAACTGATAATCGAACTATGGTGGATTAAATTGATGAATAATGATGATTTACATTACCATTTATTTATATAGCGCCAATAATTTACGTAGCGCTAGATATAGAGCATAAGTTAGACAAACTAGAACAGACTGGTACGTGAGGTATGCTAGTTGGATGGGTAGTAAGCTTCATTAAAGAGATCAGTTTTGAGGGACTTTTTAAAGTTTGAAAAGGAAGGAGAGAGCTGAATGCTCTGTGAAAGGGAGTTCCAAAGAGAGGGGGCAGCTCAGGCAAAATCTTGGAGGCATGAGTGGGAGGAGGTGATGAGGTAGGAGGAAAGCTTTAGACCAATTTAGGAGCGCAGAGGACGTGAAGGGACATAGCGGTTCACAAGGCAGGTGATAAACGGAGGGGCCAGTGAGTGCAGTGCTTTGTAGGTTAAATATAGAATTTTAAATTTGATCCTAGACCAGAGGGGAGCTGCTGAATCAGACTGATGAGCAAAGAAAGGTGAGTCTGGAAGCTTTGTTTTGAATAGATTTCAGGGGAGAGAGACGAGCCAGAGGTAGTCCAGTCAGGAGGCTGTTACAGCAGTCAAGGTGAGAGATCACAGGCGAATGAACTAGTATTTTGGCGGTCTCTTCGCTGAGGAATGGGAAAATGCGTGCAATGTTCCTTAGGTGCAGATGACAGGATTTGGCTAAAGACTGAATATGAGGCACAAAGGAGAGAGCAGAGTCAAAAGTGACCCTAAGACATCGGACATGGTCAGCTGGTACGATTGTCGCATTTTCAACGGTGACTGTGAAGCCAGGTGTAGGGACAGAGTTTGATGGAGGGAAGATAATCAGCAAGGCTCCACAGTTGGCGAGGGAAGGGCACTCCTGATGGATGAGTGTCCGGGCGACAGTCCTGAAACGTTCAAACTGCAAACAAGATAAGGAGTCTGCAGTTGTGTTAGCGTCGTCTGGGACATGACGTGCCTTAAACCAAATATTATGCTGCAAACAATGGAGAACTAAACGCCGGAGGAGAGACAGAACCGGGGGGAGCTAGAAGTGGAACGAAATGTAAGCTGATGGTTATCCAGCTGGGAACCCCATATTTCAATTGCCACTACGGTGGGGAAAAGTTCCCCCAACCAATCAGGGGGCCAGGGGTGAACGCACCAAGCCCTGTGGAAGTAGGCGCCCATACTAACCAAACCAGAGGCATCTGTGTACAAGTCCAAGTTCTTGTTGGATGGTTCCCCTAAACTAAAAACTCCTGCCAAACCGATAAATCCGCTCTAATGGGACGAGTGAAAAGCAGGTGATGGTACGGGAGCTTTAAACCCGGCGTTGCCATGGAGAGATGCCAGCAAATATGCCTGGCCCATAGGCATAACCTGACAAGCAAAAATCCATGAGGGATTGAACTGTGCGGAGGGGAACTTTTTTAGTGCCTTTGACCCAAGCCACCAAAATAACCAATGCACCCAGTTTGTCCGAAGGAAGATGGAAAACCATGGCAAATGTGTCAGTTTTAATACCCAGAAAGGATATAACTGTGCAAGGGCCCTCCGTCTTGTCCTCCGAAATTGGGACTGAAATGGATCTAGCTATCTCCTGGAAAGAAGCCAGCAACCAAGCACAAGTGGGGGTACCTGATCGCCGACAAAAAGAAAATCATCAAGGTAGTGAAGGAGAGATGATAATCCAGACACCTCGACCACTGTCCACTCCAGAAAAGACGCAAAAACATCAAAATAGTAGCATGATATGGCACAGCCCATGGGCAGACACATATCACAGAAAAAGGAACCACTCAAATGGATACTCAAAAGGTGGAAGATATCCGGGTGGATGGGCAGGTGGCGGAAAGCTGATTCTATGTCCTACTTAGCTAGTAAGCAATGCCGCCCAGCCCCCCAAACCAGTTCCAGTACCTTGACCAAAGGCTACTTCTTTTTGCAATTTTTTTTGCAATTTTTCCAGGACAATGTCCGGGTTCTGAATAACTCAAACCAAGTTAGGAGCCCTAACCGGCTCTGGGGAAAATGGATCCAAAAACCACGGGCAAAACATAAGTGCTTCATGACACCTGGGGTAACGGGTGAGCCAGGGGCACATCTTTGTGACGTTCACTAGGGTCCTTACTTCTGCTGTGCTTGCAGCCGGTGGTGGGCACAGAGCCAGAAGACCTGACTCATTTAAAACACCTGACCGCTGGATGTGCACCACCACACTGGGAACACTCATGACGGAAGTGACAGGAACTGTATCATCTGCAATGGCTCTCATTGAAGAGCCAGCAGATGCCCCTCTTGGAAGCGGCCACCACTCCCAAACTTGAGGAGCCGGTGGCCGAACTAGGAAGGAGGGCCTGCTAGGAGTCATCAGCAAAAGCCAGAAACTCCTTCCTGAGTGTCATAATGCAGGCCTGGCCACACTGACATTTTCTGACAAAATTAAGCAAACAACGAGGGGCTATGTTCAGGAAACTTCTCACAAATGACACTAGCAAGCACTAAAAAACCTTGTAGCGAATTGCCGAAGGTACGGGGAATCTGCTTCCCCTTTTCGGCATCAGTCTGTTTCCCCCACCTAGGCCTATCCACAGAATCCCTATTCGCAGGAACCAGGAATAAGACGTCCACATAATCACCCATGCAAATCTGATTCCTTATGTCCTGTGGCACATGAAGTTCCAGCGGGGACAACTCGCATGCGGTAAGAGCTAACTAAGGGGTGGTAATTTGTGGGGGGGCTGAGAGTGGGGGATTCAAGGAAACTTGACCCTGGGAAAAGGACCCCATCTTATCAAGTACAGTTTTTAAGAGATCTAATAAATCTGCCTGGTATCCCGGGGGCACAGGGTGTGGTGTAGGTGAGGTGCTGAGGGCTCAAAAGCCAGTATACTCACTTGCCCTGGGAGTAGATGGGCTGGGCTGCAAAGCTGCAGGTGATGGATGTTCTGCAGCAGCAGTGTCTTCATCCTCCAGGTCAGACCAGGGGCCTGGGGACTCAAAGTAAAAGTTGGGGAAGTCCACCCTCTAGCCACCCTCTGTGATGGCCCCCTGTGCCTCTGTGATGTCCTTCTGTTCGTTGGAGGGCTATGGCAAGGTGCTGTATGCAGCTTGTCCTGAAGTAAAGAGGAGGAGCTGCCAGGGAGCACGGAATTTATTAGGTACAAACATTGTAACATATATACACAGCCAATCAGAACCAACCCAACCACCCTTAGAAGGTTGGCATGGACCAGCAGTCATGCTACCCTTTCCTAACGGTGCAACCCTTTCCAATTATAATTACTATAGTGTATCTTTTAACACTTGAGTAGAGCTGCCTGAGGTATTTAACGGAAAATACTAGGGTTGAGAAAATAAAAGTTCAGTTATTTTGACTGGTCTGCAAAGGGGTTGAATTGTCCTATTTTTCCTTCTTTCCATAACTGGCATCTTAATCTCTCTTTGGTGGGCTAGGCATTTGGGTCAGGAGGCTAGGCATTGTGGGATGTGATGTTAACATTCCGGAAGACATCATTGTAGGTTTTATCGCTACGCTTTTGGATTAGAGGTAGCTTCTACCCCTAGTGCCAAATGATTAGCAGTAGGCCTTAGAGTCACATTGTTTTCATTTAGTAAAATACATTTGCTAGCAATTTGCATGGAATAAAGTACCACATTTTTTTTATTCCCTAAAAACTGATTCCATCATTTGTGCATGACAAACGCACTTTATTTTAGAGTGGTTACTGACATATCTACATTAAAGACATTGGTTAGAGCTTCTCATGCAATTTGGGAAATTAAACTACAGAAATAGTCAATGATAAAAAGCACCAATTCTTCTTGGCCTCCCGCTTACAAAGGAACTGCTTTATTTGTGATGTTATTGAGCGTGTTTATTTCAATAAATGCTGTTCACATGCATGGCTGTGTTAAATAAAAATCAGAAGTGTATATAAAATCAGTGTATCTCTGCTGACTGAACTGTATGGCAACCCTTGGGGTAAGAGGAGAGGCAAGGGTTACACGTATTTCAAATATTTTCCCTCCCCCCCCCCCTCATCAGAGATAATACTAGGTAAAATGAAAAGAACACCGGGTAGGAAAGAAGTAAGATGATCAGGAATAGGCAGGAATAGGCAGTGTCCATATGAAGACACCAGTGTCTATGGCAGATGAACAGAGAGAGACTGATACATGAGATAGAGAGCCCTGCTCACAAGCCTAAAATCTAAAGGGAGTGTGTGACAGGAGGCAAATAAAATTAAAAGGTGAAAGTGATGGTAATAATACTATTTGGGGACAGTGGGCGTTAGGTGGG
Organism: Pelodytes ibericus; assembly: GCA_036172795.1. NCBI lineage: Eukaryota > Metazoa > Chordata > Amphibia > Anura > Pelodytidae > Pelodytes > Pelodytes ibericus. The sequence goes on from CM069859.1 coordinate 188,944,817, forward strand.
TTTGGCCAGTTTTTAACAGATGGGTATTCTAGTGGGATGAATAGTAAGAATCCTTAAAAATGAACATTTTGAAGAGAATGAGGAAGAGAGATGGATGCTCTGCAGACGTGAGTTCCAGAGAAAGGGGGGCTTGCTGGAGCGAATGGAAGAGGTGATGAGGTTGGAGGAGAGCCTTAGATTATCAATCGTTTATTGTATTTTGTTAAAACTTTAAGGTTTTATAAATATGTGTAAAATCTGAAAGAAGGAGGGGTTTTACAAATGGCCCACCAGTAGGGTTGCCACCTTTTCTTTAGAAAAATACCGGCTTTGGTACTGTCTCCATAGACTAAACATTGGCCTGATGCTAACTTTTTACTGGCCTGCCGGTCAATTACCCTCCAGGTGGAAACCTTACCCACAATTGCCTTAACCCCTTTGTGACGCATGGTGCTTGCGTCCCAAACGACGCAAGCACCAAAACGTCACAATTTGTTCCTGGCCACCGATCACAAGGTGATCGGTAGCCAGGAACACTCTGACAGAGACCCGATCAGGGTCTTAATAGACCCTGTGGGTCCCTGCCAAAAAATCGCGAGACCTCCGGACGTCACGTGTGACATCACGGAGGAGTGCCCGAACCCGGAAGTTCGGGCACAGCGCGATTTAGCAAAATGTAGCCGGTGCTCGCTTTGAGCACCGGCTACATTTTCCCTGTCAGACTGAGGCCACTCAAAGTGGCCTCATCTGACAGGTGGGATCCCGCTGCAGGCACTTACAGCGGGATCCCATCTGTCAGATGAGGCCACTTTGAGTGGCCTCAGTCTGACAGGGAAAATGTAGCCGGTGCTCAAAAACAGCTCATTGCGCGGAGCCGCAATGAGCTGTTTAGTACAGGACGTACTAATCCGTCCTAACGACTTTAAGGCACTTAAAGTCAGGACAGCATAGTACGTCCTAACGTCACAAAGGGGTTAAAGCACTGGTAGCGGGTGCTGCTACTTAAAAAAAAAGCTATTGTTGCATTTATTTCTGTTTTTTTTTTTTTAAATAAGTTTGTTTAAGGAAGTATGTCTGAAGTGAGTATGGGAAAAATATAAAACACATAGTCTGTGCCTTCTCAGAAAACATTAATCATTTATGTATTTAGAAAGTGTTGTACCAGGAAGGATATATTTAGATTTCTCTAATTTCAAGTATATCCTGTATTATAACAAGGCATTATATACTAATAACACAAGAAGAAGCAGTAGTTACTATATATGATGAAAAAAGTAAGAATTCCTCTTTGACACACAGTGGGTACAAGTATTCATAGTAGGTATAACCCGGGATAGGCAAAGTGTCCATACGTGGCAAGTGTAATGATTAGTAGATGAAGTGACGTAAATGTCTACCACAAACAATATTGGTGTCTACCCCTGTGGGTGACACAGATTCTAGAAGGATATCCGACTCCTCTAGGGGACAAACAGACTGCGCTGCAATGTAATATAATAAACCAAACTATTGCACCAAGAAGTGGCCCTCGATGAATGTAAAATAGTCTGGTATTCTATTTAAAGGACACTATGATTAAAAAATCATATTAATAATAAATTCATATCAATGTTTATTTTTTTTAAATAAATAAATATTTTTCTTTTCAGCAGTTTTTGCAGTATTTGCCTTTATAATAAAAAGTTTGCAGATTTGTCAGACCGGGTTGATCTTCCCTGATGATGTTTAGAACCCCTGAAAAAATGGCCATCTCCAAACTCTCTGAGGAGCTCCCCATGCATATTTGAGTTCTGTCGCTACATCACCCATCGTGCTCAACTTGTATGCTTTAAATCTCCAGCTAGGGTCTATTGACTAAAAGGCAATTTTGCACAGTTGAGATGAACATTTCATTTAACTGACTTAACTATATTTTGTGCAAACCTGGTAAGTTTCTACTCCTGGAAGAGATTAATTGGCCTGCCTGAAGCATTGTTAAAAAACTTAGAGAACTTTTAAAGATTTAACTATGCATTATCTGTGGCCGGTTGAACTATTTTAACAGGATAATATCACAAACTTTGGCACCGCACACTTTATAGTTGGGTCAGTGAGAAAAAAAATTCACCTTTTAGTGAGTAGAGCAGCATGTACCCATGGGCGTCCGCAGGGGGGGGCAAGGGGGGGCGCTTGCCCCCCCCCTGGATTTTTGCAATTCCCCTTTAAAAAAAAAAAAAATAATCTTTTTTTTTTTTATTATTATTTTTTTTTTTTTCTCAGTATGTAGCCTCTAGTTGTCCCTAGGGGACTGCACACCAGTTGCTGGGGTAGGAGGTGGCACCCAAAGCTGTTGCTCTCTGCACCTCTGCATGCTGTAATACTGGTCTCCCATCCACATTGGTGCAGGTCTCTGCAGCTGTCAGTCATGCTGCATGGAGAGCCAATGACAGGGGTGCCCGGGGATATGAAGTTATAGCCCCTCCATGTGGCAGCATGGCTGACAGAAGAGAGCCTGCAGGGGAAGATACTCAGAGACCATAGCTGAGCCTCTGTAACAGGAAGAAAGAGCTTATAATAGCTTTAAGGTACATGGTAGAGTGGGGTCAATCCAGGGAGGTCCCTCCCATTTCCCTGAGGTCTCCATTTGTCCAGTCTGAGCAGCTCCTCTGACCAGGCTCTGCTCACATCAACATGGTGACAAGGGGATGGGGCAGAAAAGATAATGGAGGATAAAATGATGTGATAGGTGGAAGCAGATTGCAAACAAAATGGGATGGCATGGGGCAGAAAAGATAATAGAGGATGAAAAGAGGTGATTGATTGGAGCAGAATACAGACAAAATGGTGACATGGGGCAGAAAAGATAAAATGTAGGTGAAAAGAGGTCACTGACATGGAGGAATAAAACACATAAAATGATGGGGAAAGAGATGGCAAACATGGAGGAATAAAACATAAAAAAAGGGGGAAAGAGATAAAGAAATGTCATGGATTTAGGAATTTGGGTGTTTAGGGAATCTGTTGCTTTGTGTTTATATTGTGTGCTATAGTGTTGTATCTGGTGCTGTGGAGTTATATTGTGTGCTATAGTGTTTTGTCTGGTGCTGAGGGATGATATTGTGTGCTATAGTGTTGTATCTGGTGCTGTGGAGTTATATTGTGTGCTATAGTGTTTTGTCTGGTGCTGTTGGGTTACATTGTGTGCTATAGTGTTGTATCTGGTGCTGTGGGGTTATATTGTGTGCTATAGTGTATCTAATGCTGTGAGGTTATATTGTGTGCTATAGTGTATCTGGTGCTGTGAGGTTATATTGTGTGCTATAGTATTGTATCTGGTGCTGCGGGGTTATATTATGTGCTATAGTGTTGTATCTGGTGCTGTGGGGTTATATTGTGTGCTATAGTGTATCTGGTGCTGTGAGGTTATATTGTGTGCTATAGTGTATCTGGTGCTGCGAGGTTATATTGTGTGCTATAGTGTTGTATCTGGTGCTGTGGGGTTATATTGTGTGCTATAGTGTATCTGGTGCTGTGGGGTTATATTGTGTGTTATAGTGTTGTATCTGGTGCTGTGGAGTTATATTGTGTGCTATAGTGTTGTGTCTGGTGCTGAGAGGTTATATTGTGTGCTATAGTGTTGTGTCTGGTGCTGAGAGGTTATATTGTGTGCTATAGTGTTGTGTCTGGTGCTGAGAGGTTATATTGTGTGCTATAGTGTATCTGGTGCTGTGGGGTTATATTGTGTGCCATAGTGTTGTGTCTGGTGCTGTGGGGTTATATTGTGTGCTATAGTGTTGTGTCTGGTGCTGAGAGGTTATATTGTGTGCTATAGTGTTGTATCTGGTGCTATGGGGTTATATATTTGCTATGTTGTTCTATATGTTGCTGTGGAGTTTCAGCTAGAGCTCTGGATATTTATCTGGTGCTGTGGTTTATATCTTGTGTCATGGGTTTTTAGCTGGTACCGTGGGTTAATATCTGGTGTTGTGGGTCTATATCTGGCACAGTGGATCTATATTTGGTGCAGTGAGGTTATATCTAGTGTGGTTGGTTTATATCTGGTGCTGTGGATCTGTATCTGATGCAGGGTTTATCAACCCTTTGCATGCCTTCACTGATAATGACAAAGCTCCTCCACTTCATGATAACTTGTCAAAAAGAGGCGCGGCGCAGAAAGGATGACGGTAAAATTATGCCCCCCCCCTGCAAAAATTTCAGCGGATGCCCATGCATGTACCACACAATCCCTTCTCCCTCAAAGAAGAAATGGTTCCGATTATTGCATTTGCTCTGGTATGGAGGTCTAAAATATGCAGGGAAAAGACAGCTTGTAAAATAATAAGTAGTACTTATTCATTTTAACCAAGACTGTAGAATCTCCTTTGTGGTCTGATTATAGGATACACATCCTAAGCATTAACTAAATAGTTAAACTGATGAGAACTGTAATTGCACTCTGAGCACTTCACAAAAAAAACTTTAACATCTGAAAGCCTTTTAGCACCAAACAATTTTGTACTGGAAATTGAAAGATCATAGTAATATCATGGTTACAATAAACAAATTAATATTGCATGGCATTTATTATGAGCATGGCAATTTCCTGAGTAATAAACAATACACAAATCTAAGAGGACCATGTACAAATCCGTTTAACCAACATAAAGTACATTTAAGTACTGAATATAAAGTATAATTATTGATGAACATTTGCTACAATGATATCCAGCACTGGAATATACTGAATACACCACCATTCACAGCTCATCTGACTGCCAATGATGCAACATCTTTAAGTACTGATTTATTTAAGGTATTCTGCATGTTGATTCATAAATAGGGTTTCTAGGTGTTTGGTATTGAACTGAAGAATTCATTATTTGGGCACTCTATCTAAAAAAATAATGGGCTAATATTGGACACATATATTACATGAAATGATGCCATGACCTTATTCTTTGCTTTGTGGCTGTCCAATATTTTTTGAAGAGCAAATAAAATAGATGTTAGGGTCATACAGTAGAAAGAATCCATCAAATTTAATAACCCAACTCTTTTCTCCTTAAAGAGGGTCTAATACCCCCGGGAGATATTTTAGTATGTTAAAGCAAGGGCTCTCTGGTTAAAATAGCTTTTGAATGATGTCCTTAATGTAAGTCTCTGAGAGCTTTAAGGTTCCATGCAGTGGAGCTGGTTCTCTGTGACCTGGCAATTCCAATTGGTGTGCATCGTCTGTTACACCAAACACATCTCCAAACAGGGAAACAGATTGTATTTAATGTCTGATTCCACTTCTGTGGGTAACTATTACTAATTTTAGGAACATAGAGAGCACTACCTGTTGTGAAAATGAAAGTTCAGTTATTTTGTCTGGTCTGCAGAGGGTGCGAATTGACAAAAGTGTGCTATTTTTCATTCTTTTCATATCTGCCATCCTCATCTCTCTTTGGTAAGCTTGGTAGCTGGGTGCTCTCGTTGAAGGCCTGCCTTTGGTAGATGTACATATTACCCACTGAATAAAACTGTCTTGCCCCTGTGTCCCCAAAATTGAAATCGTATTAATCATTTGTTTGTTTACTGCCCGGGGGGCATTGAGAGCTATATCTCAGTATTTGCTAATGAAACAAAAGTAGGTAGGACAATGTTGCCATGTTGAACTCACTTTATCTCTCTTTGTTATTTCCTCCAGTTTCCTCAGACTATTAACTCTTTTTCACCATACTTCTATCTCGGGGACTTTATTCTGTTTCCAGTATAATGGAATAACAGTCAAAGCCACATTTATTAATCTGATACACAACGTCTTCCTGAACATTTTAGCTGGCATTGATGTGTGACATAACTACATTAACTCAGGGTTCAGTTTGGAATTGTTTCCCCCTATACATTGAATTATCTTTTCTGCCTTTCTTCCAAACATTTGGATCAATGGACACGTTCACCATATGTGCCACATGCCCCATCTATCCTTATTATGTCTCCAGCACAAATTGTTCAACCCTGGGTAAAATTTATTCAGTAGTGTTGGCACTCTATACCACCAAATAAACACCTTGAAGGCCACTTCTTGGTATCTGCTAACTATTGAACATTTGTGAATCATTGTCATACACTTTGACCACTTTTTTCTTGTTAACATAAGATTTAAATCTCTTTCCCATAGTTTAGTGAAAGGTGGAATTTCACTTCCTCTATCATTAACTATCTCGTAAACCTGTGATAGTACGCCTTTCTTTCCTCCTTTTGACTAACAGAATTTTTCAAAGGCTGTTTCCTCTTGTGGTAGTGTATGTACTTTTTTCAATGTATTAATATAGTGTTTTAATTGTGTATAATGGACAATTTCATGTGGGTTTATAGTATCCTTTCCTGTTAGTTGTCTCAAACTTTTAATTTTGCCCTTATTCAGTACATTCCCTAGTGTTCGATGTTCCTCTCCCTCCTTCACTGAACTTCTAAATGCCTTCCTGTTCATTCCAGTTAAAAAATCATGATTGCCCAGTATTGGAATCAACAAACTAGGGAATCTATTAATCTGACCCTGTTTTATACACACCAACCAAATTTGACCTGTGGGGATGATTGTGGGGTGTCTTACTTCTAATAATTTCATAGGATTAGGGAGCTAGGGAACTTTGGACAAGGGTATCCTGCAGTATATCTGTTCTAATGATATCCAAATCAAAGTTAGCTACTTAGAAATCAGTTAATTATATCAAAAACATCTGAAACATGATCACTTTTAATTTCTCCATTTTATAAAGGAGGTAATCTCTGAAAACCAAAAAACAAGACAGCTAGTAAAAGTTGAGTAAAATAAAGGAAAGAGAAAAATGGGGCAGACATTTTAAGACAGCAGATGTAAGACAATGGGGATAATTGTAAGGCTGAGAGCTGTCAATTAACTACTCTTATAATCATTTAAATGTAATAATATCTATGGCATTGATTAAAAGGGACAACAGGCATGAGTGAAATAACAGCTGTAGTGCACACTATAAAGGGTTAACAATAATTTAAAGGAAACCAATTGCAGTGGAAGGTTAATGAAAATAGGAAGGAGAAGAAAGACAGTGATGGAAAAATAAAAGGATAGGATATGACAGGATGGAAAACAAGGGTAGTGTGTACTACAACTTCCCTGGGGGCAAGAATGCCCCACATTTGGGCATTTAGACCATTGTTTGTGGTCCACATTCCTGCAACCATGAGGGGGATAATTAGACTTGGTGTCTGAATCCTTCACCTTGTCTGAGCCTCTAGAGACCTTCTCATGAGACACATAAAATTAGGTTATAAACGCAGTTAACCTGTGAACAGTTAGAACAGTATGCATTTAATACGGATATACGGCTTTCTAATACTATCACAATCAAGCAATATATAATCTCTGTAGTGTCCATCTTCAGCTGCATTAGGAGTTAGCACATAGGGACAGGGATCTGTGGGCCCAATATTCTCCGGCATCCCGCAAATATGCAGGTTACTACGGAGCAGCTTGGTCTACAATAAGGTTACTTGGAGGTTTAGGACGTGAAGTTGCCCAGTCATAAGTTCAGCTAATTCCGGACTCTTCTTTTGTTGATGATGGGTAGTAGCCAAAGTGCCCTCCAGATCCGCCACTTTGGTCTGCAAGGTAAGGACATTTGTGTGTGAGCTCTGTTATATTGGTCTTCTAAAGTTCGTAAAATTTGGCTATTAATTTCTTAATATCCCTTTGGTCGCTGGGGCATTATCGGATGAAGGTTCCGTCAGATGAGGTTGTTTGCTTCTTCTCAGGTTAGGTAATTCCTCCACTGAGGAATATTTGGCCTATAGGGGTGCTCGCCTGGGAATTAGCAGGCCCAGACAAGAGGGTACAAATGTCTACTGATTGCTGCTGTTGTGAGTGCCCTGCCTTTTTGTATCAGCGACCCATGTTATCAGTACCTTCATACCCCATTATTGTAGTCAATTTGGGGCTTGTTGCCATGTATTGTCACCTGTTTTTTTCCTCCGTTTGTGGAGCTCTTCCAGCACACATCTGATCAGTACGGCAGTTAGCTGCGCCACCTAAATTGTCCTTCTTTAGGGAAACCTATTAACATAAAGAATATGCAAATAATTGTAGACTTATATAACACTTATATACAGCTGACAATACTATACAAATGGTGGCTACAATGGCCAATAAGGTATTGGCTTGAAAAATATGGTCTTGGCTCATGGGTGATATCATTTTATCTCTTTACAAGACCATAGCAAGACTCCCATCTTGAATATGCAGTGCAATTTTGGGCAAGTGTTATTATGAAGGACATAACGGAACTGCAACGCAGGGCTATAAGTGAGGAAGAAAGACTAGAAAAGTACACATTTTATATGATAGATAAATAACTTCTTAGAGGGGCCATACAGTTTAATGTTATATAAGTATATGCATTTCCAATACAAAAAGCTCTCCAGTGACTGAAATAGTGGTGAACTTACAAGCGTTTTCTTACAGGGGATAAAACAAATTCTGATTACCATAAATAAAGGTATCGCAATTCATATATTGAATAAAAAAGAAGCTTACTGTATTTTTAAAAAGTTGAAACCAGAAAAGGGATTTAACTCTGAATTCTAAACATTTGTCATTATTATCTGTTTCTGCATTTTAGATGGATTTAAGTTGACTAAATTAGTCAAACAAGTATTTTCACTTGGTCAATTTTATACACTAATCATAAAGAATTTTATTTAATCTCATGCTTATTATAAAAATAGGTTAAAAAAAAATGGTTCTTTGAAGGGAAAAAAAAGATGGTTTTTTTTCATCCTAAGTGACTATGTTACTAATGTTCTTGTAATAAAAGTTAGAATTTCTCTCTTTATCAGTTAGATAGATGTGTTCTTAGGTATTCTAAGATGTGCTATAAACAGCATTTATGTTTGGGTTTTTTGATCATGTATATATATTTATGTGCATCAGCTATCACTGGGAAGTATTCCCTTTATAAGTACCTCGCTGAGCACTGCTTGACAATGTTCAAAATAGCTTCTTTTGATGATAGATTTTCCTGCAATCCCCACCACCACTCAATTTATATTGCCAGCAGGCACTTAATGGCATCTGTGGTATAAAAATAAAGTATTATTGTTTGGTCAAAGTTCAATTGATCTGGATATAATGTAGCCATGAAACTCTATTAGCTGAACATTATATTGCACTGTACATGTGTTTTGTAGATTTCATAAGTGAATAAAAAAACTGTTATTTTGTAGGATCAACCATTTGAAGACCATAAGTGTGTCATTTTTAAAAGGGGAATTTGGCAAAACATATTAAGGGCTATTCAGTGATGTGCGCTATCACTTATCACTGTTTTTTAGCTTTAATTATTCTATTGCCAATAATGGTATTTAATAATTTGCTATTTCTTCCAAGTGCAATGCATCAAAAGTGAACCAAAAAGATAATAAAATAGCAAACCCATTTATAAAATTATTATATGTAAAACTAGGAAGGAAGATAGTAATGTGTGTTGACAGCTGGGATTAATTTAATACATAAATATATATGTTCAAAATACTTGAACCCTTCCATAAACCTCAACATATACCCAATGATGTACCTTGGCTGAGGTCGACAAGGCCTGGCTTCTTGTAGTTCCCACCTGCGGCATAAAAAATGACTGCTCTATTTTATTTATTTTTTTACGCCCACCCACTCATTTTTTTTAAGCCTGTCTGCTTAATTTTATTAAGCCTGCCTGCTGTGGGAAGCGGGTTTGGGCAACAGGTAGCACTGGAAAGGTGTTTGGGCACAAAGGCAGCACTGGGAAGGTGTTTGGGGACAAATATGGCACTGGGAAGGTGTTTGACGACAAAGTTGTCCCTGGCACTCCCTGCCCTACAGCAATTTTGTGGCAGACAGAGACTAATTTTTTGAAAAGACATGCTTCATATTTGCATTATCCTTCTTTAATGAAATCCTCCAGAAGCAAAACAGTCAACAATACTGGTAAATAGCAATCAGGAAACAGAAAAATAACAAAAGTCCTCCAGTTTACTCTTTCATTGCTGCTTGACCTCCAGGTGAGCACAGTCCATGATAGCGTCTCCTTCTGTTTCGCATATTACCTAAGATTTTTTTCTATTTATCTATTATCCTACCATATTTTCACTGTATCTCTGATTTATTTGTGTATCTTTTATCCATGTCTTGTACATATTTATTTACCTGTCATATTGTGTTTACATGTCTACACACCGGTTTTCTGCTTAGAAGCTGCCTCTCCTTTTCCCTTACCTCCAACTGCATGCGCATTCATAGCAGCTCTTGCACGGGCCTAACACAGCTTACTCAGGCCTGCATAACCCCCTACTACACAGCCACTTCCGCGGTGCATCTTGTCTACTACAGCCCCACTGCTCTTTCCATTTCCTGCCGGCTTCTTGCCTCGCCATCATCCACACGACAGAGGTTCAGACTTCTAGACCTGGCACTTCAAGGTCACAGCCACCCTCTGACCTAGGCCTACCGATGTTTGGGGAACCGTATTGCTCGGGACGAGAGGTAGCAATGACAACCCAGAACTACCATGTTCGACCCCTGCATCCTGTGACATCCACGCTTGGTGGAATGGACTCCACCTCCACATATTTCAGAGTTCTTCCACTGCTGGCTCCATAGACCTCTCAAAAAAGAGGTCTTCCAAAAAACCTGAATGCCGCGACTCTTCCCAACAAAGTCTCTTAGACTCCCTCACAGGTACAAGGCCCTGCTTTCTAGACACCCCCTACTACCAATTGCAGAATCGCTTAACTACAAAATGAAGATTATTTCTACCCCAAGGCTCCACAAGGCACCCTCCGATCACCCCAGTACAAACTATTTATTTTACTGTAGGCTTGGGGTATTACTGATAGCGCTATATTTAAAAATATTATATATATATAATGTTTATATATACATTTGAAAGCTACAATGACCTTAATGCAAATTTTGACCTGTACCTGCCACATAAATCTAGCAAACCTGCATGTGGAGTATCACTGTACTCAGGGAAAGTTGAACATATATGGGTGTTGTTTGGAGGAACACATGACAACCCATGTAAATTCATATTTGAGGTACCGTGTGTGTGGGGGAAAAAATACTATCACAAACTTTTCCAAGGATTGGTGGCAAATGGCTGCATAAAATGTGTCAAAATACCCCCAGTTACATATGATGTAATTTGTATAGTTTTTAAAATATGTGCATGGGGGGTCGGGGGTGATCCTGGGATTCCTCACAGATAGTTTAGAAATACCTATTTGTCCTAATAATAGTCTTATCATTTCCAGAAAGAAGTAAAAGACCTATACACACATGTTCCTCCCAAATTGAGGACAAATATTTGAGTCTTTTCTGCAGGTTTGTTCATTATCTGTAGTGGATGAGTTAAATATTTAAATTTGTTTTTTCAAGTAAACGTTTTCTATCAGATTTTATTAACTTTCTATTTTGTAAATCCATTTAGTCCAAATATGGTATCTAAATTCTTAAAACACAAGCACAAAATATTAAAACAGCCATTGTACGGCATGGAAGAACATTTGCAAACAGTCCACTCATGAAAAGGTTAAAATTGTGCAAACAATCTTGTTATTATTGCTTCTACCTATCCAACTAGAGACACCTGCTGTAAAATAGTGTGCACTGCAGCCAGCTTTCACTTTCATTTGCAACTTTTTTATATTTCTACAAATTTTGTTTTTTGTTTTTAAAGGAATATATTACCAGTAACAGCTGCAGGTTGTGCTCAGTTTATAGCTTGGAAATAAATGATCTTTTCCTTTCATAGGTTTGGTTTTCATAGTTAAACTTTCAAGTCAAATCATTAATTGCAACAATAAAACTTTTTTTTTTTAAGTTATTCTGAAATAAAAAGACATTTTGAATTTTTGGGTTCTCTACATTTCAAGCAGGTTATGTACACTATCATATCTTGTTGCACAACTCCACACTTGGCATAAGAGGGACAAAGCTGAGGCAAATTAAGTGTGAGGTATACAAATACATGTCTATTGGAATAGGTATACAAATGTTCATTTCTTTTTCTTTTTTTCTTTTTTTAATTAAGTGTTGCCTGGGTCCAAAAGACCGAACTGGATCCATTGTAGGGCCTGGATCTGAGCAAGGACTATCAAAAAAAAATCAAGCTAACAAATAGAATGGCCATTTCTATGTAAGGGCAAAAAAAACCTTACAAATTAGGTAACAGTCACTTTCATTCCGTAGCAATTAACAAATTAGCAGCTGTATAGTTGACTTCTTATTGAATAGATCCTTGGGCCTATTTCAAAATAGTGGCCTATTCATTAAATAACAAACTTTGTTGAACAGACAACTGGATTGTAAAAAGACCAAAATTGCAGAGTAAAATACATTTTCAATATGCCTATTCTCCAATGTATCTATCTTGGCCCTATTTGTTTTTAAAAAATGTATCTGTTCACCACAATTCACTTTTTAAAGAATAGATCTAATATGTTGGCATATATTCATCTTGTTTGCACTGGACAATGTAAGGGCTACACAAATAATTTATAATTTCATATGCTACTGAATTTTCTACCACCATATTATATGCTTTCAAATATTCTGTTCTCTTGCTCCTAGAGGTAAAGAATGCACTCGGTTACAATTAGTACAGCATTGAGACAATCATCTTCACTTTCTAAAATAGATAGAGCCTATCTGCTGAAAGGGAGTAAAAGCAAACGTTGAATTGGATAGGAAATAGATTGGGTATCCTATTGCAAATTCTCCAAATTAACATACCTTTACATATAACCCATTGAGTCCAATGCAGATACATTTCTCTTGTGTTTGTAACTTAATCACGTCTTGGAAGATTGCATCAGTGAGTCTATTGTATTGCTGTCGGGCAGGTATCTGTAATTACAGAAGGACCATGGAGTCTGACTTTAAAACAAGACACAGCGTATCTGTTCCTTAAGATTCCATTCCTTAATGTTGTACAAGTGTTACAGAAGGCATACACTTTCCATTTTGTTGTGAGACTGACTCTTAAAGGGACACTACCACTTACATAAGATGTAATTAGATTACCTGTGCATTTAAAACAAACACTTATATAAGACATATGTCTTTTTTTTCTTCTTCTATGTTACTTCACAAAATAGTGGCACCGAGTCACACTTGTTTAGTAAAATATTTCATAAAATAAACTCACATCACAAAACCAAAAGAAATCAGCAATGAAAAATAAAAAACAAATATCCCTTTTCATTTTTTGGTGGGAGTGTCTCTTATTATCTCTCTCTCTGTAACAGAATTGACAATCTGCAAGGAATGCTTACATCAGATGAAGTACAAAGTTTAAGAACATATCTATGGAACAATTGAACATATTAGAGTTAAGGTTATTTGTTTTATTTTAGCATATAGTCATATTTTGTCCTTTATTTCAACAATACCTCAATAAAGTTTGGGTTTGGACATGCCAGAAGATTAAAATGGCAATCAATGGGTGCCTATAAATGATTACTTGCAGTAGATCACAAATCACTACATAAAAAATACATATTAATTAACTAAGTGAAATTTTATTTGAACTAGGCAGCAAAGACATTTAGCGAAGGGGAAGACAGAACATATAAAAAAAACAATGGTGTAAAAATATGTTATTCATTTAGTATAAAATATTCACAGACAAGAGTGCTTGTAAAAAGGTTTTGAAAGAGACACTTGTCTAAAGGCATGTGGAGGGGGACCAGATTTTTGTTAAATATGTCTTGTGTTCCAGTTGCGCAGTATTTTTCAACCAGTGCAGTGGCACATGTGTAGGTGTCCCGCCGCCCAGGGCCGGCTCTACCAGAAGGTGGCACATTCACATCATAACAACAGAAGGTTGTTATGGTGAGCGAGACTGAGCATTCAGTAGATACTGATATTCTTTAAATTGAATCTTTACATTTTTGTGCACTTTTGAATTCCTTATCCAATTTGGAGTTTATAGTCGGAAGGTTTTCCTTCTCAAAGTCACAGATCAATTGCATCAACTGAATTGAACAGTCAAGCACTGGTGTATCTTGGTTTCGTGCTGCCCTAGGCAGACATATTTTGGGCACCCCCCACGTTGCACACACACGACATGCCCCATCACCCACGTTGCACACACACGACATGCCCCATCATTTGCCCCATCACCCACATTGCACACACAATAAATGCCCAATCACCTTATTACATAGCCCCATCACCCACATTGCATACACACTAAATGCTCCATAACCCCCATTACATGCCACCACTACCCTCATTACATTGGAAGGAGCTTAAGCTTGCTGTATGGTGGGGGAGGGAGCAAAAAATGTTTGAACCACCAGAAGTGTGCTTAAACACCCTCTGGCAAAATGCCACCCTCTGCCAAATTGCCGCCCTAGGCGAGTCCCTTGTTTGCCTTGTGGAAGATACACTACTGCAGTCAAGTAAAAGTGTGTCCCATTTTTGGAAAAAATAAAAATAAATATGATGCATTGGAGACCGAACTTGAACTTTTCTGTAGCAGTCAGATAGGGAAACATCATGTTACCAAAAAAGCCTTTAACTGTATAAAAGCGCTTGTGCCTATCATGCATTTTATAAAAACAAGTTTTAGAGGTCACGTTTGCTCACTATGTCTGTTGTATTGATACCACTGTACTGAGACCAGCACATTTATATGATTGTAATCAGATGTTGATTATAGGGAACAATTGTTTCTTACGTGTATGAGGTGCCACTTAATCCCACTGAGTTCAATTAGTGTGTTCACTAGTACAGGTTGAGTACCACTTCTCCAGAAATCCGTTATCCAAAATGATCCGGCAGGTGATGCCTCATCTCATAGCTACATAATGGTAAAGGTGATTGCTTTGCTCTATACAGTATTCGCATTGATATTACTGTATTTGCCGAGAGACTTTAATATGTCTTATTGTTGAAAATGATCTGTTATCCAAAATTATCCATTATCCATCATACTTCTGGTCCCAGGCATCTTGGATAAGGGATACTCAACCTGAAGTGAGTATATTAATAATTATATAACACTTGTTATCCAGTGTCAGGTTTGCTTTCCATTGGCAAAAATGGGCAGAGCTTAAAAAAGTGGGTGTTGGCATCTCTAAAGCTTGCTTCACTCACACCTTTAAAACAGTGGCACTCTAAGCAAATTTGCCCACTGGGGAATATGATCCCACCAAAGGTGTGCTGAGACCAAGTCAAGGCTTCAGTACAAAACAAAATCTAATCATCTCCCCTTTAGGTGATCTTATTTATTCCACGCAGTGTCAACGTTTCAACTTCACGGTCTATATCTTCATTTGCAACTCAAGTCTTTAGAGAATGAAGATTAAATAGATCATTTTGAGCTGTAAATAGTTTTATCAGTCCTGGCACATAAGTGGTAAAATCTTAACATAAACTAGTCCACAATATTATTGCCTTTTTTATATCCTTTGAACCAAAAGACTTAGCTGAAATAGCATATATTTAAGAATGTATTTGAACCTTTTTTTTTTTTCTCGAAAAGCATTTGTGAAAACCATGAATCAACTTCAATTATTCTAAAAGCTTTAAAGTGCAGCGTTTTTGTAACCAAGGTAACTAAAATTCTGATTTATTTTTTTTTTTTTTTTTACAAACCACATCTTTTAATAGTTAATTTTATAATGACTCTAGTAGCATTTGAAGTTTCTGTGGTTTTTCTTAAATAGATTGATAACTGCTTTTTACAAAATGCAAAAAGTCCTGATTGGATGAAAAGAATCTGGAATTTGTTTTTTGTTTGGCATAAGTTTGCAAAGAGGTAAAATAGGACACACAATGCCAGGCCGTGACTTTGGAAGGGGTGGGGCCAGTTGTACTGCATTATTACTCAAAGGGGAAATGCTAATCTCTGCACCGGCACACTATTCATTCTCCAGTGTCATGAAGACCAGACAATTAGGGATTATTCTAGCCTTGGTGTACAGCGCTTCCCTTCTAATGGCAAGAGCATCGGAAGTGAATGTATTTCACTTCCGATGCTCTAGGGGGAGCCAATCGATGCCTGCACAGCATATCTGTGTGAGCATCTGATGAGCACTTATCATACAGTCAAAGGCAATATTAGTAAATATTGCCTTTGACAAGTATTGATCTGCCTCCCTCACCTTACTAGTTTTAGTAAGGGAGAGAGACAGATCAGATAAAGTAAAAAATAAAATAAAATAATAAAATTAAAAATATTTAATAAAATTTTAGTAATTTCAAGTGTTTAACCCCTTCACTGCCATTGATCGCTGTGTACGCAGTGATCATACACAGCAGCACATTTTTTGCTGTGTGTGCATTTTTTAGGGGTTCATTTTTTTACTGAAATTCATTACAGTATAAAAAAGGCTCTTTTAAGAGAGATTAAGCCCTTGCTTGCTGTAGATCACTGCCTAAGCAGCGATCTGACGCAAATGCAGCAATCTTGCTGCAGAAGCATTTTTACTTTTTTTAAAAACTTTTTTATTACACCCGTCACGGGTTAATTATACCCGATAGCTGTCTGAGCGCATGTATAGCGATCAGTAACAGCTGATCAGTGGCAAAGGCGGGATTGGCGTTTGCTCAGATGAGCATCACCATTCGCCTGGTTAGATCAATATTTGTAAATATTTGATCTGACTCGAGTAGATCTGCCTCCCTCTCACTTGAGTTTTAGTGAGGGAGACAGACAGAGCTGTATAATGTAAGCTTTTAATTATAATATATTTAATAAAATTGAGACCCAAAGGCTTTTATAAAAGCCGTTTCCAGTATTTAACCCCTTCCCTGCAATTGATCGCTGTGTACGCATATGTTACACATATGGGTTGATGGGGTAAAATACACTGGCTGGTTTCAAATATGTCCCAAATGGGACATGGGTGCAGGCTGTCTGCATGTCAAAATTTCAAGTTGGAAAACCAAAACTGCACCTCCCAAATTTGGCCTTTTACCCCCCAAACAACCCAACAAACCTATGCATGGGTGGTATCCCTGTACTCAAGAGATGTTGCTGAACACTTATTGGGGTGTTATTTGGCAGTGACACATACCAAAATCTGTGAATTCATGTCTGAAGTACAAGGTTTGTGAAAAAAAAACACAAAAAAATTACTACCACAAACTTTGACAAAGGTTGGTGGTAGAATTAGTGCATGGAATGTGTTAAAATACCACCATTTAAAATAGCCTAGGGTGTCTACTTTTACCAAATATATACTTTTTTTGGGTAAAATACACGGTCCTACTTTAAAAAAAAGTCTCAAATGCAAGATGGGCTCAGGCTGACTACACGTCAAAATTCCAAGTTGAAAATGCGCACCTTCAAAATGTGGCCCTTTAGCCCCCAAACAACCCAACAAACCTATGCATGGGTGGTATCCCTGTACTCAGGAGATGTTGTTGAACACATATTGGGTTATTGTTTGGCAGTGACACATACCAAAATCTGTGAATTTATGTCTGAAATACAATATTTGTGAAAAAAAAAACACACAAAAATTACTACCACAAACTTTGACAAAGGCTGGTGGTAGAATTAGTGCATGGAAAGTGTTAAAATACCACCATTTGAAATAGCGTAGGGTGTCTACTTTTAAAAAATATATGGGTTGATGGGGTAAAATACACTGGCTGGTTTCAAATATGTCCCAAATGGGACAGGGGTGCAGGCGGTCTGCATGTCAAAATTTCAAGTTGGAAAACCAAAAACTGCACCTCCCAAATTTGGCCTTTTACCCCCCAAACAACCCAACAAACCTATGCATAGGTGGTATCCCTGTACTCAAGAGATGTTGCTGAACACTTATTGGGATGTTTCAAATAAAAGTCAGGAAATTTGTTTCCTCATGTAGCAGTCTCTCTGACTAGTAGGGACGTCCGACCATGGTCTCTTCCGTGCAGGTTCCTCACCCGTAGGGTGCAGGAAATCGTCTGAATCTGAAATTGCCTCTCCAGTTTCTGAACAATGGGTATGTTGCGTATCGTGCAACGCTACGAGTGCTGAGGGAAGGGAATCTGCCAAAGCCGTACGCAGCCATTCCTGGAAACCGGCAGGCATTGTAGTGGGTTGTTGGTCACTCATGATTGTTGCTGTAGAGCTTGTAGGTTCTAGAGGAACAAATAAGTAAACAGACCGTTGTGGCTTTTATATGGTTACGTAACGAGAAATAATAATGTACATCTTATATGTGATGTAAGTAAGGATAATCGGCGGGGTTCACCCGTTATCGCAGAAGGGGGTCACCCAACCTGCATTGGACCTAGGGTCAATATGACCCGTCCTTTCTGAGGGAATTTTTTTTTTTTTTATAGGGGGGGGGGGGTCACCCCCTTCTTACAACCAGAGAGGGGTTCACTCTCAATTGCCAACCACTCAGAGTATCTGAGGGTATACAGGCAGTAAAATAGAGACTCTCAGAGCCCTTTGTTATAAGGAGAAAATGAAACCAAATAACGGGGGGGTCACCCCTAGACTACATTGATAAGCTGTAGTTTATATTTAACCTGTATATTAAAAGAAAAAGGGAAAAAAGGAGACAGTATTGAGCAGTCAGGACAGGCCTGGGTCGTTACCCAGATGGATGTTACAATATATTATATAGAGGTAGAGGAGTTTGGGGCCTAGATACCGCCAAAACGGGGCGTCCGTTGAGTGAACAGATAAAATGTGACCATGTGTGAGTTGAGGGAAGAGACGCGTCTAGGAGAAAGACCTGAGGGGAAGAATGCGGCCTAACACGTGAGCGCGGCCGCGTTACAATTCTGCCTGAAGCAATGTGCAACAGGAGGCAGAGGAGATGGGAAACTGTAAGATGAAAAAACAGACGAGAGTCTCCACATTAGGTCCCAAACTGCTCGCGCAGCCAAAGGCAACGCGGGAAGCAACTAAAGCGGGAGGTAAGGGGAGCTGAATGGCAACACGAGGTAGTATGCTAGAACATAGAGCAAACTACAGGCATGCTAAATCGTAAGAAAGCTGAGTATGAAAAGATAAAGAACAGGCTAGATAACAACAAAGGAGGCTAAAATAAGGCTATGAATAAATGAAAGTAAAAGAGAAGCTCAAATAAATAAATAAAAACGGAAGCTTATAACAAGGTTACAATTAACAAACCCAAGAGGCTAATACAATTAATGATAATAATAAACTATAATGACAGTAAAATATCATATCTGAAGAAAAATATGGATTGAGCTCACCTGGAGATTTAAGCAGCAAAGAAAGAGGAAGTGGGATGGATTGTTGCTGCCTTATATGCTATTTTACTGCATCCTGATTGGATGATTTTTTTCATGTAACTGTTAACTGTTTTGCTGCTGGAGGTTTATCAGTAAAGAAGGTTATGCAAATACGAAGCCTCCTGTCTTGCCATAAAATTATAATCATGAACGCTCAAACTCAGGTGCTAAACTTGACTTAGTCTTAATATTAAAGTCGACCTCCAAAGTTGACCTCCTCGAGCTATACTCAAATTTTTAGAGAATAGACCCATTAGAGTGGAAATGCTCGAAATAAGAGACTTTGCTCTACAAAGCTGCTAATAAAATCCACATCTAGTGCCTAGTTTTGCAGTTCATTTGTACAGCATTAGTGAATAGACCTCATAGTCATTATAGACAACCTTTGTCCATCTGTTGGGTAACGGGTTATAGTGAATTACTTAGGGAGATTAATTAGTCTATAATTTTAACGAGCACATTATAGCATAAACTATAGAGCAGTTAGGATCATATCAATTTGTTCCACATTACAACACATGCATTTTTAATTATTTTTCAGGTGGCCTAGAAAATAGACGTTTCCCCTTGAGATCCATAACATCATTATAAGGGACATGGCTTTGCTAATACCCACGGCCATCAAACATATCACAAAACAATTTCGAATAATTATATGATCTATTTTATGTATCATATATTCCGGAGGTCAACTAAGAAAAGTAATGCAGACAAAGCTCAATATCGTGAAGTTTTTGAATGGTACTTAAGATTATGATTGGAATGGAAGATCTTTTGCTGACCTCTAACTAGTTCATATCACTAATTATTTTAAAGTGAAGTAGGTTCAATAGTTTCCCACTCTGAAAACAAACTGCATAAATTAAAACTATCATTGTTTAAGACTTTAGACAACCCTTTTTAGAGATTCCATGGAATAAAGTGCCATCTAGTGTTTAAGATCTGCAAAATGAGTGTCTGTTTGCACAATTCTGTGAACGCATTTCTTTTTGTGAGTTCAAGTCAGTAGTGTATTCGGTATTGAAGTCAATTTCAATTAGCAAATTATTGACAAACCACTGATTGTGAAACTAACATTGGAACTCTGGCTGCATCTTCAGTAAAGCAAAGTAGAATATGCAATATGCCTATAATATTGTTTCAGTAGATTTTGGCTCAAGAAAATTGACATGTTATTTTAATGAACAAAATGGAGGGAGGGAAAATGACTGTAAACTTTGACAGTTCTGGAATTTCACCCCAACCTTGCTGCATTGCACCATCATTGAATATGCCCTGTAGCTCTCAACTGCCTTTTCGTGCACTTATTATCTCACTTATTTACTGTTGCAATCCATTCTTAATCCCTTAAGGACAAGGGAATTTTTGGGCCAAGGACCAGAGCTATTTTTTCATTTTTGATATGCGGTTGTTGAAACTTAAGTTTCCTCTATGTCATTTAACACACCCATACAAGTTATATGTTTGTTTGTTTTTAAAGGAGAGTTGGAGCTTTCTTTTGATACCCTATACATAAAAATAATCTTCAATTTAGTATTTAAAAAATACATAAACAAGGGGAACATTTTGGGAAAAAAAATGTTTTTCCTCATTATTTTCCAAATAGGAATCTCCACAACTAGCACAACACTAGTCCACTTATCCCAACTAATTAACTAACTAATAAAAAATAAAAATATAGGTTCCCAAACCCCCCAAACAAAAAAAGACAGAAAAAAAAAAACCTTTGACCAGTGCGATGTTAATAGTCAGAGCCATAAGAGTCACAGAACGGGCATGCAGGGGTTAACTGTATTTAAATTAATATATTACAAGCATTTATTTATTTAAAAAAACTTTATAATTGCAAAAAGAAAAATGTTGAAAAAAAACAAAATGAGGGCCATAAAGTAGGAAGGAAAATGATCACAGTAACAAACTGTGCTCCGCAAGGAAATGGTTAACTTTTTTTTTTTTTTACAGGAAATTTTTTTGGTGTTTATTTTTCAGTTGCAGGTCAATCTCTGTGTTTCACTATAAGTACGTGAAGCACAGAGAGTGAATTAGAGACAAATGTATGAACACATTGACTTTTCCATCTAATTTGCATGTTATTGCAGTGATCGCGTGATCACCATGATCACATGCCCAGAAGCCCGCCGATCGAGTCCAGGGACTTTGCCTCGGGTGCAAGGCAGGGTCCTGGACCCGTGTGAGACTGGCTGGCGGTGGGCAAGGAGAGCACCACCAGCTAAACTACATGCCGATTTAACTCTTCATAAGGTCAAAAAAGGGTTAATCAGCCTGACAGTTGCATAAATCACCTAATTAATGAAAGTAATCCTGACATTGGTTGTCTGTCCTTTAGGATTTAGGAAATGTAATATCCTCGTTCTTTTCTAAATTACAGTTTTTCCCCAAACTAATTTACCAGCTCCTCTTTTTCTTGATGCACTTTGAATATTCTTTACTTTTACTTCCATTTCTTAGACTGCACCCATATTTTGTCCCTGTTCCATCCTATTAACATTACCTTTGAAAACCCCCAGAAAATCGACTTCTATTTGACACACACCTGGAAATCTGCCTTTCCTTCTGGATACGCAAACATGATTGGATCAGGTTAACCTATTCCACATTTACCTCTTGCATGATTATATCCCCAATCAGGGCCAGTGTTTGGGGAATGCGACCTGTGCGATAGTTCAGGGGGCACCCGCCACCTTAAAAAAAGCCGGTAGAGGAACTGGCTGGGGAGATCGGAAGATCTCTCCTCACAAGCCCTCTGCACAGCCACAGTGGAGGGAGCGGTCCCCACCCTTTGAAACAAAGAGGCATCTGCTTCAGGGGGAGCCGCAGGCAGCATAAGCTCCGTGTGTTAAGCACACATGGAGCAGTAAGTGCTGCTCAAACTCCCCGTGCATAATGATGATACAGGGCCTCAGATTTTTTCATGTCCTGCATTGTCACTGTGTGAACATGTCACGGAGTGCGAACAGAACTTACTGCTCAGTGTGTGTTTAACACACGGAGCTTGGGCTGCCTGCTTCTAGTAAGAATGGGAGGGAGAGGGAGAACAGAGAAGGGGGACAATGGGAGGGGAGAGAAGAAAGGAGGGGAGGGGAGAGAACAGAGATGAGGAGGAAGGTGGGAGAGAACAGAGATAGGAAAGAGGGGAAGGAGAACAGAGGAGGGGGAGAAAACAGAGATGGATGGGGATGAGGGGGAGAAAACAGATGGATGGGGGAGGGGGAGAGAACAGAGATGAGGAGAAAGGGGGAAAAACAGAGATGGAAAGGAGGGGGAGAATGGGAAAGGAAAGAACAGAGATGGGGGGAGAGAACAGAAATAGGGGCAGACGGAAAGATATATGGGAAGGCGAAGGAGAGATAAGAGATATGGGACTGCCCACACTATATGAGCAAAAGTAATTTCCTTTTTTTTTTTTTTTCACTCAGAGGCCACACAATAGATTAAATTTGAGGAGGACAGGAAGTGACTAAATGAAACAAAACTGTATATCCTCTGTGTCTATATAATCAGTGTTGCTGCACCTGCAGTAAACATGCAGTAATCACTGGGGAGGGCTTGAGCCAAATATAAAAAATGTGATTTATGCAAAATACCTGCATCAAATCACATTGGAAAAAAGCCTGTGCACTATACAAGCAGTAATCTTCATATTGCACCAAAAGGGAGTTTGGGGACTAGACTGTCCCTTTAAGGCTGGCCCTGCCCACAATACTTCTAATAATTTAATCTTATGGACCCTCCTGATCTTTTTTTATCAGTAGACAATGTCACTCAATTCCTGTATATTTTGTGTGCGAACTTGGCAGAGCTGTGGAATATGCTCAGTGCAGTGGTCACAGTCCATACCACACATTGCATATGTTTTCACCTGTAACTGAGAATAGAGTAGATACTCTACTCAACCTTTTAAGTTGTCTGCTAGACCCTATCACCTTGAATGCTCTCTCTCCTCTTCCTGTGTCCAACCCTAACCCATCTCATAAACCTTTCTCTGTCCTGTGGAATTGTGCCATCAACCTTCAAACATGCCCAAATCAAACCTATACTGAAAAACGATTCCTTAGATCCAACACTTCTGTTGAAACTGCCATCCTATCTCTCTTCCCTTTGCATCCAAGTTGCTGGAGAGGACTATGTACTCGAACTTTCTGTTCTGTAAGGACTGCCTTGATTCTCTCTAATCTAGCTTTAGACCTTGCACTATAGTGTCAAATAACTCTCTACCAAATATACAGGTCACGTCTCCCTAATTATCCTCCTAGATCTCTCTTTTGCCTTCAATACTGTTGACTTCCACCTCCATCTCCAACAGGCCAATGTATCTAAAATATTAACTTTAACTTACAAACTTCTCACCCCCTCCCTGTGTTGCCTTCTGGAAAATCGGAAATTATTAAATGATAAATATCTAAATTACGGTAATATCAGATTTTGTATCAGTTAGTATCTCTTTAAAACTTTAAACCACAAGGTATTATTAGAGAGTCACATTTAGTAACCAAACAGCAGAATATCTATATACTTGCACAGGTTAAAGTATAACATCATCTATGTATTATAATATAGGTTATACAATGAAACAATGCTAACATGCTCACTCTATTAATAGAGGCAAGAATGGTTAACGCTATTTAAGGAAAAGGAGGGAAATGAAAAGTAAAAATAAATGAAAGCTGATACAAATGTTACATTGACAAACAGCATGCAGGGCCTTAGGAGAACTCCGTACAGGTGGACACAGTGGAGTCCCGAGGGAGGTGCGGGGGGTGCAAACCAGAAAAAAAATAAAAAAAATTCACACCGACCGGATGTGACGTTACGTGCAGGAGGGAAGACTGCACGTAGGAGGCGTCGGTCCGGGGACACGGAGCAGCAGCTACTCGGTAAGTGAGGGGGAAGGGGGGGAGGAGGGTGGTTGAAAACGAGCACATTATTGCACATTATTCCTGGGCTCTGACTGGCACAATATTCCTCGGCTCTGACTGGCACAATATTACTAGCATCTGACTGGCACAATATTACTGGGCTCTGACTGGCACAATATTCCTGGGCTCTGACTGGCACAAAATTACTGGGCTGTGACTGGCACAATATTACTGGTATCTGACTGGCACAATATTACTGGTATCTGACTGGCACAATATTACTGGGCTCTGACTGGCACACTATTACTGGGCTCTGACTGGCACACTATTCCTGGGCTCTGACTGGCACACTATTACTGGGCTCTGACTGGCACAATATTCCTGGTATTTGACTGGCACAATATTAATGGGCTCTGACTGGCATAATTTTACTGGGCTCTGACTGGCACACTATTAATGGGCTCTGAATGGCACAGTATTCCTGGTATCTGAATGGCACAATGTTCCTGGTATCTGACTGGCACAATATTACTGGGCTCTGAATGGAACAATATTACTGGGCTCTGAATGGCACAATATTACTGGGCTCTGACTGGCACACTATTACTGGTATCTGACTGGCACAATATTACTGGGCTCTGACTAGCACAATATTACTGGGCTCTGACTGGCACAATATTACTGGGCTCTGACTGGCACAATATTCCTGGGCTCTGACTGGCATAATATTACTGGCATCTGACTGGCACACTATTTCTTGGCTCTGACTGGCACAATATTACTGGGCTCTGACTGGCACACTATTACTGGGCTCTGACTGGCACACTATTCCAGGTATCTGACTGGCACAATATTATTGGGCTCTGACTGGCAGACTATTACTGGGCTCTGACTGGCAAAATATTACTGGCATCTGACTGGCACAATATTCCTGGTATCTGACTGGCACAATATTACTGGGCTCTGACTGGCACACTATTCCTGGGCTCTGACTGGCACACTATTCCTGGGCTCTGACTGGCACAATATTACTGGTATCTGACTGGAACAATATTCCTGGGCTCTGAATGGCACAATATTCCTGGTATCTGAATGGCACAATATTCCTGGTATCTGACTGGCACAATATTCCTGGTATCTGACTGGCACAATATTACTGGGCTCTGAATGGCACAATATTACTGGGCTCTGACTGGCACAATATTACTGGGCCCTGAATGGCACAATATTACTGGGCTCTGAATGGCACAATATTACTGGGCTCTGACTGGCACAATATTCCTGGTATCTGACTGGCACAATATTCCTGGTCTCTGACTGGCACACTATTACTGGGCTCTGACTGGCACAATATTACTGGGCTCTACATGGCACAATATTACTGGGCTCTACATGGCACAATATTACTGGGCTCTGACTGGCACAATATTACTGGGCTCTGACTGGCACAATATTACTGGCCTCTGATTGGCACACTATTACTGGGCTCTGACTGGCACAATATTCTTAGTATCTGACTGGCACAATATTACTGGGCTCTGAATGGCACAATATTACTGGTATCTGACTGGCACAATATTACTGGGCTCTGAGTGGCACAATATTACTGGGCTCTGACTGGCACACTATAACTGGGCTCTGACTGGCACACTATTACTGGGCTCTGACTGGCACAATATTACTGGCATCTGACTGGCACAATATTACTGGGCTCTGAATGGCACAATATTCCTGGTATCTGAATGGCACGATATTCCTGGTATCTGACTGGCACAATATTACTGGGCTCTAAATGGCACAATATTACTGGGCTCTGAATGGCATAATATTACTGGACTCTGACTGGCACAATATTCCTGGGCTCTGACTGGCTCAATATTCCTGGTATCTGACTGGCACAATATTACTGGGCTCTGAGTGGCACAATATTACTGGGCTCTGAATGGCATAATATTACTGGGCTCTGACTGGCACAATATAACTGCGCTCTGAGTGGCAAAATATATTACTGGGCTCTGACTGGCACAGTATTACTGGTATCTGACTGGCACAATATTACTGGGTTCTGACTGGCACAAAATTACTGGGCTCTGAGTGGCACAATATTTTTGGGCTCTGACTGGCACAATATTACTGGTATCTTACTGGCAGAATATTACTGGTATCTGAATGGCACATTATGACTGGTATCTGACTGGCACAATATTACTGGGCTCTGAGTGGCACAATATTACTGGGCTCTGAATGACACAATATTCCTGGTATCTGACTGGCACAATATTACTGGGCTCTGAGTGGCACAATATTACTGGGCTCTGAGTGGCACAATATTACTGGGCTCTGATTGGCACAGTATTACTGGTATCTGACTGGCACAATATTACTGGGCTCTGACTGGCACAAAATTACTGGGCTCTGAGTGGCACAATATTTTTGGGCTCTGACTGGCACAATATTACTGGTATCTTACTGGCACAATATTACTGGTATCTGACTTGCACAATATTACTGGGCTCTGAATGGTACAATATTCCTGATATCTGACTGGCACAATATTACTGGGCTCTGAGTGGGACAATACTACTGGTATCTGAATGGCACAATATGACTGGTATCTGACTGGCACAATATTACTGGGCTCTGAGTGGCACAATATTACTGGTATCTATAATTGTACAATTGTCACCTCGTGGGGCTCCTGTGTGTTGCATAATTAATGGCGGTCCCATGTGTGCATAATTATGGGGTGCTTGTTTGTGGCATATTTATTGGGCCCCATGTGTGGCATAATTAAGGGACTCTTTTGTGTGGCGTAATTAAGGGACTCTTTTGTGTGGCATAATTATGGGGCACCTGTGTGTGTGTGGCATAATTATGGGGCACCTGTGTGTGTGGCATAATTAATTGGGCAGAGGTGAGGCATAAATAGTGGGGCTCTGGTGTGGCATAATTTATGGGGCTCTGTTGTTGCATAATTTATGGGGCTCCTGTGTGTGGCATAGTTATGGGGCTCCTGTGTGTGGCATAGTTAATAGGCCATCTAACTGGCATTACTAAGGAATCTGTTTGGCATTGTATTGGAGGAAATCCAGGGGGGTGATACCATGAGTTTTCGCACCGGGTGACACCAACCCTAGTGATGCCCCTGGGTGGACAGACTGGCTTCAGCAGCTTGTATTCGTGATATATCCTTCAGACATACAGAGAGTTATAATTCTCTTGTGTATCAGTTTAAATATACTTAATAGGTGTGCTAATGTGTCATTTGCTAAGAAGTCCAATGAAGAATCATGCTGTTGCTAGTACAACTTAGTCAGTGGAATTACTGGTTGTGTCAGGCGCAACAAATCCTCATATCTTTGATAAAAAAAATGTAGTCTAGCTGTTATCCATGTTCTTATTTACACTCCAGCCCTGAACAATAGCCAGTATGTTTAACATCTTCGCGACAATGAACGTGTCAGGCACATCCTGCCGGGAACTCTGTTCCCGACAATGGACGTGCCTGCCGGGAACTCTGTTTCCCGGACAATGGACCGCACATCCTGCGGTGAAAAAAGCGGTTTTCGCTTTGGCCAGCACCGAAATTTCCTTTCTGGGGAACCCACGATCTCCCCACGGAGTGATCGTGGGCGCCATATTGATGAAGCAGCATACTCCGTCAATATGGCTCTGCCCTCTTGTGGTCAGAGCTTCAGAAGTGAAAGATAATTCACTTCCGTCCCTCTGAATATGGTGCTTGACTTAAAAAAAGATTTAATTAGCTTAAAACTGGTTTTATGGTTAGATTGGCCTATAGGGTTCAAATTAAATAATTTTTAGCATAAGGGAAAGGGTTAAAATTAAAATTAAATTATATTAAGGGATAGTATAAAGGTTAGAGTTGGGGTTAAAAGTTCAATATAGGAAAAAAAACAAATAACACTATTTTTGGTTTTTGTCCATAACTCGCAAAAAAAATACCAAAAAATATGGAAACATGCATATTTCTGACCTCGGGACAACATTTAGAAAGTATTTAGACAGGGTCTTTTTTAATGATGTAAATTGTGTAAATTATATTTTAGGTCAAATCTCGAAAAAGTGTCTTTTTTAAAAAATGTTTCATCATATTTTATGATTTTGTTGTAGTAAATGATACGATATGATGAACATTATGGTATCTAATGAAAGCCCTTCTTATGACAATAAAAACAACATATAACGTGTGTGGGTACAGTATGTGAGAAAGAAGAAAATTGCAGCTAAACACAAACACCCCAGAAATGTCAAAACAGCTATTGTCACCAAGGGAAAGTCAAGGTAAAAATGTCTTGTCACTAAGGGGTTAACTGGAAATGCTGTTGTTTAGGCCAGAACATTTAAAGATGGTTTACCACTGTTTATAACTGTAAATATCCATGTCCAGTATGTTTGACTGTAAACTCTGGTCATATAGATGTTTCACTTGTCACCTTCATTCATGGTCATAACAATATTATACACATATACATGTATATTGCTATTTAAGTGATTTTTGTGTATAAGGCCAACAAACTAGCCTAAATATGAACCATGTTCATTACCCCTACTTTAGTAACAGATGCTATCATCCAAAATAGCCACCAGGTAAGGTAGGGTGTACTCTTCTGAGCTAAGGTAAAAAGGGACAAGACTTGCCAGACTATGTTTTATGTTAGACTTAGTATGTAAAATAAATGTTTTAAATATGTTTGACAAACGCTTAATGCTAAATTTGAATGTGACGAGAATATATTTATGTATTTTGTATTTTTAGCTAATAAAATATTTAAAAAGTGAAGAAAAGAAGCTCACATGCTTTGGGGAACATTTAAAGGTTTTATATAATGACAATGATCAATAAGTATATACTGTCAAATATAAATTCATATCAAGGATTTAAATGATGATGCCAATAAGCAGTAGGTATAAATAAGTATTGAATAATAAATACATATAAAGGATTTATACACCAATAAGCCATAACATTATGACCATCAGGGAATACTGTTTCCATGAAAGGGTGTACATTGTCTGCAACAATGCTTAGGTACATGTCAAAGTAACATCCACATGAATGGCCTGTTTCCCAGCCGAACATTGCCTCCACCGGATGCTAATGAACAGTAGGAATACGTAACCAGTGACCAATAAATATATCTAAATAAGCAGTAACTTTATATACAAGGCTTTTTGCCAATAGAAAATCTGAATAATGTATGTGATGCCAACAAGCAGAATCTTTATATGCATGGCTTATACGCGAGACCAATCAAAATATCTAAATGATGTATATGATGCCAATGAGCAGTAAATACACACATTTGTATATAATGCCAATGAGCAGTAAAAACATAACATTTATTTAGCATGTCAATGAGCAGTAAATGCATAAAACTTTATATGATGCCAATGAGCAGTAAATGCATACACATTTATCTAATGCCAATGGGCAGTAAATGCATACAATTTTATATAATGCCAATGAGCAGTAAATATTTCAACTTTTATATCATGCCAATCAGTAGTAAATGCATAACACTGTATATCATGCCAATTAGCACTACATGCATAAACTGCTATATTTTGACAACCAGCAGTATATGCATAAACTATTATATCATGCCAATCAGCTGTAAATGCATACACATTTATATCAAATAAAAAAAAAGAGGCGCAATTTCAGGCACCCAAAAGTATCTGGATGTCAAAAAACAGGAGCAATACATAAGACAAAGTGATTCCACCTTTATGTGTCATACTTTTTATTAATAACCCTTACTTCTCGTAACTCTCAAATAATGATTACCTCATAGCAGCAGTACTCCAGCACTCAAGTCTTTTCCTGCAGAAAAGTGAGAAATATAAATTTTACAGGACCTAGGATTGCAATTAACATACAGTGAGCCATAAA
Source organism: Pelodytes ibericus (assembly GCA_036172795.1). Classification (NCBI taxonomy): domain Eukaryota; kingdom Metazoa; phylum Chordata; class Amphibia; order Anura; family Pelodytidae; genus Pelodytes; species Pelodytes ibericus. Next base: position 188,974,842 of record CM069859.1, read on the forward strand.
GAAAAGGATGTGTCCAAATAACTGAGGCAAGAGGGGGGTAACCTGTAATAGGCTTAGACTATGACTTAAAGCTGTTTGACAGCTTGACATGTGCCAAAAACAATATTTGGGAAAGACAAAAAGATATCTTAAGGAGAGAATGAGAGCACATTTAGGAGCCATAGAGAATAATGACAGTACATAATCCAATTAATAATAATTTTCGCAACTGTAATGGAGGAAACCTAAAACTTTTTATTTAGCTATAAAAAAAAAAGTTGCAGACAGCTGTACATAAGGGTAATTTAGAGTATGGTGAAAGGATGAGGGCGCTGGTAGTTACGCAGGGAACACTTTTAAAAAATAAAAATATATATAGTGCAACAGAGTACAGGTGTATATTGTGTGAGAAAATACATATATCTGAGTACACTCACAAGCGACCATGTAAAACAGGCATCAAATGGGATTTTGGTAAAAAAAACTTCTGTTTTTAATCCGTAGAAATGGAATAAAACGAGAACATACATAGAGTAGTACAGTGGAAACAATGGGGGTCTGCGCGTGGCACTGCACTTACAGAATCCAAATGTAAACAAGCGTCTAAGGTAAGGTCCACAGGGGTTACTGGCTGAAGTCCCAGTCTGGTAAAAAGGTTCTCAACGCGTTTCTCCGGGGAAAAGTCGTAGGTCCCGGCTTCCTTAGGAGTAGAAATGAACATATTGCGCAGACCCCCATTGTTTCCACTGTACTACTCTATGTATGTTCTCGTTTTATTCCATTTCTACAGATTAAAAACAGAAGTTTTTTACCAAAATCCCATTTGATGCCTGTTTTACATGGTCGCTTGTGAGTGTACTCAGATATATGTATTTTCTCACACAATATACACCTGTACTCTGTTGCACTATATATATTTTTATTTTTTACGTTCCCTGCGTAACTACCAGCGCCCTCATCCTTTCACCATACTCTATCATATATATAGCACATTGAGGAGTGCTAAGAGTGGCAACGGTTGTACAAAAAGGGTATTTATTGTTACTTTGTAATTGTTTTATTTTTTGGTGATACACACTCCACTTTTTTCACATAAGGGTAATTTAGCCAGATATCTTAATAAACATGAGGCTTTTTGGATTTTTTAAATGAGATATTAGAAAACGCCTGAATTAAGTAACAGACATTATACATTTTATTAATTCATAAAATGTATGGCTCCTAACAGGGCCGGCCTTAAGTGTTCCGGCACCCTGTGCGGGCCTTCCCCGTGGCGCCCCCACCCCATGCCTGTCTCTTTCCTCTCCCTCCATGTATGTCTCTCCCTTCCCATGTTTGTCCCTTTGCCCTTCCTTGCTATGTCTATCTCTCTCCAACTCCCCCATACCTTTTCTCTCTCCCCCTTCTTCCCCATATCTATTCTCTCTCCCCCTCCTCCCCATATCTGTTCTCTCTCTCCCCCTCCTCCCCATAGCTGTTCTCTCTCCCACTCATGTATGTTTGCAATTGCTTTCATGCATTTCCTAACCATTCCTTGATCAGCTTAAATACCCATAACAGTGTCACGTGATTATTTTTGCTCACGTTATACTAAGTATAACATCCCTACCCTGAGAAGGGTAGCTAAACAGGAACACTCGAGAGAGGGTTACCTCTGAGAAGGGTAGTTAAACAGGAACACCCGAGAGAGGGTGAGCTCTGAGAAGGGTAGCTAAACAGGAACACCCGAGAGAGGGTGAGATCTGAGAAGGGTAGCTAAACAGGAACACCCAAGAGAGAGTGAGGTCTAAGAAGGGATAAAGAAGGGTAGCTAACAGGTACACCCGAGAGGGTGAGGTCTGAGAAGGGTAGCTAAACAGGAGGAACACCCTAGAGAGGGTGAGAAATGAGCAGGAGAGACTTTAAGGGAGCAGCCTAGCTGAAAAAATCTTGCTGTAGCCAGTGTCTCAGGAGATGCTGAAAAACACCTGCCAGGCTGGTTGAGCTACCCAGGTTTAGTTTCCCAGTTCCTGGAGAGGGTCACAATTCAAATGAGCTTTAAGCAGAGGATCAGGAACAGAAGGAGCAGCTCTCAGAACTCAGGCATCCAACTTCAATGAATAGAACTGTTTGCAATCCACTGCAACTATTTAACATGGGTGTGTTGCAAAAGTCAATGAGCCCACCTGACACCAAACAGAGGAGAAGAAATACAAGCAAAGTAAGGTAGGGAGGCCTCTAGAGGAGGCAGGAGGTATATAAGCACATAAATGATGACTTTTAAATATTTCTGGGTTGCAGATAGAGTTGAGCGGACACCTGGATGTTCGGGTTCGGCAGGTTCGGCCGAACTTCTAAAAAATGTCCGGGTCCGTGCTCGAACTTGACCCCAAACTTGGCCCCGAACCCCATTGAAGTCAACGGGGACACAAACTTTTGGCCACTAAAATGCCTCTAAAAAAGGCCTGGAAAGGGCTAGAGGGCTGCAAAATGAAGTAAAATGTGGGTAAGAGTAGGACAAGTGCCCTGCAAGCAAATGTGGATAGGGAAATAACTTAAAATAACATAAAATACATACAATTACAAATACAGCTGAGCCATAAAATAGCACTAGATGGAATCTTTGATTTTAGCTTTGGAAGAACATAAATCTAAATCTAAAGCATGGCTGCCAGGAGGATCAACAGAATTATCCATTTGAGAGAGGGTTGGAGTGCAGGGTATTCTCTTTCAGTTTATACTAAGTGACCCATAGTGTGGGGGTTCCAGACCCCGTCTCCAACAGGCTAGGGGTCCCTTACCTGCATCCACTCCCGTTGCTGCCCGACGAAGGGGAAGGCCGCCGCGTGGTAGGCCGCATCCCCGGACTCCAGTAACTCGCGTCCCGCGAGTTGCTGGTGCTACTGTTATTTCGGATGGCAGAGGGGCGTGGCCTATTGCGCAATGGTGCAGATCTATTGGTGGAGACAGCAGGGGTGTGGCCAGAGGCCAGTGAGTGTCAGGCTTTCCTATGTGAGTGGGTGGACTTCCCTGATTGGAGGAGGCGGGGAGGTACACTTGACAGCCCATAAATACCAAGCACTGACTTCAATCTCTTACTGTCCATCTCGTAGATGGAAGTGCCATCCAATCGGGTCCGGTGACACACGAAACACTTCCTCTTACTCTCTTCATTGGTCACCGGCACAAAGAAACCCTCACCTTCAATATTATTACATCTCCGCTATTCCCTGTCATCCTGGGGCTCCCTTGGCTTCGCAAGCATGACCCGAACATCCAATGGTCCCTTGGAAAGGTGGTCTTCTCCTCATTGTTCTGCAAAAGTCAGTGTCTCGCCTCTGCAACCCTTGCTACAACGTCAAATTCTGTAACAACACCCAACACCAGTCTTCAACTCCCGGTACAGTATCTTCCCTTCAGTAGAGTCTTCGACAAAAAAGAGGCTGAACTCCTCCCTCCACACCGCTCCTATGACTGCCCGATAGACCTACTACCGGGCGCCGCCATTCCATTCGGGCGTATTTTCCCCTTATCTGAACCAGAATTGGCGGTACTCAAGGACTATATAGAAGACAGCCTCCGGAAGGGGTTCATTCAGCCATCAACCTCCCCTGCAGGGGCCGGTATTTTCTTTGTGGGAAAGAAGGACGGAGGCCTTCGACCATTTGTCGATTATCGAGAGTTGAATAACATTACCATAAAGAACAAGTATCCACTCCCTCTCATCACAGAACTGATGGACCGACTTCGATAAGCCCAAGTTTTCTCTAAACTCGACCTACTAGGAGCTTACAACTTGGTTCGAATCCGCAAAGGGAGATGAGTGGAAAACAGCATTCCGAACTCGTTATGGACATTTCGAGTACAATGTCATGCCCTTCGGTCTGTGCAACTCTCCAGCCACTTTCCAACATTTCCTCAACGATGTCTTTCGAGACCTGTTGGATTCGTGTGTGGTGGTGTACCTGGATGATATTCTGGTTTACTCATCTTCATTACAAGAACATCGAGAACATATGAAACTCGTCCTCACTCGCCTTCAAGAGAACCATTTATACGCCAAAATTGAAAAGTGTATCTTTGAAGTCACCACAGTATCATTCTTGGGGTATATCATCTCCCCCGGTCATATTCATATGGATCCCTCTGAAGTCTCCACTATCCTGGAATGGCCTGTACCCACTACAGTAAAAGGCGTTCGAAAATTCGTGGGATTTTCAAACTTCTATAGACGCTTTATAAAAAACTTCTCTCAAATTGTCCAACCCATTACAAGTCTAACCAAGAAACATACTCCCTTCAAATGGACTCCCCAAGCACAACAGGCATTCCAAAACCTAAAGCAGAGTTTCACCCAAGCACCTGTGCTGGCCATCCCTGAACCCACACAAGCATATTCACTCGAAGTAGATGCCTCCGAATATGCAGTTGGAGCCATACTGTCCCAACGATCCCCTGAGAGTGGAATCCTCCCCCCAGTGTCCTATTTCTCCCGGAGACTCACAACCCCAGAAAGCAACTACAGTGTGGGAGATCGGGAATTGTTGGCCATTGTGTTAGCCCTTCAAGAATGGAGACATTTACTGGAGGGAACTATACATCCTATCACGGTTTTCACTGATCATCGGAATCTCGAATATTTAAGAACAGCAAAAAGATTATGCCCCCGACAAGCCAGATGGGCTCTCTTTTTTACCCGCTTCAAACTTCACATCACATACCGTCCCGGAATCAGAAATGGGAAAGCAGACGCCCTGTCGCGAATCCATGAACCCGTTCAAGTCGAGACTCCCTCGGATGACACCATCCTCCAATCTCACCATTTCATGGCTGCACAAACTACTCTAATTGAGAGAATTAAAGAACAAAGTAAGAAGCACACGCTGTCACCCCGTTTACCTCCTCTCAGAACAGAACAAGGCCTTTTTTACAAGGAGGACCTCCTATTCGTCCCTCCAGGCTCCCGGGAAGAGGTCCTTCAGGTCATCCACGATCACCCTTTGGCCGGCCATGGAGGATTGAAGAAAACTCTCACTCTAGCCCTACGACATTTTTGGTGGCCTACCATCAGAAATGATGTTCAACGGTATGTTCGAGCCTGTCCGGTATGTGCCCGTAGCAAGGGAAGTCACCAACTACCTACCGGACTTCTACAGCCCTTGCCTATCCCTGATCAAACCTGGGAGGCCATCACAGTGGACTTCATCGTCGACCTGCCTATTTCAAACCAACACAATACTATCATGGTTGTGGTGGATCGACTCACCAAGATGGCACATTTTATCCCGGTAACCCGACTTCCCACAGCCACTGTTACAGCAGAATTATTCATTAGCAACATCTTCCATCTGCATGGAATCCCTCGCTCTATTTTATCCGATAGAGGAGTACAATTTACTTCAAGATTCTGGAAAGCATTCTGCCAAGGACTAAAGATTGAACGCTTATTGACCTCAGCCTACCATCCCCAATCTAATGGACAAACCGAGAGGATAAACCAAATCCTTGAACAATACCTCCGATGTTATATCACCCATGCACAGGACAACTGGTATCGTATGTTACCATTGGCAGAATTCTGTTATAATAACCATCTCCAACGTTCCATTGGAATGTCACCCTTCAAGGCCAATTATGGATTCCATCCCACATTCATCCCTCATTACTCCCAAGTCCAAACCATTCCCACTGTTACGGATCGTCTCCAACTAATAACACAAGGGATAGTCCAATAAAAGCGACATCTTTCTCAAGCCCAGGAGAACTACAAAAAACAAGCTGATCGACACCATAGAGACTATCCGGCCTACCAAGTAGGAGACAAAGTGTGGCTCTCCTCCATCAATCTGAAACTTCCAGGTCCCGCAAGAAAGCTTCAACCCAAATTTGTAGGTCCCTTCCCAATCACCGCCCTTATTGGTAAATCAGCTGTCCGTCTTCAACTTCCTGATGCTTGGCGTATTCATTCCACCTTCCACACATGTTTGCTCAAGAGATGGGTACCTAATCCTCGAACAAGAGATTCCCAACCTCCTCCCATCCTTATAAACGACTCAGAGGAATATGAAGTCGCCCAGATCCTGGATTCCCGTATCCATCGTGGTAGATTCGAATACTTGGTACAGTGGAGAGGATATTGTCCCGAAGAAAACTCCTGGGAACCTGTATCCCATATTCATGCTCCTGCTAAGATCAGAACTTTCCACATACTACACCCAAGTCGTCCTACTCCTTCACCCGACCGGAGGTCGTGCCTCAGGGGGGGGGGCTCTGTGGGGGTTCCAGACCCCGTCTCCAACAGGCTAGGGGTCCCTTACCTGCATCCACTCCCGTTGCTGCCCGACGAAGGGGAAGGCCGCCGCGTGGTAGGCCGCATCCCCGGACTCCAGTAACTCGCGCCCCGCGAGTTGCTGGTGCTACTGTTATTTCAGATGGCAGAGGGGCGTGGCCTATTGCGCGATGGTGCAGATCCATTGGTGGAGACAGCGGGGGTGTGGCCAGAGGCTGCCACTCACCCCAGTGAGTGTCAGGCTTTCCTATGTGAGTGGGTGGACTTCCCTGATTGGAGGAGGCGGGGAGGTACACTTGACAGCCCATAAATACCAAGCACTGACTTCAATCAGTGCTTGTGTATTGAGCTGCTAAGTGGTGTATACCCTTGGTTCCTTCCCAGAGTTCTTTTCCCTTGTCTTACCTCCTGTTCTCATTGATTCCCCGGATTTTGACCTTGGCTTTCCTCCTGGACATTCTGATTTCTCCTGCCCTTTGATCCTGGCTTGAATTGTTTATTCTCTGGTTACTCCAACCAAGATCCTGCTCTCTGCTGCTCCCCTGTGGCCACTCACGACCCTCCTGCCATAGGCTCCCAACCCCAAACCTGACACATAGGTTGAGGAGGCGGTGACCGTGGCGGTGTAGGTGGAAGCGGCGCTGGAGGAGGAGGAGGTAGCCAGAATTTTTCAAAGTGCGCTGTAAGCACAGTATTGGACTGTTCTATTTGACTCTCAGATATGAAGTGCACCGCAAGACGCAAATGTACTATTTACCACCCAAAACTATAACAATTTTTCAAAGTGCGCTGTAAACACAGTATTTGACGGTTCTATTTGACTCTCAGATATGAAGTGCAGGACGCAAATGTAATATTTAACACCAACAAATTGCAGTATTTAAAAATGCCTAGATGTTGCCCAATGAGCTAACAGAACAGGTTAAAGTCATGTGCCTGGAACATTAAAGTCATGTGCCTGGCACACATGCAGTTGCAAGTGCACTACACTCTCTGTGGCACTGGGCTCAGAGCAGGGTACAAATATGTAGTATAGCACCCACTAAAATAATCACTGTAATTTGAATAATCGCTGTAGGATTATGCACCTCAATTTGCCAGTATTATGCCACCCAATATGCCAGGATTATTATGCCACTCAATATGCCATGATTTTCCCACACAATATGCCAGGATTATGCCCCTCAATATGCCAGGATTATGCCTCTCAATATGCCAGGAGTTAGCCCCCCAATATGCCAGGATTATTATGCCACTCAATATGCAAGGATTATGCCCCTCAATATCCCAGGACTATGCCTCTCAATATGCCAGGATTATGCCTCTCAATATGCCAGGAGTTAGCCACCCAATTTTCCAGGATTATTATGCCACTCAATATGCCAGAATTATTATGCCACTCAATATGCCAGGATTTTCCCACACACTATGCCAGGATTATGCCCCTCAATATGCCAGGATTATTATGCCACTCAATATGCCAGGATTATGCCCCTCAATATCCCAGGATTATGCCCCTCAATATGCCAGGACTTAGCTACCCAATATGCCAGGATTATTATGCCACTCAATATGCCAGGATTATTATGGCACTCAATATGCCAGGATTATGCCCCTCAATATGCCAGGATTATGCCTCTCAATATGCCAGGACTTAGCCACCCAATATGCCAGGATTATTATGCCTCTCAATGTGCCAGGATTTAGCCACCCTCTTCCTCCCCCCTTCCCCCTTACTTACTTCCTCGCTGCTGCTCTGTCTCCCGGTGCTGCAGGTCCGTGGCTGTGAGGGAAGCGTTGTGCGTTCCCGTCCAGCCAATGCGCATTCAATAAAAACTTAAAAAAACTTTAAGCAAACTTTATTGAATCCGCATCGGCTTGAGGGGAGCGCACAACGCTTCCCTCACAGCCATGGACCTGCACCGGGAGACAGAGCAGCAGCGAGGAGGTAAGTAAGAAGGAAGGGGAAGGATTTTTTTTTTCACGTTTCCGGCGCCCCCTGCTAAGTTGCGCCTTAGGCGGCTGCCTAGGTCGCCTTACAGTTGGTGCCGGCCCTGCCGAACCCCAAACTCCAACACGAACATACAGTGGAATGTCCGTGTTCGGGTCCGGGGTCCACAAACCGTACTGTTCGGTACGAACCCGAACAGTGCGGTTCGGGTTCGCTCAACACTAGTTACAGACAGTGTTTTAGCAGACCCTGTAGGTATGCATACAGGGCAGGAAATAAAGAGAAAGTAGAGACAGGGGTTAGCAAAATATATATATATTTATATATACATATATATATATATGGCTGCAGCAACACTTATATGATCATCAACAGCCCTCCTGCGAGATCTCCGTCTATGACTCAGCCCCTCAATGACACAGGCATGCTTTGTCAGCATAGTCAGAATCCGTGACATGTCTCTCCACCTCCTTTCTTAAATAGTGGTTTGACATACACAGCAGATGTGTAAATCCAAGAATTGATTATCCTGCCCCAAATCATGTGTAGCTATTTGGTCATAAACAGCAACAAATAACATTACTGTATTTACTCGAATACAACACTTTTTAATATCCTGGATCTTCCTCACTAGCAGCCTGTCGATGTCTGCGCAATGCGTGCACACATCCTCTGTTGCTGCCTGGCACTTCCGCTGGAACTTCTACACTGGAAGCCGGGAGGTCATGTGGTCTTTCTGGCGGACATTCACCGGCTGCCCCCACTAAACACCAGGGATAATGGAGGATTATAAGTCTGGGAGGGCGGGGGGCAGTATTGGCTAAGTATGGGGCGGTGGTGAGGGGCAGCATTGGCTGTAGGGGGATGCTTTGGCTAAGTCTGGGGGGGCAGATAGCTGTGTGGTGGGATTTGCTAAGTCTGGGGGGCAGATGGCTCTGTGGGGGAAACATTTGCTAAGTCAGGGGGGCAGATAGTTATGTGCAGGGCAGCATTGGCTAAGTCTGGGGAGCAAATGGCTGTGTGGGGGGCTGCATTGGCTAAGTCTGGGAGCAGATGGCTGTGTGTGGAGATGCATTGGCTAAGTCTGGGGAGGCAGATGGTTATGTGGGGGGATGCATTGGCTAAGTCTGCAGGGAGCAGATGGCTGTGTGGGGATGCATTGGCTATGTCTGCAGGGGGCCGTTGGCTATGTGGGGGGATGCATTGGTCAAGTCTGCAGGGAGCAGATGGCTGTCTGGGGGATGCATTGGCTAAGTCTGGGGGGGGGGGGGGCGGGGTAGATGGCTTAGTGGGGATGCATTGGCATCCTCATTTTTATTAAATATGAAAAAACTGATTACATGTGAATATTTAAAGTAAAACTTTTTTTCCTATAGGGTAGTCTTATATTCAGGCTTTTCATTTTTTTACCGAAATGAATATCCAAAGTTTGGTTGGGTCATCTTATTATCAGGGTCGTCTCATATGCGAGCAAACACGTATATATAAGACATTATACATACACTTATAAAATCTCATGGACAAATACAAACTGTAAAATCCAATCAAATATCAAGCAGCAATATATCATATAGAGTAAGCCAGGATGTGAGCTGCCAACTGTCATAATTTGACATATACATTTTAAAAAAAAGTTTTCTTCATAATTTCCAAATCCTCTCTCTCTATATCTTTTAAATCTAGAAAAAGTCAATTTCTGATCTACAAGTTGGGGTGGTAAGGAGGATTCCCCACTTATTAACATCAAGAGAATGTAGGAATATATTAAAATTCTCCATTAAACCATTCCAAATAAAGAGACGGTTGTCTATAGAATGCCAGGAGGCCACCAGGTTTGCCTCCCACTTGTGATCAGAAAATACGTTTTCATTCCCCAAGCAGCAATAAATAAATTGGAATAGTTTGGGGCAAACCTGGTAACAATAAACGTAACTATATTTTGAAGGCAACATTCATCCGGAACCGAGAAACAACCAAACAATAAATAAATAATATCCCTTTAAATGTTGACTACCGTGGAATTAATAAACATTGATCTCTGATTAAGAAGAATCAGGATTTAGATGATGTGATCACAATGTATTGTATTCAAAGGCGCACCTAAATTAAAAACACAATTAGTCAAGAGATATTTAACCCCTTCAGGACAATGTTGTTGTTTTTTATGTTCATTTGGGAATAGAGACATTTTACACCTGTAGCGATGGTGTGTTTTAAATGACATATTATATATTGTTTATTTAAGAACAGATAGGGCTTTGTTTTGAGAGTAGTTTTAGAGACTTGACCATGTGTGTAGTGTATAAAACTGAATAAACATTGTAAAAATGACAAAAAAGTGTTTTTTTTATTTTTCTGGGACACAGTATATCTCTCTCTGACACAAGGTCAAAATGTGTCAGTGACAGAAAGATAGGAATTTGACAATGAGTGTTCACACAACACTGATTGTCATGTATTGTATTTTTTTTTTGCATTTTTTTTTTTCCACCTCATTCTTCTGAAAAACTGTTTGTAACCCCTTGCTGGAAGAGCTGAATCAGGTTTCCCAAATACAGAGGGTTGTTTTGTGGATGTATACGTGAGCAGAGAGTGGTCTATCCAGTGTAAGAGTCTCACCTATTTCTCAATACTACAGACCTGCTCTTTTACAACATACTACACTATAAGTGGTTATCTGTGTTTTTTTTTTTCTTTTGAGACACAAGTATGATTTAAAGAATTTTGTAGGGAAGTATATTTAAACTTTTACCCCATTCTAGATGTGAGCTATATCTTTCTACTCTGTAGTTGATATATAGTGTACCTGTTTTATGTATTTTGTGTATCTCCACCGTTTACACTACTGAGGACGTCCCCCGTGAGGAGCGAAATGCGTAGTGTGTGAATGGAGACTTGCTGTGAATTTGATTTTATCATTGTCTAGATGCCCAGGTTGCCAAAATGTTGAGTATTCTTCTGACCTGCCTGTGTATATCTGTTGGCAAGTTTTTATAAAGCGAGAGTTTTTCATCTGTGACTGATCATCTTAATGAAAGGGCAGCTTTCGGTAACAATAATTAATTGAGCCTTATTAGCAGTTGAGTTGGTTTTCAGTGCAATTCTAATGAGAGTGTCTTTTCAGTACAGTGTAACTGTTTTGACCTTTTATACAGTGTAACACTATGTATTTTTCTCTTTTCCTATCCATCCACATGTCCAATTGAAACTCTGTGGAGATACGCTATCCCTATTTTAGTACAGATATTTATACAACAGTGGAACTCTTGTTTAGTTCACAGTGAAGAACAGCCTATTAGCAATAGAAAAATATGTTTGTTTAGTTAGCAATAATACAAAAGCCGCTGGGTTCCCCTGAGCTAAAGTCTGCTGTACTACACATGGTGTATTTGAACTAAAATTGTAAGTCACTGTACATGTAAAACAATAGCTCAATTGAGTAACTTAAAATAATAAACACAAGAAGTCATTACTGAGTGTCATTAAACTAAAAAAAAACAAACAGAAAGTTGTATTCCTTAGGACAAGGAAAGGGTGTAATAACCCAGATAGAAGTTGTCAACTGGGTCTGAAGGTCTTAAGATTCTCTGACCCTATTTATCCTGCAAAACAAGAGAAGAAAGAATACAAATAAGCAAGCACGGAGCAATTACAAAAATACATTTTTCTAGTAAATATCACTAAATATACATTTATAAAATTATATACAAATATTAAAATAGTCAATAACCAAGATATAAGTGGTTTATAGCAATGTAACTCACCCAAAATACACTCTCAAAATGTCACAGGCAGGGTCCAGGTGGCATGGGCACTTGAGTGCCCAAGTTCAGGAGTTACAGTGCAGATATGGAGGTACAGGACCTGGCGCAGGGTAACTGCATTCCCCCGGAAGTTTGAGGCACCAGGTTTGTTCAGTCATATACCAGGGCCCTGTGGAAGCAGCTGCTGTGTCCAGTATACAAAGGCAGAAACTGGAAAAACCCTGGATCCTCCTGGAGCATGAAACACAACTATGATAGGATAGCAGATTGTTGCAGGCTGAGACAGGCAGAGAGACCAAGCAGAAGCTTAGAACAGGGAAACCCTTTAACATGAATCTGGAAAGGCTCCTAAAAGGGTTCTAAGGCAGGGCAAAACTATAACAGGGCATTCCCCCTATGGGGCTCTAAGACAGGGCATCCCATTAAGGGACTCCGGTCAAACTAGGTGCTGGATTATAGCTAGACTTGGGCAGGTGCCGGGCTATGGCTAGGCTTGGGCAGGTGCCAGACAATAGCTAAACTTGTACAGGTACCACCCTTTGGCAAGACTTGGCCAGGTGCCATTCTGTGGATAAGCTTAGACAGGTGCCGGACTATAGCTAGACTTGGGCAGGTGCCACTCAAACTGGGCAGGTGTTGCTCTGTGGCCAGACTGGGGAAGGTAACGTTCTGTGGCCGAACTAGGGTAGACACAAAGTACAGGGATACATGAATGCAGATAAAAGATGGGAACCAGCATAAACAATAAACAAGTGAGCAAAGTAAGAAGGATACAGAAATGCCCGGATGAACCTGCATTCTGGATGACTCGTGAGACTTATAAATATTAACAGGGTCTTTCAAACATCTATGAGAAGCAACTGACGTGACCAGGCACTTATAATGCAGATGCATACATTATTGTATTTTCTTCTTATGGAGGTTTTCAAATAGTTCCTCAAGAGGATGTGCCATCCAGAAGCTCTGAAAATACTGCAAGTGTCTGATGACTCTGATGTAATATAGTTGTTTAGATAACATAATGCAGCGTTCTAGGGCACGGGAGTCCAACATGCGGCCCGCTTGAGAGTGGCAGCGGAAGCCGCACCGCTGAGCTGCTCCAACAAAGTGTGCACTGGGATGTCACTGACACCCAGTGCTCCAACAGGGTCAGAGCGCAAGGAGACGGACCTTTCTCCCCTCACACAAGGGAGAAAGCTCCGCCCCTTCGCACTCTGACCCTGTTGGAGCACCGGATGTCAGTGGTGTGTGTATGAGGAAGTGTGACTCAATATGTGTGTGTGGATGTGTGACTCACTGTGCGTGTGGTAGTGTGACTCAGTGTGTGTGTGTGTGTGTGTGTGTGGCTGCATGTGTGTGTGTGTGTGTGTAAGTTTGACTGTGTATGTGTGTCTATGTATGAACGTGTGAACGTGTGTGCCCCTTGCCGACACAGGACGGACTAGCACTGAAAGAGAGATTGTTTTTTATGTATATATTTTTATTTACCTAAAAAAGTAAATAAATCAATATTTTAAAGTGTCATTTTCAATATGCATTAGTTTATTGCAAAAGTATGCTCAAATGCTAAATCAACCCCTCTTTAGTCTCTATCCCAGTCTAGAGCAGGGCATGCTTGGTTCTTCCTCACCTTGAGGGCAAGGCATATATAAACAGGTATGTTATGTATTGCAGGAATTAACTTTATAGCATGTATAGAATAATCATTCAAGCAGGCATACATACAACCTATTCCTAAAAAGTTTAATCATTGCTTATATCAGGACTGCACTGCAGCTGTATTTTAACAATAGCAGGTCTAAAAGGTGTTAAGAGTCTCACTACACAGTAGGGGTTATGTTTACAGAGCTATACTTCGTCAAAGTTCTAAAATGTACAGCAATCAGTATGTAAACTAACGGAATGTTCTTGCTGATTTCTACACCTTTAGAACCTACTCCCACATTTCACCCCTTATGAATAACAATCTGTATTTTATGTGACAATACATTACCTAGTTCAACTAAGGGTAAAGTGCTCAATGAATCTCATGTAATATATTTGCATGCCAACATTTTAAATAGCCGAAGAGAGACTCTTTTGTTGTGTATGAACTTTAAGGATGCTGGAAGAGTTCAATCAGATAATGTTGCCATGATGCCTCCATGAGCAGGCACCAGGAAACACTTAAAATGCCCCTCTGGCACACATAAGATCGCTCATAGGAGCAAAAGTATGCGCCATACCGGATCTGGAGCTGCCTTGTTGTTGGCTAGAGCTTCGGAAGCTATAAATCACAGCTTATGTTGTAGTTGCTGTACTGCCCCTAGTGGCTGTCTGCAATATTACAACAACACAAAAACAATAGGGTTGAGATCTGGGTTAGAGTAAAGTTAGGGTTAGTGTTAAAGTAAGGGTGAGGGTTAAGATTAGGTTGATCATTGGGGTTGGGGCCAAAAGGTCACTGTTGGGGGAAATTGTTAGGGGAAAAATGCTACTTTAGGTTAGTGCCCTATAACTTGCGAAAAACAAGTAAACAAAACATCAACTCAAGACAAAATTTAGAAGCTGGAATGCCACATGTTAGAATTTTGGGAATATCATTGAGTGAAAGATGCAGGCAGGTCTCTGGAAGGTGTCTGACAGCAGAGAGGTGACATAATGTCAATAGATTGGGCACACCTTTTTAAATGACAAAAGTAGTTATGTGTGTGTTTTAAACACTATCTTTAGCTGTCTTTTGACTGCAAAGCTAGTTTTGCTAGACGCATCAAGCAGTGTTTGAAATAACTTGCCTCTATAGCTTTAGTGGTACCTGCTCTCCACCTTGGGAAATATTGTCAAAAAAAGAGATAGTGGAAGATCTAAGAACCATTATAGCAAAGTCACCAGGCATGTTGCAAATAATTTGACCTGCTTACTATTTAAATTATTTCAGTAGTGCAGAATCTGTTTCTATTATATATGCTATAATTGTAGCTCCTCTTTAGCCCTAATTGTTATTCTATGTATTTTTAGTTCTACTTGCATTTTTTATAACCTACTTTTACAACATTGATTGTTTTGAAAGCACAATTCCTTTTGGTTGATACATAACCTCATTCTCTGCACTTTGTATCTTTTGTTGTCAGTGTCTCATAAATCCTCTGGTGCTATAGTTCTGAATGTTGCTTTCTAATAAATTGATTAGAATTGCTACATGTATCCTATGACATATGTCATGCTCTGGGAATGTGTTTATTTCTTCTTCTAAAATCACAGCTTCTGTTGCTCTGTTGTAGTTGCTGGACAGCCTCTAGTAGTATTACAACAACACAAAAACAATAGGGTTGAGATCTAGGGTTAGAGTAAAGTTAGGGTAAATGTTAAAGTAAGGGTGAGAGTTAGGATTAGGTTGATCACCGGGGTTGGGGCCAAAAGGTCACCACTATTGGGCGAAATTGTTAGGGGAAAAATGCGACTTTAGGGTAGTGCCCTATAAGTTGCAAAAAACAACAGAAAAACTACTAAACGAAACATCAACTCATTACAAAATTTAGAAAATATTTAGATGGGGTCTTTTTAACCATTTCTAATTGTGTAAAAGACTTTTAGGTCTGCTTTTTACAATTGTCAGCATATTTTATAGTAAATTCTATAAAATACAAATAAATGTGTGATCAAAAGTTCTATGTACAACAGAAAATTTGTGTTTTACAATTAAAATAGCTACAGCTCAAACACACCTGCCACAAGTGTGTAAACACAAATAGACACAAAAGACAAATAAGGTGCCGCACTTGTAACCTGGTTTACCAGCCAATAGGTGAAACGCGTTGTGCCACGCTCATCACGGTAGTGGAATACGTGGATGCTTGCTACATCAGCATCGTTCAGATGAATTGTTCAACTATTCAGTCCATCCGATTGGAGCAACACATTTTAGTGATTTGTAAGAGAGATTGTTTTTTTACACTTCTTGAAAAAAAGTACTTTTTATTAATCTCCTTGCTGGCCCTTTTGAAGAACTCTTCTCCTTCTGTCCTGACTCCTGGATTTATCATTTCACATGTGGGGCTCCTCCAGTCTGTTATACTGAGCCATGTATCTGCTCAGCTAAAAGTGAGTGGTTTGGTTAAAGGGCACACACGCTTGGGAATACAAATTCATTACAATATTATGATTTGTCCGTATTCTGTTTTTTTTTTTTATCTTCTCTGTTCAATATCCTGAGGCTGAAAGCACAGAAGAAGGCTTACCTGAATATAAGTGTAACACTTGAATAACATACAAAGTGGTGTCTTAAGGTTACAAGCACAGCAGCAACATATTTGTCTGTTGTGTCTACAGTAAATTATGTGACATGATGAAATTAATGGTATCTCATGTAAATAAAAACAATATATAATATGTTAAAATTACAGTTAAACACAAAAACCGCAGAAGTGAAAAAGATCAACTTAAGCGCCATTTGTAGTTGGGTAAGTCATTTAGAATAGAAATAAAGTATTTACTTACAAAATATAATATATAAACACATTTAATGCAGTGTTAACACACTTTATCATGAATTGTATTACTGTGGAGCTCTGCAATACACTGATAGACACCCAATTCTAACCTCTTCAAAATCGGGAGTGTCCCTCCCAAATAGGGGTACTTGGCGGGTACACAGACAACATTCGAAATACTATTGCAAGTCAAGCACAGTTTTTGATATTTCTAGAAAATTTCCGTCACCTAAGGAAACGTTGCAGCGCTTCCGACAGCTGTCAAACACAGACCCCACAAACCTCCCTCAGACAGCTCTATGGAGACAGGCAAACTACCTCCGGAGGCCCGCCCCGATACACATTGCATCATGACCCCACACGGACCAATCGAGAGAAGGGCGAGACGTCACTGGTGTGTATTCTTACCTTCCCCAACATGGCGGCTCTTCCGGAGGCGGCCGGAGGGCAGGGGCGGATCAGACTGTGAAGGGACCGGAGGCTACGGATCTACGGGAGTGGACAAGGTCCGGACTGACACGGGAAAGCGGAAAAGAAGCCGTGGTCACCGCTGCTTCCCCGCTAATAGGATGGTGTGTGGGTAGAGAAGCGGGATCCAGGACCGCGAGTGGCGAACCCGAGGGAAAGAGATGACAGACATGAGAGGGGAGAAAAAACAGGTGATGAAAATAATACATAATATGTTCAAAGGAGTGACAGGTCAGATAGTCAGAGACAGGCAGCCCTAGGTAGGCTGTCATAAGAATGGCCAGACAGGCTGTAAGAGGGATGACAGCTGCAAGGGACAGAGAGACTGCAAAATAGAGAACAGCTGTAGTGACAGGAATGATAGGGACAGAGAGACTGCAAACGAGAGTAGCTTGGGTGGCAGACATGAAAGGGACTGGGAGGCACTAGAAATGGTCAGTATTGGCAGTAATAGCTTACCTTAACATTGCATCTGTTGTGGACTACTTTCTCATCATGCTCAGCCTTTTGAGCATAGCACACAGGAGCTGGAATGGCACAGATTAGTATATTGGGAATATCACTGAGTGAAAGATGCAGGCAGGTCTCTGGAAGGTGTCTGACAGCAGAGAGGTGACATAATGTCAATAGACTGGGCACACCTTTTTAAATGACACTTATGTGTGTGTTTTAAACAATATCTTTAGCTGTCTTTTGACAGCAAAGCTAGTTTTGCTAGAAGCACCAAGCAGTGTTTGAAATAACTTGCCTCTATAGCTTTAGTGGTACATGCTCCCCACCTTAGGATATATGTTCAACAAAAGAGATAGTAGAAGATCTAAGAACCATTATAGCAAAGTCACCAGGCATGTTGCAAATAATTTGACCTGCTTACTATTTAATCATTTCAGTGGTGCAGAATATGTTTCTATTATATATGTTATAATTGCAACTCCTCTTTTGCCCTAATTTTTATTCTATGAATTTTGAGTTCTACATGCATTTTTAATACTCTCCTTTTACAATTTGTTGACATTGATTGATTGTTTTGAAAGCACAATTCCTTTTTGGTTGATACATATCCTCATTCTCAGCACATTGTATCTTTTGTAGTCTGTGTCCTGAATGTTGCTTTCTAATAAATTGATGATAGGAATTGCTACATGTATCTTATGACATATGTCATGCTCTGGGAATGTGTTTTTTTTTCTTCTTCTTGCACTTGACAGTAATAATAATAGATCACAAATGTAGACTATACAAAATGAACACACTGCTGTGATTTTTAAAAAGCTACTAGTGCTTTACATGTTGTAAAACCATCTGATTATGAACTATTGATATTGTATTTGTGATAGCCTAGCTAATGCTTAAGGCCTTAAGTTGCCATGGTTTAAGAATAAATCCAGTGTTTAAGTACCGCTTTTGTTTACTTTATCTAAACTGATTGTGTTTAGTATAGTTTAGGAAAATAGGCTCTTAGTCCCTGAGGACGTGTGTCTGTTTGTTGTTATTGCTGTGATCAATACAGCTAGACAGCAACACAGACATGCAGAGGAGGGTGAAGCCAGCATACCCATACTGTCGTCAGGAGCACTGTTTGATGAACTGATGAAAAAAGCAACGCATTTTACAAATAGTTTTTTTTTTAAATGTAAATATTTCTTTAGCATGTATATTTGCAAGTAAGGGTAAGCAGTTTCCCAGGTCTTTTTTAAATTACTCAGGGCAACTACTAAATAGGATTATTTTGAATAATATTCAATAATACATTTTTTTAAAAATGTTGTTGGTGTAGAAATCTCAGAGATTGTTTAATATACCTATTTTTTTTTATGTATTCTCTCTTGCTAACTAGATAGATGTCATTTTTTGTTTCTTGTAATTTTTCTTACTTTTTTTTTTTTTTTTTTTTTTTACCAACTGGCATTTTAATTCACATTTGCTTGGCTGTTGAATGAATTAACTTTAAGTCACAACTTGACAAATTCCAGTAGCCAGGGCTCCTAACTCTGTTGATTCTTTTTCATAGATCTCTAAATTTATTGTTTCTCTGGCTCCTAGAAATTCCTAATCTTCCTAAATTAACTGAAGTCTCCAGATATTTGTCAATCGCTGAACTAAGTGACCATGATAGGATGTGTTATGTGTATCTCCTGTTCCCACTGAACAGAGGACAGGATGAGGAAGGCACGTGCGTCTCTTGTACAGCCTGCTACTCAGCACTGAACAAACTGCACTCATTATTTTTTGTAAGTGCTTTTATTGCAGGACTATGTAACGACAATAGGGTTACTGTTGATAGGTTGTGATATAACAGTTGTATTGTGTGGAAGTCTGGACCACCAGTCATTATGAAAAGCATTACTGGTCAAGCAGATCTGTTGCCTATAGCAAAAATCTTCAGTCTTACTGGTCCACCTCTGTGCCATCCTCTTATTTTTTTCCGTACTTGTACCAGAAACATGGAAATTTCCACTCATGGCAATCAACATCTTTGCTGGGTATGTTCCAGTATATGAATTGTGTGCAAACTGTGCAGGATCCAAGCTGGGAGGAGTCGCATAGTTGTGTTTTTAGCATAATGATTGCATGTCAAAATGCTGAAAATTAATCACCATATTATCTACAATGTACTGATAGACTTGAAAGTACGGTGAATCTGTAACAAGGTGGCAGCTATGAATATTTCTACATAATCTGGTGGTACTCACTAAGCATTTTCAGCGTCTTAAAAATAAATAAATAAATAAATATATATATATATATTTATCCCCCCCCCCCCCCCCCAGCAGGTATAGATTATTTGATACGCTACAAATCTGTGATAACAGGGATATCTATATCTCGAACTACCAGCAGTGAAGAGAAAAGTGAAAGGTCTTCCCAAGGTTATGTATAAGTAAGAGCAGTTTGGCAGACTTTTTGTAGAAATTTATTACCAGCAAATGAAGGGATGTTTTTTTTATTATTATACACTTTATTGCTATGTTTTATAACACTTTCTATTTAAACATTATTTTGATTAAAGAGTAAACATATTTTAGCTTCTAATATGTTTGCTAGGGCAAAAAAAACCCAGCAATATTAATCTGTTGAATGAGAATTTTTCTCTGCTTTACATAAATTTTGAATGATGCTCATGCAAGGTACCATTCAAAAGATATCCCATAGTCCTTTGCCCAAATCATATTTGTGTCACTGCTGCTTCACATCAGCATGGCATCTGCGCATGCGTCAAAGAACGGGAACGCACATCTTATTAGCAAGTCAGTAAGTAGTAAACAAGGGGTTGGGTAGGGGAGAAGAGGCATTTATCCTATTGTCATTTGGTCATGTGATATTAACTACTTGCAGGCTTTTTATTACACATGAGATAATTTTAGCATTTCAGTTGTATTTTAATGGTGTTTCTTTGCGTCAATTGTGGAAGAAAGTATATGGGAATTTCAAATGAAAATGTGAATGCTAAAGTGAAAGATTAGGAAGGATGACATTGGAGAATGAGTGACTGCGAATGTGTCTGCAAATGCTCAAATAAACACTGTAGTAGATGGGAGCAGGCAGACGTTGAGAGACACAAGATGTCGGCACTGTAGGCAAAGAAGGAGCACCAAACATGCTGAAAATTCATAGGTAGGCTGTTTGTTCCAGAATTATAAACTAGGATAAAAATTGTGTCTTAGGGGAAGCCTTTTATATGGCAATTTTTTTTTTTACGGTTTTATCCCTCTTTAATATAAATGAATTTGGCTTGTGCAGTATTGCTTTCAGGTGTACTCCAGAAATCATTTAATGTGTCTTTATTTTCATATCTTTAATTTCACGAGCAAATATCCATCTGACAGTCAGGCTCGGTATTCAGCTTTGTTTTTGATGCCCAGAAATAATCACTTGTTGTTGTTCCTGTTATTCTTTCCTTGGTCATTGTTTGATACAGTGGTACAAGCCATATTATATTCTGATTAAAAAAAGAAACTCCATCAGACTTTTTTTTTGCTTTTACATAGTGTCATTGCCATTAATAAATACATTTTTTTTTTTAACTGCCGACATCACGGGTGTGCAGAACGCCAACATCTCAGGTGGGTGGAGAGCTGATGTCACAGGTGAACGGCATGCCATCGTCATGCAGGGGCAGCTCACTGACTTCAAGTCAAAGAAAACTAAGTTCAAATCAGATCAATGAGTAGGCTTGTGTGTGTGTGTGTGTGTGTGTGTGTGTATGTATATATATATATATATATATATATATATATATATATATATACAAAATCCATTATTGAAATTAATTTGAAAGAATCTGCACTGTATATTTAACTTCTTTTCTCATATATTAATGTACCCATTCGGTTTTATCTCAATGTATATACATGATTATGCAAATACCTTGCACCCATTCTGTTCACGTACATTTCGATTAAATAGTATGGGTGCAAGGGGTGTGTGTGTGTGTGTGTGTGTGTGTGTGTGTGTATATATATATATATATATATATATATATACATACATATATTACACACACATTTTCATTGAACAGGGTGGGTGCATATGGAACGCATGTGCTGCTGTCACTGCCCTTTACTCCATTAAAATATGAGAAAGGAAGGATTAAACATAATTCTAATTATTTTTCAAATTCCTGCATCCTTCATAAAATCAATATATATATATATATATATATATATATATATATATATATATATATATATAAACTTATATGTGTCAATCTGTGTGATGTATGAAAGTGTGTATTCATGTACTGGATGTGTATTTATGTACTGTATGTATAGTGCCTATCACTGCGCTACATCTGACTCTCAGGGAATGATGCCAGTTATGAATTAATAAATTATGATTACATTGTATTTTGCTATTTACAGCACCTGCATTGTTTTATATATTGGTGTACTTCAAAGAAATTTGGGAGCTATGGGTGAATTGATGCACACTGCTTTGTTCAGTAATTTTGTACCGAACAAACTTCCTTTCCATGTTTAGTATTTTAGGGTCTGCAGCTTGGTTTCATGCAGAAAACTGGGCACTTGGGTCCAAAAACATTAGCCATCCCTGATCTATAATGTCTAATCGTACATGGTTGTGTGCTTTTAAGGTGTACAACTTGGTACATCCAATGGTAGAAGATCAGGGCGAAGGTTGCATCTTCTAATTGCCATGCACACGTGTCCTGTGTCTTTAAGGCTGCTGGAGACCATGAATAATTTACTGTGGCAATCAGACAATGTTGCTATTATACCCCCACACTGAAAAAGCCCCTTTGGTGCACATACGATTGATCCTAGGAGCAAAAATATGCGTCATTCCGGAAATGGTGCTGCCCTGTTGTGGGCAAGAGCTTCAGAATCTGTAAAAAGCAGTTCGGGTTGAGATCTAGGGTTAGATTTTTGGGTTAGGGTTTTTTCTTACTTAGGGTCTGATTACTTAGGGTCAAAAGGTCACTGTAAAGGAAAATTAAGTTATTGCCCAAAAAAAACAAAAAAAAAAACCTTGGAAGAACATATAAACATTGGCTATTTCTAAACTCAAAACAACATTTTGAAACTTTAGATGAGGTCTTTCTTTACTGTTTGCAACCGTGTAAAAGATTTCTCAGGTCAAAGTTAGAAAACTTACGTTTTTCATATTTTATGATTTTTGTTTCCATAGTAAATTGTAAGATATGATGAAAATAATGACATAGAAAGCCCCTCTTATGGAAATAAAACCAGTATATAATGTGTGGGCACATTACACAAGAAACATTTTAATTACAGTTAAACGCTGTGTTAAAAAACAACCTCTGTCACAAATTGTCCCCCTTCTTACAGAAGCAAAGCACCTTAAAAGGTCACTCCAGTCAAAAATGCACGATGCACAAATACTTCTATATGCAATGCTTTCAAATATGAATTTTTGTTCTTTTATTTATTAAATTTTTTTTGCAATATTTAAAGGACAACGGTCTGCAAAAAAGGATGTTCTGTATAATTGAAAGATTGTGAGTACATGTATTTGAAATACAAATGCTTTAAAGAAAGAATACAAATAAATTAACTTATTGAGTCCTCTTTGCTTGTATAGCGCTATCTGTGGGTAGCAAACTGCCTTTCGGATTTTTTTTTGGACAGTAATGGAGGGCAGGACAGTTGAGTGATATCAGAAGAAATAGATCTTTGGGGGGGAAATAAGTTAACCAATTTGTAGTGTTAAAGTAAAATTCCTTTGCTCCTTACAAAGTGGTAGCTTTACATTTTTATCTTATCATTACACTTTAATTGGCATCATATGATGATGTCATGAGCAGGGCAAGGTGCAGAAACATGTTCAGTTCTGGAAATCTGCATATTGTAATTCTGTTATACTAATGTTCCTCATTCTCCCAGTAAATCCCATGTAAAAATGTTCTAGGTAGAATTAAGTGAGAGCACGCTGTCTGCTATAAATGGTTATAAATGCAGGTTTCATAAAAGTGGAAACCTTCACTTTAAGATCTGTGTCAGAGGTGTCAAACATGGGGTGAATCTGACAGCAAGTTACAGCCCTACTGACTCATACATAAACTCATTAACCGCTTTTTATTGAATAAAGTTGATTTACGGGGTAACTGTTGCCCCCAAAAAATTAGAGTAGAAATTAAGTGGAAATGTTTTTATTTTTTTTTCCCTTTTCCTTTCTTCCTTACTCTTTTATTGCAAAAATCACATATATTCGATAAATCTAGGATTAAGGTGCAAGAAAAGACATTATAAAGTGCGAGAAACATTCTATTACTGGTAATGATTACAACCAATTACAATCCTTCTAACTCGCTTTAAATAGATGGGTACGATTCGATTTAATCAAAAGTAGATTTAGCTATGGCCCAGCTGATTTTATCTGTTCCCACAATAACCCAATTATATGAGGGTACATAATTTACAGTTAAATTGTGGGATTATTAAGATCATATACTTATCTACTATAATATATAAAAAAAAAATAAAAAACACACATAAGGATAATTTGGTGTCACATTTCAAAGTTTAACAAACACGTACAGTAGACTTTTAAGGTATAAAGAAGAGAGAGAAGGAGAGTGAAAGTGCAATGTTTCTCCCGATCATACATACATCCAACCTAACGTCGAAATGTGTAATGTACCTTATTGATTACTCTTTGCTGGTTGTTTGGAGTATAGATATCTTGGGTCTGATGAAGGAAGATGTGACCTGAGATTCTAAACATGTCAGCCCTTGATAGTGCTAAACAAGCGAAGGGAACTCAGTAAGGTACTTTATACTTATTCTTTCATTAATACATTTGTATTTAAAATGCATGCACTTGATACAATCTTTCATTTAAACAACTATTGAATAACTGTACTGCAAATGTTTTTTTTTTTTTTTGTAACTAACAAGCTATTCTTCGAACATTAGTTTAAATAAGACAAATTGAGGCTCAATCCATATGTGTTTTCATGTCCTATCACTTTACCAAGATCTACATTTTACAGTACAGTATATATTGTAAACATGGAAAGGACTTTAATAGATGAAAGAATCCATATAAAGTGTGAGATCTTCCTCATCTGTATGACTGTGAAAGCCTGACAACTTGTCCCAGTGTTTCTATCATTTGGAGGATTGTGACTGCTGTGAATAAATGCTGGATCAATATGCCGGCTGCTGCCCGATTGTGACTGTCTCCATGTGAGACAGTCGTACTGGCAACGGGGGCCCACGAGGCAGCGGCTTTGGGCCCCCAGGAATGAATGGGCCCTGGTAGCATCCCCGTTTGCCCACGTCTTTTTTTTTTTTTTTTTTAAAGGGCCGGGGTCCGAGCAGGCCCCCATGTGGGACAGGGGTATAGCCCGCCCCCCCCCCCCCCCCTCCTGATAGTGGCCCTGTTTAAATTAATAATGTTTCCCTACCTTGCTGCCTTTGGGAAAAATCAGGAGCCATCACTTCCCTGGTATAGTATCACAAGGCAGGGCAGTGACCTGTGCTTACACATACAGTTATCTGAGCTCCACTGTGCACTTTGATGATGAACATTGTTCATCATGATGTCATATCATGACAACATGAGGGCGCTGCACATGGATCTGGCTCATGTAAGCACAGATCAGGTTTGGCACAGGCATGGTGCTGCCTGGGGCCAAATATGAAAAGAAAATGCATTGCCTTTGCCCCCTAACTCTGTGCTACTCTGTCTTCAGTCTTGAGCTTGTGCACAGTCGTAACGCTAAGAGAAAAAAAAAAGATATAATAATAAATAATAAAGTGATAATAAAAAAATGAATAAGTTGCAGGTGTGAGGGCAGCAATGCTTTGTGAATGGCAATACCAGAGCCGCAAGGTCTCATTTTCAGGTCCCCATGGTGACCTGCCGCTTGGGATTTGTCGATCCCTGTGTATAGGATGCTTGCCTTGAACCATATTTGAAATAGAGGCATTGACAATTTGAAATTGAATTTAATAAGTTCAGTGTACTGTGCTTAACATGTGATGTATTACAGACTTATTAAAAACCCATGTGATATTGTGAAATCCTGTATCCTGTTTTGAGCTTGAAGTGACACTTGCATTGTAGCAATTGCTGGCAATACAAATCCCTATTAGCTTGACTGAAGTGTAATGACGAAACCGCCGTGCAGATTTGATAATGTTTTATTGAAGTGCATGATTATGATGTATCTGCTTATCTGTAGAAAAGGGCAAAGTCCTGTAAATGCATACCTGGGTGCTGGGGTAAATTATGGGTGCAACCTAGATGCAGTGGTAAGTCATTGGTGGACATGGGTGCAGAGGAAGGAAATAAAAACAAGAAAAATATATTTTTTAAAAACCTTATTATATATGTAAAAATTTGAATTTTAATGTTTTGCGGCCTGTGAAAATGTGTAAAATGTACTATGTGGTCCTTGTACTGTAAAGTTTGAACACATGAATTATACAGTCTGGAGGGCAGCATGGAAATATTATGTGTCCTTCATAAGTGGCCTAACCTGCATATGTATGGACGGAATCTGAAGTAGGAGGAGTTAAATTAAAATCTATGCCAGCACGAAAACCACAGCAAATCAGAAAGTGTGATTGAGAAGTCGGAATGTTTACTATAAGTAACAGAACAATGGAAATAATTTTTTGTTCCAAGTGGGCCGTTAAATAGAGGCGTACTCTCGGACTATTTGAGACTGCGGACTACCCCAGGTGACCTCCAGTCAGGTGGTGCTAAGGCATTTCGCCATCTGGTTATCATTTCCAGACTCCCCATCTCGAGGTGTGGCTGTGACTACCGTATTTGCTCGAATATAATACGACCCTGATTCCTGAAACTTTGGATATTCCTTTAGGAAAAAAACTAAAAGCCTGAATATAAGACTACCCTATAGGAAAAAAGTTTAACTTGTATATATTCACATGTAAATTACTTTTTAATATTCAATAAAAATGATATTAAACAAATGCATTTCTTGTATTTATTGTGCCAAAGCTGCCTCTCTCTCCACCCCCCCTGCGTTGTCTTCCTCCCCCCCCAAACTTTTCTCTCTCTCTCCCCCTTGTCTTTCTCTGCCCCCCTCCCCTTGTCTTTCTCTGCCCCCCTCCCCTTGTCTTTCTCTGCCCCCCTCCCCTTGTCTTTCTCTGCCCCCCTCCCCTTGTCGTTCTCTGCCCCCCCCTCCCCTTGTCTTTCTCTGCCCCCCCCCCTCCACCGACTTTTAGAGAGGGGGATCCAGGTCCCCTGCACCTCTGCGGGGGACCTGGATCCCTGTCTTATAATCTGACCTCGATTTGAGGTCAGTTTATAAAACTACCTCGAATATAAGACGGTATTTTTCAGAGCATTTGGTTTGAAAAAAACCTTGTCTTATATTCAAGCAAATACGGTATTTTAAGTGTGACTGTTTCTTTTCTTTTTTTTCTTTTTCCTTTTTTAAATGTACAAAATAATCACCATTTGGATCAAAACCATTAATTTCTGTGCTGCTTGTTTATTATTAGACTATGCTTTATAGCCATGGTATGTTGTGTTTTTATTTATTTCATATATAGGCTTCCAGCTATACCACGAGTCCTTTTTATTGATTTTACTCCAAATAATCAAGTAAGACAAGCTAATAGACTGGAAACCCTGGTGTGTTCTACAGACCTATTATGATACTTGTTACTTTACCGCAATGACTATCTTATTTATTATTGATTTTTTTTTTTTATAATAGATACTTTGATGAGTCAGCATTTTGAACTTTGCTTTTATAGAAGACGGGGAAGATGTTGTTTGGTTTTCTAAGTTTATTGTCTTGGGAATGGTACCTTAGAAAATTGTGAAATCAAAATTGCTTTTAAGTCTCATGCTTCTAAATACAGTGTTGTAAAACAAGTAACTTTTTGTCCTAATGGTGGAGGGAGCCGGTTGGTGAATTACCTCCAGCGTCTTGGCCCACATCAAACATCGTTGCATGATTGTCTGCGACATATGTTTGGAAATTTCAACACTTGTTGGATACTCAGGGAAACTGGGACACTTCAGTTAAGAGTCTCCCTTATCTGTTGGATTAGATCAGTCCAAAGAGGTAGATTTCATGAACTGGTGTCAGTTAGCATTGTAAGAAAAGCATTACACAACATTTCTTTGTTGTGGAAAATACAGGCAATTATACCAGCAGTTAAGATCTTTTAAACAAGCACCATAATAGCTGACAATTTAAAAATAACCTAGAATAGTTTTCCTTGATATTGTCATCATTTTGGATGACTAAAATTAGTTATTCTTGCTTTTTTTTTTTTTTTAAGGACATTTACTCTACATATTGTGCTACCAAATGTATAGTTAAAAAATGTATTTTTCTAAAGTTATCAGCAAATATATTGATATGATACTGACTGAGCTATACAGACATAAATGGGAATATATGATGCACTGCCGCTAATGTACTTTAGGATCACAAACTATGTATTCAGTGACAACGGGTGCATTGTAGTTGCACATTCAATGTACCTATTGGCAAGAGGGAAAAAACAATCGAGAATACAATTGCACCTTCTGGTTTGCCAGCAAATTTTCTTAGTCCAATGAAATTCTCTACCTGAACAGATATTCATCTGCAAAGTTGATTACCTCTCACAAAGGTGTATCTATTCAGAAAAATATTGCATCGGCTATAGAATATTTTTTTATTCTTTACTTCCTTTAACTTCTTTACTGACTGTGCATCTCAACTCTAATCTAGGGCACTGTGTGTACTACACTAGGCTGCAGAAAAAAGTGTAGTGATTGAAAGGAAACAGGCAAGGCAGGTAGGTGTAGAGCCCAACTAGCATCTAGAAATGGTTAAATAGTAAGTCATTTCAATGTACAGAAGTCTTACTTGTATTGTTTAACAATCAAAATGCAATATGTTCCACCCTGAAGAGAGCCTGAGTCATAATATATGAAATCCCAATCCTCTGCTTTCTATAAACAGACTACAAACTATGAGATCCTATCAATGTCACAGCTCTCTTCAGAGGGATCATTTTTAATGGGCTAAAGCCCAAGATTTTGTGATTTTGTCACAGTAAAATATTGTTCTTTTTCATTAAAATAGGCTTCACAGGTGTTTCTCAGTAATAAACTGAGCTTTCTTGCAGCCTCAACATGGAAAAGCAACATGGACATGAAAGCATGTATTTGTACCTGTCGAGCACTTTCTCCACCATAATGTTCTGAGCAGCTGCCTTTGTTCATTAAACAAAACAAAGTTTTACAATTTGAATCTTTTGCAATTTCCCTATGAAGCAATTGTGGCTTAGATGTCTGGGGAAACTGATGTGAGAGTCCTAGAAATTGCGATCAGTGCTCTAAATCGATGATGTGCAACTTTCAGATTCCGGGTCTGATGTGGCCCTCAAAGGCTTATGTACCTTTGTTTATATCCAGTGCTCCAAACCAAGATTAAGAAGTTGGACTGTTCTAAATGAATAGTGGCCATTGTGATGTTCTAGACAGGTGATGGTAAAGGAGACTGTAAACTTATCATATTGTTAATCTCTTGAATGTGTCCTTTTTCTTATCTAAAGAACTTGGCCTTGAACTTATGTGGTTTTCTGTAGGTAGGAAGAGAAAATAATCTTATATGCAGTAGTAAGAATGTTTGGTTTGAAATTGATTGAAACTGACGTGCAATCACATGTTGAGGAGCCAATATTTCCTCAAAGGATGGCTGATGTAATACAGTTGCATTATGAGGTTTCTTTTATTAAATCTAATAATTTGATGTGACCTTTCTACAATCTTTCATCTGTTTGTTATTTTAGTTGATACTTTATTATTGTGGCACATAATCTGTGTCAGTCTCTGATTGGCTCACACCGGTTTTTGGCTACATCTAGTATAACCGATATTGTAGGAAGAGTGATCCTCTAGATGTGTGTGTATGTATGTATGTATGTATGTTTGTATGTATGTGTATATATATATATATATATAATTATTTTTTTCTGGTAAGAATAGTAACCAATTTTCATTTCCTGATGACACCTTATACGGTTACATCATACATTGTATAGTTAGCTATAATTATGTTGCTAGTTACTTCAGATTCCCATACTGACTAGCAATGTGGCAATCCCTCTGACGAAAGCAAACTGCCTGTTAAATTATTTTATTTAAACACTGGGATTTTTATATGCTTTTATTTATGTTATGAATTGGCTTATAACATTGGGGGGTGAGCTGGTCCTGTTGGGAAAGCTGCAACTCTGAACTGATTCTTCGATTGTTTTTTCCCCCCAATGAGCTATTTCACTGGCTTTTTTAAAAACAAAAGCACCCACATAAGGGAATGAAAAGAGGACATTTAAAATTCGTTAAATTGTAGGCTAATTAATGACTCAGATTTTAGGGTTTCGTTAAATGCATCCTGATGTGTTGCTAACCCACATGACTGTGATATATTTAAACATTGCTTACATTTAAAGTCTAGATGTTGAATGTCCTGCTTTTTGGTATATGTTGTAGAGCTTTTGGTAAGTAAGCAGTATCATGCTGCAGTTTCAAAGATATTTTTGGAAGTTGGTTTGTCACTTGATTTCTCAATTCGCATGGAACACTATTTTCTTAATATAGAAAGTCTGAATTTGCACCTTCTTCACACTAACGCAGAGTAAGAAAATGTCCATGATATTAACTAGGCCAATGCTTTATTTTTTTGTTTTACATTTTCATAATTCTTTTTTTTTTGTTGTTGCCATTGCTGTGTTTAGGATTTTGGCCTTAAATATGTAGACAACTAAATAGAGATTGCAAAATAGATTTTCTCTCTGGTCATTTGCAGGGCAGGTTTACACAATACATCTGTTTTAATAAATACGCATAAAAGGTCACTGGATAATGTCCCCAGCTCGTGAACCTGCCTTTCCTGTTTAACCAGTGACTCCATAATCATATCATAAAAATATAACTTCACTGCCTATCGCCTTCTTTTAAAGCGTAGATACGTTGGTTTTTTAAACATTTGATCCCTTTATTCGACATGTCAACAGACCTGGATTTCCCCAAAAACCCCACATCAAATCTCCGATTGTCCTGGCATTGCCTATGTAAGAAATAAAGAAAAAATGTGAAGTGAATCCCGCAACCCGAGTATAATAGTGTATTACATGTTGTGCTATGCTTTCACGGAGGTATGACAGGAAGATGGTAAAACATTAGTGTTAAAGGATTAGTTGGAACAAGGAATCTAGCTACTGAGGATTAAAAAAGACCCCAAAATAAACCAGCTGTTTACTAAACAAATGTATACGGTCAGAGAGCAGAACTGTGTAACCACAGTGATTTTGAACGACCACACACTCCTTATCCGATTTTTATTTAAAAAAAATCATTTCAGTATTATTTTTAAGTGACTGGAGAGCCTGATGCTCAAGACAACCTAGAAAGTCCCAAGTGATACTATTTAAAACACATCTAATTCATTGCCCCTAGAATTAACCAGATAAGAAATAAGGTGTTAGGGAATACTATGCTGGTATCTCCCATGGTGTCAGATGCCAAAACATTTAAGTATAGTTCTATAGATCTGAAAAGTCAGTAATAGAAGAGTAAACACAGGAATCAGATACATCATTTCAATTATCATTAGACCCTGACGTATATAAATGCAGTTTTTTAAGTCTCTCTTCATAACTAAGATCCTCCAATCCCTTATTCTCCAATACTTTTTCTAGTTCCATAATACCCTACCTAATTTTGTGTCATCAGCAAACACTGAGACATAGCTTTCAACACAACTTGGGAGATCATTAATAAACAAATTTAAAAATGGCCTAAAACAGACACTCCGCTTAATACCCAGGTCCAATTTGAGGATTTTCCATTTACAACAACCCTCTGCATTCTCTCTTTTAGCCAATTTTCAATCCAAATACATAAATTTGCCCCAAACCTATTTCTCTCAATTTGTAGAATGACCTTTTGTGTGGAACAGTAGCAAATACTTTAGCAAAGTCTAAATAGACAAGACCTGTCTTTCACAAAACCATGTTGACTTTTACTAATTATATTCTGATTCAAGATGTATTTTTGAGGGTATACCTTTAGCAATCCTTCAAATAATTTCCCAACTATGTCAAACTCACTGGCCTATAATTACCCGGCAGAGATTTTGATCCCTTTTTAAATATTGGAATGACATCTGCCTTTTGCCAGTCTGTTGGCACTATACCTGAATTGAAAGAATCCCTAAAGATAGTGGTCTGGCCAGAATTATGCTGAACTCTCAAGTCCCTTGGGTGGATACTATCTGGCCTTGTCTATCTTAACAGAGTTTTAATTGCTTAAGGACCTTTACCTGTGTCAGAAAATCCCATGTTTGTGGTGACTGTTCCGTAACTTCCGGTAGCAAGGTCTGCTTTCTCTCTGTCCTCACTAATCAAATTTCCCATTTGGGATAACAAGGGCCCAACATTTTCTGCCTTTAGCTTTTTTCCATTTATAAACTTATATAAAAAATGTTGGGGTTAGTTTTACTCTCCTTAGCAATCATTTTCTCATTTTGCAATTTAGCAATTTTTGCAGGCTTTGTTGGCATCTTTGTACTCTATAAATGATAATTCTGAACCCTTGCTTTTATAATGTTTGAATGCCATTTTCTTGTTTTGCATTTCCTGTTTCACGTTACCGGTAAGCCACATTGGTTTTGATTTGTGTCTTTTGCATTTGTTTCCCAAAGGTATATGTTGGGATGTGTACTTTTGTAATGTGTGCTTAAAGGAATTTCACTTGTCTTCTGTGTTTAGTTAAGAAAACAATCCTTCCCAGTATAAATGTTCAATCGATGCCCTCAGTCCATCAAAGTTGGCCCTTCTAAAATTAAGTGTTTTGGTGGAGTATTTTCCAGATTGCTTTTTGCATTAATCTCAAACGAAACCATGTTATGGTCACTCTTCCCCAAGTGTTCTCTTACTTGGATGTTTGAGATAAGCTCCTCATTGTTTGTTATTACCAAATCTATACAGGCATCCATCCTAGTTGGGATCTCTACTAATTGTGCAGGTTCAGAAACTTGCTGTCCTTAGCTGAACTAGTTGTTCTGCAATTGCAAGCTATATCTGGGTAATTAAAATCTCCTATGATTAAAACTTAATTCAAATTTGCAGCCTTTTCAATTTGTAATAAAAGCTGATCTTCTCCATCAATGCTAATATTTGGTGGCTTGTAGCATACACCTACAAGTAATGTGCGACTCTTTTTAGTGTCTATGCTAATCTCTACCCACAGTGTCTCCACATCCGTTCCAGTTACATCATGCACACCACTGGGCTTTCATTTAAGATTTACATATAGACAAATCCCTCCCCCTTTTCTATTTACTCTTTCTAAACAGTGAGTAGCGTTGTAAATTAACTGCCCAGTCATGAGCTGGAGATGGACATCTACGAACTAGACAGACTGTATTACATGAATGACATCCAGTGTAATGACTAATATATATTATCCAGTTAGTAGTGTTTGCCACACCTTCCACTAAGAAAATAGGTGTGCTACCAGAAAAAATGTACATAGAAACTATAATGACTTATTTATCCAACAACGCGTACACACATGGAAACTGGAAGAAATTACTAAAATATTACATTGCCGGATTCTGGAGCCTCAACTGTTGCAATTAATAGAAAAGTCAAATTGGTTTCTATGGTGATTGCTCCACTTTCAAAACTTGGACCCACAAGTAGAGACTCAAAGCTTTAAAAATAATGCATGCAGTTGATGCATGGAATAGCCTTCTGGCAGACGTGGTAGAGGTTATTACAGTGAAGGTGTTTAAACATGCATGGGATAAGCATAAGGCTATCCTGAACATAATCCAATAAACAAATAAGGTCCTTTTTTTAATAGTTGGTAGAAATATGGGCAGACTAAACGCACTAGCAGAAAGAGACAATTGGCGACCAATCAGCCGGAATGTTTAAATAAAAATAGCTCTGGCACATTTATCAGCAGAGACAATTTAAACAATATTCAACTGTGATTTAAGACAAGTGTTAAGAATATATAAAGGTGTTGCTGACTAATATAGAGCTGTTAGCGGAGGGCTTGTGTGAAACCACTCTTTTGCTGATGCAGATATCATCTAGCAGCTATTCTGAAGATTAAGTAAAGGATGGCTTATAAAACCATTTTGTGTGTACATAACCACTGCAGCAGTACCAGTCTCATTTTCCCTTCTGATTTTACTCTACAAAACTGTGTGTGTACACAGTTTCCACAGTGTTGTAATGGTGTCTATTTGCTGTCATTATATTAATATGTAGTATTTATTTAAAGGGACCTCATCACTCAATCAGTGGTTGCCATTTAAAAGTGACTATAAATATGTATATACTTTTGATTCCTGGTGATACACATTCTCTTATTTGCTGACATCACACCAGCAATGGATTTTTCCTACCTGTCCATTTGGAAGGATTAATATGTGTTTCCTTGGCAACGGCAAACATGCTTATGTCATTCTGTGTGTTCCTATCCCTCACACGGCTAAAATGGGACCTGACAAGTCCCAGGAGCCAGAGATTCTAAAATTTCAGAGAGCATTTTGTTAGAATAGGACTTTCTTTGATAAATAAATGGGTGTAATATAACTAATGTTACTTTCAGAGAGTCCATGTATTACCACTGGATAAAATAAACCACGAGGCTTGAATAACCATGCCTACTGGAGAAATCCCATCCAAGTCTGGAAATATAAACCCAGTGCAAAACACTGAGGCAATAGAAGCTGTGCTGAGAGTGATAGGGCTGCCACATTTTCTTCCAAAAAATGCCAGTCATGCTTTTGCCTCCATAGCCAATAGCAACATGCCAAATTTTACCAGCATGCCAATAAAATACTGCCTGGGTGACAACACTGGATCTATGAAACGGAGATCTTACAAACGTCATGCATATAAATGCACTTCCTCTGGAATGTACCACATCTGGCCCGTGGGTTGACTGTTGGACTTAAATGTGTTGGAGTACAAGCCAGTATTGGTTTCATAGTCTATTCTTGTTAAAACTGTCCATGTTTTTATATTTTTTTCTATAGTAAAGTTGTGGAAACGATGTCTGGAACCCAATAGTAACTTTTGCCCTTGTGTAAGGCCCTTGAACAAGCACTTTTTTTTGAAGATATCCCATGATTAAGCACATGGTGTCTGAGTATAAGTTGGCAGTAATAGCTGTGTGGTGAGATTGTACCATATTCACCAGAGAAATAGAGGAACAATAATAGTACTAATTTCCCTTTTTGAAATGCTTTGGTAGTTTGGTTTAAAATGATCCATGCTCTGGGTGATCCTTGTAAATGCATGCAAATAAGTGAAGCTGCTGTTTTTAATATTTATCATTATAAATAGATTTAATACAGTGGTCTCAAACGGCTTCCCTCTAGCTGCTGCTGACCTACATCTCCCACTCTTTTTGACTATAAACTCCACCATCTGGATAAATGACTGCCACTTTGTCCTTTACTTTAAACACACTACTCTTCTCTGCAAACATATGTGGCTAACACATGATCCCAGGTGCTCTAATCTCTTTACTTATCTAGTTCAAACCATTTCTATCAAAATCACCTGCGCTAACTGAGCAATATGCCAAGGCCAGAACTTTACTTACCATTCTGTATTACAAAAAAAGGAGCCAATATACCTTCTCTTCCACATAGTTCCTCACTCTGATTAAGGCGGGGATGTCCACGGTTCTGTAGTGGGCCTCATGATCAGAAGTGCATTTGTGTATTGGTTGGCGTGACGAGAACGGAGGATAATCGGTTCTCGTCCTTAGGAATTTGTTACCTCCACAGCCAGATGTTGTATTCTAGTATTTTGTATTTAGTCTTTTGTAGGAAGAAGTAGACAACAGCTACGGACTCCAAGTTCCAAAAGGTTACAATCATATACCTATACAGGCAAAACATCTTGATAAGGGAGATTAAATGGGATAAAACCTCCAATCAGGAACTTGCAAGTTCCCTGGTGACCAATGGGAACATTCGTAGTGAGGGAAGAGGCCCTTTAATGCCTTTAAACCTGGGCTTTAACATGGGAACCAGAGGGTCACAGACTTCCCTTTAACTCTTGGCCCTTTAACCTTCACCCAATCAGGATAGGGCTGACATGGACTTGGGAAAAAAGTAGCCAATGGGAACAGCGCCAACATTTTAGTCCCACCCCGCTTTCGCCACTGATTCTCCAATACCTGTTACAATGCACATAAGGGAAATACATGAGGGAGCACATAACGTAAAGCTGTCTCTGATGTTTCGTCTTTTCCTCGGCCAGTCGTGGTGGTATGTGGGTCCATTCATCTGCTGAGGCTTTTTTTTATTTACAGTAATGGGAAAGAATAACCTATTAGCCATAGAAAAGGATTGTATTATGTAACAGTAATGCAAAAGCAGCAAAAAATAAATAAAAACAACTTTATTCAAACAAAACTACAAATGTGTAGTTCTACAGGTAGCTCAGCTGGGCTGCATCTCTCTGACAGATTGGCTGCAGGTTAAACACTCCTTTTAAAGGAGATTTGAACATAGTGAATTTCTGGGTATGACACCTTTTTTTTTTTTTTTTTTTTTTAATTAAAACTGGGCCAAATAAATTCTAATTTAAAAAAAGGGGGCTATTCACTAAAAAGTGAGATGAACATTTCATCTTACCATTTTATTATTTGCACAGGTACAAATCTGGTGAGTTTGCTTAGCAGGGGAAATTTACCAGGTATGTCCTTGCACAATGTGCAGATAAATTGGTAAGAAGAATTGTTAATGTTACATGCAACTTACTTGTGAATAGCCCCCAAAGTGTCTTATTTATTTGTGCATTTTTTTTCTTGTTTTCAAAATGGATGTATCCTTTGATTAAATGCAATTAATTTTGGGCACACATTTATTTCCTTTGACAAAAAAATACTGCATCACCTAAACATAGTTTATCGTTAAAATTATATTACATAAAACAAAAAGATGATTTCTACACTGTGTCATCAAGCAGTGTGTTTTAAAGGCAGCGGTGGTGTCACTTTATGACATCACCATGTGGCTTGATATGCAAACTGCACACTTCCCATTGCAAATAGTTAATTTGTATATAAAGCAACAAGGCAATGTTTTAAATGGGAGACTCCACAGCTACTTGTAAAGCCTATTTTTCTCTTAATGAATGCATTCTTTTTCAGTTCTGCTAAAACAATGTATATATCTTTTTTTTTTTTCTTTTTTTTTCCACTATATGCACAGCATAAACAGTGTTTAGGTGATAGTCCCACTTTAAAGTATCTGGGTAAACTAACCAACTTTCACACTTTTTCAGTGCTAACCTTTGCCTTATTTGTTATCTCTGTTTCTTTGTTTTTCCTATGCAGTTTAAAGCTGTTTCAGCTAATATGAGTTTGTGAAAGTTGTTGCATTGCAAATTCTCCGAAATCTGACACTTTCTTTTTTACAATCTGTAGTTGGTTGACAACATGCAGGACCAGACTACAAATAAAAATAGATTTGCACCTGCCCAGTTGCATTGGGTCAGAATGGTTGCAATATTATATATATTTAATATAATATATTATATTATTATATTATATTATATTATATTTATATATATATGTATATATATATATATAATTTTAAACAAAAATCATATATATTAAAATATCAGTGTATAATGGTGCATAATAATATGTGAAATCAGTACGTTACTAGCCTGCCACTGACAAGGGTACACTATAGTTACTATCTGTATATGGTATGACAGTATAACCATTATCAGAATATAGTCAGCTGGACATAGATGAGGAAACCAGTATTGTTACCCAACAACAAATGGTGGCACATTTAAATTTCAAGGTTGGCTAACAACTACATTTCCCACAATTCCTATTCAGAACAAACTATCCATCGTTCTGACTGAGCAGCGTGGGAAATCTGATTTTCCTTTGCTGCAATAACAAACTGTCTAATTTGCATGCTCTGCAGTGGTAGTCCTTGTGGGCATTAAAGGGTCTTCAATAGGGGTCAGGGTGTATTGGGTTGGGGCATGTTTCTACTGACCCATGGCATGTTAGTGACCTTTCTGGAATAGACCTGTCAGTGTATTCATGTGTTGCTGTGTACAGGGATGGCAGTTGTGATGAGATAACCATGCTTTGTCCTTTGGCACAGGCCTGCTTTCTCACTTGGTATTCGCACATAGTTGAGGGCACCATAGAATAATTCAAAAAAACACCCTAGATTGTTGCTTGCGAGCATGGCTCTCTACTTCACGTATCAGTCTGTCCTTGTTCGTCTAACTAAGCATGTAAACCCTTTCTATGCATTGTACCTAGCGCTATGTAAATTGTTGGCTCTATATAAATATAACTTAATGAAACACTTTGCCTTGTTTATTGCTTATATTCTTCAATATGCAAAACTGAATATTTAAACACATAGAAACATAGTATATACCTTAAGCAGTATGGTTGACAAAATAAAAAAAAATATTGAGTAACCTTTTAAGTTAACATGCCATAAATACACTTTTCTGCATATCTGTAATCATACTCCTACAGGATGAAACAAATCTGACTTTGATAAGTGTTATTTGTTATGACACTTTACCATTTATTTAAATCAGTGCCCATTCTGCCATACAGATGCACAAAGCATTGGAATAATCTATAGAATACAGTAGCTGACCTGTTAACTACCTGCACAATCTTATTTACACATCATCTTCCTTCTTGACATGGCATAGCATTCAATCTTTTCCCTACTTGAGGCATAGCATACACATTTTCTATATTGTCTGAAAGGAGTTTGAAAGTTCGCATGTTACTGTTCAATCAGTTCAAGTTTATATGAGACGACCTTAAATGTGTGCTTATAAAATGATTAAGTACACCGTTCCTTACAATTTAAATGTGTATTGGTGATGGGGATGAAGAGGCAGAATGATGTTATATATAATTTTTATTTTTATTTTTTTCTTCACCCAAAGAGGTTGGACAATGAGTGCAATTTAATGTTTACTTCATCTTATTACCCCCTGCAACTGGTTTGCTCAGTACCATTTGATTTAAAAAAAAAAAAAAAAAAAGGAAAAATTAGTCACTAAACTTTTATTTAAAAAGGGAATTGTAATAATATGCTTTAACCTACCTTTTTTTTTATATATATATATATATATATAAATTTAGGGGACAACATGATGCAATTAAGTATTATTTATTATCGTCAGTAAATTTTATTCATGTTGTACCACTGGTGGCATCGCAGTTTGACTGCAAAAGGAAAGAAGTAGGCATTTTTTTATATATATTGCCCTAATGCATATATTCAACTTCTACCCACATGCTTCACTCATCCACATTTCGGAGGGAAATACGCAGTAAGCTGTACGCGTTGTAAATAAAACATTTGCTGTGTTTGTTCAGGTGGTGCCATAGAATGTCAGTAGAATAGATTGTCATGGCTCAATGCATTTGGCTACAATGTGTTGCTCTTTTGTTTTCTTTTGCAGATATTAGCCCCTTCCCACCGGGAGAATGTTTGTTTGTTTTAGGCCATCCTAAAATTCAGGGCTCAAGCTCCTGCATGTCCTTCAGAAGCTCTGAATTTGGGCTGTGATTGGAGCCAGAAAATTGTGCTTTTTAGTGGGTTTTTTTGGCATCAAAGGTTTAAACATACGTTTTCAAGTATTTTATAATTGGTTATTAAGCTCTACAATAGGTGTAGGATATGCTTGGTGAGGTGTTTCTTATCCTGAGGCAAATATGTGACTCAAACATCTGTATTATTTAAAAAGTTAGCGCTGTTTGTTAAGAAATCGTTGTTAAGGTTTCTTGTTTGGTTGTCGGGAGTGCTTGCTTGGAAACCATTGAAAAAAACTTGGTGTGTATTGGTATCTGTAATAATAAGCAGCTGTCTTGTTATCCAAGGGACCTATCAGACTCGGATAGGTATATACACTTAATATACAGATTTGCTGGCTCTGGGCACTGCTGCCTCCCACACGATGGCAGCCCAGATTCACCAACATAAATGGTGGTGATGATGACCTCTCCTAGTGCTTAGCTTGCAGGCTGCACACTGAGCTCTGTGGGAAGATGTTGCCTTCTCTTGGTGGTATGTGGACGCCTTTGGTACTTTCTGTTGCAATATTTTGTAGTTTGTAAGTGTAACTTTATATACATGTGCTATCTACATAGAAATATTTGTATCCTCTGTAAAGTGATGCCACATCATTTTTACACTTTTTAATTTTACTTAAAATCGCTTGGTGCTCTGGTGATTATGGTTTGATGTACAATAATTTCCACTTTATCTATGACTGTGGTTTTCAAACTAGATCTCTAGGACTACAAGTCAGAGCGTTGGGGGTCATGTGACCAGCCAGCACTTAAACTCCAGAGACGTGTGGGGAAAATGAGGCAGCCTGTGAGGATATCTGTGTACCTAGACCGTGCACAGACATCCAGCTGGCCATCCCTAGACACCAGGGAAGTCCAGGCATGGTAAGTCCTGGGTGCTGGCACAAATCCTGTTTGTATAATATGGCTACTTTGGGTAAAACCTTGTTAGTACTGTCTTGGTGCTGCGGCAAGTCTTGTGGGTGCAATCTTGATGCTGGGGGTGTTATGCTGGACTTGTTTTGCTTTTCCTGTTAACTTCTCTCCTTGTCATTGAAGGTGTCAAAAACAAAGGGCAGACTACACTGCCTGGCCCAAAAAAAAAAGTCGTCACCAAAAAAAAAGGTCACACACTCTAATATTTTGTGGACCCCATTTAGTTTTGATTACGGCACGCATGCGCTGTGGCATTGTTTCGATAAGCTTCTGCAATGTCACAAGATTTATTTCCGTCCAGTGTTGCATTTATTTTTCACCAAGATGTTGTAGTTGATGTTCTCCAGCACATCTCAAAGATTCTCACTGGGGTTAAGATCTGGACTCTGTGGTGGCCAATCCATGTGTGAAAATGATGTCTCATGCTCCCTGAACTACTCTATCACAATCTGAGCCTGATGAATCCTGGCACTGTCATCTGGGAATATGCCCGTGCCATCAGGGAAGAAAATATATTCAGGTAGTCAGCTGACCTCATTCTTTTGGCACATAATGTTGCTGAACCTAGACCTGACCAAACTGCAACAACCCCAGACCTATTTGCTTAGTTAAATCCAGGTGGCAACTTTTTTTTTGGCCAGGCAGTGTATATTTATAATACAGTGTGTGATAATGTGTTGACGTTTTGTCATGTTCTCCTTCAGAAATGTTTAACAGTTTTGATTAGGATGTCCTTGACTTTATCCTTACTACAATGATCTAACACAGTGTAGGACAGATTTTTTATTTCTTATTGTTCTTTATTTTTTTACTGCTTAAAGGGACACGCCCACCATAGAATGAAAAGGTTTTTCATTTTTTTTTATTTTGCATTGTTGATTTCTGATATTTCTTATTTTTGTTATGTGACTGTATTTAATAAAAAAAATTAACTAAACAAGTGTGACTGGGCACCACCATTTTGTGAAATATACTGTTTTTGGATTCCACCCCCTAGTGACTTCACAGCACACATTTCTCACTTTGGGATTGGGGACACAGAATGCAGTCTATAAGTCTGAATTCTGATCATAGACTTGCATTGAATGGGAGGGTAATGGAACTATTTATGTAACTTGATCCTGTTTGATCAAGTCAGTCTCTTCTCTTTGTGTTGGACGGCAGGTAAAAAAAAGTTGTACACAGCCACCTAGTCCTGCTCACTATGATACACAGGAGCCAGTAAGAGAGCAGGGGAGTATCTTATGACATCATCATGCAGGCTTTAACCACAGTTGTAAAGTGAGACTGGCTGGAAGATTTTGGATGATGTTGCATCATGGGAAATATTCACGAAATGGAGCCAGGAGATAAACACCTAATTTTATTTTTCCTTTTATATGTAATTAATTTAATCATATCTATAAAAAACAACAGTGACATATGATTTTTATATGTTTGTTTTAAATGACCAGGTTATCTAGTTACATCTTATGTAAGTGGTAGTGTCCCTTTAAAATGGTTCCTAGGCACTGTGCATGATGAGATGTAATTGATTTGATTATTTTCTGTGTTTGCTTACTTGCAGGTCAGCCGTTCCATATGGGCATGGGGAGGCCTCTGTGTCGTGCTGCTCTTCATAGGAATTGGTCCTTTTTATTTATTTTATTATGCATTTTACATCCTCTGCTTTGTGGTTGGGTAAGTACACAGATGTTGTTAATTATGGTTACCTGGAAAGTATATATAAACCTAATTATGCTGGCTTATGGAAACCTCTGATGTAATTAATATGCAGATATTTCATAAGATACTGCACCAGTACATCATCTGTTAATAAATGATTGCGAGAGGCACACTGAAACACACACACACATTTACATACAGAGTCACACAAACACACACACACACACACACACTTACATACAGAGTCACACTGAAACAAACACACACACACACACACTTGCATACACACAGTACCTGCCCAACCACACAGTTTTTCTTTTTTGATCAGGACTGAGAGCTTCAGACCCCTCCTCCGCTTTTCAGTGTGTGCTGTACACACTGCTTGTCCGCTTCTCCCCTCCCGCTGACTCCTGCGCTGACCCCACGTGCAGGGTAGAGGAGGGGTTGTGAGCACAGTATTGAGGAGCTATATGCAGGGAACTTTGTTCCCTGACACTCCTTCCCGTGCGGCCAGCAGTTAGAGGTGCGGCTACCGCTGATGAGCTTACGCGGGCCACATGTTAGATACCCCTGGCATAGAGCAAAAGACACAAACAAAACACTGAGGGACAGAGCCAGATGTGTAGAGATAGGACTAAAACAAAACTCACTTAGAAACACTAGGTTTTTAACCCCTTGGCGACTGTGTGTTTTAACACTTTTGTGGTATTTGTGTTTAGCTGTAATTTTCCGCCTTCTTATTTAATGTACATACACTTATTACATATTGAAAAAAATCACTTAAATTGATCAATAATTCACCCAAATGTGTTAAAATAAGAGCATTCACAGAAGGTCTTCACCGATCTTGAAATGGGAGTTTCAAAATGTACCCAAAAAATAAACCGTGCAGATAATCACTCCAATTTGGTCTTTCATTTGTACTATAAAAATATGATGTAAATTTGGAAATAAACACTTTTTCTAACTTTTACATGAACAATCTTTTACACAACTGCAAAGTGTAAATATATATTAACAGAGCATATCCTTTTTTTTTTTAACTCTGATTTCTACTTTTTGTATTTGTTGTATTCTTTTTTGTGTGGTTGTGTTTTCAGTTATATTGGTAAATAATGGTTTTTGTTGTAGCAGCAAGTTGTGTTGCTTGTGATCAATACACTTGGCCCCCAGGTACCAAATATATGCATTTTAGGCAAGTATTAAATGTCTGAGGGTAAAGAATATGATCTCAGGGAGTTAGATTCACAGAGAAAGTCTGTATATATCTTGCAACTAGAATGCTTATGTCTCTACACCACAAAGTTTCTTAGACTATGGCAGCTGCTTAGCTACAATTATTAAACCAAAAAAATATACCGTATTTGCTCGAATATAAGACAAGGTTTTTTCCAGAGCAAATGCTCTGAAAAATCCACCTCGTCTTACATTCGAGGTCTTCTTATAATCTGACCTCAAATTGAGGTCCGATTATAAGACATGGATCCAGGTCCCCAGCAGAGCTGCAGGGGACCTGGATCCCCCTCTCTAACAGCAGGGGATGTCTGCGCGATGAGCGCAGACTCCCCTGCTTCCGCCCGGCACGACCGTCGGGGCTTCAATGAAGAAGCCGGGTACTTCCGCTTTCGTCACAGAAGTCCTGGCTCATCGCGCAGACATCCTCTGCTGCCCCACTAGCCACCAGGGGGAATTGGGCAGCTGGGGGATGTCTGCACGATTCGTGCAGACATCCTCCATGCTGCCCGACACGGCAGTCTATTATGACGGACCAGCTGTCACAAAGGACACAGAGGACAGAGGACACAGACAGACAAGGGAAGGGGGGAGAAAGAGACAAAGAGAGGGGGAGGGGGGAGGACACAGACAGACAAAGGGGGGGAGACACAGACAAGGGGAGGGAGGGGGACAGAGATAAAAGGGGAGGGGGGGAT
Organism: Pelodytes ibericus; assembly: GCA_036172795.1. Taxonomy (NCBI): domain Eukaryota; kingdom Metazoa; phylum Chordata; class Amphibia; order Anura; family Pelodytidae; genus Pelodytes; species Pelodytes ibericus. Next base: position 189,018,356 of record CM069859.1, read on the forward strand.
AGAGAGAGACAAAGGGAGGTGAAGAGGGGAGGACACAGACAGACAAGGGGGGGGAGAGACACAGACAAGGGGAGGGAGGGGGACAGAGAGAAAAGGGGAGGGGGGATAGATAGAGACAAGAGAGAGAAGTTTTCGGGGGAGAGAGAGACAACGCTGGGGGGGAAAGACAGCTGGGGGAGCGGGAGAGAGGCTGCATTGGCACATAAAAGCAAATAAAAACAAGAAATGCATTTGTATAATATAAATTTTTTATTAAATATTAAAAAGCAATTTACATATATACAAGTTAAACTTTTTTCCTATAGGGTAGTCTTATAATCAGGCTTTTAGTTTTTTTCCTAAAGGAATGTACAAATTTGGGGGTGTCGTCTTATAATCAGGGTTGTCTTATAATCGAGCAAATACGGTAAGTTGTTTGAAAGTACAGAAGGAAAACTCTAATTATAGGTCACTCTATAACAAATAAGAAAAACGATAAAACAACACTAATACAATATTTATACCCCAGATCTCCTGACCGATATCTGGGTTTAAGAAAAAATAAAACAAAAATCATTGAATAACGAAAACTTACAATATGTAAAAATATTTCTCATATCTCGGACTTGAAGTAAGTATTACTGTATGTTGCTTTTAGCATTTTCTGTTCTTATGTGAAATTCTTTTATTCCTGATAAAAATGTAAATAAGCATTATCGTAAGGATTTATGTTCTAAAATGGAACGATTTATGTTCTGAAATGGAACAGACGTTCATTTTTCACAGTACTTGCCTGGTGATAGTTTACACAAAATGTGTTATATATGAATCTGTTCTGCGGAAATGTGTGTTAGTCTTTTAGACTGTAAATATGTTTGGGCAAGACCCTCCTCTGCTCTTGTTCGTATATGTGATTATATTCCTACAGTTTTATATTTTTATTTCCCCCCATAGTACATTCCTGCAAAACATATTGATGTCTTATAAGTAAAAAATAATAAAAATGTGGTTGGATGTGTTGCTTTTTAGTCTTTTTTTGTAATAATTTCATGATATGAATTTATATGCATTTTAATGGTTCACTATGAATGAGAGGATCGGCCAAGGAGAAATCAAGTATAATAAATACTTGGCTCAAAATAAAACTTTGATTTATTGAGAGGCACCACATTTCTCTGAAAAATAGCATATTCCTATTTTCTCCAACTTCTTTGGTATCGTATTCTAGTGATTAAAGACTGTTCTTATAGTACCCGCATGTGAGATGCCGTGAGTAGCTACATCTAATGAAATAAGATAATATTCCAAGGTCAAAGTCATTTTGCAATGTAATAAAGAAATTAGATAATCTACACCCGTAGAAAAATAAATACTCTCTTGGATCTTATTATAAACGTAATGCGCAAATCATGACTGTCCGCAATTCATGAAATGTATAGTTTCCTGCCCATTTCATGACTTGTACATCGCTTATGCACAAGTCACAAGTGCTACACATTTCATTAACTGTATATGGGCATGTACAAAAAGGAATGTACAAAAAGTTATTACACAATCTGTGTGTATCGTAAACATTAAAGATAAAACGATTTAAGACTTGCAAGTGGGAATGTAGAGATTTGTGTTTGAACACCAATGTGTTATAGTGATATCCTGGTTTTTCGTTCTTGCAGTAAATTATGTGAAGAATGCTTTCTAAATCTACTTTATATACTTTAACTTTATACAGGGGTTTTCTGGTTGCTTTTCTGTTTGGAAAAACCAACTCCGAAAAGTACCTTGAAAAGTGGGAACACTCGTTTCTTCCTTCAACATCTGCAGGGATCCCAAGGGTAAGTTTTAGAAATAACTAGTTGGTATGTCTGACAATTACAAATCGAAATGTTTTCATTTAAAAAAAAAAAAAAATTTGGAAACCATATCGCAGCTCGTCCTCCCCTCATCTAAGATCGAAGAAAGCTTACCCACTACAGGCCAAATAGTGACTTTGTTAAATACCGTATTCTATTTAACCCCTTAGTGACAAGACATTTTCTCCTTGACTTTCCCTTGGTTACAATGGCTGTTTTGACAATTCTCGGGTGTTTTTGTTTAGCTGCAATTTTCTTCTTTCTCACATACTGTACCCACACAAATTATATTTTGTTTTTATCATCATAAGAAGGGCTTTCATTAGATACCATTATGTTCATCATATCTTATAATTTACTACATGTTGTCCCGAGTTCAGAAATATGCATGTTTCCATATTTTTCGGTATTTTTTTACGAGTTATGGGGCAAAAACCAAAAAGTGGTTTTTCCTACATTGACCTTTTGACCCCAACCCGAACCAAAAATGTAAACTTAACACTAAATTTAAGCCCAACTCTAACCCTTATGCCATCCCTTAATATATTTTAATTTAATTTTAACCCTATAGGATAATCTAAGTATATAACCAGTTTCTATTTAATTAAATATTTATTTTTATTTTTTTCCATTGCTATGCTACTTAACTACCACTAGGGGCAGTCAAGTAGCATATTCAGAGCGACGGAAGTGAAGTTACTTTCACTTCCGAAGCTCAGACCTCCAGAGGGCATAGCCATATTGACGGAGCATGCTGCTCCGTGGAGTGATCGTGGGTGCCCCAGAAAAAAAATTTCCATGCTGGCTATTGCCTCGACATCGAGGCAATAGACCAGCACCGTTAAAGCGGTTTTCGCGATCGTTGATCGCGAAAACCGCTTGATTCACCGCAGGACGTGCCAGGCATGTCCATTGTCGGCAACGGAGTTCCCGGCAGGACGTGCCTGACACGTCCATTGTCACGAAGGTGTTAAATATTCCCTTGTTGCTAATGAGCTTTCTCTGTTTTTCGATTGTGTTAAGTAGATTAGCGTGAACCTGTGTTTCTCTTTGGGTTTTACTTTCACTCGCCATACAGTTTTAGTGTATCAAAGCCCCATTAGTTATAAACTAGCTCAGCTTTTATTTTGGCCCTAAAGAAGCGGCTTCCACAATTGGTGAAAGCGAGCCCTGGACTGCCTCCCTTTTTGTTGTTGTTAAGAACTAGGGTTAAAGTTAACATTAAGATTAAGGTTAGCATTGGGGTTGGTATTGGGGTTTGATTTTTGGTTAGGGTTAAAAGGTCACTGCAGGAGAAAATGGTTAGGAAAAATCAATAATTTACTATTGGTTATTTCCCTATAACTTGTTAAAAAAACAAACGTAAAAATGGGCTATTTCTAAGCTGCGAACAATTGTAAGAATCTATTAAGCAGGGTTTTCTTATTAGCGTTTGTAGAGGTGTATAAAAAAGTGTATGTAAAAGTTATCATTTTTTTTTTAAATGTCATATTTAATTTTTTTTATAGTAAATTATACAATATGTTCAAAGTAATGGTATCTACAGAAAGTCCTTCCTATGCCACTATAAAGCAATATATAGGTTGCGTGGGTACAATAAATGAGAGAGAGAGAGGAACATCACAGCTCCGTACAAAGAAGTGTAAAAATTAGCCATTAGCCAAATCTGGTCACTATACATACATTATATATATTTATTTATTAAACTGAAATGATCATTCTGTATCACTCTGTTTCCTAATTGCTTTTTATTTGAGCTTAAATAGCAATGAACTTATTGTGATGATTTAGCTGTAGCCCTAGATAAAATGACAAACTTTCAAGAAAACAGGCATGTCCCAACCTCGAATTCAAAATAGGGAAGATACTCCCTGCAAACCCTATTTTAAATTGTGTCTTACCAGGTTACCCCCGTCATAGGTACTTCCTCTTGCTCAAGTGGAAGCTTAGTCTACAGTAAATGTACCCTGCCCGGATTTTTGCTTGTTCACATATGCAAAATCTATGCCTTACTGAGCAAGCAAAACTAATAATCCTTGCTCGGTGCAACTTGCTTTATATTTACCTGCAGTCTACCTATAATGGACTTCTAAAATCTCTCCAGCACCAGTGAACTGATCACTTGCAAAATGGGCAAGTTATGAAAATGACCTGGTTGGAGGAGTAAAATGAGTGTCCCAACAACAATATTAGGAGCCAGGAGGTTACCATATATTCTTGACTGACTATTATTGCTGTATTTGTATTCCCCTTATTACTGACCGGCTTTCCTGTGGTAGTGTATGAACATTTTATAAATTCTAATTTACTACTATATATGTTGTATTATTTTTAACCTTTTAATTGTATTGTTTTAGTGTCTGGAGGAAATGAAACGTGAAGCTAGACCTATCAAAATTGACCGCAGAGTTACAGGTGCCAACATGATTGATGAGCCACTGCAACAAGTGCGTGTTTCCATTTCACATTTCTCAATTCTGATTTCTCGTTATCAGTCTTTTATAGCAATTGAAATCATCCGCTAATGGTACTGTACACAGGCACTGAGAGCCTGCAGTGATACAATTTGCCTCTGCAGTCTTCAGGGTCAAACATCCTTCAGTAATGTCACGAAATAAACAACAGAAGTTGGGACAAGAGTACAGACAGCCTTTGCAGTGATACACTATGAGACCTACACAGTGTATATGCTTGGATAAAAGTAGTGTAGATTTAAATAAAGTGAAAAAAATCCTATGTTCATTGGCATTAAATTGTATGAAACCTAGTAACTGATTTAGAACTCCACAGTTAAAGCTGTTTAATCATTAAACAAATCTAGAATTTCAAAATTATTCAAATATTTTTATTGAAGGATTTTATATCTAGAAAACTGGGCAGACTAGATGGACCGAATGGTTCTTATCTTCAGACACATTCTATGTGTCTATGTGTCTAATATACTAACAATATACTAACAATGTTTGGAGCTATGCTTGGTTGTGTTTAAACTTTCCCAACATACAGAACTATTTGGAAAAGGAGCTCCAAAGATACTAAATCTATTTTAAGAAGCCATTCAGTTTTACAAAACAAGAATTCTTTGACAGGAGAAGTTGTTTACAAAGTAAAAGGGGTCTTTATTTTAAAAGAGAACTTTTTTTTGTAAAGCAAGCATTAAAGTTTGTTTCTTTAAAAAAAAAATAAAATAAACTGTACTATAATAAAAACAGCTATGCCTGTCTATTTCTAAAATAACTTCATAAAACATACACCATCAGCCATCACATTTTGACCACTGACCAGTGGCAAGCCGGCGTAGGCAGTGTGAATCTTTGGGCAATGTTCTGCTGAGAAACCTTGGGTCCTGCCATTTTGGTTGATGTTACTATGACAAGTACCACCTACCTAAGCATTTTTGCAGACCATGCATACCCTTTCATGGAAACTGTGTTCCCTGATGACATGGGCCTCTTTAAGCCAGATAATGCACCTTGTCACAAAGAAAAATGGTTCAGGAATGGTTTGAGGAACACAACAACGAGTTGACTTAATCCAACTCAGCATATGTACAATGTGCTGGACAAACAAGTCTGATCCATGGAGGCCCCACCTCACAACTTACCCGACCTAAAGGATCTTCTGCTAACGTTTTGGTGCCAGATACCACAGGACACCTTCAGAGGTCTAGTGGAGTGCATGCCTTGATGAGTCAGGGCTGTTTTGGCATCTATAAGGTGTTGTGCCTGAGTGCTATTAATTGTGGATTGTCTCCAAGAAGTTTCGATCCTGAGCTACGGGCTAAAATAAAGACATATTTTTTATTTTACTTGGATCCAGCATGCGGTGACCTTTATTAATTCCTTTATTAAAGGCTCTATTTCTTCTGACAACCCATTTATCCTGAACAGTTTGTCTGGTTGTGGATGCGTGCCCACATTTGGTACCCAACTTCATAAACCATTTGTCTTCTCTTTGATCATCTTGTATTGTTGTCCCTCCTATTGTTCCTGTCTTATCTAAATGGGATATACACAGTATTAGGCAGATGGTCATAATGTACTGACTGATCGATGTAATATATGACATTTACATTTCTTTTTCGAACTCGTATATTATTTTTTTTTATATAACTCATACTTGTCAATTTTTCACAATTGATTTTATCCAAATAATTTGTACATTTTCATTTACCCACAAAAAGAAGCACACATTTTTGACTTTGTGCTGTAAAGGCATTGCACACATTAACATGCACAATGGGTCCAGAGCTTGTATGTAAAATGAAAAAATGTACTTGGTGAAACACTACCTTTTTCCCCCACTTTTATCACTTCTCATATATAGTGTACAGTACAAATGTCTTAACAGACAGGATGGATTTTGCCCAGGCCTGCAAGGGTTCCACAAAGAAAAACACTGTACAAATACTGTACTGTAGACTCGGGGGAGCCGTCGCTGTGTCATTGCACAGCTCTTAGGAGCGAAAGTATGCTGCACACCGAAAGAGCAGCGCCATACTGAAAATGGCGCTGCCCTGTTATGGGCACGAGCTTCTGAAGCGATGAATCACTGCATGAGTTGCTCTGTTGTAGTTGCTAGATTAACCCTAGCGGCAGTCTGCAATATTACAATTAAATTAAAAAGTAGCAACAGGGATAAGATTTATGGTTACAGTAATAAATGGGGTTAGTTTTACAGTAAGGGTAAAGATGAGAGGGTTATGGTCAGAGTTAGAATTCGGGTTGTTTAGGATTAAGTTTCAGTTGGTCATCAGGTTGGGTCAAAAGGTCATGGTAGGGGAAAATTCTTTCAGGTCATTTTTTTACTCAGGACAGATATTCGAAACTAATTAGAGAGGGTCTTTTTTACTGATTGTAATTGTGTAAAACAAATTCAGTTCAAAGTTAGAAACAGTGTGTTTTTAAATTGTTCATCATATTTTATGATTTTTTTCTTTTACAGTAAATTATAAGATTTAATGAAAAAAATTGTATCTTAAGATAGCCCAACTTATGGCGAGAAAACTTTTAATTACAGCTAATCACAAAAACTGCCACTTAAGGGGTTATAGTGAACGTCCTTAATGCGGGCTATATCTGTGCACAAAATTCTACCTTTATTGATAATACTGTGCTGTGTGTGCAATGATTCTCTTTCTGAAGTCGTAATGTTTACACACGTGTTTCTAGGTAATCCAGTTTTCCTTGAGAGACTATGTCCAGTACTGGTATTATACACTAAGTGAGGACGAATCATTTCTTCTTGAAATCAGGCAAACTGTTCAAAATGCACTTGTCCAGTTTTCCACGAGGTAAGCTACTGCGATCTGCTGTAACTGCAAAAAAAAAATACTGTTTTAATATTTCTATGAGATTATTAAATGTCATTTGGATGAAATCATTCATTTCTTCTCCCTTCAGTTGTCCTAGTTTTATTTTAAATCCTAAATTTCCAGGGGCCAAAAAGATGTTGTTTAATCAATTGCATGTGAGAAATGTGGACTGTAAGCTAATCATTGATATTTTATGTTGCATACAAACAGAGCGATTCATTTTGTTTCATTAAAAGGTCCAAAGAAATAGATTGGCAGCCTTATTTTACAACACGGTTAGTGGATGACTTTGCCACACATCTTCGAGTATTCAGAAAAGCTCAGCAAAAAATGGCAGAAAAGGAAGAACAGAAGAAAGGTAAACTGACATGATACCACCAAGGGGAAACCACTAAATCCTCAAGCTGGCTAAATGCCTGACATGGCTAACGAGTGTGAAGCCTTCACTTGGCTCTATCTTTTTTGATTGAACTGAAATAAAGCATCTTTTGGAAGCCACAATCTGTTCAAGTCGAGACAATTGTATTTGTTTACAGTAACGTTATAGAAGGTTCGCACTTTATTTGTTTAGAGCACACCAGAAAATATTTGAGATTTGCAATTCAAGCGCACTAAATTGTTCGCACTTGATATAAAAATTGATATAAAAATCAAGTGCCTGCACTTGATATAAAGATTCTGATACATGCAAAGGCTTTGCTAACAGCCCAGTGACCTGAGTGCTAACATCAGTGGTTATTGTAATTACTAAAACCTATGCTGGCTTGATCCTTTGATCCTTTGAATGTGATCCTTTCCATAATATTGAATGTCACATGTTCATGTTAACTGTAAATTCAGAAATACATGAGTACCAGAAGCTGTTGAAATACATCCTGGAATCAAAGGTCAAGCTGACAGCCAACAACAGGATGCAGTCTTTTATCAATGACTCCTCAGATTGTTCCACTGAATGCAGAGACCCAGTTTATTGTACTTAAAATGAACATTGGGCAGTCTTTTAACTACCATGATTCGCATGGCAGTTGTCATTCACAAACATTTGAAAACTGTTATTTTTTCTTATTCCAGTAAATGGAGTACATGCTATAGAGCTGTGTGTAGTCTTTGATCAAAGTATTTTGGTCTCACCGTTAAAGCAAAAGAATGGATAGTAATTATGACAGAGTGTAACCTTTACAAGACTGTTCACATGTGCAATATCTGTAGTCTGAAAAGAGGAAGTTTCCCTTCACGAATATGCAAATGTAACTATTAATGGATAGTTTTGTCAAGCAGATGTTTACCGTTCTTCTCACTGCCTTTTAACTGTTACTTTTTCCCCCGATTTGCTCTTTATACACAGATACAGCAGAAGATTTTGTAGATACTTTTTTTGAGGTTGAAATCGAAATGGAAAAAAATGTCTGCCGGGACTTGGTCTGCACTTCTTCCAAAGATGAAGAAGGTTGTTTAAATAATTTGTGTCTATGATGTCTGTCTTCTACCTATCTCATAGTATATACCGTATTTGCTCGATTATAAGACAAGGTTTTTTTCAGAGCAAATGCTCTGAAAAATCCGCCTCGTCTTATAATCGAGGTCGTCTTATAATCTGACCTCAAATTGAGGTCAGACTATAAGACAGGGATCCAGGTGCCCAGCAGAGCTGCAGGGGACCTGGATCCCCCTCTCTAACAGCAGGGGATGTCTGCGCAATGAGCGCAGACTCCCCTGCTGCCGCCCGGCACGACCGCCGGGGCTTCTGTGAAGAAGCCAGGTACTTCTGCTTTCGTCACAGAAGTCCCGGCAAGCGTGCCGGGCGGCAGCAGGGGAGGTCTGCGCTCATCGTGCAGACATCCCCTGCTGTTAGAGAGGGGGATCCAGGTCCCCTGCAGCTCTGCTGGGCACCTGGATCCCTGTCTTATAGCCACCAGGATGAATCGGGCAGCTGGGGGATGTCTGCACGATACGTGCAGAAATCCTCCATGCTGCCCGACACGGCAGTCTATTATGACGGACCAGCTGTCCGTCATAATAGACTGCCGTGTCGGGCAGCATGGACGATGTCTGCAAGTATCGTGCAGACATCCCCCGGCTGCCCCCACTAGCCACCAGGGATCGAGGTAAGAGGGAGGGAGGGTGGCAGAGAGACAGGGGGAGGGAGGGTGGCAGAGAGACAGGGGGAGGGAGGGTGGCAGAGAGACAGGGGGAGGGAGGGGGGCAGAGAGACAGGGGGAGGGAGGGGGGCAGAGAGACAGGGGGAGGGGGGGGACAGAGACAAGGGGAGGGAGGGGGGAAGAGACAGAGCAACAAGGGGAGGGGGGGAGACAGAGCAGGAAGGGGGGAAGAGACAGAGAGAGGGGGGACAGAGCAACAAAGGGAGGGAGGGGGGCAGAGAGAAACATGTGGGGGGGGGAAGAGACAGGCGAGGGGGGAGTCAGAGGGAGGGGGAGTGAGACACAGCTGGGGGCAAGGGAAAGAGAGAGGCAGCATTGGCACATAAAAGGAAATAAACACAAGAAATGCATTTTTTTATATAATATTTTATTAAAAAAACAATTTACATGTGAATATATACAAGTTAAACTTTTTTCCTATAGGGTAGTCTTATATTCAGGCTTTTAGTTTTTTCCTAAAGGAATATCCAAAGTTTGGGGCGTCGTCTTATAATCAGGGTCGTCTTATAATCGAGCAAATACGGTACTCATTTTGTTAACATAAAATGAACATGACACCCACAATAATCAACAGATACACATCATATTATCTATGTCAATATACTTATTTACTTTAGAAACCTTAAACATTTAATACCTTAAATAACATATATTTAATCTCCCGACAGCCCTCTTTGTTCTGCCACAAGTAATACCCGTATTCTCCCATCATTACCATCAGTCCTGTCTCCAAGACTGCTTCTATGCTGCACTTGTTACTTATTGCATACCATCACACATTCCATACTTTTAGACAGTTTCTAGAAGCCCACTAATTCAAAGAAGCTTCCATCAAATCACTCTCTAATTCTGCTATAGATTTTTAAAGGTGTTAAACCTTGTTTCAACTGTAGCCAAATGATTTATCCAGTTAACCATCTGTTCAGATCAGGTTGTCCTCCTCCATTATATCCTGTCTCTATCACCAATCTCACGTAAGACTCTAAACTTGCAAGAGCAGAGACCTCTACCTGCACAATTTGCTGGTGTTTTCATAAAAAATAAACAATGATAAATTTGCATGTATTTTTAGGGTTCCTAAAGGATTTATGTGAAGTTTTACTGTATCTATTGCTACCTCCTGGAGACTTCCAGAATAAGATCATGCGATACTTTGTAAGGGTAAGACAATATCCAACTATCTGACTTTAAGTGGGTTGGACTACATACCATGTTATCACAGTAAGAGACCATAATATAACATAAGTGAGCATATTGAGTAGCAGACATTATCCTTTTGTGTCCAATTTATATCCTTCAAAGTTCTGCCTACTATGATCTCCAAAGTAAAAATTATAATTTGGGGCAATCGTTTTAGTCAGCTGTAAAAAAGAATTCTGTAGAGTAACAATGCTTAAAAATTATTCATGTTAAGTTTTATATTTTTATCAATTAACAACATGCAAAATAAGTGAACAGAAAAAAAATCTAAATCAGTTTTTCAAATACTTCAAAACAGCATCAATTCTTCTTTTGTAAGCATGTATTCAGAAGTATGATTAAAAGGTTATACCAAACAGGTGTTAATGATCATCAATTGAATATGTTAAACTGTTGTGTAGGAGGAATAAAACACGCAGCAAGAAACAGCCAAACTCTGCTAACAAGGTGATTTTGCTGAAGACCGTTCAGGTACTGTTAGTTCTCCAAGATGTTTGGAAGAACCAACCTGCCAAGTTAGAAACTGAGTGAAAGTATTACTAGAAGAATTGATGCTGTTTGAAAGGAAAAGGTGGTCATACCAAATTTTGATTTAGATTTTTCTTCTGTTTACCCACCATTCCATTTTTGTTAACTGCTAAAAATAAACTAAAATTGTAAGAATTCTTACTATACAGCATTTTTATTACACCTGCCTAAATATCTCGTACAGTGTGTTGGTCTACTTCTTGCACACATCTTCAAAATTGCACCACGGTCATCTGCCAGTTTATTTCCCCAAACCAATATTGGTTTCTGCACCCTATCATTTTTAAAACACTTGCCTCAAAATGATTTTTGGATAGTTTGTTAGATGTGGTGTCTAAAGACAACCATACATCACAGTAGTCTCACATGGTTTCTAAAGCATGAAATACTTAAGTCACATGGAGGTAATACAGTTTAAAAGACCATTGACGGCTTGGACTCTTCAAAACTCTTCCAAGTCTGTAATGTCCAGGAGACACATGAAAACGAGAGAAGCCCTGGGGTTTGTTTCCTGGTAAAACACTATATAGAAATATAGATATATGTACTTCCCATCTTAGACTATAGCCAGGAAATGGGAGAGTTTCAGTCCATTGGCAGCTGGTGATCCACAATTAGACACCTTGTACCTAAACCCATGAACTTACTTTTAGCATTTGCCATGTGGGTACAATTATTGTAACTGATATATATATATATTTATTTGTACTTTTTATTTGTCCTGCTCTTTTTAGGAAATCCTTTCACAAGGAATTATTCTTCCTTTAATAAATCAACTCAGTGATCCTGATTATATTAATCAATATGTCATTTGGATGGTGAGTAAAAGATTATAACCCAAAGCAGTATTGTTTGCTTATGTTATTATGAACCTTTTTGTTATTTTTTTATTATCCTCTGACAAAGCATGTTAATTGTTGTAAACTAATACTTGTATTTTAGGTCATTCACTGTAAAAAAATAAATAAAAATAGTATATATATATAAACGTGCTATGAATTTTAAGCAAATCCTTAAATGTACATTGTTTTATGAGTAATACAACTGAGTTCTTCATAAAAGCTGTGCAAATACCATAAAATGAGACCAGCTTTCAATGTTCAGCACAAACAATACATTACATGATTAGTTACCAGGAAAGGAAAAAAGGAGTATAATACTGTATACGCAAAGCAAAAAGTAATTCTTTGTAACATGCAGCTGTTCCACCCACTTTGACACAGCATTTATACACACAGCCAATGCTTTTTTGGATGTTTCTTTGTTCCAACTAATGCATCACTGTTGTGTTGGTGAAAAAAGAAAATACACAAAGTCTCAAAGTGTAACCTGGTATCACTTCATAGAAAATGATAGAAAATCTACACCTTCTGCTAGACAAGTTGATAGCAAAAGTAAAGAATTTGTTGAAAATGTTTTTCTATGCTTTACCTTTATGCCCACAGCATTGAAGGTACAAAAAATAATTTATTAAGAATTTTCAGTTTTACAGACATTAGAAACATGAGTAAAAATAAACAAATATAAACATTAGATAAACTTGCTCTGCTTTTTACAATGATAGCAATATGAATATATATATATATAGTACATAGGGAATATTATTTTTATTACAGTATATTATTAGTGGTAACGCATGACCATGTCTTTGTCATACATGGAAAGCAGAGTAAGTTATAATGAGTAAAAAATAAAATATTAGTGCCAAAAGGGAAAGGGGAGGAAAGAAAGATAAGTGAAAGTTGCTCTCATTTCTAAGTAATAAGTATAATTCGGTTGGCTGGTTAGATAGAGGATGGTTTGTTTCGCAATATTGATACCTTGGTGAACAGATCTTCTCAAATTATCAATGTAGTAGAATTCATTCTTTTTTTATTCTTTTCATTCACAGTATAAACAATGTTTAGTTCCCTTTAAGATGTCTTTGTGGCTTTGTGTGCTGCACTGTCCGTATCTTACAAAAACTTCACTTGCTGCAAAGCATCTTGCACATCCCTGCATATGATACTGATCAATATTCATGTTTGTTTTTCAGGACCTTTGGCAGAACTTTTTTTTCCTAACTAAAAAAAACAAAAACATTCTGCTTTCTTTTCAGATTCGTGATTCCAATTGCAGTTACGAGGCCTTTATGAATGTTATTAAATTAAGTGACAATATTGGAGAATTGGAAGCTGTGAGAGACAAATCTGCAGAAGAATTACAGTACCTCCGGTCATTAGATACTGGAGGAGACGGTATGCACGATTCACACATTGCTTTTCCATACTTTATCTTGCCATCCGTTCGGTCAGTGTGTTGATAACCGGGTTTCACCGCAAGCAGTGTATCATTTTTGGGAGACCTTTACAGACTGTGGCCAACATTGTACTGAAACTTAACCTTTTATTTCCCAGGAATAAATAATTGATTGTCTGTATGCAGGTATTTTTACTTTAAAGGATTTTTTTAATATATTTTTACCAAGATTCAAGACCATTAATCCTATAATATTACATTTACGTGTTATTTTTTTCTAAGCAAACTGATGGTAAACATATAGGATGTGCTAGAGGTACTAGGTACATATTGCTCTTTAAAAAAAACATGTGGCATAAATTTTATATATTTTAAACAATTTAATCTTATAATTCCCCCCTTTAAAAAGTGATTAAAACTCACATTTTAAGTGACTTAAAGCTAGATATATGTCTTTAATTTCCATATCCTGGTATTCAGCAGCATTTAACAGCAACACAAACCAGTTTGGGCAATGTTTGATTTGGCTTTCACTTGGAAGTCATATTTCACTAGGTTGTTGCTGACCTCAGTTTGATTTTTTTATTTATATAAGTAAATCCATTGCACACTGGAAGTAATAAAAATGCTAAATGACTCCTGTCTTTACTGAGACTTATAATCAGGGTGGCTGAATGTATAATTTGCCGTATTTAAAGCTACACCACAGAGGTTCACCAAATTCTAATAGAAAGTCATTCACCTTTTTGATTTATATCTTTTTTTCCCCAGATATTAACATGATAAAGAATCAGATAAACAGCTTGCTATTTGTGAAGAAAGTATGTGAAACGAGGATACAGAGATTGCAGTCTGGAAAAGTAAGTCAAAATATTTAAATGATCACTCTAGTCTTTAAACAAACTGTACAAATAAATGCATATTAAAGCTGACTTTTTAAAATAAATATGCATTTATTTGTTCCAGTAGTATTGTTTTTGTTGTTTCAGTAATTACCTTTAAAACTAACCTTTCAAAGGTTTCTCATTGCTAGTTTCAGTTCTAAAAGCATTTTTTAAAAATGTGATTTCTAATAATAATAATAATAATAATGTTTAATTTCACCACTTTTATGGTAAATAAGATTTTAGTGCAACAAATTTATCACATCCGTTACCTTCGGGTGAGAGTCTTATTATAAAAAAAATATAATAATAAAGTGTTGAGCAAAAAGGAAAAATAAATAAAATTTATATTTAAACAATACTTATCCTAAAATAAAGTGTTCTCCAGTAGAATATATATGAAAAAAACAGAGAGATGTAAATGAAATGTGTAGTATAGTTGACAGGAGAATGGGTATAGATAATATCCCCCAATGAAAGCAAACTCACACAGTGTAGAGCCCACAAACCCCAATCATCCACTATGACAATACAGATAGGATATGGTGGGAATCTTTCACCTCGATTCGTCACACAAATGGTATGGTGGGAATCTTTCAGCTTGATTCGTCACGCAGAAGGTATATATCGAGAAATGTAAATGATAACCAAATATAGTGAAGTACATCACAGAAATGTAATGGCCCCCTATAAAAATGTCACCTATCCTTCCAAAAACGCAATGCTCGGCTGGTGGTAAGTCCCAAAGCAGTTCAATTCAGTGGTTTCGGGCGGACGGTGCAGTAACTCAACAGGCAGAAGTCGACTTCCGGGTCCGGATCTCGTATGACATCACAAATCTTGCAACGCGTTTCGCCCAATGGTGCTTCCTCAAGGCAGTATTATAAGTTTGTCTTGTTTGTTACTACATTTGAATTCAAGCACCAGTGGTGTCTGCATCACTTTCCGTTAGTGCTTTTCGGTGGAACCTCACAGTTCTTCATGGTGCACACCTCGCCATGGGTCATAAAAGTACCAACCGCTTTGTACTGCATAATGGAGAAGCAGGTACATGGCCATTATCTAGAAATGTAGCAAGATAAATACAGTAATCCTGATCTACATGTGTTATAGCCATTTGGTTTTATACAGTGTACAAAAAAAATGCTCACTTGAGCAGGGCACTATCATTTAAGGTATGCATATAGCATCTTTAAGTTTTGGTTTGTAAAGCTCAACCAACCATATCCATTTTCAGATTCTGCCAATGTATGTATATTTTTTAATCATTTACTTCTAAAACCCCATCGTAACCAGGCTAATCAGTCTTCCAATGATGAACTCCAGCAAGGCTGCATGGCCACGAGCTCACTGCTTTATGAAAGAATATTTTGTCTAAACGCATGCATATAACGTTCCATGTCTGAAGGATGTATTGGTTAATTTAGTTATTTGCATTGCTTACTTCCTGCTTTGTCTTGTTGTAGCAGCTCTCAAAGTCACCTGGGGCTTTCCTGGTATCATGCCGATGTACGCATTTAAATAGGACAGGATCTCTGGCATAGTGAAAGCTATTGTCACATGATGCCTATTTAAACACAGGTCTGGGCATTACACCTGGAAGCTTTCTTACTGAGCAGACAATGAAATTCTTCAAAACTATTAACTGTTGATAGTCCATCACAAAGGTTTTATATAGTGCTTTGCCAATTTTGGACCTCTCCTTTTCCCCTTAATTTGGATTAAAAAGACAAAGGCTTAAAGGTTTTAGTTTGTGGGACACTACCCTTTTACACGCGGTGTTCTTTTTAATGATTATTTGACACTGGAAGAAACATTTTACTTAATTTCAATTTGTGATTTGGTTCTCTCCCAAGTTTCTTATTTTAAAGACTTTTGGTTGGCACATGACAAAGGCAAAGGCAAGAAATAAAAAAAAAAAAGCATGCACAAAATTGAATGGGTTTAATTATGGGTGGGTGCTGTAGTCTACAACCAGGTCTGCATAATGGACAGGCTATCCTTCTGTGTTACTTGTCTCTATATTTTAATTTAATCTAATTTCAAAGTCTATAATACTAAGGTTAACAGTCAAAACCTCTGCACTGTTTTCACTCCATTCACCATCCTTGTTTGTTTTCTTCCTCTGATTTTAATATGTTTCACTTTGTTTCCTTTTCAGGAAATTGATGCTGTGAAGTTGGCTGCAAACTTTGGAAAACTTTGCACAGTCCCCCTGGACAAAATTCTTGTAGACAATGTTGCACTACAGTTTTTTATGGGTGAGTAATTATTAATATAGCAAATTAATTTTAGATGCACTGTTAAAGGTTAAAAAACGTAATTGCTGCTATTTTCATGCCTAGCTATGATTGTGTGTAATATGGATACACTTGTGTGTCTTAATGTATATTAAAGGGCTATTATTACAAGCACGCTCACACTGGAACCAAAAATAGGGCCGGGCATTTTAGACTGAGCAGCCCATTTAATTTTTTTTTTCCAATTAATGACAAATATAATATACTATTTTCTCGTTGTCTGTTATATTTACCATATTTACCAATATTTATTCAGTAACTGTGTTCCCATAACCATCTGTGCTCTCCCCATAGCCACCTGTGCGTGCTCTCACCACAGCCACCTGTGCGTGCTCTCACCCTAGCCACCTGTGTACGCTCTCTGCCCTCGCTCTCGCTCTATCTCTCCGTAGCTTTTCCTTTTTAATATTCCAATCTGGCCAGTTAAAATAGTTTTTCAGTTACATTGTTAATCTGGCCAGCAAGCTGACTAATCCTGTTTCCAGATAAAAGCTAAACCTATGTAATTGGTGGAGGCTTACCCGCATTATGTCTTTCAAAGTCAGCTTTTCTAGGCATGTTGAGTTTCCAGCAGGCAATTTAGCTCATTGAGATTATTTGGCCTATGCTCTGCTGTTTTGTTTTTTGTTTGTTTGTTTTTTAGGAAGAGCAAGAGAAACCCAAACACTCTTCTGTTCAGGGTCACGTTTGTAACGGTCAGGTTTCCTAATCAATAATGAGACTTGTGTGCTCCATATGAAAGAATGTATTTCAAATGAAGAACAATTAGATCCCCAAGCTATATAAAAATATAACACAAAATAGTGCTTCTATGTGTTACCTGGATACAAATAAAGCTGTTTTGTTTTCCTTTCTTTATGTTAATAAGTCATTATTTCTTTATTTCTGAATTATAGAAGATTGTTTTGTAATATTGCAAAGACGAACAAACATTTGTGTCTTCACTATTCTGTAAACATAAGTGCAACAAGAAAGCAGAAACGGCACTCACGAAACCAGTTGGCGGTGAAGGGGTGTTTTAATTTAGAATACAATAAATTCTTTAACGATAAATAATTATCTTTAACATGATATGGGAGACAATTAGTGGCATAGAGTATTGTATTGGCTTTAATTGCTGGAAGGCCAATATCATTGGGGATAATAGAATATAATGATGCAACATCCATAGTAACCCAAGAATCTGACGGCAACCTTGCTGGAAAGCTTTTGGACATTTTGAGCCAGCGCTGCATTTACAGCACTTAGCAGGCATGTTTTACTTTTAGATGTTACGTACTATAACTGGATGACATCTATGTAAAATGTTTTAGTCCACTGATATTGTAAAATGCAAAGTTCTCTACATGTATCATATCTATAGAGGGTAATTTCTAACATTTTGTACTAATATTGCATTTTCAATTGTTCATAGTTTTTGCATTATTGAGAATGTAAGAAAATAAGCAAGCTCCACCCATGCCTAATTTTTTTTAAATCCTTAGCGTACAGCTGTACACTCGAAATAGCAGATGCCCAGGGGTTCCCACATAGAGATAGTTGGGCATTCATACAAATGCTTGTGATGCTGAGGGAATCAATTGGATCCCTCTGGCCTCCTGGAGATGATAGGTCTATTCTATTCTGTATGACTTAACAGTGGATAATGTATACCTGGCAGAAAGCCTGCAAACTGTAGGTTTTCAGGCTAAGTATTGAAACACATTTAAATATCTGTTATAATATGCAAGTTTGTATTATTTTCCTATTGAAATGAACCATCTGAATTATAAGAAGATGCATTTTAATTAGCATACATTGTAATTAGACACTTTTCTTTTAATTTTCTTAAATGAGTGGATGTTTCGGAACGCAAGATCTCGGATTCACACCTTTCGCGCAGTTTGTATTGCATGCATCTCTACATATTGGACAAGGCAGACTTCAAGTCTCTAACAAGTCCATATTCCCATAGATTTTATGCAGCACACCGGAGGGCAAGCACACCTCTTCTTTTGGCTCACAGTGGAAGGATACAGAGTGACAGCACAGCAACAGCTTGAGGTGTTACGTAGTCGGCAACGGGATGGCAAGAATCAAACCAACCAAACCAAGGGCCTTTTGAGAGCTGCTGCTTTTGGGATATATGAACAGTATTTATCGGAGAAGGTATGAATTCATTACTATTGAGAGATACAGAGTGGGAAACCATTAGAACCTCTTGGGTACTGATATATTCCTATTTAAAAAAAAACTTTAATAAACCTATTTTGATGATACTGCTTCTTCGATATATAATAATTCAATAATATTCTCACATACGTTTTGCAGCACGTGGGTTTGTATAGAGCCTATGGGTTTTGACACTCTAGTAAGTGTGACTACATTTCCCATGATGCTCAGCTAGCCATTGGCAGGCTGTGTTTCATGGGAAATTTAGTCCACAACAGCTGCAGTCCCAGAGGTTTTCGAAAAGCAAGGCACATAATTCTGTAGGAGTTTATAATAGACAATATGTTAACAACATATACACCATTCAGAATACTTTGTAATCATGTATAATGCCTTGTGGAAATATTGTGAAACTGTTTAAACAGTAAGAAAACAAACATTTTCCATAATGCCATAGTGATTAATATGAGTAACATCCCTGTAATTCCTAGCAAATACAACCTGTGACCTTTTCACAGTTGTCACTTTTAAGGGCAACTATATTATTAAAATAAACAATGATAAAAACATATGTTTTATCTGCAGAAACAATATGAATGGAAATTGTATACCACAGTGATTAAAAACAAACATAATATAATTTTCAGATTGTCCCTGCTAGAGCACAGGTGTATAAACGCATAGCAACATACTTGGAATATATGAGAGCCTTTTATGGACACCTTAAAGTTAACTATGTCCTTGATATCTGTGACAGGCATCACCCAGAGTTCAAATTGATGACTACTTATTAGCAAAGCTGGAGAATGTGCTGAGCAGTGAGGACCCAACTCCGGAGATCTTTGATGACATACAGAGAAAAGTAAGTTTTATTCTTGGTTCTATTATAAAGTAGAATGGTCAGGTAAAAAGTGTATTAGTGCTTTAAGATCCATAAAGAGCTTTAATGAAACAATGCCAATGAAGTACCTTATTGAGTCCTCATTGCTCTGTATAGCCAGAGCCATGCTAAGGCAGGGGGCACAGCACCCAGGTGGCAATAACCAAGGGGCAGCCACTGGTGCTGTTTTTCAGCTACTTGCTTCCATTCTGGTGCTGGATGGCCATATGTGGGCAGCACCAGTGATGACAGCGGGACCAATGCACTCCAACCATGGCTGCAGAGGTCCCCCAATACACATCCGATTACTGATGTAATCCAATCTTCCTGCCCTATAGCAATCATGGGGGCAGCAAGAGACTAATTACACAGCTACCCCTGATCCCACAAATGTCTCCACCCCAGAATCTTTTCCCCTATTAGGGTTATTGTTATATTAGAGTTGGGATAAAAAAGAAAAATGATATATATATTTTGTTGTTTGGCAGTAACACATAACTTGCCCTGTAAATTTATACCTGAAGTACATTGTGTATGGTGGGGAGATAAACATACACACAATTAGTACCGCAAATTTTGGAAAAGATTGATAGTACTGCAATAGATTTAGTGCTGTTGCTGTCACCCTATCGGTATTACAAAATTCAATGGAGCAAACAAACAAAATTTGGATCCAGCACATGACGTAAGCATAGTTAAAATATAAGCACTTGAAAGTTCACACTGAGTAATCCATACATACAGTTCACTGTTGAAAAAAAAAAACAATTAAAAGTAGCCAATAGCAGGCCCTTGATTTAAAGTTTATAAGTGTTGCTCTTATATTCTTCCAAATGAATGATCCTGCTCTATATAGCACAACAAACGCTGTAGACTGTCAGTCCCATGTTGTACCGACAAAATTGCCTGCCCGATCAGCAACTCCTATGGGAAAACAAATCAAAAAATAACAGGCAATAGTGTTATATTGTTGAGCACTAAAACTGGATTTCTCGTACTCACAAGTGTAGATCCATTACATTCTCAGAGCGACAGAGTAGAAGTGCAACAAATGTGTTGTCGAAATCATTTCTCGTCACTGTACACACACTGGGAACACAGCGGACATACAAAACTAGCGGTTACTTGAGGTTAGAGCAGTCACTCCTCCCTGTAACTATCCTCACCAAGGAACTACAATTCTACACTTCATACATTATTCTATGAATCTTGAATAACTCCCATGTAGGGTTAGCAATTGACATACCGTACATGGCACAGGTCCTCCTACTTTTTCAGCTTGCAGATTAATGACATATTACCACCATGTCAAAAGGAATGGATACAAAAAAATGGAACATTAAACGGAAAGATACCATTACATTTTTCTGCAGCTTTTCTACAGATTTCTGCTGCATGCAGGCTTGCTGTAAATGCTGATTATTTTAACACTTCATAAACGTCATATTCTTATATATTTAAAAGGCTATTGCATGCTTATGCATATTGCATAGATTTAGCCCATTTATATCAAGATTTATATAAAGATTTGTGGAAACTATATTTACATAAAGAAATGTCTCCTATATGAAATAAAAAACTGTACAAATGAAATACATTTTTTAGCCGGCTTTGTGCTGTACTCTCTTCTCCATTTTGTTTAGAATCTTAGGTCAGATGGGTCAGAACTTCTTGACAGAATACTAAGTAAGACACATAAAGTCTGTCCCCTGTTAGGTCTATATGGAGCAGTGAGGGCTGAAAAAGGTACTTACTTAGTATTCTGTCATTGAAGCATTTCTAGTTAAAATTCCTACACCTGATGCAATCTTTCAATTAAACAAAACTCCCTTTTTTGTTGATCGTTGTCCTTTTTCTTTTTTTTTCTTATTTTGCTCCTCACTTCTCACCCTTCTCACTTTTTCCTCTGACAGGTTGAAACCATTGTATTATATGGTTCCATAATAACTGATTTCTTTGACACCATACTTTCCTTTCTCCTGAAATTTAACAAACTGTTTTGGAACACTTTTGTATAAGAGAAAGAATTAGGACCAGCCTAACTCCTATAAAAATATTTAAGCAGTGAAATGGTAATATATTCATATTTTTTTTTAATCCATTTTTTTCTCTCCCCCTTTCTTAACATCAGGTTTATGACATAATGCTGCGGGATGAAAGATTTTACCCCTCTTTCCGTTACCATGCTCTTTATATCCGAATGCTTGCAGAATTGGACATGTTAAAGGAGCCTAGTTTTAAAGGATCCGATGATGGAGATGGAGGTAATTTATCATCTGTTCGCATCAGACTCCATTTAACGTAAATCATGTTTGGCATACTTGATATTGTTTAAATCTGCTGTATTTTCACATTTATATTATAAAATGTTTCTTTTTCATTTTGAGAATGACATATGAACAGGAAATAGATGTTTACAAATACACACTTGCCCTCCTTTGAAACGAATACTGCACAGTACTGCAGAGGTGGGATTTGCCATTTTTTTCTTGTATGAATATATTTGTAGTCTTTAACCTATGACCCTTTGGCATCGAGGTAGGTTTTACTGCTGTGCCATAGGAAAAATGTGAATAGTTTATGATGGTTTATCTGTGGATTTGCAATCAATTTAGATGGTATGATCCAGCACTCAAGGGAACCAGTATGTATACATAATGCAATTCTAGAAATTGTTAACATTTGCAGGTTCGTTTAAGCCTTTCTTTGGTCATTTGTGGAGTGCAGTCAGCCATTTTAAAATGTTTGCGCGGCTTTTTAACCCCCGTCCTCGCGGCTTTTAGGACCTCTAGAATTAGGACGTGCTAGCCTCATGAAAGGGATTAAAAACTAGTTCCACTTGTTCATGCCACCTCCTTGCTCAGTGATTCTCACTGAAACCTGTGGAGATCAAGTCATGAATGCCGTAAAAAAAATAATAAACCTATTTAGACGTTACAGCTCCTTTTGATATAGGATTATTAAATAGTATTCCCACATACTCTTTGCAGCACGTGGGTTTTGTATGGAGCCTAGGTTTTGGCACTCCAGTCATTGTGACTACATTTCCCATGATGCTCAGCTAGCCATTGGCAGGCTGTGTTTCACGGGAAATTTAGTCTACAAACGGCTGCAGTCCCAGAGGTGTTTGAGAATCAAGGCACATCATTCTGTAGGAGTTTATAAAAGACAATATGTTCACAACATATACACCATTCAGAATACTTTGTAATCATGGATATAATGCCTTGTGGACATATTGTGAAACTGTTTAAACAGTAAGAAAATGAAAAACGTTTTCTATAATGCCTTAATAATGTTTGTTTTCTAAAGAAAACATCCCTATAATTCTTAGCAAATACAATGTGTGACCTTTTCCCAGCTCTCAAACGACAACAATACATCGTATAGCTGGTAAGCTTTTGATTTCCAAGGGAAGGGATTGGACGTATGCAAATTAAATCCATTTCTGAAACCCAGAAAAGTCACAACAGCCACAGATAAAACCACAGTAAAGAATATGCTGAACATAAAGGATTATTGCTTAATCCTTTCAACATGCTCGGGGAATATTGAAATGTTGGTCTAAGTGAGTTTCCAATTTAACCCCATTTATGGGTGTTCAAAACATTAAATAATATGATTTGTTAACTTGTGTTATACTGCCCTCTAGTGGTTCACTTTGCTTTTCAGTTTGCAGGGACACCATAAAAACATTTACATTCAAAAAAAAAAAAGTATAACATAAATGCATATTTAGAGGGCACCTGTTGTGCTCTCTATTCACTAAAGGTGAGTTGATTAATGCTTTTCTTAAATATTTAACAAACCATTTTGCAGAGTCAATTTATTTACTGAGGAAATGTTTTACCAGGAGGAACACATATTTCATAGAGATAGAGAGAGGACTTGGTCCTGTGGATAGGAGTTAGGAGGTTGTAAATTAAAAACTAATACAAAGTGGGCTTTTCTACCAAGCGAAACGAACATGGTCTGTCCAAGCATAATGTATAGTTAAATAAGCTACAGGAAATGCTCATCTCAACTCACCCTTCACCTCACTTAGTGAATGGATTTTACTTTAAAGGGACTTTGTCAACCTCAACATTACTTATACTGTGATTGTAGAGAATGAAAAATGGTTATACATTGTGTTAGCAGAATTGCACAGAAATGCATTGCAAAAGAGATATATGTTTAACCCCTTTGTGCACACTCTTGATATCCGAGACACTTCAGTCATGTTAGTTGTGGCCCTTTACCTGCCACATAACCCTAGCTATACTCCGGGTAAGTTGCTGAACAAATATTGGGGGGGGGGGGGGGGGGAGTGTTTGGCAAAAAATAGAACTCCTTTAAAATCATTCCTAAATACAAAGCGTGTGGGGGGGGGGGGAACACAAAAAAAATTACTACGCCAAAACTTGTCAAAGATTGGTGGGAAAATGACTGCATGAAAAGTGTCAAAATACCCCAAGTTGAATACCATGGTATTTCTACTTTATAAAAAGTGTACATACGGGGCTGATTCAGCGATTCATGACCGATATTGGTGTTACAATGTCATTAATGCTTATTTGGGAAAAAAAATGGTTTTGAAACCGCTATGTGCTACTTGTATTTATTACACGATAACATTAAAAAAAAGCATATAAACATTGGGTATTTCTAAAATAAGGAATCTATTTAGCTGTTTTATTAATTTTCTTTTGTAGCTTAGTAAAATAAAGTGCAAAAAAAATTTGGTTTTCACCAAATTTTTCTATTTTTTCATAATATAAATTATATGAACAAAATAATGACATCAAAAGAAAGCCCATCTTGTCCTGAAAAAACAAAATATAATATGTTTTGGTACAACAAATGACAAAGAAGAAAATTACTGCTAAACACAAACACCTCAGAAGTGTAAAAACACCCACGGTCATTAACGCACAACATTCCAAAAACAGTCTGGTCATGAAGAGATTACAGGCGTCTGTGGTGTCTCCTGTTTATGACCTCATCTGTGAAATTATAAAATTTACAATGGGAAATGTTGAATTTTAATATCAAACCATGAAGAGGAGACCCAACAGAAACAATTAAAATTGTTTATTTCTCTTATTTTAAGTATTTGCATGCAATTTTTCTAACACAATGTATAGATAAACTCTCATCCTTTTTTTATTCTCTACATGTTCAGTAGATCCAATGTCTCTTTAAAGAACATACGTTGTATGTATGTATTAGGTTATTCTCTTGCAGTTAGTTGATTACTTACAGATAATTACAGCATAGCTAAGCATTGCTGTGTGCAGGCATATGCATGTTCCCACAATGCTCAGCTTTCAATCCCAGAAGGCTTAGCAATGTGCAGGACTTTCTGGAATGCTGTACTGAGAAATGTGGGTGTGTGAACATGAACACTCACTTCGATGAAGACATCCAAGAATTGAGCTTCAATTAAGAACTCTTTTTAATAATCACATTTGTAGAGTAATAATTAAATTACATTCTCCAAGTCATCCGGTCTTCCACAAGACGCCCCCTTCATTTAACCTATCTGGGTTTTTTTTTATTTTTTCTTCTGTACAAAAGATGTTTTTGTAAAGGTTGAATAACTTGTGTAACGTTCATGTCATTGTAACATAAGACAGCCTGATCTGATAGCAGAGTATTAAACAGCCATCTCTATTTTATGAATGCCCTGTTCTCTGCTTGTTGCAGGTGCACATGCATTTTCTTTGAGATGTTTTGATTGGAGACCTTTGGGAGTTAGAGATTCAGATTTTGGGTGTGTGCCATAAGTTGTTCATTTTTCTTTTAATGTTTTGTTGTGTTTCATCTGGCGTGATTTGATTCCTAGTGCGTGAGCATTGGCTACAGTTACTGTTTGAAAAATCCCAAACTTTCCATATATATTTCTTCTAATTGTACATTTTTTTTTTTTTAAATACAGAGTCATTTAACGGGTCGCCAACAGGCAGCATTAATTTGGTAAGTTATTTTTTTTTTACATTTCTTTTAATGTCTAATATTTTATTTGACCAGTTTATCTAGTTGCACCTATTTATTTTGTGTTTGTATGTGTGATCCTTATAAAATGTACACAATGCTAGGTAACTTTTTATTTTATTTTTTAATAATATATTTTATTAACTTCTAGGTAACTTTTATCCCAGACAATGAGATCTCTTTTTAGCTATTCACAAATTACACTACAATCACACAGATAATTTCATATTTATTTCTAGGTCGATGAGATGGGTTATTTTTAAATCTTTAAGGGGTGGAGGTGTGTTCTGTAGTAGGTGCGTGTGGATTTAACACAGCACATGACACAGCTCATCCCCTGGTAGATTGGGTCCAGTAGTTGATTTCATTGTACGGTCATTGCTGCTGTTGTCAGAGACCCTGAGTAAAACCATACCGAGACATTGACCAGTATTCCCTCTATCAACTCAACCTAAATCTGAGTGTTGGTGACCCAGATCAGCCAGTGTATTTAATGTTGAAGCATACAGGTCCAGGATATTGGGGTAGCATGTACCTATTAAAGTACATTCTGTTTTGCCCAAATATTAGACATGATGCAAAAATAACTCTTGCCTCTATTAAAGAGAGTGTGTACAACAAGTTTGAGGATTGGATTTGCACGATAGAGTGAACAATCCTGGAAATCAAAATTTTGTTTTGTTTACAGTAACTATTTGGTCAGATGAATTCTAATCTTAATTTCGAGTAAGTAGGCAGTAAAATATATTCTCAGCTGTTTAAAGCTGCTGGATATTTAGATCTAACTGATTTCCTGTGTATAAGGAATCAAATCTGCTTTTTCTGATCCTGTTTGTTGTAAGAACATACTAGGAAAGGAAAGTGTCAGGTTGCCCTTTTGAATGGCACATTTTGTGTCCTAGTCAAAAGGATCATTGCACAGAGTGTGATAGAAACATTGGTGTTGGTATGAGGTCTGGGAAACAATAGTGTGTATATATAAAGGAACTTTTTACTTTCCCTAAATTTCTAATGTTTAGTGCTATTCTGGGACTGCCGTGCTTGTGCAGGTGTTTGAACGCTAGCAGATTAGTTGTTTCTGGCTTGGTTCCATGTCTGGAGTAAATGCCTACTCAAATAATACAGCTCCCCTGTGTCACTCAGTTACAATAAACAGAACAGGCAATGAATAGGGGGAAAAGGCCATTTCTAAGGTCAATGAGTTGTAATATTTGAAACCTGTTTTAAAGAGAATGTATTTTTTTTTAAAGGTGATTTTAAGCAAGTACTAGCACTGTACCAATACATTTTAAAAGAACATATAATTTTTTTTTTTTATATATAATAATGTAATTTTTTTTTTTTTTTCTTTTACCCTGTAGTTGATGCTGTATCCCAGAACCATATTGCTGTAAGGGGATGTATAAATAATGTTGTGTTTATAGCAGCTATTTAATATATTGCTCCATCTTTGAATCTCTTTTCAGTCTCTTGATGATCTGTCAAATGTCAGTTCTGATGACCTGGTGCAAATTAGTGCTTATATTTCTGACACTGGTAAGTGGTTGTTGGTGTTTATTATTTATTCTCATTCTTATGCCTTTTTCTTCATCATTTTGTTCTCTTTCATTTTATTATTCTTTTCTCATTACTTACATGCCTAACCATTCTTTCACCCTTACACTTGAATTATTTCTATTTTATTCCGTAATATTAATAAAAATTATTCTGAGCACTTTCTTTAAATTGCTTAAATTATTTTCAGGCTTTTTTTCACCTATTTCTGAAAAAGTCAAAACCGAGTTAAAATGTCACATTACTTGAACTTTATTTTTTAAATAAAATTCAACAAACAAGGGCTCATTTCCTACCTGAACCAAGTTATTTTTTTAAAGTGAAAAATAAGCATGTGTGTGTGCTTTATGTTTTGACAAAACAAATAAGTAATACGTTTAACTGCAACTATATACTAATAATCATAATATTACAGGTTCTAACAAGAAAATTAGGCTCCTTGCACAAAAGGGATCTATTGAATACCATAAACCGCATTTTAAAAAAAAAATGTAAAAAGCAGTGATAAGTGGTATTTTACGCCATTGAATACACTGAAACACTGTACAGAGAAACATGAATGCAATAAGAGTTAGACTCCACTTTTCCTTTAAAAATCTTTTTTGTTCTATCATTTTCTCAGTTGCGATTCAGATTTCAACACCAATTTTCACACATGTTTAATCCAATGAGGCCCCTTATTGTCAGAAAATAAGTATGAATGACCAAGGATATTTAATTATAGCAGACATTTTTACTCTGAGCATGGGAAGAAAAATGACATCTATGCAAGCTATATATTGTCCATTTTTATTAAACCTAGAAGTGAGATTGAGAGTTTTATGCTTGTTAGTATTATATTGGTTGGTTTCATATAGTACTATTCATTTAGTATAGTACAAAATCTTCAATAAGTATTATTGTTATTGACATTACCACATCCATTTTGTTTTTCACTCCTTGGCTCAGTTGTACCAGCGAGTACTTTCTTGTTTATAATAGACTTACGGAATTAATTGTACGCTTTTTAAAGGTGCAGTCCGAATTGAAAAGGCCTCTCCTTCTTATCGACATAATGGAGATCAGTTATTTTAAATAGTTTTTTTATAAACATTTTAATATCTGTATTTCAAATATGTTTAACTCTCTCACGACTATCAGTTTAGCAGGTGCTCCTGATCTTCTCATTCAGTTCGCTGGAGCCTTTTTTCTCCATTTGTACAGCGCGAGTTGCCAGAACAGAAAGTTGTGGGGGGGGGGGGGGGGGGTGTGCAGGCCACATCTAACTTTTACATGCTCCAAGGGGAACCGGTTAATTAAAAATAATTCACCAAAACGTTTTTCTTTTTTTCCTGTGAATGTAGAGGATGATATGTAATTGAAAATTATCTATACATTGTATCAGCAAAATTTCAAACAAATGCCTAAATTAGGAGAAAGTGTATTTTGAAATGTGTCTGTAAAGTCTCCTGCTTATGACATCACATGTGGTATGATATACAAATGTACTGTTTTTCAGTATGAATTGTGTAATTTGTATGTAAAGCCACAGGTGATGTCATAGACTAGATACTCCACAGTCCCATTTAAAGCACAATTTTCTCCCAATTGAGGCCTTTGCTTGCAATTTTGCAAACAATGTGTGAATCATTTTCTCTACATTCAATATAAAACAATGTTTAAGTGATACAGTCCCTTTTGACTAATGAGCACATCCTAATCAATTGATTTTCCCTCTGAACACATCGATCATACTTTCTTCAGGGCGTCATGTAAGTAAGTGGCGTTACTGTAAGATGGATTTGGCAATAAAATGCTAGCAGTTCTGGAAGTGTGGTTGGGAAGTGATGTCTGCTTGTGGGACCAGTAACAAAACGTTGGGGAGGACAGGGAGTTCTGCTAGGAGCTGGTATTTAAGTCATGCATCTTTTTACAGCTCCACGGCTTGTGTTCGCAGATTAGAAGTGCATGCACTCACAGATGTATCTCTTCGTATAATTCTTATACGTTGTAGGAAATATTTTCATAGTCTATTCATCCTAGCTGAAATACAGTATGATTTCCTGACAGTGTTAAATGTTTTCCCTGAACTATAAATCTTTTAATAGGCAAGTCAGATTCCATATGAAAGATGAAACCAACAGCTCTACATGAAATATGTGCTCAGTGACTGAATAGATCAAAAGCAAACACATTCTTGAAGTTCTGCTAAATTTCAGTTTTGTGTCTGTATATTATGTATATATTATGTGTGTATGTATACACACATAATATATACATAATCTATACACACATAATATATACATAATCTATACACACATAATATATACATAATCTGTACATACATAATCTGTACACAAATAATATATACATAATCTGTACACACATAATATATACATAATCTATACACACATAATATATACATAATCTGTACACACATAATATATACATAATCTGTACACACATAATATATACATAATCTGTACACACATAATATATACATAATCTGTACACACATAATATACATAATCTGTACACACATAATATATACATAATCTGTACACACATAATATATACATAATCTGTACACACATAATATATACATAATCTGTACACACATAATATATACATAATCTGTACACACATAATATATACATAATCTGTACACACATAATATATACATAATCTGTACACACATAATATATACATAATCTGTACACACATAATATATACATAATCTGTACACACATAATATATACATAATCTGTACACACATAATATATACATAATCTGTACACACATAATATATACATAATCTGTACACACATAATATATACATAATCTGTACACACATAATATATACATAATCTATACACACAAATCTGAAATTTAGCAGAACTTCAAGAATGTGTTAGTTTTTGACAAACACATGATAAATAAATATATACACAAAGGTATGTGGGTGTGTGTATGTATGTGTGTGTGTGTGTGTGTGTGTGTATATATATGTATGTGTGTGTGTGTGTGTGTATATATATATGTATGTGTATGTATGTATATATATATGTGTGTGTGTGTATGTATGTATATATATGTATGTGTGTATATATATATATAAATATGTATGTGTGTGTATATATATATATATATATATATATATATATATATATATATATATACACATTATGTATGTATATATAACCATATCATATATGTTTGTCAATATTAACCAACACTTAATGCTACTTCTCGATTATAATGGTTTTTATTGATTAAATACTGAATTAACATGAAAATTGCACAAATCAGACATTAACTGATTAAGCTGATTTTGGAAAGTTTTTCCAACTTGCCTATAATTCAAACACTGCTTTAATGCCTAAATGTTTTTAGAATTTGTAGTCAGTGCAGCACAGTAGAATATCCAGATACCATCTCCAATCCCTCTGTTAGTGTACTGCAGGGACGCTCTTTAACCCTCTGGGCAATCCACAACAGACACTGCATAGATTAAGGCACCAGCCGACACCAGAAAGGACATTACGAGCAGTCCGGAAAAATAGTGTTTCCAAAGTAATGTAGAGATGTGGTCCTTAGACCCAAATAAAATCATCAAATGATGTAGTGGGCAGACAGACAGCGTATAGGCTTCACACTTATAGCCTTTAACCTGTCTGTATGCCCACTGCATTTTTTTTCTGGTGCCTTAATCTATTCAGTGCAGCACAGTACACTGTTTATTGAATAGACCTTTCTCAATGACAGGACCTTAGATACTACACATTATGTTCTATTTGCCATTACATTAACTCTTTATCATTCAGTATCTGTAACCTTCGGTAACGTCCCCATTTTGATGTGGTGATGTTGCTATTGTGTATGTAAAAAACGTTGGTGGTCTTAAACCACAAAAGCAAACTGTATTATCATAAAATGAATAGTTAATAACACTTATTGAACACAAGTCTTTATGCTGGGTGAAACAGAATAGGAATCACATTGTTTTATAAAACACGTTGTCTTGGATGAATTTTATTTATAATACAAATTGCTTATAAAGTCTAGAAAATTCCTTTTAAATTATTTATATCATATTGTGTTAGTTTCATTCCATCAAAGTATTAGTTTAATCATTAGGCAAATAAATACATTTCATAGTTTTTGAAATTGGTGGTTTGAATAAATAAACATTGCAACTGTAAACATTAATAATTTACATTTTATTATCCTTACAAATGCCCGAATTTTCTCAGCACTGGGAAAATAAATGGCTAACATGGGCATAGGCACCAAAGAAAATCTGGTGGCACAGGATCATCCAGTTTGTGTCTGTGCCTGCGTGTGTTATACATTAAGCTGTTTGAATGTGTTTTGTACATGTTGGGGAAAGTGGAGCAGAAATGTGACTTTTCATTCTTAGTTGTGGTATGAATGAATTTTACCCATGATGCCCAACACTGTTTTCACTGTGAATGTGGAACAATCGATTGATTAGTCTCTGGTTTATGACCTCATCTGTGGCACAGTATGCAAATTAACTCCTTTTCAATGGGAAATGTGACTTGCATACCGTGCCACAGGTGATGTCATAAACAGGAGACAGGCAAATTTAAAACACATTTTACTCCCAATTTAGGTATTTGCTTGCAATTTTGTTGATACATTGCATAGATTATGTGAAATAATTGTTTTATGCTCTACATTTACAATAAAAACAATGTCCAGGGGATAAAGTCCCTTTAACGTGAGTTTTAATACGTAGAATACGTTTTTATATAACATCTGTCACTCCATCTGCTGGGTACTATAGTTCCCATGATACCCAGCCAGCCATAAGTCTCTGATCCTGCTGCCCTTGATCCTGCTGCACTAAACTATTTTCTATTACTCTTGGCTCAAAATGTTGTAAAAAAAAAAAATGGCACATATTTGTTTGCGTATTTCACTTTCATGTGCTAGTGGAGGTTTCCTAGTTAGTTTCCCTGTTGCGCTTCCATGGATAATGTTTAGCTGACTTTATTCCGATATCTTAAATGTGCGACCATATTTAACCAAAAAGGCATGTAGATGGAATCCATATTTGATATGGTCCATCGTGCCCTGCAAAATGTATCTTTTATAATGCTTAAAAATGTGTCAATGATTAGTTCTCTTTCAAAATAACTTGTTAAATAGGCAAAGCAAAATAGGATTTGTGAAAAAGTAAGTTTTTCTATAGAGCCCTACAGAAAATCACTGGCATTTCCACTTTCACCACTTTGCCATTCAACCTGCATTTTACTGGCAGACCGGCTTGAGGCCAATGTTAAGTTTATGGAGGCAATAGCATGTCTGATTGATTGATATATATATATATATATATATATATATATATATATATATATATATATATCTCAATCAATCAATGTTTTTTAAAGGTGTCAAGCCTAGCCGTAGTATTATTTAATATTAAAAGCAAAAGCCAAATTTTTTTTTAACTGTTTAACGGTTTTGTGTTATTGAAGAGAAAGAATCTTCTAAAACTTCCATGTATTCTCATACTATGGTAATATGGTTAGAGTTGATGTAAATCCATCAAGCCCAACCTTTCCCAACTCTCCTTTCTGTTGTTTTATGCACCTGTCATGCCATATGCTACCATTTTCATCATTTTTCTGTCCCTTCATTTTCTTTTTTCTTTTGCATTTTCTTTCTGTTTCTACGTATTTTATTTATATTAGTCCATGTTGACTGTGACCCATATGCTGTGACAGGAGTTTGTAATGAACACGGCAAAACCTATGCACTGTATGCCATCACTGTCCAGCGGCGAAGCTTAGAAAGCACAGAGGATCTGTGGAAGACTTATCGGCGCTACAGCGACTTTCACGATTTTCACATGCGGATAACAGAACAGGTAAATATCACATTCATTGGGCTTATATAGATATACAGAGAACTTGCTTTTGAAACATCCAAAGTAATGATAATATGTGCAAGATGGCTTAATTATTAACTTAATTTGTATGTCTCACAACACACAGTATAACATTGAGGCTAATTAGCCGTTTGAACATATTGCAACTGAATAAAATAAAGTCATCAAGGGATTAGCTTGTACGAGTGCACTATAGTGTTTTTTTTATATAGTTTTAAATCAAAAAAAGTATCATCTCATACATTCACTAACATTAACTCTTCTCCATTTGGAGGAATAACCATGTATATTTGATGGTATCCATAGTGACATGGGGGGACCCTGATTTATCCTGTGTGAATCTGACTGTGTGTGTGACTATATGTGTGTAAATCACGCACTTACACATACTCACACTTATACACACACAGACTCTCACAGACATATATACACACACACGACATATATACACATAACACTTACACACAGGTTTTTTTTTTATTTTTATTGGGTTGTGTACTCCAGATGGCACTGCTCCCCTCCTCTGACCCTTGCGTATGACCTCACACACAGGGTAGAGGAGGGAGGGATTAAGCATGGTGCTCTGTGTAGCGTTGGGTAGCTGCTTCATATAGACAGGGGATCTGTGGTTGGAGGTGCGGTAACCACTTCAGACTTCAAGCTTCCGCACCTCCATTTCTTGTGACCTGTATTGGAGGGGTGTCATTTGCTCAAGTGTCCAGCTCAAATAAATTGTATTAGACCCTGGGCAACCCAGCCAATGTCAAAACTCTGAGTGGTATCTGGGGCTGAATGCCCCCCCCCCCCCCTTTAATCGACCACTGCATAGTAAAATCACAGATTAATGCCTCTAATATGTTGGCATTTATCTTCATATGGAATGTTTTTCGCTGTTTTTAGACCTGTATTTTCTCACTTTATTCTTTTTTGTCTTCATTCCTACACCTTTATTTCATCCCTTCTTGTGCTAGTGTATCTTACACAATTTAGTTCTTCACAGCTGTTTTTGATGTCATTGTGTCCAAGTTCACCAGAGAGCAGGCATTCCTTTGACCTATTAGCAGCTAACACAGCAAAAATAGCTAGCAAAGTCTAGTGATCTAATCGGATTCCCTCACCTAGACATGTTCTATACTCTGAATGCTCAAAACTGATAACATTCTGATTACATTCTGTTAGATGAATTGAAAGCATTGGTATATGACATCACCTGCGTCTTGTAAATAGGACATGGTGTAATTTAGACCATGCTTTTCTCTTAATGTATCCCTTTATACACACAGTATAAACAATGTTTAGGTGACTGTCTTGCATTCGCATGTAAAGAGACTAAAAAGCTTATATTTGCTGATAACATTCTGGTTACACTGGTTTCATATTGAGTAATGTATTTCCATGAAATAACACTTATGGAATTTGGCAATAATACATCACACAGCTTTGTACTGAAGTGCATTTCTATTTGTCTTGTAACCCAAGTCCCCTGGTCATTTATTAGACCTGGAGTTTAGACAAATAACGGGCGTGTAACAGTGGCCCACATCATTTGTTGTATCGGTCACAGGGCTTAGGAAGTGAAAACCAGGCTTGGGAATTGAGCATACAGGCTTTAGGTGAAAGCTTATGGATCTGTGAGGTCTGAGCTCGACAGCTGTGACATGTCTCCGTCCCACCAGAAATCTACTTTTTATTGGTTTGCAAATACTGTTATCAGTTTTCCCAAATCACATTGGCATAAATAAAACATTTTTAAAAAGTTCCCACCGCCCCATTTTCTGTTAAAATAAGTAGTATATTGTTGCTGTAATTTTTCTTTTATTGTGTAGGATTCTGTGACATGTCACTCAATCATGTAGAGCAAAATTGAAAACATTTTTAATTGACATTTGCAGGAAAACTGTATTTTTGCCACAATATAATAGACAGTGTACAGTCACACAAAACTGGTTACATATTTTCTTAAAGCTATAGCTTATCAAAAAGTTACACAAAAACATCTCTTTGTGATGGTACACTTGGGGATTCAGTTACATTATATGGAGATATCATGCACCGCCCACTACTTTGGGAAAGTTCTCCAATCCTGGGAGGTTCAAACACTAAACATTTTGCTTCTGATGGAGTTTATTATTCTAAATGGTGTTACGTAGAAGAGAAAACTATGTCCTTTCTTAAGGTCTTCTCTCAGTACCATTGATGGACCACCTGTAGTAAGAGGAACGCTGAGTCCAAAAACCTGGCCAAATACACAAAGAAACTGTGAAACTGTGAAAGAAACCTGAACAAGCATCTCTATTATCACATTTTCTCAAATCTGTGGCTCTATTTAATTTGCTACCCTACAAAGCACTTGTTTTGATGGGCTGGGGAGAGAATGTCATGCTTAGAATTTGAGCCAACTTTAAGATTTATAATCAAGGTCTCCTCATATTTAATGATATCACTTTTTATGCACAGTGTGTTAATCAGAAACCCTGTATAGCAATCCAGATTTAATTTTCTGTTTTTGAGAATTCTGGCACTAATTGAAGTCACTTTCTGTCCACAAAAAAGAAACTATATAGAATTTGAACAAACCTAATCCTGAACCCAAAATGACCTTTAAGACCATTGTTCAAGTTGATGAGGCAATGTGAACACTCCACTTCCAGCTGTCAATAAACTCCTGATCCCATGGCTTAGCAGGCATTCCCACCCACTGGATTCGATGTCTGCTCATGCTCTAAAACATGACACATGCTTCTGCTGGCTCACCCGTGTGTATCGGTGTATAACTAACTACCTGTTATGCTGTCATATATTCTAGTGTA
This sequence comes from Pelodytes ibericus, assembly GCA_036172795.1. Lineage (NCBI taxonomy): Eukaryota > Metazoa > Chordata > Amphibia > Anura > Pelodytidae > Pelodytes > Pelodytes ibericus. Next base: position 189,054,075 of record CM069859.1, read on the forward strand.
AAGATAGTAGGTGTAAACTTTTTGCTGTTAGCCAAGATATTCACTTTTTTTTTAAATTTAAATGTTCTTAAAACTAGCCACTTGTTTCCATTATCTGCTGGCTACAAACCAGACAATGAGTTTCTGTTATATAAAATGTCTGCTTTGTGTAGTGGCTATATGCCTTATAAAGAAATCTATCCCCCACCACTACAGTTAGATACGTAAAGCTCCCATAAGATAGATTTTATTAACGCCAAATGGCTTTTTCACATATTTATGCCGAAAAAAATGGATTTGTGTTTTGTTTAGGGGTTTAATAGTCTAGATATTCAGGTTTTATTTATTGATTTTGAACTTTTTTGTTTGTTATATTTGGGTTAATTTTAGGATTGCCACTCAGATTGTATTTTATCGGCAGGCCAGAGGCCACTGTTAAATCTATGGAGGCAATAGGAAGGCCAGCATTTTCTTAAAGAGAAGGTGGCAACTCTAGTTACGTGTAACATTTCTAGATGCTACTAGAGCACTCAGGAACGGTTTGCTATATCTTGGGGGGGGGGAGGGGGGGGGGGCTCACACTGCACATTACCAGTACATTCCTCTGAGGAGTTTCTTCATCACTGTCACTTAGTGCCATCAGCATGGAAAGATGATGCACACTAAAGTGTTAATTTGGTGAAAAAGGCATGAGTCATTATATTTTATTTCACATGATTTGTAACTATTACTAAATAATAAAGGTATATAGCATGCTACCAGTATTCTCTTGCCTACTGATGTATTAATCATGTTTCTAAATTGCAGGGATTTCTCTTGTATGTAATACACTTAGAAATTCACATTTTCTCTTCTTCAAAATGAAGAATATTGTATTGATCATTTGTTATTCACAACTATTGGATCTATTCACTAAAAGGTGAACTGATATTGGGACTGCAAAAATCAGCCATTAATTAGCAGAGTTAGAAAAAATACTTCCAACTAAAGCCTGACTTTGCAGTTTGTCGTAGTTCACTTTTTAAGTGAATTCGCTTCCTTTGACTTACAAGTACATTAGCCTCCTATGACTTACAAGTACATTCTATTGGCTCCTTTCTAAACCAGACCATAACTTTCAGCAATATACACACTGGAAAGGTAGCAGTCGTTCCTAGTGTTTTTGCCGCAGTCCAAGTTATTTCACATTCACTATAGCGATATACTATCCAATTTCTATACAAGCACGTCTCTCAGGAAAACGAGCCGGCTGTATCATTTTTCAACAATAACAGACTGTTTGATAAAAGCAAATTAAATATACTACCCTTAGAAACAGCCCCTGCTCTGTTTCCAAAATGTTTGTTTAGTCTAGTTTATTCCGAATGTTTGTCTATTTCTTTGTGTCCATTCCAAGGCATGCCATATACCAAACCTAACAACTGGCACTGATGCCTTTTAACCTACTTTAAGACACAAATGGCAGAATGAGTATCTATATGGACTGCATTGTTTTTTTTGTATTTTGTTTATAGTTTGAAAACCTTGGCACTATTTTGAAGCTACCAGGGAAAAAAACATTCAACAACATGGATAAGGAGTTCCTAGAAAAGAGAAAAAATGATCTGAATACCTATTTACAGGTAATTATTTATACAATCCACTTCTTTAAAGCAAACTGGTGACTTGAACATGGATTTGCATAAATCAGTTTTAATAAAACTATATCACCAGCTGATTAATATTTTAATAAAACCAGCTAGTGTAAATCGAGCTGTTATCACCATTTGAAATCAGGACTGCCTTTAAATTCCCCTCCTCTAAAACTACAGGCACAACCTGGGTGTAAATGATGCAATATTCCCATTGTGTCCAGAGAAAAACAGAAAAGGCTAGTTTGTTAGACATCTTTTAACTAAAATGCTGTATGATGGTGCAAGAAAATATCTGATGACCAATGAATTTTAAATAGAGCTTTTCCAGCCTGAAATGCAAGTTCTAATTCATATTTAAAGTTTTATCTGTGTGAAAAAAAAATTGTATACTAATTATTAAAGTTATTGCATCTTTCACATTAAAAGAATCACAGAGGGAAGTACAAAGGAGCCAGGCGGTTTACGTGTTCCCTAGTGAGTCATAAGCCATTATTGTGGTATCAACCTCTCTCTATTGTCAGTTGTTTCAGCGATGTGATATAATACTAGGAGGGGGAGAAGTTTTGAGGAAACAATAAAAATATGTTTCTTTTTTACTCTACATAATGCAGCACATTTTTGAGACACTGTAAGTGGAACTGACTTCTTTAAAGGGGTCTGCAACAATTGTGAAATGTTATGCTCTGGTAAAATTACAGAGTTAAAATGCAAACTTGGGGACATGCTGAATATTTGTGGTGACATTTACTGTGTCTTTTTTTAATTTTAAATAATGAGGACCTGTATTTATTTTTTAAATGACTATATTTAACACCTTTTTATTTATTTGTGTGTATTGCAAGGCAGGCCACGGACCAAGTTCATCACATGGCCACTGATGTTTTTTATACTATTTAAATACGAAAATGGCACAATTTGTATCTTTTATGGACTGTATTAATTGTTATATGATTTTATTTAAATATAAGTTTTAATAATATTCAAATAACTATTGACATTTGTCAGCTGCTTTTATTATCGTCTTTTTTTTTTTCCGTAGCTATTACTAAATCCTGAGCTGATAAAAGCATGCCCAAACATTGCTCCTTGTGTAATGGACTTTCTTGAGAACAAAGCCTATAATAAAGGGAAAGGAGACTTTGCACGTAAGGTATGACACATGTACACATAATTTATATACCATTTCTGAAATCAAATTCTCTAAAAAGACATCAATCTATAGTTAAGGCTTGAATATAGAGCCTCCTAATACTAGCACAATGTGGAACAATATTTTAAATGATTATTCTCCCTTGTAATTGGGTTTGCACTAGCATTCAGAAGTTTAAAGCAACATTCAACATTGTTTAACCGTTGTTTCCTAGAAGTAAGCAAGGGTTAAACAAAACATGTCCCGGGACATTTAAGTAAACCCGACGTGTATCTTAATAGATACACGCGGGTTTACGAACAGCTGTGTCTCACATGTCGAGACACACCAGTTCCTGATACGCGCACAGCCATTCAGATCGGGAGCTAGCGCAGAGAGACTATCAAAACTACACGCCAGTTTATCCTCATACTAGGGACAACTAACTTTTCACTTGTGCTTCTATATTACTGTATTTGCTTGAATATAAGAGGACCCTGATTATAAGACGACCCACCCAAACTTTGGATATTCCTTTAGGAAAAAAACTAAAAGCCTGAATATAAGACTACCCTATAGGAAAACAAGTTTAACTTGTATATATTCACATGTCATAATAGACGGAAGTGTCTCCCTGGTGGATAGTGGGGGCAGCCGGAGGATGTCTGCAAGATATGCGCAGGCATCCTCCGCTGCTGCCCTGCACTTCCACCGGGACTTCTATGATGAAGCCCGAAGGTCACATGACCTCTCGGCTTCCGTCATAGAAGTCCCGACAAACGTGCTGGGCAGCAGCGGAGGATGTCTCTGAAAAAAACCTTGTCTTATATTCAAGCAAATACGGTAATAGTACAAGTTAAAAAAAAAGTTTAGTGTCCCTTTAAGGTCACTTATGATTGTCCTTGTTTTCCATGAATGACTTGCAAAATGAATAGGAAATACAGTCAAGAGGTGTACTTTTAAAATGATAAACTTGGATTAGGTAACACAACAGGGTCTAGGACAGATAAGCACGACTGCTTCACCGCTGACAGTTCAGCAATGCAGTTTGAATGCTGAACTGTCTGCGGTGAAGATCAACGCGGCAACTTCATCGCAGCAGTATAATCGCTGACAGTTCAGCGCAAACCTGTCAGCACTTACAAACATACACCACCCCCTAATAAATTAACCCCCTAATAAATCACCCCACAAAAGTGACCCCTAACACCCCCAACCCAAACACTAATACTACTCCCGAACCCTAATACTAACATTAACCCCCTGAACCCTAATACTAACATTAATCCCCCCAAACCCGAATACTAACATTAACCCCCGAATACTAACATTAATCCCCTGAACCCTAATATGAATACCTAACCCCCCCTGAACCCTAATACTAACATTAACCCCCGAACCCTAATACTAACATTAACCCCCGAACCCTAATACTAACATTAACCCCCTGAACCCTAATACTAATACCTAACCCCCCCGAACCCTAATAGTAGATACCCATGTAGACATTCCATTAAAAATCATCCATTTCCAACTACAACATTAAACATTTCTACACTGTATTTCTGGTCCATTTGATGATATGCTAATGCACAAAATTAGCTTTTATTTCGAACACAAGGACATTTCTAAGTAACCCCAAACTTTTGCACAGTACTTTATGTATTTTACTATATGTTATTCTTTGTGTTGACATAATGTTTAACATATACATCTAAGTGTTTCCTGTGATAACCAGCACAGAAATCTGACACCTCTACTTTAATCCATACATTTGCTTGCAATTTCATTAGCACAATGTATAGGTTGTGTCTTCTCAAAAGGGGACCTTGTGATTCACCCTGTGGATGACTGCTGCTCCACTTTAGCCAGGGCTGCTGTAGCTATCCTAGCTATGTCACTTGCTTATAAAAATCATCTATAATGACTATTAAGTTAATTTTCTTCTAATATGCACACCTGTAAGAATAAGTCTAAAACAAATTAATTTTCTTAAACCAAATAATTTTATTTTTTTTATTCTAGATGGACACATTTGTAAACCCACTACGCAACTCTATGAGAAATGTTTCCAACGCAGTTAAATCAATCCCTGATAGCTTTGCCGAAGGAATGAATAAAATGTCTGATAACATGGGGAAAATGTCAGAAAAAATAGGACAAGATTTAAAGCAATCATTGTTTAAGGTAATAAATTTTACTACTTTGGAAGCAAAATATATATAAATTGCAGAAAGATTTAAAAGGTTTTTGACATTCCACACTTAATTATACTCGAGTTTCCATTCCAGATTTCTGAAATTCAGGCTATTGTGTAAATCCCATTTTAGTAAAAGGGTATTGCACAGATTAAGAGAAAAATCTTAATCACTGGAATTTGGTAGCCATTCATAACGCATTGTTAAAAAAGTGAGTCTTTAAAGAGTTAACTATACATTATCCAGAGATAACTGAACTCTTGTAGTTTATCAGTTGTGGTCCTGTATATGTATAGTTGAGTCATGAGATTGTAAGAAATGTTTCCATTACCCTCCTACAGGGTTATTCTCTTAGGGAATGTGTGACGAAGTGTGTATAAAAAGGTAAATTGTTATTAAATTGAAATACTGTTATCGGTTATAACAACAGGAAATACATAGTGTACACATTACACAAACCTGGTTCATAATCAACAGGTAAGCAAAAAAGGTTATACTTATACAATTACATGAATATCTTCTTCTTGTGCTTTCATCTTCTGCTGGCTGTCTTCTCCTCACCCTGGAACAGACAAGACTAGCACTCTAAAAAAGTGGTTCACTCAACTAAGTATCCCAAAATCCCTGTTACCTCCCAGAGAGTTAAAGAACCAGTTAAACCTAGTTTGGAGATATATGGTCTATGTAATAAATGCAACCCCCTTTGTCACACCTATCTGTTAGTAAGTCAAAGCTGGAAAGAACTGTGAAAGGCTTGTTTTTACAATCTAAAGAAGTCATCTCTGTAACCTTGTTTACAACCTCTTCTGATGTGCAAATGACCTTGCGTTGTGAAACCAGATTACACGCCCACCCCACCAAAAGCACATATCTATATATTAGATATAAAATAAAATTTTTATAAAGGCACCCTATATTTCTTACAAGATGAAATGTTCAGATCATAGTAAATAGGCTCCAATATATAGTGTTGGGATGAAGTAGGCTTTAAAGTATTGTTTATGCAAAAACCTAAAAATAACTTGGACATACTATTAGACCTGTCATTTTATGCTGTAAAAAGAAAAAGAAATCTTTTTTTAGAACTATGTTTTAGGTTTCTTGTGCACGTACATGTATATATGTTTTTAACAATTCTTTTTTCTTTAAGGCGCCAATTCTTGTACCTAAAACTGATGATCCTGAACACTGTCGCGTATCAGCACAACTAGATGACAATGTGAGTTTCACGATTCCCTATTTTCACATGTTTGAATACTAGACTTTGGTGTCACTTAAAGTGTCGCCTTGTCCGAATGCATTCCGACAAAAAAGAAAAAAAGGCTGATTAATCCAAACCAAATTTTGTTCATTGACTGATTAGTTTTTGGATGAAATTCATCCATTATTTACATTTTTGGAATTCCATTCAGATTAATGGAATTGCGCCAAAGTGCATTTCAGAATAAGTCGGACAAGGTTAGGGGAATTTGGACAAATGGCTGAAAGAGCAGAATTTTGTCTGAAAACGAATTTGTCGGAAAAGGAATCCTCAAACTAGCTTAAGGATCAGAGATACGGGTAAGAATTAGATTAGGTTATATGTGAGAGTTTGTTTGCGTTTAGTGAATGTTATTGTGTGAGTGTGTATTAGTGTGAGCGTGTACTCGTCAGTGTATTTGTGTGTATTAGTATGAGCTTGTATTCGTGAGTGTTCTGGATGAGAATGTGTTTGTGTGTATTAGTGAGAGTGTCGCGAAGGTAGAAGGCATTGCCCCATTGCAAACAACACAGCCAACTTGGGCAGGTTGAACTTAAGAAAGGCAATCTCATGGAGAAGATTGCCTTGAGTGCTGTAGATTCAGTATATTACCGGTTACAGAAAACACGCACTCATTTTGGACAGTAGTTAGCAGACATGATGGCGCCTCCTGCACACGCAATGTGAGTGCAGACCACACACTCTTCTGGTCATCCCAGTAGTGAAGAGGGTTGCCTTTAGGGTGCAAAGGAGGTTCCGAGAGGTACACTCTGACCATTTCCGAGGCACTACTATCATCTTTCTGCTGATAGCTCTCTCAGTGGGTCCAACTATACTCTCTTCCCAAAACGCAGCTGCTCCACTCAGCTGTGTACTGGTGCTAGTGCCACTGCCAACACTGCTGCCCCTCTTCTACTTCCAGTCATACTCCCTTCAGATTAGTTTCTCCTTCAAGTTGGTAGGCTACTGGATCTGAGTGTTAGCTTTCCCTTAATCCTTGGATCACACAGGCAGGCTAGCAAAAGTTTTGGAGAATTATCTACTCGTTCATGTAGGTAATTTTTAAGCTGATCCTTCTGCCTTCCTTAACTCAGTTTATCATATAATATTTAATGTAATTATATTATAGCTATGCTGACATTTTGTATTTTAATAATCTAATAACATATATAAATAAAATCCTCTCAAGCATCTCCAAAGTAGAGTTCCACCCTGTCTCTTGTTGTAGACAGTGTGCAAGAAGACATGCTTTCTTCTGCCTCAACAGGAAGTGGAAGTGCCCAGCAGTCGTCCTGCACTGTTAAGTTACACTCACTACCCTATTATTTCCTTCTGGGATTGCTGACTGTACAAGATGGAGAATGTGTGCTGTGCTAAAACTATATCTTAGAGCTCTATTATCGTTTATACTATACTGAGATTATGTGATACTGTGTAAAAGCTATCCGTTCTGTCAGTTCATTCACACCCAACGCATATGATTAAACTATGAGTCTCAGCAACTGTTGAAAATGTTTTTGATGCTTCTATATGATGTTGACTTTTCACAGTATTTTGAAAAAGGCTGTACTAGTTCATAGCAAACAATAGGAAATCTTTTATCTTTAACAAGAAGTTGTGCCCCAAAGATTATTGGTGATTATATGCCTATTGGTCATCGTCATAAATCTGCACCTGTCCCATGCTATACATTTTTATATGTCACATCAAAGCATTCCATACTGTTTCCCTGGGTATTTCCATGTTACCATCACTTTGACTAATGTCTTTTTGTATTAAAGTAGTTTTGGAATTTTTTGTCATGGCTGTAAAATAATCAGGTGGTCAGTCCTGTTTTGCTAATATTTCTAACGTTTTGAAATATGTTTTTCAAGGGTAAGAAAAAAAACAGTATTCAACATAAAGGACAATTACAAACTATTTAACATAACCATTCAGTGCAATCTCTAGTTTTGTGTAAGATTTTGTTAAATGTTCACAATATTTCCACACTTTATAGCGTAGGTTCTTTTATAGTAGCTTGATTCAATTCAGTAATATTTGTAGGCAAATCAGCCTCCACATTGTTTACACAGCAAAACTATTTTTGAAATGTACTATATTAAATAGGCAATACGTTTTTTGTTAGGTTGATGACAATATTCCTCTCAGAGTGATGCTCCTTCTTATGGATGAAGTCTTTGACCTAAAAGAACGAAATCAGTGGTTAAGGAGGCAAATTACAAGTCTCCTCCAGCAGCTTATTAGAGCAACATATGGTGACACAATTAATCGGTATGAGCATGTTTACTTTTCTGTGACATAAATCTTTATTTAAACAATAAAATGTGTGCATTTGATTTAACAACCTACCCGCTTTAAAGAAACTAAATGCCACTGGAATTATGTACACTATGACGTAGCATGAATGAACCTGACCGTTAGTCCTTCAGCCAGAGTTGCATGTACATAATTTTGTGCTATTCATTTATAGCTTTTTTCTGTTTTCTGTTCCAGAAAAATTGTTGATCATGTGGAATCAATGACATCCCCAGACCAAGTAGCAGATTATGTGAAGCATTTCAGGTACAAAGTTTATGCCGAAATGGGTGTGAAGTATGATACTAAGGGCATAGAATGCTAGATATGGTGCCAAATGCTTTTCTCAAGCACCTTAACTATGCCACGTATTTTGATTTATACTAAATATCGCACCACACAATTCATCATGTATGATTGAGCAATGTTCTAGGTGTAAACCAATTAGTGGGACCTCTGTGTCTATTTTAATTCTTCCATGAACACAAGAATCTTGGTAGGTTTTCCGTACTTATGTTAATATTGTTTTTCAGAGATTCATTTTGGCCAAATGGGATTTTGGCCGAGGCCACTCTAAAGAGAGAGAGGAGCATTCGAATGCGAACAAGAGTATCAGGGAAAACAAAACTTCTGGAAATTATGCCAGGTAATTTAAACAGTGACCTTGCATTAGTGTGTAAGTAGAATACAATCTAAAAAATATATATATTTTTTGCCTCTATATATAGGGTTCAATTTAACTTTAACCCAGGGTTTTTGGCTTGATGGGTGATTACCATTTCGCTGTACGGCTGATCTTGCCCATTTTTTCAGAGCCTACATTGAATTTTTGCAACTGACCCTGCCCTATTGTACTGAAAAATATTATTGGCCATCGCTGTATCTTCTTGTATAGCTCTGCAAATTTCTCAGTCAAAATAAATACTTTATGAAGATCAGGTGGTGACACTTTTTTTCTCTTTTTTTCAATTCTTATTTTCTACAATTTTGCTGGTCTACCATTTTCTGCCCCCTTGTGTCTAGGCCATGGATATACCAGTGTTCCCAGGTACATATAAATATCCATTTATATTCCCAGAGGCAATGCAGGGATACAAATACCTTCACTGAAATATGATCTTATAAAGTATTGTTTAATATACTGAAATAGTAAGTTAAAAATCAGGAATGTTAATATCAATTGGGTTTCTACATCTCTAATCTCGGTACATGACTGCACAGCTATAGACCCTTGAGTCTGATGTCCAGGCCGACTGTCTGTGTCACCCCAGGGTAAAACAATACAATGTTTTTTGTTTCCTTAGATGAGTTAAAGCACATCATTGGTGCAGAAACAACTCGCAAAGGAATTCTCCGGGTCTTTGAAATGTTCCAACACAACCAGCTGAATAGGAGACTTGTGTATGTGTTTCTAGAGGGCTTCTTGGAGACCTTATTTTCACAGTATAAGTTCCATGAGCTTTTCAATAAACTGCACTCCAGATCGGAACGAATGCAGAAATACAAACAGAGACTACAATCTACTCAAGCGCCTTCTTTGCAGAAAAGGTGACACTCCAAACAATCAAGAGGTGCCCTAAAGACTTTTGCGGTGTTTTATCCAGTAGTTCTTGGACAGTAGTCTGGACGTTTTTTGAGACCTAAAAAAGCACCTACTGATATTCTAGCACCGGTCATTTAGTGTCATATATATTACTAACACATCCATAAGCCGTGTTATTCTTCTCATTCTTACCTACTGTATGACCATCATCTGGTTGGGTTTGTATGTCTAAAAATCGTTTGGTTCATCTGCAACACTGAAAAGAAAGCTGATCTAGTAGTTTTCAGCATTCACGGTGAGGCCCTCCTGGACTCTGACGAGGAAAACGAGGAAGGAAGCGGTGATTTCCAGTGATGAAGTGCCAGATTGTATTTTTCTACGTACAGTACAAGCACAAATACAGTAGTATGCTGAAGAATTGCTAGATTTTGTTGTAGCTGGGAGATTGTGCAATGTTAACTGTTGACTTAGTGCTCTTAATAGTGACACTTACATGGAGACCTCATAGGTCTAGATCAAAGACATTCCTGTGCGGGCGGGAAGCTGGCACAGTGATCGCTCTAGTGGGTTCAGAAGTGTGAAAACACTCAAAACTATCCAGACACTCACATTGTTTCCACAGGCCTAAACCTTCCTTCAACATCAACCAACGTTATTGGATTCAGTGTTCAAGTGGATTCATAGTGAGTCATTTGCAGTCACTAATATTAAGCATAGTGTATTTCTTTATTCTGGGGAGGTCTCATAATTTATTTCATCTTCATTTCATTGGTTTGAGACTATTGCTTAGTTTGTTTATCCTTATTACATGCCTGTTTGAAGGATCAACTAGATACCCTTACGATATGAATTTCTGACACAATGTGCTCATGACCCAGCATATTTATTACATACAGTTATTTTCCCCTCAACACTGCAGTATATTTCACAAACGGGAGCTGGCTTGAGATCTTTGAGCGCTGTGGTGTGTTGTCTGTCTTTACTAAGTAAAGAAATCTTTGGCAGAGTTGCACTTGCAAAATACCTGTTGATCTTGAAATGATTCCTCTGTTATTGAAAAATTAAGGAGAAACAAAAAATGATTTTCACTTTTTTTAGTATCTACTTCACAAGTCACAGGGAATGTTAAATATTCATTTGGATAAAAAGATTAATCATTTTTCATTTCCGCCTGGATAAGTATACGGCCATTTTGCATACCAAAATGAAACCGAATAGTTGTCTGCTACTTGTTTTTACTTCTGTTCACATCAACTGACATAAAATTATCTGCGGTTAATGGTGCATCATAGAACTGGAGAGCACTGTTTTTCTAACATCTATATTTGTTGCATTATAAGAGAATTTATTGTGCTGGAAATATTGCCTTTTAGTGCAGATTTAATGATAAACAATAGGGCATCTGGTTAATTGCAGTACTGAATTTATGCTTTATAGGTTTTTTTTAGTTTTGTTTTTTAATCCACCTTAATGCTATAACTTCCTCCGTGAATCTTAATATGCTTGGAAGTTGTGTGCATTGATCGAATTTTCTTTCACATGTCTGCCTCAATTCTTTTAGGGAATACAGCACAGATGGGTAGATAACCTTTTTGGTTTTTCAAGGTGTTATCATAATGCTGTCCATCTGTGCCCTGTTCGTCTTCCTGTGGCTAGCAGAATATTATGGAACTTCTAGACCAATATCCACAGCCCCTATTGTCCCCTGCTACTAATTACAGAGCTTTTGGGCGAAATCCGAAAAGTTGGCAGATACATTAAAAACATGGTGAGCCATAGGTTCCCCACTTTTGTTTGATAATATATGTCAGGTTTTGTATTTCCATAGAAAATTATGGCCGTCATCACATTGCATTTGTGTTGCCAACAAGCGCTTTGTCGTTTTAGAATAATTTTCTTTTTTCTGGGTGTCTAAGACACCTTAAACAAAATACCACATACTGATACAAAGATGAACCAATTATTTTAATCAAGTAAAACTAAAATTAAATTTAATAGTACTTATATTTAATAAATACTCAGAGGGCAGCCAACAACGTGATTCTCCAGACTGTGAAATAATTAATATTCCTGCCAACAAATCACTGTAAAATCCACCACATTGATTGTACGATATATATATAAATATAAGCGCTTAGGTCTGGGCAGTATCATTAACCATACGGGTGCTTTTGATGAATTGCTGGAAATTAATATGCCATTGGATGAATAATGCACTTCTTTTAGCCTAAACATCAAAAAATGGAAAAATGATCAATGTAAACATTTCGGTTAGCTAATTTCTAGGCTTGTGCTGCTGATATTTGCTAAACCACGGTGATGCATGTGTATCTGATTTTAAAACAAAACACATGTAATTTACAATACAAATTTTTCATTGTTGTGCAATATTCACATTAATATCCGTAGTAGCCCCTCAAATACAAACTTTTAGTCAAAATTTTAAGACGTTTCAATGCTACGGCCTTATCCACGGTAAAGGAAGGCAAGGTTTTCATACTTTTGTTTGTTTTGTTTTTAGTTTGTATTTCTTTCTTTTTTTTTTATTTGAGGTGAGAAAATCAAGGAAATATTTTTATTATTTTGTAGAAAATTACAATATTCTGACAGCCACTACCCTCTATTTTTCAGTAATGACCACATCCAAAACCTGTAAATATTGTGCTATGGTTACCGATGTTTAAAATGCACAAGAAACATAACTAAAAGTTACCCAGAATTTGAACTGCTGCTTTAATGCATGGGTATTAGAATGACTGTAAAATGTATTCATTTTTATAAGGGTGGAAATACATTTAATTATGTTCTGCTCTCAACAACTTACATTCCTTGTTGTATCTCTTTTTATTTAAGGACTTGTTTTAAAAGTCTTGTTTATCACTCCGTACTCCTGGTTCATTTGCATTTTAAGAGAAAGGTTCCACTGTCTCTCAAAATATTGAAATGGCATATATTATGACTTTAACCATTTAGACATAAATGGTACATATCATTGTACAGTATATGTTAGCTATGTGCCTAACTCTACCGATGCTGTTTCCACCCCTTTTACCTTTTATAAATATATTTTTTTTTTTCGAACAAAGAGCAAAACCGAATGTTACAGTAATTTTTAAGGGTTGAGAAGAACTTTTTTTTTTTTTTTTTTTTTGCATTATGTTTTGTCCAACTGAAAAGCTGGGATAATGATTACACTAATAAAGTATTAACATAAATATATATGTGAATATGTGTGTCTATTTCATATAAAGTGTGTATTAATTTAGCTAGAAAAGATCTTTGGTAACCGAACAAGATCAGTTGGGCTTATATGGACGGCCATTTTCAATAACCACAAATAGATATTTTGAATAATACGTGGTACATTGCTTAGAGATACAATGTATTACTTCTTCAATGGCATTTTTTGGCCCTTAAGAACAGAGATCATTGGCAAGATTAACTTTCTGCTTAATTAATTTCCCAGATCTTAGTGTGTTTATTCCCTTAACTGTCAGGGGATATGGTAACTAGCTGGTAATAAAATTCATGGAATTGTTTTTTTTTTTTTTTTTTTTTTTGACACTCAGACTTCAGAGGGGACAAGAGGTATTCGCTTCATACTCCCACTCTCTTGTGGTGTTTAGCCTTGTGCACCTCATATATTTGTGTCATCCTTGTGTCCACTTTTGTTTTCACTTAATTCTTGACAGTATCTTACTCTTTATTTATAACAAATCTGAAATGGTTTAAAGAATTTTAACCTTTTCCTTTTTTCACCCTTACTTCTACTTTCTGCTGGCTTTAACATATTGGAGGAATTGTTTTTTTTAGCAGTACCACTGCCCATATACTGTACACTATTACATATTGGTCTTTGGAAACCATTTCTCCTGTTGCTACCCTGCTGCCTGCTATACATGTATTGTGTGACGTATATAACAATGTTAAGGCCTCCATCTTTTCTTTCCTCTCATAATAGTCATTGGATATCCATTTATGATCTAGTGGCTACATTGGAAATCAGGGTGTGAGGGGGGAGAATCCTCCTTGGTAGTAGGACTGATCCCAGATTATTTTACAAGCAGGCTGATAAAAAAAAATTGGCTTTGGGCCAATGTTAAGACTATGGAGCCAATTGCATAGCTGGTTAAAATCCTACCCTTGAGAGAGAGTAACAACGTGGGTGTTGCTCTGCCTCATTACAGAGAGAGCATACAAAATGGGTGAGGTATGGAACTGTTGCTCTTGAATATAAACGCTGTCACTGTTTTGTATAACATGTTTAAATGGCCTTTAATAATGGCTTTTAATAATGTATTGGTATCAACTCTAACACGTTTTGTAGGAACTCTTGTGCTGTAAATTCCCCGTGGGGAAATTGTTTTGCAAACTTTTTTCCTCCCTGTCCAAATAATCCTCTCTGCTTTATTTTTGCACCTGCGTTAAATAAATGAACAATAGGAACATGATTTCCAGTTCATTTTAAACTACTATTGTCACCTTTTTAGTCTCTGGATCAGGACATTCATTATTTTGTTTAATTTCCCTGGATTTATTGTCAAAGCAGCTGCATCTACCATGGAAACGAGACCTCTCTGCCTCCGTAATATTTTTTTTTAATGAAATGTTGATGTCCAGTGATGTGAAGAAAACTACACTGGTGTTTCAGGGAAGGAAGTACCACAGATTCCACTGCTCAAAGCAAAAAAAAGCGATAAATATTCCTTTAACTGATTTAACCCACACAAATGAAACGGGAGCCAACCACAGTCACCTCTTTAAGCAGGTAACCAGTATGGTCCACGGGGCCAACATAGCAACCCTGTGTCACTGGTTAATGCCAGTGATGAAGTCTGTGAAAAAAGCTGGGAGATCAGCAAGCTAAAGTGGCAAGGCTTGTCCAATGAGCATTGTTTCCACCAATTAGGGAAATTTTTTTTTTTTTTTTTAAAGGACTATATACAATTAAAAATATTGGAGAGCCCTATTATTTGACCATTTTTGGGCACCATTTCAGCCCGGCACTTTCAGCACAGCAGACTCAGCTCTGATAGCTCAGCATGGCAACCTAACTCTAACTTTAACTGAAAGTGCCTCACTGAAACGGCAGTGAAAAAAGATCCCGTTCTGTATTACTTGTGGCAGTAACACAAGTGAAAGATCAGTCAAACACCATGTGAAACACTAGAAATGTTGCTCATACTTGAACAAAACTGGTAGTGATGACCAAGAGGCCACATCCCCCCAAAAAAGTGCTGTTCTAGGCACTTGCCTAATTTGCATCAAGTGGAATCTAGGCCTGCTGTATATCATCCCAATATAAATCCATCTCCGAATTGAGCTTTCAAGTATGAAACAAGGCAACAGAGAGCTATATAAGGCCGCTGCCGCTGCCTGATCCTTTACAAGGGTGCCAGCTTAAATAATTATAATATTCCTGTGAGCCACTGCGAGCTGTGCCACAATTCAATTCACCTACAGAGCCCCGAAAGATTTCAGAGTTCAACATTCCTCCACATCACAATACATATTCATTGAAACGTAAATATTTATGCACCAAATATACAGCCTCTATATATATATATAAATATTTTTTCATTAGAGCTAATGAGGCTTTTTCATTTTTAACTTTTCTTGGTTCCAATCTTAAAAATCAATTTTGTCCTTAGATCCCACATTTCTGTGTCTCTCTACTAATTGCCTCCAAGATACTGTGCACAACCCCTTGATTCACTTTTTGTCCACCATACGAGCCGGGGTTGGCATCGGCATTGTTCATGGTGGACATTTACTGGACCTTTAATGGTATATGAACCTTCATAATTCTTGCCATGGACACTGGTGTCTTTTCCCATCCCTGCGTAAGAATACTGTTTAGTATTGATTTATTATTAGTACACTGAACTAGACTAAAGCACAAAAATCTCTTTTAAAGTAGTTGATCAAAATGCTCACCAAGTGACCTGAAATATTATCCTTCCCAAATTACTGTATTTGCTCAAATAGCAGCTGACCCAAATAGTAGCTGACCCTCATTATAAGGTGACCGCCTTAAACTTTGGTTATTAATTTAAAGGGGGGGAAAGAAAAAGCCTAAATATATGATGACCATATAGTAAAAAATGTGTTTTCCCAAACACCCTCAACTGATGAAAAATCAAGACTTATTAAAAAATCCACAATCATTTGAGGGAAAACAGGCCCGTTCATATACGGTAATATATATATTTATATATTTACCTCTAAGTGTATGTATAAATAAGATAAAAGGCCCATGTAACAAACAAACAATGCTAAACTTAGCCTCCTAGGGTGATGCACAGTATCTAAACATCTAAGTATTTAGGCATTGTAAGACACAAAATTATATATGTTTTGGTCAATAAACATAATTTAAACAGTAGGAATAGGTAATCGGTTCAGCAGGATTTGGGCCGAATACCACAAGGTTTGTACAGTGTGTTTAAGTGTTATATATAGGGCCTCCACACTAAGAACAAAGATGTTGTCCTTTTCTCTTTTTCATTTGTTGTTTCTACCCAGTCCGTGTTATTTCACATTTAATAAAAATATGATTGAAAATTAAAATGCATGACTTGTTTTATTTCCTTTTATTTGCCAATGCACCTCCAGAGTTGCCAATATGCCCCCAGACTTGCCAATGCAAATAGGTTTCATGGCTACAGAGCCTCCGTTTTCATCCTGATAGACAATAGACATGTGCATTCGTTTTCGGACGAATGCATTTACGTCCGAAAATAGCATTTTCGTCCATTCGTCCGAAAAACGAATAACGAAAATGCTAAGCTAACGAAAGCCGAATGAACGAATGGTTAATAAACAAAAATCATTTGTTCATTCGTCCATTCGTAGTACTATTACATTCTATAAAATAGAGTCGGTTTATAGAATACAATAGCATAGTACACTTACATTCCATAAACCGAACGACTTTCGGTTTATGGAATGCATGTAAGTCTATTGGCATTCTATCAACCGAAAGTTCGGTTTATAGAATAGCAATAGGATTACATGTATTCCATAAGCCGACAGTCTATAAACCGAACGTTCGGTTTATAGGCTGTCGGCATTTCACTACACGGAGACAAAGTCTCCATTCATAAAGTTATGAATGGAGACTCTGTCTCCGTGTAGTGAAATGCCGAAGCCTATAAACCGAACGTTCGGTTTATAGACTTTCGGCTTATGGAATACATGTAATCCTATTGCTATTCTATAAACCGAACGTTCGGTTTATAGAATAGCAAAAGGATTACATGTATTCCATAAGCCGAAAGTCTATAAACTGAACGTTCGGTTTATAGACTTTCGGCTTATAGAAAACATGTAGTACTATTGCCTTTCTATGAACCGAACGAGAGCCCCATTCATAAGAATTTCTTATGAATGGGGCTCTCGTTCGGTTTATAGAAAGCCAATAGTATTACACGTATTCTATAAAACGAACGAATACAACTAAACGAAACGAAAATAATGAACGAATTTCGTCCGAAACGAATGCAGTAATGAACGAAATTCGTTTTAGACAAAATAAATAAAATTTTCGTCCGAATGGACGAAAACGAAACGAAAATTTTAGTTTTGCACATGTCTAATAGACAATGCTTTTCTAGCCATATATTCAAGCAAAATACATAGAGCGATTATAATCAAACTGTAAAGGCAAGTAAAATAAAATTGGAATTTTTTTCCCTTTAAAACTGATGAATTTGAATGATGTTCATATCAAAATCCTTTGAAGCTATATTGGTAGTGTTCTCTCAATTGTGAGATGCCCTTAGGTAACATGCAAAACAGGATAACCCAATAAAACACCTTCTGTGCCTGTGACTCATTACAATAAATATATATACGAAGTGTCGAAAGGACCCACGAGCCATTGAAATTATAAACACTGTATTTAACACATGGTCGTAGTACAGGATCTTTAACACTTTACGCTTTTTTTTAAATGAATTAAATCCTTACAAAAATGGATTTGCTTAAGTGTCTTAATTTGCGGTCTTTTATATAAAACTTTCTGTATTAATTATAGCCAGTAATTGTCTCCATTCCTGCAATTACCGTGGCTAGTTAACTTCGTTGCCAGTATCGACACAAATAATTATTTTTAGAGATTAGCACTAGAAGGAAAGCTGCTGGCAATTTACACAATTACCTTATTTTTATGCTTAACTAAAAATATGCTCCTTTCCCAATAACTTATTCAGGGTCATGCACAGGGCTGTGTTTAATAGTAATGAACACCTGCTTAAGACAATATGCCACACAGCCAAAACTTAAATGGAATGTAAACTCTGCCCCAAAATGCTTACATTTGTTTTTGGGTACAGTAAGACACTCTTCTCTGTGTATTTCTTATCTGTGGCTGACAACAATTTCCAAGTTGTCTTTCCACTTAACATGTAACCCCTACAAGCTGGATGGTGCTTTAGTCCTTGAGGACCAAAGCACCAATTTATGTCTTTTTGTTCTTTACCGAAATACCACAAGACTTTGCGACATCACGAGTGACGTAGAGGAGGTGTGCCCAAACCTTGGAAGTTTCGTGCACGTCTGACCCTTAACCCCTTGCCGAACTATTGAAATGCAGGTTTTAATGGTGCAGTGGCTTTAAAATGACGGGCATTTAAAACGAGCTTAGGAAGTCGAGGCAGTCAGCGACACTAAAAAAAAAAAAAGCATGTGGCGCTCAGGAGGCAGGAAGTAGTTCTTCAAGCAGCCACACGATTGCCTCATCACAGAGGCAATCAGTGACTGCTAGGCAGACTGTCAGGCTGTGGGGATGCTCAGATATAAACCAATATTGATCTGACCACTTTGGATCTCCCTCTCCTCACATTTTTTTTTTTAGTGAGAGAGAAATCAAAGTAGTAAAATAAAATAATAAAAACACAATAAAACAATAATTAAAAAAAAAACCTGAGACTTAACCCCTTCCCTGCCATTGATAATTCTTAAGCAGTGGTCTTGCACATCAGCACATTTTTTGCTATTTGTGCATTTTTTAGGGGTTAATTTGTTTGTACTTTAATTCATAACAGTACTACAAAGGCTCTTCTAAGAGCTATTAACACCTTCATTGCCGTAGATCACTGCTTACGCAATGATATTGATGCCAATGCAATTTTTATCTGTCTGCATATTTTTTTATTTTTTTTTTACACCCGCTAGGGTGTTATGTGTAAAGTAAAAATTTATGATTTTTTTTTTAAAGCTGTCTGAGCACATAGCGAATAGTAACAGCGAATTAGTGGCAAAGGCTGTTTGGTGATTGATCAGATGAGCATCACCATTCGCCTGGTCAGATCAATATTTGTGAATGTTGATCTGATCAATTTGGATCTGCCTCCCTCTCTTCATTTACATTTTTGTTAGGGAAAGAGACAGATCAGTATTAGTGTTAAAATAACATTTTATAAAATTGTCAGGTTTTATGAAATCCCTTCCCTACCATTGATCACTGTATAAGCAGTATTCTTGCACAGCAACACTATTTTTTGCTGTCTGCACTTTTTTATGGATTCATTTTTTTGTACTGTAATGTATTACAGTACTAGATAGGCTTCTCTAAGAGCTATAAACTCCTTCTTTGCCGTAGATCACTGCTTAGGTACTGATTCTGAGGCTGCTGACTCAGGGTTCGATTTTGACCCTGGTCAGCTTTCTGATACATCATCTAGTGATGTATCAGTGGCTGCTGAGCCCTTGCCACAAGGAGTCATGGGTGTCTACTTTTAAAAAAAAAAAAAAAAAATACCTTAGGATGTCTATTTTCCAAAAATTGATGGGGTAAAATACATTGGCTGGCTTCAAATATGTTCCAAATGGAACATGGGCACAGGCTGACTACATGTCAAAATTCCAAGTTGTAAATGCGCACATCCCAAACGTGGCCTTTTAGCCCCAAAACAAACCAACAATGTTGCTTAACACATATTGAGGTGTTGGTTGGCAGTGGCAAATACCGGAATCTGAAACTTCATGCCTGGACTACAATGTGTGAAAAAAAAAAAAATACTAACCAAAATTTTGACAAAGGTTGGTGGTAGAATTAGTACATGTAAAGTGTTAAAATACCACCATTTGAAATACCCTAGAATGTCAAGTTTTCAAAAATATATGGGTTTGTAGGGTAAAATACACTGTCTGGCTTCAATGTTTTCTGCATGTCAAAATTTGTAACACCAAAAAGTGCGCCTCTCAAAATAACCTAACCAACCCTGTACTCAGGAGATGTTGCTGAACACATATTAAGGTGTTATTTGGCAATACCCCTTCACATTTTCAGGAAATGTTTACCTGAATTTCAATCTGTGTGAAAAAATTTTTTTTGCTGCAAACTTTGGCAAAGTTTGGTGGTAAAATGGCTACATGAAAAGTGTAAAAATACCCCAAGTTAAATGCCCTGAATTGTCTAGTTTTGAAAAATATGTACATGATGGGGGGGGGGGGGGGGTCATCATTCATGGATTTAGCACAGATATCAGTGTTACAATGTTACTATTGCTAATTTTGAAAGAAAAAAAAAAGATTTTGCAATAGCTTTGCACTAATGATAGTTCTGGCCCTGTAACATGAATAAAAAAAAAGCACAAAAACATAAAACATGGGCTATTTCTGAACTCAGGACAAATATTAGAAACTATTTAGCAGTGTTTTTTTGTTGTCTATTGTAGACGAGTATATGATTTTTCAAATAAAAGTCGGAAACAAATGCTAAACGAGATAAATAGATTACAACAAGAAATAAACACAAACACCGAAGAAATGTTAAAACAGCCCATGTCACCAAACATCAGACAAGCCAAAAAAGTCATGTCACTAAGGCTTTAATGTCCCTGTTTTGGGAAAGTACATAAACACTTTCAACAAAGTACAGGAGCAAAATAGATTTAAAAAGTCGACACCAGGTAATTGTTTACACTACATGGCCAGAGCTTTATAAACAATATGATAAAATATTACTCGGCAGATGGATCGATGATTGCATGAAAAAAATATTAAAACAAAAGTTGTGGTGGTGAATGAATTGTTGGTATATGTGTGCCTCCTGACTGTCCCACTTTATTTGAGGCAATGTCCCGCTGCCTGCCGAGCTCTACCTCTGTCCAACTTCCTGGGACAGAGGTAGAGTTTGGCGGGATTTCTTACTGCAGTCTCAATCTCATTCTCTGGTGTCTGGAACATTGGAGAATGCATACTGCGCATGCACAGCATTAGGTGCATGCACAGTAGTGCTGTCCGATTGAGTGACAGCACCCCCGGCGTCCCGATTCGAAGTTGGGAGGTATGGTATATGTATGGTTTACAACTTTTACAGAGGCACTATTAGCCATGTCTGCAGACGCTGCCCATGACATCCTATCGCTGTGATATCTGATTCTTTTAGCTAGTAAAGGGACAGTCTAGTCCTCAAACTTACTTTGGTTCATGTTGAAGATTACTGCTCATATAGTGCATATGCTTTTTTCCAGTGTGATGTGGGCTGTCCTGGTTTCTTGCAAATTTATGCAAATTCACAATTTCTTAGTAATTTAGTAATTATAATTTTAAGCAATGCAAAACATAAAACATGGTATTTAAAGTTCTATGTGAGCACATTAATATGCACTAATATTTGGATGATGCATTTTGGGCACTAGACAGTTCTTTTACACCCTTCATGACAAAGGACGTGTCAGGCACGTCCAGCCGGCAACTCCGTTACCAACAATGGACGTCTCCGACACGTCCTGTGGTGGAACAAGCGGTTTTCGCAATAAATGATCAGGCAACACTGAAATTCTGGCTCTGGGGCACCAACGATGGACAGGGGTATTTTTTAATGATTGTATTTGTGTAAATAATTTTTTAGGTCAAAGTTAGAAAAAGTGTTTTTGTTGTTTTTTTCCCATCATATTTTATGATTTTTTTTGTAGTAACTTATAAGATATGGTATCTAATGAAAGCCCTTCTTATGATGATAAAAACAACATATAATTTGTGTGGGTACAGTATGTGAGAAAGAAGAAAATTACAGCTAAACACAAACACCCCAGAAATGTAAAAGCAGCCCTTGTCACCAAGGGAAAGTCAAGGTCAAAATGTCTTGTCACTAAGGGGTTAAAGCCAGTGTCTGGAAATCGTGGGATGGGGATCAATTACTCACAGTATAGGCAAACCTGCCCCTGTTCCCCAAGTACTTGCCAGACCCTGTTTTAAAGTAGACTGATGGTTATGACAAAGACTAAAATGTTACTAGCCTTTTTTTTCCAGCACTAAAAAAGTAACAAACAATGCACTACTGGTTGAGGTTATTGCCTTGTTATGTGCACAAAAAGTTTCTAAACTTAGAACAAATATAATCTATTTAGTATGTTTTTATTTGCTTTTGTTGATGTATAATAGTTTGAAAAAGTGTGTGTTCGTTTTTCAGTTTTCCATTTGGTTGGCTGAACATCGTGGAACATGTACTAACTACACCTGGAATGCAAAAGGTTAGCCACCACTGCTGCATAACTACCCATTCTCCTATTTTCGATCCAAACCTTTATGTCCTTTACTACCTCCTTTTTTCATGCTGTACATCACAGACCTACACAACATTAACTTTTGGTGATTGCAACTCCCATGATATAAGCAACATTGCTACTTTTTTTTATTATGGGAAAAGTAGCTAACTGTTGTTATGAAGGCAAAACTACTACATGGTTACTACTACTATTTTAACACTTTTTCCTGAAATACCTTTTTTGTCTTGATAAATTCAGCACACATAAAAATGTACACTGGGGTAGTTATTTATTTATAACAAATCTTTCTCCGGCCAAATATTTGAGTGGTTTGTGGGAGGATCAGTAGAAGCTGCAAATCTCATATTTGTTAGTAAGTTAACATATTGCTTGTAATTATTGAACTTTACCATACATTAAAAATGTAAGTCATTCTCAAGTTAGTGTTCATTTAACTTTAATCAGTGTAACGCAGGAGGTTGAAAAGCATAATGGTTTTTAGGGTTGTTAAGAAAACTCTTAAATTAGTTTCTTCTTTTAGACTATCCAAGAACTCCCTCTACTGGACTGCATTATATTGACATATACTTACATTTTGGTGTTATTAATATTATTGCTACATTTTTCTCTAAGTAAAGCATCTCAAATATATACAGTACCAATTAAAAGATTTAGTACACAAGTTTACTTCATTATTAACAATGTTTTATGTGGTATAACTCTCTTGAAGTGCTTGGAAATCATATTGAGGGAGTCTATTTACTATATAGCTACGCTGGAAAAAATTCTCAAATTTACCTAGTGTATTAATGCAGGATTTCACATGTCCTCTTGTCAGGTCACCACAGTTCACTGTTTAGTGAATAAGGCTTGAGAAAACTTTTCTGAAATAAAACCTCTAGAGATGTTTATAAAATTAAAAGCATATATGATCATGTCCTTTTAGCTAGTTATGTATCAAATAAAAGAGCACACAAGTTTTTAAAAATCACTTTTTTTTAAATAGATGTTAGTCACTAAACCACCTTCTTATAAACAAAATTTATATGGTAAATGTCAATATATTGAAGTTATTTATTTAAATTACAATTATTTTTACTATTATTAGGTCTAGATTTTTTAATTTATTTTGTGCATGTTTAATATATGCCTTCCATAATAATACACACTAGCAAGAAAGTATTGAAAACTGCTGAAAGACCAATTTTTTTTTACAACTTTAGACGGGTAGCCAATCTCTAAGACAACAGCAAGGTAATTATGTCCCTTTAGGGACTGTTTTAGCTGCAGGTGTTTTTCCGTTTTTTCTTTTTAAAGTCTCTGAAAGGTCACAGAAGCATGAAATCTGGCCTAATTCCGCCAAACTGCTAATCACATATTTAAAAAAATGTAAAGTGTGACCAAGTACAGAGTAAAGTCAATTGGCACCTGTTTTTACCATCTCAATTTGTTTTTCTTCTCACTGTATTTTACACCTTTTAATTTAATTTGACACCAGTCCTTTCTTCAGCTGTCCAGCTCCAGAGAGCATGGATTCCAGCTGGTGTTATCAAGGGCTTAGGCCTGCCTCGTACTTTGAGCCAAAACAATTAGAGGTTGTCTAGATTGCTGGTGTTTAAGAGTTATCTCTGCCTCAACTTACTTTGTGAAAGTAACCTGACTCTATGGTCCAGAACAAATTCTGCATATTTTGAATACTGCCAAAAGGTTCTTCTTGTTCTAAGTATGTTATTTTTGGATTACAAAAGATGTTGTAGCTAGCAGAGTAGTTTGTTTAAAAGCTTTCTGATGAACAGAATGCTAACAGATTTTACACCAAGGGTCCTGAGATTTATCCGTAATTAAAGCGTTCCACAATTTCTCTCAATTTCAGACTAAGTCATCCACATTTAATACAAATATGTTTAGTTCTTCTTCAGGGCCGTCTTTAACATTGACTGGACCCTGGGCAAACATTTGTTTGGGGCCCCTGGACCCCACCCCTCATTCCCGGCATGCAATCACACCCTCCACCCTAATACCTCCCTACAAAAAAATAAACACACACACTTGCTTTGTGTGTGTGTGTGTGTGTGTGTGTGTGTGTGTGTGTGTGTGTGTGTGTGTGTAAAATATATATATATATATATTTATATATATATTTATATATATAAACTTACACAGAAAACCTTACACAGTCAGATAGACACACTTACATACACAGTCAGACACACTAACACACAGACAACCTTACACAGTCAGATAGACACACTTACACACACAGACTTACACAGACAACCTTACACAGTCAGATAGACACATTTACACACACAGACTTACACAGACAAACTTACACAGTCAGACAGACACACACAGACAACCTTACACAGTTAGATAGACACACTTACACACACAGACTTACACAATCAGGTAGACACACTTACACACACAGACTTACACAGTCAGATAGACACACTTACACACACAGACAACCTTACACAGTCAGATAGACACACACACACAGACTTACACAATCAGGTAGACACACTTACACAAACATACTTACACAGTCAGATAGACACACTTACACACACAGACAACCTTACACAGTCAGATAGACACACACACACAGAATTACACAATCAGGTAGACACACTTACACACACAGACTTACACAGTCAGATAGACACACTTACACACACAGACAACCTTACACAGTCAGATAGACACACACACACAGACTTACACAATCAGATAGACACACTTACACACACAGTCAAACTTACACACACTCGTTTGTCCCCCTCCTTGCTCACTTACCTTACATTTGCAGGGAAGGGGCTGTTTCTTCTGTGCGTGGCTCCATGTGTTCTGAGCACCAGTATGTCATGGACATCCGGTGCTCTAACATGCTCTATGAGGGGGCGGAGATTTTCCCCCTCACGTGACACACTTACACATATATATTCACTTACACAGACACCCTTACACACACACACACAGTTATACACACCCTTACACATAGTCACACTTACACAAAGATACACAAACACTCTTAGACATACACAGTCACGCTTACAGATACACTTACACACACACACACACTCTTAGACAGACTTACACACAGTCACACACTTACATTTTATTTATTTTTACCGGAAAAATATATATGCTTGTGTGACACTAACAGTCACACTTACAATTATACACACAGTCAAACTTACATACACACACATACACACACTGTTATACACACCCTTACACACAGTCACACTTACACAGAAATACACACACTTTTAAACACACAATCACCCTTACACATATACATACACAGACACCCTTACACACAGTCACACTTACATACACGCCCACACCCTTACACACAGTCACACTTACACAGAAATACACACGCTCTTAAACACACAATCACCCTTACACATATACATACACAGACACCCTTACACATAGTCACACTTACACACATAAATGCATGCCCACACTTACAGACACACTCTTAGCCAGCCTTACACACAGTCACACCCTCCCCAGTGTTCTTTCTATCCCCCCTCCCCAGTGTTCTTTCTATCCCCCCCTCCCCAGTGTTCTTTCTAACCCCCCTCCTCTGTGTTCTCTCTATCCCCTTCCCCACCCATAACGTTCTTTCTATCCCCCCCTCCACTGCCCTCCTTACCCTAGCGTTCTCTCTTCTCCCCACCTCCCTCAGCGGGGAGACGCAGGCAGCATGTGCTCAGTGTGTGTTCAACAGGTGCATATGGAGGGGCAGCGGGACCACAAGGCAGCTGCCTTGGGCCCCCCAGGAGTAAGTGGGCCCGGGGCAGCTGCCCCATTTGCCCCGCGTTAAAGACGGCCCTGTTCTTCTTTCCGGAGCTGTTAGAATAATGTATGAGATTTTAACATAAACCAACAACGTGACCTGAAAACACCATAATTCAGTGTTTTAAAAAAAACGGATTTCCAGTAAATTACCATGTGTAGATATGTGAAGACTGTTTTGTCTAGTGGTGGCCATTACCGTTTCTAAACCTCGTGGTTTGTCGCCTCGCATTGGTTTGCCGGTGCAGACATTTTTTAGAGACTCATCTGATGTTTACATGCCTCCCTACAGAATGTAGTATGCATGTATATAAAGGGCAATCAATTAATTAATCATGAAGAGGTTCCCATGGTAACCACCTTAATTAATGACCCAATTTCCCTCTGAAGATATATACATTCTACATACTCATCCCTTCCAAGTTCTGCACCCAGCAATGTGGGACACAGAGGGGTTAGGCTTCAAAGATGGACGGTCAGCATTCAAACTCAAACTTACAGTGCAGTATCCATTCTCTGGTGTCCCCTGTGTGATTGTTTACCTGCATCACAGTGTTGATTTTAGCAATATTTCTTTTTTTTTTTATGAAAATATCAAAACGATACTACATCAGCTGTTTATCATATATAAACATATAAATCGTGGCCCAAAACAAACATTCATCAAACCAGAACAAGGTGCTTCTCTATTCCTGACATTACTTGTCATAACATATTTATTATTTACTTATTTAAGAATTATTCAAAATCATCTTCCTTAAGGATTATCTCTACTTTCTGCCACTGAAATAAAAAAAATCACATACAACTACAAAACACATTTAGACAAAAACAGCAGACAGTCTGAAAGAGTGTAATCTCCAACAGGGAAAATTCCATATGTTATGTATCACTTTTTAATAAATGCAAGACAATTAAACCCATCTATAGCAGAAGCATACCTTGGATATCCCCCAAAATCTTCCAGCCAATCTAAATTTCAAACTGTTGCCAAAGCCTGCATGATGATGACATAAGATAAACCTCTGCTCTCTTACTTGCTCCTGTGTATCATAGTGGTAGCTTTGTACAACTTTTTTTTACCTGTCTTCCAACACAAAGAGAGGAGATTAACCTGATCAAACAGGATCATAACCCCGCCCCTTGTGATGTAATATTTACATTACCCTCCCATTCAATGCAAGTCTATGGTCAGAATTCAGACTTATAGACTGCATTCTGTGTCCCAAGCCCAAAGTGATACATTTGTGCTGCAAAGTCTGAGTACGGAGCGATGGTCACTGGTGTAAGTCCTTACAGTGCAAGTAGGTGCTGGGGCAGGCCATCAGTGCATATATAGGTGCTGGGGTAAAGTACTGAGTGATTACCTGGGTGCTGGATCAAGCTCTGTCTGTGCATCCGGGTGCTGGGGATAAAGTCCTGTGAGTGTAATCTGGGTGCTTGGGTAAATTATGGGTGTAATCTAGGTGCTGAGTTAAGTCCTCGGGGCAATGCAGGTGCAGAGGAAGGAAATAAAAACAAGAAATTTATTTTTTCAATAACTTTTTTATTACACATGGAAAAAGTTGAAATATTAAAATGTTTTCTCTTTGGCTCACAAAAATATGTAAGATGTACAATGTGCCCTGTGACCTCTGGTCTATCTGTTTAGTTAACGTGTCAGCATCCTCTGTCAAGGTTACACCCTCGAGTATCCTTTTCTGGTCATCATATATGTTGGCAGACAAACTTTAAAAAAAAAAATAGCTCATTACTTTACAGTGGCAAGTACAGGGCATTTATTTTGAGATAGTACATGAATACGTATTAATTTGGTATAAAGGAGTGGGAACAATTCCATTCTTAAAAAATATTCAAAAGAGTTCCATTTCTAATGAAATATGGTAGAAGCATTTTAATTTATAAAGACACGGAGGCTCCTATTATGCTATCTCTTTCTTTTAATTCCCTCAGCAGCAAGAAAAAACTGTTTACAATAACATGGAAAAAATGAACCAATCAGCATAGGGATAACATAGTAACCCTTCCCTCCCCTCCTATAACAGTCTGTAACTTCCAATCCACTTCCTATTTCTTTGCTGCTTCCCTCAGATAAGTATTGTGCTTCCCTGTCAAAAGCCTTTGTATTTATGTATTTTGCATTTTAGGATGTCATTCTATATTTTCCTCATTATATTGTCTTATTATCCAGTGCAATATGATCTATGATATGCTTTGTTTTTTTTTCATATTTATTAATTATTCAGATGTTTGAGTTTTATCCTAAGGGCTCATGTTATGTGTTTTGTATGTACATTTCTGTTTTACTTTCGTTTTGCTAGCGGTATTTGCCCGCTTTTAGCTTTTCCCACTGCTCGTTTTTTCATTAGGGGCGGTGGTGTCCCTCCCTCCCATCTCTCTTATGCCATTTTCATTGGTGGTTCAACGACATTAATGTTTGCATGACAGTTGGCCGTCGCGCATGCGCATTTTCTGTTGCGGTGGCCATATTGGTGGAGTCTCTTTGGACTCTTGGTTTCTTTTCTGTTTCTTCACGCGTTTTTCTTCCTCACACGCCCATCTACCATCCTGTCAGGAAACTCGTTGGCGTCTCATAACGACTTGTTGTTTCCTCTCAGTATAAACAGTTGGTTTGTTCCGTTTGCGCTAGGTTGGTCCTTTTCTTTCACAGCTTGTTTTTCCTTCCTCCATAAACTTATTATTAGTGCATATAGTTTGTTTTTTTCCTCTGTTTTTCATTATTGTTATTATTTTATTTTTGTGCCCAAAGTGTATTGCTGATACTTTGTTCTGTTGTACCCAGCATTTTGTACCTTACCTTTATTTATTTTCATTAAATTCCCTTCCCAAAAAATATCCCTCACCTCTGGGTCTCAGCCTTCTATGGTTGTCCCTGTACCTGGTGAGATCTCAACCCCTCGTGATAGTGAGGATCATTCCTCTGAGGTATTGAACTCTGATGAATTTCCATCTATTCCTGACACTTCCATGACTCGCTCTGTTTCTTAAGCAGTGCAGGCAGCCATGAATGTGATGTCTTCCAATTTAACAGCATCTTTGTCTTCTATTTTGAGATGCAATCAGGATCCTGCATTTCATACAGCATCACTTATTCAGGGTCTGTTGATTCTGACCAAACTGATTGGGCGGAGACATGTACACCTCTAGATGTTATACCACCAGTACTTACTGAGAGTAAGAACCAAAGTTCTGAGTCCGAAGTTCCGCTTGATCCCAGCGGCCAGCCCTTATTTGACCCTGACATGTTACGGCATCCTAGGTCAGTGGAATGGACCCCAGCTGACCATGTTGCTAGTTATTTGACTTATAAGGTGCATAAACCCCTTGATAAGCTCGCAAGGAACAAATTGAGGGCTGAATGTCCAAGGCCCACAGTACCAGGGGCTGTTTGTGTTACACCAAATGTGGACCCTAAGATTGTCCAGTTTTTGAGCAAGACGGGGTGGAAGGCTTGAAGGGCTTGGAATTCTCTCTCCGTAATTGTCAAGATAAAATCTTGGATATTTTGGGGCCTTTGACACAAATTTTTAATATGGCGGAAACTACGGTGTCTGATGCTTCTCCTGTGGACGCCATTGTCCTTAGAGGATGGGCACAGAGAGCTATTTGCCTCCTAGGTAATGCCAACACGGCAGTAGCTACTGAAAGGCGTAAAGCCATTCTATTGAAGATTGAGCCAAAGTTGGTAAATTTGGCTACATCTGAGCTTGGCCCTGAGGCCAAAGGCATGTTATTTGGGGACTTATTTGTGAAAGAATTGGGGTCCTTTGTTCAAACTTTTACCGCCCTTGATCGGGCTCAAGTAAATATGAAAAGGGTGTGGCCGGCAGGAGTAGAGGCCGCCTGTCCGGCCATCCCAACAGAGGTCCCTTTAGGGGACAGAGAGGCCTTAGTCAAAGCAGACATGCTTTTCAAGAATTTAGACCGACAGCTCCTGTATTCTTCCCTCAGAGGGGCCAGCAGTGGCACAATAGGGGCGCCAGAGGATCGTTTTCGACACGTTGGACTTTTTCCCATGTACAAGTGGGGGGCAGACTAGGTTGGAATCTCAACTCTTGGTTGGGAATTACAACGGATCCCTGGGCTCTGAATACTGTGTCAGGTTATCACATAGATTTCATGGCTTCAGCGATCCAATGGCGGGTTCCCAATATGATGAAATTTTCTGTAGAAGACACATCAATGATAGATGTAGAGATAAGGTCTTTGGCAGAGAAAGGGGCTATTGTTCCAGTTCAGAACAAGGAATCGGGCTTTATGAGCAATGTATTTATTGTCCCGAAAAAAGGAGAAGGTTCCAGACCAGTAATAAATTTACGGGACTTGAATGCGTTCATCCAATACAGACATTTCAAAATGCCTCAGAGATCTACTACTTTTAGGCGACTGGATGGTCAAGTTAGACCTCCAGGACGCCTATCTCATGCTGCCCATGGCCCTGGATCATCAAAGATGGCTCCAATTCGTATGGCGACATCAGATATGGAAGTTCACATGTCTCCCATTTGGCCTGTCCTCAGCGCCTTGGTGTTTTACCAAGCTCCTGAAACCGGTAGTCAGTTATCTTCGAAGAAAAGGGGTACATCTGATCATTTACTTAGACGATTGGCTCATCATGTCCAAAGACCTTCCCACTTTAAATCTCCATCTTACATGGACTTTAGAGTTGGTAAAGAGCCTGGGCTTTCTTGTCAATTGGGACAAGTTGGTCCTAACTCCGGGTAAAAGATTGTAATTTCTAGGTTTCATCATAAATTGCGTTCATGGTTCTTTGCACCTTCCTCGAGACAAAATTAAGTTGATAAAGAAGGAAATCAGAAAGAGTTTGATGTACCCAACACTGACCATCCGACAACTAGCACGGATAATAGGACTATTATCAACCTCTATTCAGGCAATTTTTGGGGTCCTCTACACTACAGAGCTCTTCATAGATTAAAAATTTGTTCCCTTCACCAGGGTTGCTCATACGTCCACTCGATTCCGTTGGATTGCGAGGCAAAAGAAGAGCTGTCTTGGTGGCTCAGACAGATGGAAGCATGGAATGGGTGAGCCATTTTCGGCGTATCCCCGGAGTTAGTGATACAAGCGGACACAAGTCTTTCCGGTTTGGGCGCCCAGTGCGGAACATCCGCAACCGGAGTCTTCTGGCGAACAGGCTTTACACATCAACTGTCTAGAATTATTGGCAGGTACATTTGCATTTCGCAGTTTCATGCAGTCATCAGCAAATTGTTCCATTCTATTATGAATGGACAACGTATCAGCCGTACGATACATCAATCGTCTAGGCGTAACCAGATCAGCGGCTCTGTCCACCCTAGCAGCGGAGTTTTGGAAATTTTGTCTCACAACATCTCAATCCAAGCTCTTTACATTGCGGGACTGTCCAACGTAGAGGAAGATTAGAACTCAAGATACCTGGCAGACGCCAGCGATTGGCATCTCGCTCCAGCAGTTTTCAGGAAATTGTCGGAGATTTGGGGCCCATTGGATCTAGATCTGTTCGCCTCTCATCTGAACTCGCAACTTCCCCGGTTTTTCAGCTGGAGACCGGATCCGGAGGCAGTGGCCACAGACGCTTTTCTTCAGAATTGGCCAGGTCACAGAAGGCATTTTGCGTTTCCTCATTTCTGCCTGATCGCCCGCACCTTGGTCCATCTTCGACCTCATCGGACTTTGATTGTGCTAGTCACTCCTTGGTGGGATTCACAGCCGTGTTTCCCCACTCTTCTGGAGCTATCAATAGATTATCCTCTCACTATCCCGTCCTCATCTCTCTTGTTGACAGATCCGGGGGGTTCCCGCACCCCCTAATTCAGACAGGACAGCTTCAACTAATAGCTTGGTTGGTTTCAGGGAACCCTGGCTCCCGCCAGACGTTCCACAATTTGGAACTTATGGTGGAGGCTTGGGCACCAGGGACAAGAAGGTTGTATCGACATGCCTGGAATAAGTGGTCTGGTTGGTACTTGGAACGGGCTGTCAATCCCTTATCGGCTCCTATGAGTTACGTGCTGGGTTTCCTCACTCAGGCTTTTGAAGATGGTATGGAGTATCGGTCAATCAATGTTCTCAGATCAGCCATATCTGCGGGTCATGAGGGCTTCAATGGTATCCCAGTTGGTAGACAAGCCTTTGTTTGTCGTTTGCTCAAGGGGATGAAACTGCGTAGACCGCCTCAACCTCGGTATTCGTCAACGTGGGACGTCAATGTGTTTCTTCAGTTTTTAGAAGCCTGGCCGGTCAATAGGGACCTGTCCCTGAATCAATTATCGGCTAAGCTCGTCACCCTTTTCTGCCTTATTTCTTGCAAGAGAGTGGCAGACGTCAGAGCCCTGGATATTGGGGCGAAATCTTATACTCCCGAAGGGGTTTTGTTTAACATTTCCCGGCGCACTAAAACAGCAATGACTTCTATATTTTATCCCTCGTTTTCTTCTCACTCTCAATTGTGTCCGGTTCTCTGTTTAAAAGAGTACAAAATCAGGACTGCAGAGTTTAGAAGCTCTACAGATTCTGAACTATTTCTGTCCATACGCCGACCTCACCGGCCAGTCTCTTCGGTTTCACTGGCCAGATGGGTAAAATGGCTGGGATTGATATCTCTATTTTTGGCCCTCACTCTGTAAGAGGGGCAATGGCTTCTAAGGCTGTTTCCATGGGTTGTTGGTCGGAAGATGTTCTTAAAGCCGCTGATTGGTCAAGAGAATCTACCTTTCGAGAATTTTATTTCCGACCTAACATGCATTTTGCTTCCAGTATTATTGAACAGCTTTAAACTAGCATAATAGGAGCCTCCGTGTCTTTATAAACTGACAGATTTTGCTAAGTCATGACGTAAAGTCATGATTTATAAAGACACGGAGGCGAGTATTATACCCTCTCTTTATACTTTCCATACCCATGGGTTTTGATATATATATTGATACAAATATTATATGTTATTTCTTATAATATATTGTTGTTTATTATATGATTATATGTTTATTATATGGTTTATGTTTGTTATATGATTTAGCTCTCCATGATGCTTTTTCTTAATAATAGAACATGTTCTCGTTATATTATCTCTCTCTTTTCTCGCAATGTGAAGTTCTTGTTTTTGACACAGTTTCGTTCAGTTTGATGTTCCATAAGTTTGTTATGGATTCTTTTATGAAGTTACCCGTGTGTTTGTCTATTAGAGTTCGTATTTTCTTGGAATTTTTGGTCATCACCAAAGAAAGAGGAAGTGGATTGGAAGTTACAGACTGTTATAGGAGGGGAGGGAAGGGTTACAATGTTATACCTATGCTGATTGGTTCATTTTTTCCATGTTATTGTAAACAGTTTTTTCTTGCTGCTGAGGGAATTAAAAGAAAGAGATAGCATAATAGGAGCCTCCGTGTCTTTATAAGTCATGCCTTTCCGTCATGACTTAGCAAAATCTGTAAATTTAGTGGTAGATGTTTCACACTGCTGTTTACCAGGAAAAAAATGCAACATACCGTATTTGCTCGAATATAAGACAAGATTTTTTCAGAGCAAATGTTCTGAAAAAGACCCCTCATCTTACATTCAAGGTTTGTCTTATAATCAGACCTCAAATCGAGGTCTGACTATAAGACTGACTTAACAGAGCTGCAGGTGACCTGGATCCCCCTCACAAGCAGCCGGTGGATGTCTGGACGATGAGCGTTGACATCCTACACTGCTGTCTGGCACTTCTGGGACTTCTACGACAGAGGCCTGGAGGTCGTGTGACTTTCCGTCAGTCTGTCATAGAAGACGAAAGTGTCGGGCAGCATCGGAGGATGTCTGCACGCATCACACAGACATCCACCGGCTACCCTCACTAGCCATCAGGGAGATTGGGACAGCTGGTGGATGTCTGCACGATACATTCAGACATCATCCTGTGTTGCTGGGCACTTCCGTCGGGACTTCTATGGCGGAAGCCGAGAGGTTACCTGACCTTCCGGCTGTCCGTCATAAAAGACGGAAGTGTCGGGCAGCATTGGAGTATGTCTGCACACAGCGCACAGACATCCGGCTGCCCCCACTAGCCACCAGGGATATTCGAAGCAAGGCATGGTGGGAGGGGCATTGGCAAAGACTGGGGGCAGAAGGCAGCATTGGAAAGTCTGGGGCAGCAGGGGCAGCATTGGCAAAGTCTGAGGGCTGTATTGGCTGTCTGGGGGGGCAGTAATGGCAAAGTCTGTTGGCAGATGGCTTTGTGGGGGGCATGATTGCCTAAGTCTGGAGGCAGATGACTGTGGCAAATAAAAACAAGAAATGCATTTTTTTTTTCTATCACAATTTTTATTAAATATGAAAAAACAGTTTTCATGTAAATATTTACAAGTAACACTTTTTTACTATAGGGTAGTCTTATAGTCAGAGTTTGGGGGGTCGTCTTATAATCAGGGTCATCTTATATTCAAGCAAATACGGTATTTGCATATTTTCTCTAGTTTGAAGGCCTCCTCACAATGCATTAACCAGTAGATAATATTTCCCCAAATTATCCAAAGTGTCCCAAATATTACAGTATACCTAATTATTTTAGAAGACACACACATTATTATTTTATCAAATTGCAAATATTAGTGTATTATAATAACATTATTAGTGACAAACCATTCTCTCTGCCCTATTTAAAAAAAAAAGACTGCTAGTGGGGCCAGTGCTTTGAATGGCCCTCAGCAGTAGATAGGGGCCCGCTGCACCTGGATATATCATCCATGCAGCCGCAGGGTAGCAAAGATAGCAACAATCTCTGCTTCCTACTATAGACTACATTTCTAAGGTAGCTTTTGACTGGCTGAGCAGGATAGAAAAATAGTCCGCAAGCATAAAAAATACACATTATAAATACCGTATCCTAAATTTGGCCCTGCGCCTGCCACATAACCCTAGCAAACCTATACATGTGGGGTACCACTCTACTCAGGGGAAGTTGCTGAACATATATTGGGGTGTTGTTTGGCAATACAATAGAATTACCCCTTTAAATTCATACCCAAAGTTCAGAGTGTGTGGAAATAAAACACACACAAAATTACTACGCCAAAACTCAAAGATTGGTGGTAAAATGACTGAATGAAAAGTGTCAAAATACCCCAAGTTGAATAACCTTGGTTGTCTACTTTATAAAAATATGTACATGTGCGGGGTTATTCAGAGTTCATGACAGATATTGGTGTTACAATGTCACTAACGCTAAAAAAAAATCTATAAACATTGGGTATCTCTAACAATATATAACAGTGTAACCAGCGCTGATATCTTAGCTCTTAGCAGCACTTAGGTAGTGTGTCCCTAAACCACACAGCAAAAACAGAGTGAAAACATAAAAAACATAAAAATGCGCTTGAGAGCAACCTGTGATTGAGCACCTTAGTGAAAAAATATATATAGTGGCTCTCAAATTAGAGATAGTGGATCTGTATCCCAGAAATCAGGAAGATGGTGCGAGTCCCCCTCAAGGGGATACACTTACAAACTCTTTGGAAAGAGACAGCACTTCAGGTATGTCCTGTAGAGATCTGGCTTCAGAGTAGTAATTCTCATAGAAACACAGCAGAGGACATCAATTAATAATAGGACAGGTAGATTTTAATAAAAAAATAGTAGCTGCTTACATGGGGATTCTGGTAGTCACATGAAGTGGGCGCCACACATAATGACAGGAATCCTTGCAGCAAGTAGTGTTTTAAAATATCAATATACTTTAAATATAACAAAACAATAAAAGTACAATGGTAAGAATAGCAGGTTGAGTCCAGAACGCTACGCGTTTCGCTCTACGTGAGCTTCGACCAGGCGTCTGGACTCCCTGCTTCAGAATGACACTTTTATCCTCCGATGGTATTGCCGGGTCCTGGCGTTGCTTCCGCATTCGTCATCATCTCGCGCGATCTCGGCTTGGAGATTCCCTGTTCTCACGTCTCGCGAGATTCTGACTTAGATTATTTTCTTCCAAAAACGGAACATTAGCTGGATAGCTCATTTCATATATCATAGAGGAAAAAATATGGTGCTTTATCCTAAAAACAAGCTGGTATATATCAGCATATTGGAAAAGTGTATTACAAAAACGGACTTATATACAAAGAGTTGGCCAGCTATAAAAAAGCTATAAAAAAGCAGCTGCACACGGGAAAAGAGTATATATATACTAGAGTGATACAGGATAACTTTAACATCAGTATGGAGGAAAATATTAAAAACGTTTTTAAAATATACACATCTGGTAGATATAACATTTAAGACACATGGATCCAGGAATAAATGACCTACTGTGGGGGTTCCAGACCCCGTCTCCAACAGGCTAGGGGTCCCTTACCTGCATCCACTCCCGTTGCTGCCCGTCGAAGGGGAAGGCCGCCGCGTGGTAGGCCGCATCCCCGGACTCCAGTAACTCGCGTCCCGCGAGTTGCTGGTGCTACTGTTATTTCGGATGGCAGAGGGGCGTGGCCTATTGCGCGATGGTGCCGATCCATTGGTGGAGACAGCGGGGGTGTGGCCAGAGACTGCCACTCACCCCAGTGAGTGTCAGGCTTTCCTATGTGAGTGGGTGGACTTCCCTGATTGGAGGAGGCGGGGAGGTGCACTTGACAGCCCATAAATACCAAGCACTGACTTCAATCAGTGCTTGTGTATTGAGCTGCTAAGTGGTGTAAACCCTTGGTTCCTTCCCAGAGTTCTTTTCCCTTGTCTTACCTCCTGTTCTCATTGATTCCCCGGATTTTGACCTTGGCTTTCCTCCTGGACATTCTGACTTCTCCTGCCCTTTGATCCTGGCTTGTACTGTTTATTCTCTGGTTACCCCAAC
Organism: Pelodytes ibericus; assembly: GCA_036172795.1. Classification (NCBI taxonomy): domain Eukaryota; kingdom Metazoa; phylum Chordata; class Amphibia; order Anura; family Pelodytidae; genus Pelodytes; species Pelodytes ibericus. The sequence goes on from CM069859.1 coordinate 189,091,246, forward strand.
CTAGATCCTGCTCTCTGCTGCTCCCCTGTGGCCACTCACGAACCTCCTGCCATAGGCTCTCAACCCCAAACCTGACAGAGACAGAATACACAAGCCATTATGGAGCCTGCAGGTGTGGCTGAAGCCATCCAAGCACTCACCCAGCAAATTGCAGCATTGGCTCACGCAGTACAAGACATACGAAACAATCAACAGGAATTGCAAAATCAAGTTCAAACCTTGCAAGCAGCACCCCTTCCACCTCCTGAACCGGTGTTAGTCGCTGTTGCTCCAGCGGAAGGTGCGGTAGCTGCTCCCGAACCACAAGTCAAACTACCCGATCGCTTTAATGGAGACCGATCTACCTATAAAACCTTCATCACCTCATGCGAATTGCTATTCGTTCTGAAGCCTAGAACATATGCCACAGATTTCGTCCGTGTGCGTACGGCCATCTCACTCCTCACCGGGGGTCCCATGTCCTGGGCCCAACATTTGTTACAAACAAACCATGCTTCTCTGGCTACTTGGATGGCCTTCCGGCAAGCCTTAGATGCCTTATATGAAGACCCACACCAAGTTGCGGTGGCCGAATCATCTATCCGATCTTTGAGACAAGGTCGCCACCCGGTCGAGGATTACACCTCCGAATTCCGCCGTCTGGCCGTAGAGACCACATGGAACGAACCAGCCCTTATCCACCAGTTTAGGCTGGGACTCTCAGAGTCATTGAAAGACGAAATAGCCCGAGTGGGCCTCCCCGGCACGCTTGAAGAGGTTATCCAGTTGGTCACCCAAATCGACCGGAGACTTCGGGAACGACGTATGGAACGGATGGCTCATCAATCTTCACTTCCTCGAGTTTCTAGTGCCCCACAGACCACCTCGGTTCCTACCTCCAATCCTTCGGAGGAACCCATGCAAATAGGAATGGCCCGCGGACCCCTCTCGGAGTCCGAACGGAATAGAAGAATCAAGGGCAACCTTTGCATGTATTGTGGAAGCGCTACTCATCTGATTCCTCAATGTCCCAAACGTCCCCCCAGAGGTAAGCCCGACACATCGGACACTGCCGTACTATTGGGATGTGCAGCCTCTCATCTATCCATTTCTATCTCTTTACAGTGGGATAAGATGAACACCTCACAAATGGCCATTCTGGATTCCGGAGCCAGCGATTGCTTCCTAGACAGTCAGCTCGCTCACTCCTTGAAGATCCCTCTTCGAGTCAAAGACCAACCTCTTACTGTCCATCTCGTAGACGGAAGTGCCATCCAATCAGGTCCGGTGACACACGAAACACTTCCTCTTACTCTCTTCATTGGTCACCGGCACAAAGAAACCCTCACCTTCAATATTATTACATCTCCGCTATTCCCTGTCATCCTGGGACTCCCTTGGCTTCGCAAGCATGACCCGAACATCCAATGGTCCCTTGGAAAGGTGGTCTTCTCCTCATTATTCTGCAAAAACCAGTGTCTCGCCTCTGCAACCCTTGCTACAACGTCAAATTCTGTAACAACACCCAACACCAGTCTTCAACTCCCGGTACAGTATCTTCCCTTCAGTAGAGTCTTCGACAAAAAAGAGGCTGAACTCCTCCCTCCACACCGCTCCTATGACTGCCCGATAGACCTACTACCGGGCGCCGCCATTCCATTCGGGCGTATTTTCCCCTTATCTGAACCAGAATTGGCGGTACTCAAGGACTATCTAGAAGACAGCCTCCGGAAGGGGTTCATTCAGCCATCAACCTCCCCTGCAGGGGCCGGTATTTTCTTTGTGGGAAAGAAGGACGGAGGACTTCGACCATGTGTCGATTATCGAGAGTTGAATAACATTACCATAAAGAACAAGTATCCACTCCCTCTCATTACAGAACTGATGGATCGACTTCGAGAAGCCCAAGTTTTTTCTAAACTCGACCTACTAGGAGCTTACAACTTGGTTCGAATCCGCAAGGGAGATGAGTGGAAAACAGCATTCCGAACTCGTTATGGACATTTCGAGTACAATGTCATGCCCTTCGGTCTGTGCAACTCTCCAGCCACTTTCCAACATTTCCTCAACGATGTCTTTCGAGACCTGTTGGATTCGTGTGTGGTGGTGTACCTGGATGATATTCTGGTTTACTCATCTTCATTACAAGAACATCGAGAACATATGAAACTCGTCCTCACTCGCCTTCAAGAGAACCATTTATACGCCAAAATTGAAAAGTGTATCTTTGAAGTCACCACAGTATCATTCTTGGGGTATATCATCTCCCCCGGTCATATTCAGATGGATCCCTCTAAAGTCTCCGCTATCCTGGAATGGCCTGTACCCACTACAGTAAAAGGCGTTCAAAGATTCGTGGGATTTTCCAACTTTTATAGACGCTTTATCAAAAACTTCTCTCAAATTGTCCAACCCATTACCAGTCTAACCAAGAAACATACTCCCTTCAAATGGACTCCCCAAGCACAACAGGCGTTCCAAAACCTAAAGCAGAGTTTCACCCAAGCACCTGTGCTGGCCATCCCTGAACCCACACAAGCATATTCACTCGAAGTAGATGCCTCTGAATATGCAGTTGGAGCCATACTGTCCCAACGATCCCCTAAGAGTGGAATCCTCCACCCAGTGTCCTATTTCTCCCGGAGACTCACAACCCCAGAAAGCAACTACAGTGTGGGAGATCGGGAATTGTTGGCCATTGTGTTAGCCCTTCAAGAATGGAGACATTTATTGGAGGGAACTATACATCCGATCACGGTTTTCACTGATCATCGGAATCTCGAATATTTAAGAACAGCAAAGAGATTATGCCCCCGACAAGCCAGATGGGCTCTCTTTTTTACCCGCTTCAAACTCCACATCACATACCGTCCCGGAAGCAGAAACGGGAAAGCAGACGCCCTGTCGCGAATCCATGAACCTGTTCAAGTCGAGACTCCCTCGGATGACACCATCCTCCAATCTCACCATTTCATGGCTGCACAAACTACTCTAATTGAGAAAATTAAAGATCAAAGCAAGAAGCACACCCTATCACCTCGTTTACCCCCTCTCAGAACAGAACAAGGCCTTCTCTACAAGGAGGACCTCCTATTCGTTCCTCCAGGCTCCCGAGAAGAGGTCCTTCAGGCCATCCACGATCACCCTTTGGCCGGCCATGGAGGATTGAAGAAAACTCTCACTCTAGCCCTACGACATTTTTGGTGGCCTACCATCAGAAAGGATGTCCAACGGTATGTTCGAGCCTGTCCGGTATGTGCCCGTAGCAAGGGAAGTCACCAACTACCTACCGGACTTCTACAGCCCTTGCCTATCCCTGATCAACCCTGGGAGGCCATCACAGTGGACTTCATAGTCGACCTGCCTATTTCAAACCAACACAATACCATCATGGTTGTGGTGGATCGACTCACCAAGATGGCACATTTTATCCCGGTAACCCGACTTCCCACAGCCGCTGTTACAGCAGAATTATTCATTAGCAACATTTTTCGTCTGCATGGAATCCCTCGCTCTATTTTATCCGATAGAGGAGTACAATTTACTTCAAGATTCTGGAAAGCATTCTGCCAAGGACTAAAGATTGAACGCTTATTGACCTCAGCCTACCATCCCCAATCTAATGGACAAACCGAAAGGATAAACCAAATCCTTGAACAATACCTCCGATGTTACATCACCCACGCACAGGACAACTGGTATCGTATGTTACCATTGGCAGAATTCTGTTATAATAACCATCTCCAACGTTCCATTGGAATGTCTCCCTTCAAAGCCAATTATGGATTCCATCCCACATTCATCCCTCATTACTCCCAAGTCCAAACCATTCCCACTGTTACGGATCGTCTCCAACTAATAACACAAGGGATAGTCCAATTAAAGCGACATCTTTCTCAAGCCCAGGAGAACTACAAAAAACAAGCTGATCGACACCGTAGAGACTATCCTGCCTACCAAGTAGGAGATAAAGTGTGGCTATCCTCCATCAATCTGAAACTTCCAGGTCCCGCAAGAAAGCTTCAACCCAAATTTGTAGGTCCCTTCCCAATCACCGCCCTTATTGGTAAATCAGCTGTCCGTCTTCAACTTCCTGATACTTGGCGTATTCATTCCACCTTCCACACATGTTTGCTCAAGAGATGGGTACCTAATCCTCGAACAAGAGATTCCCAACCTCCTCCCATCCTTATAAACGACTCAGAGGAATATGAAGTCGCCCAGATCCTGGATTCCCGTATCCATCGTGGTAGATTCGAATACTTGGTACAGTGGAGAGGATATGGTCCCGAAGAAAATTCCTGGGAACCTGTATCCCATATTCATGCTCCTGCTAAGATCAGAGCTTTCCACAGACTACACCCAAGTCGTCCTACTCCTTCACCCGACCGGAGGTCGTGCCTCAGGGGGGGGCTCTGTGGGGGTTCCAGACCCCGTCTCCAACAGGCTAGGGGTCCCTTACCTGCATCCACTCCCGTTGCTGCCCGTCGAAGGGGAAGGCCGCCGCGTGGTAGGCCGCATCCCCGGACTCCAGTAACTCGCGTCCCGCGAGTTGCTGGTGCTACTGTTATTTCGGATGGCAGAGGGGCGTGGCCTATTGCGCGATGGTGCCGATCCATTGGTGGAGACAGCGGGGGTGTGGCCAGAGACTGCCACTCACCCCAGTGAGTGTCAGGCTTTCCTATGTGAGTGGGTGGACTTCCCTGATTGGAGGAGGCGGGGAGGTGCACTTGACAGCCCATAAATACCAAGCACTGACTTCAATCAGTGCTTGTGTATTGAGCTGCTAAGTGGTGTAAACCCTTGGTTCCTTCCCAGAGTTCTTTTCCCTTGTCTTACCTCCTGTTCTCATTGATTCCCCGGATTTTGACCTTGGCTTTCCTCCTGGACATTCTGACTTCTCCTGCCCTTTGATCCTGGCTTGTACTGTTTATTCTCTGGTTACCCCAACCTAGATCCTGCTCTCTGCTGCTCCCCTGTGGCCACTCACGAACCTCCTGCCATAGGCTCTCAACCCCAAACCTGACACCTACTACATAAAATTATATAGGTCAAAATCGGCATTCAAACCCTGTGGCTTCAGGGTGGCCAAATCGAAAACCCATTTCATTTCTCTCCTTCCAATGTTTAAAATGATGTCCCCTCCTCTCCAGTGTTTTTGGACTTTTTCTATTGCACAAAATTTGATACCCTTCGGATCTTTTTGATGGAAATCCATAAAGTGCTTTGAAAGGCTGTGAGTGGTTAACCCATTCTTTATGTTCCTTACATGTTCCTCAATTCTTTTTTTGAGTGTCCTAGTGGTCCGTCCCACATATTGCAGGCCACGTGGGCACTCTATTAAATAGATCACATTGGTTGAAGAACATGTAATAAAATTTCTTATTTCGAATTGTAGACCATTGTGTGAGGAGCGGAAGTTAGTGGTAGGGTATTTAGGATGGGAAATAGATTTGCAGCCTATACAATTAAGACATCCATAGAAACCATTTTTCCTGGTAAGAAAGTGGCTAGGTGCTGGGGCAGAAGTTTTTATTTGACTCGTGTAGTTAGTTGTTAATTTTTGTTTAAAATTTGGTGCCCCTCTAAATACTACTGAGGGGTCATCTGGTATAATATTCTTTAATATATCATCAGTTTGTAGTATTTTCCAATGTTTTTTTACAATTTTTTTAATTTGTTTTGATTTGTTATTGAAATTAAAAACAATAGGGATTTTATTTTTAAAAGCTTCCGTTGGTATTTTATTTTTATAAGTTAGAAGTTGGTCTCTATTGCTTATAGCTACCTCTGATATGACTTGGTCCACCTTTTTAGTGTCATATCCTTTTTCTAAGAATTTTTCTTTTAGGATTTTTGTTTGTTCTGTGTATATGGATAGGTCTGTACAGTTTCGGCGTATCCTAGTAAACTGACTTTTTGGTATGCCACTAAGCCACGGGGGGTAGTGGCAACTGGATTTATCTATGAAACTGTTGCTGTCGACCTTTTTGAAATGATTTTTGGTTTTAATTTGACCGCTGTCTATATAAATTTCTAAGTCCAAAAAGACAATTTTTTCTTTGCTGTAAACAGTATTTAAAATTATGTTATTGTTGTTAGTATTTAAATATTTTAGAAAGGAGTTAAGATCTTCCTCACTTCCCTTCCATATAAAAATTAGGTCATCTATATACCTATATTAGAGGACGAGGTTCTCCAACCAGCCATGTCCACTCCAAACGTGTGCACTTTCCCATTGAGACATGAAAAGATTGGCATAGCTGAGGGCGAACCTCGTCCCCATGGCTGTCCCTGTTTTTTGTAGATAAAATTTGTCTAAAAACCAAAAAAAATTGTGGTTGAGGATGATTTTAATACCATCTACCACATATTCTATCTGATCTTCTTTTAAAATATTTTTCTCTGTTAAGATATTCTTTATTGCTTCACAGCCTTGTTGATGGTCTATCACCGTGTATAATGATGACACATCACTTGAAACCAGAAAATAATCATCTTCCCATTTACACTTATTAAGGTTATTCAAAATACTGATGGTGTCTTTTAGGTATGATCTGGTTTCTTTAACGTATGGCTGTAATATGTGATCCAGATACTCCGAGAGATTGGAGAACATAGAGTCTATTCCAGACACTATCGGTCTGCCTGGTGGTTGGGTTAGATTTTTGTGTATTTTGGGTAGGAAATATATAACCGGTATTTTTGGATTTATTACATTTATATATTCGTATTCATTTTTTGACAGATAATTCTTTTCTTTGCCCTTGTCTAGATATTTTGTCAGGATTTTTTTATAATCGTTAGTGGGGTCTTTTTTTAATTCAAGGTAGGTATCTTTTTGTCCTAATTGTCTTAGGGCTTCTTGTATATAGTTCTCTCTGGACTGGATAACCATTCCACCGCCTTTATCGGCCGGTTTAATAACTAATTCCTCATCTTCCTGGAGCGTTTTAAGGATGCTCATTTCTTTCTTTGTCATATTTTTAGCATCATATTTTGATGGTTTTAATTTGCAGAGGTCTCCCATTACTGCTTTTTCAAACACTTCCAATGCTCCGGATTTGTAATCTGTTGGGTAAAATTTAGATTTCTTTTTTAAATTAGTGGGTATAATGTTATTCGGGTCTATGGTTGAAGTAGTTGTTGATGTTGGTTTGAGAGCATAAAATCTTTTGATGGTAGTATGTCTCACAAATTTATTAATATCGATATAAGCTGAAAAAAGATTAAATTTATTTGTTGGGGCAAATTTGAGGCCTTTACTTAGTACTATTAGTTGTTCCTGTGAAAGGATTTTGTGGGACAGATTGAAAACACCCTTAGGTGTATTATTATTATTCTTGTTTGTATTTAATACCTTAGCCTTCGTTTTCCCATGTAGTTTTTTGCCTCCTCTTTTTCCTCTAAATTTAGTCTTTCTCTGCGAGCCCCTGGTGGTCTTTCCCTGAAATTTTTTTGATGGTAATGCTCTCGAGGTTTTATCTGGTATCTTTCTCTTTGTTCTTTCGGCAGGGGGCGGAGTAAGCGGCGGTCTGAATCTAAAAAAGGAGATGTCTCTCCAGATTCAGATAGTATTTGAAATCTATTTTTGCTTTCAAATGTTTGGTAGGTGTTATGTTGTATTGTGTTTCTTTTTTTGGTAGGGGAATGTGGGTTTAGACTCAATCTAGTAAGTCTGGTCTGTACTGGGGTTCTAAGTATCTCTTTCTTTCTCACAACAGGGGTTTTTTCTAAGTTCTGAATATATTCAGGGCACCCTGTATGGTTTATACTTTCTCTATTTCCATTATACATCTCCTGTTTCCTGTTTCGATAGTTTGAAGGGTTTCTGAATGTTTGCAATTTATAGTCCTCTTGGTCTCTGTGGTATTTTTTGATTTTGGTATTCCTTATCTCCTGTTCAATTTTTTCTATTTTTTTCACTATGTTCTCAGAGAGATCCTGATACTGGGTGCTTTGTGCATGTGTTTGTGTTTCTTTGTGGGTTTTTTGAATCTCTAAATCTAAATAATTCAGTGTTTTGTTTCTTTGTTTAATAATCATTTCCATCAGTGAAAATGTGCACATTTCTAGAGCATTATTCCATTCTAGCATAAAATTCTCATCATTAGTGTCAAATGTAGGGTGCTTAAACAGTCTTAAACCTCTAGGGGTAATTTTTTCCCGTATGTATTTTTGGAGTGTTACAGTTTCCCATTTTATCTTTAGTTCCTTAATGAGCATTTTTTCCAAATTTAACATAAGGTTGGAAATATCTCCTTTTTTAGATTCAGACCGCCGCTTACTCCGCCCCCTGCCGAAAGAACAAAGAGAAAGATACCAGATAAAACCTCGAGAGCATTACCATCAAAAAAATTTCAGGGAAAGACCACCAGGGGCTCGCAGAGAAAGACTAAATTTAGAGGAAAAAGAGGAGGCAAAAAACTACATGGGAAAACGAAGGCTAAGGTATTAAATACAAACAAGAATAATAATAATACACCTAAGGGTGTTTTCAATCTGTCCCACAAAATCCTTTCACAGGAACAACTAATAGTACTAAGTAAAGGCCTCAAATTTGCCCCAACAAATAAATTTAATCTTTTTTCAGCTTATATCGATATTAATAAATTTGTGAGACATACTACCATCAAAAGATTTTATGCTCTCAAACCAACATCAACAACTACTTCAACCATAGACCCGAATAACATTATACCCACTAATTTAAAAAAGAAATCTAAATTTTACCCAACAGATTACAAATCCGGAGCATTGGAAGTGTTTGAAAAAGCAGTAATGGGAGACCTCTGCAAATTAAAACCATCAAAATATGATGCTAAAAATATGACAAAGAAAGAAATGAGCATCCTTAAAACGCTCCAGGAAGATGAGGAATTAGTTATTAAACCGGCCGATAAAGGCGGTGGAATGGTTATCCAGTCCAGAGAGAACTATATACAAGAAGCCCTAAGACAATTAGGACAAAAAGATACCTACCTTGAATTAAAAAAAGACCCCACTAACGATTATAAAAAAATCCTGACAAAATATCTAGACAAGGGCAAAGAAAAGAATTATCTGTCAAAAAATGAATACGAATATATAAATGTAATAAATCCAAAAATACCGGTTATATATTTCCTACCCAAAATACACAAAAATCTAACCCAACCACCAGGCAGACCGATAGTGTCTGGAATAGACTCTATGTTCTCCAATCTCTCGGAGTATCTGGATCACATATTACAGCCATACGTTAAAGAAACCAGATCATACCTAAAAGACACCATCAGTATTTTGAATAACCTTAATAAGTGTAAATGGGAAGATGATTATTTTCTGGTTTCAAGTGATGTGTCATCATTATACACGGTGATAGACCATCAACAAGGCTGTGAAGCAATAAAGAATATCTTAACAGAGAAAAATATTTTAAAAGAAGATCAGATAGAATATGTGGTAGATGGTATTAAAATCATCCTCAACTACAATTTTTTTTTGGTTTTTAGACAAATTTTATCTACAAAAAACAGGGACAGCCATGGGGACGAGGTTCGCCCCCAGCTATGCCAATCTTTTCATGTCCCAATGGGAAAGTGCACACGTTTGGAGTGGACATGGCTGGTTGGAGAACCTCGTCCTCTACTATAGGTATATAGATGACCTAATTTTTATATGGAAGGGAAGTGAGGAAGATCTTAACTCCTTTCTAAAATATTTAAATACTAACAACAATAACATAATTTTAAATACTGTTTACAGCAAAGAAAAAATTGTCTTTTTGGACTTAGAAATTTATATAGACAGCGGTCAAATTAAAACCAAAAATCATTTCAAAAAGGTCGACAGCAACAGTTTCATAGATAAATCCAGTTGCCACTACCCCCCGTGGCTTAGTGGCATACCAAAAAGTCAGTTTACTAGGATACGCCGAAACTGTACAGACCTATCCATATACACAGAACAAACAAAAATCCTAAAAGAAAAATTCTTAGAAAAAGGATATGACACTAAAAAGGTGGACCAAGTCATATCAGAGGTAGCTATAAGCAATAGAGACCAACTTCTAACTTATAAAAATAAAATACCAACGGAAGCTTTTAAAAATAAAATCCCTATTGTTTTTAATTTCAATAACAAATCAAAACAAATTAAAAAAATTGAAAAAAAACATTGGAAAATACTACAAACTGATGATATATTAAAGAATATTATACCAGATGACCCCTCAGTAGTATTTAGAGGGGCACCAAATTTTAAACAAAAATTAACAACTAACTACACGAGTCAAATAAAAACTTCTGCCCCAGCACCTAGCCACTTTCTTACCAGGAAAAATGGTTTCTATGGATGTCTTAATTGTATAGGCTGCAAATCTATTTCCCATCCTAAATACCCTACCACTAACTTCCGCTCCTCACACAATGGTCTACAATTCGAAATAAGAAATTTTATTACATGTTCTTCAACCAATGTGATCTATTTAATAGAGTGCCCATGTGGCCTGCAATATGTGGGACGGACCACTAGGACACTCAAAAAAAGAATTGAGGAACATGTAAGGAACATAAAGAATGGGTTAACCACTCACAGCCTTTCAAAGCACTTTATGGATTTCCATCAAAAAGATCCGAAGGGTATCAAATTTTGTGCAATAGAAAAAGTCCAAAAACACTGGAGAGGAGGGGACAACATTTTAAACATTGGAAGGAGAGAAATGAAATGGGTTTTCGATTTGGCCACCCTGAAGCCACAGGGTTTGAATGCCGATTTTGACCTATATAATTTTATGTAGTAGGTCATTTATTCCTGGATCCATGTGTCTTAAATGTTATATCTACCAGATGTGTATATTTTAAAAACGTTTTTAATATTTTCCTCCATACTGATGTTAAAGTTATCCTGTATCACTCTAGTATATATATACTCTTTTCCCGTGTGCAGCTGCTTTTTTATAGCTTTTTTATAGCTGGCCAACTCTTTGTATATAAGTCCGTTTTTGTAATACACTTTTCCAATATGCTGATATATACCAGCTTGTTTTTAGGATAAAGCACCATATTTTTTCCTCTATGATATATGAAATGAGCTATCCAGCTAATGTTCCGTTTTTGGAAGAAAATAATCTAAGTCAGAATCTCGCGAGACGTGAGAACAGGGAATCTCCAAGCCGAGATCGCGCGAGATGATGACGAATGCGGAAGCAACGCCAGGACCCGGCAATACCATCGGAGGATAAAAGTGTCATTCTGAAGCAGGGAGTCCAGACGCCTGGTCGAAGCTCACGTAGAGCGAAACGCGTAGCGTTCTGGACTCAACCTGCTATTCTTACCATTGTACTTTTATTGTTTTGTTATATTTAAAGTATATTGATATTTTAAAACACTACTTGCTGCAAGGATTCCTGTCATTATGTGTGGCGCCCACTTCATGTGACTACCAGAATCCCCATGTAAGCAGCTACTATTTTTTTATTAAAATCTACCTGTCCTATTATTAATTGATGTCCTCTGCTGTGTTTCTATGAGAATTACTACTCTGAAGCCAGATCTCTACAGGACATACCTGAAGTGCTGTCTCTTTCCAAAGAGTTTGTAAGTGTATCCCCTTGAGGGGGACTCGCACCATCTTCCTGATTTCTGGGATACAGATCCACTATCTCTAATTTGAGAGCCACTATATATATTTTTTCACTAAGGTGCTCAATCACAGGTTGCTCTCAAGCGCATTTTTATGTTTTTTATGTTTTCATTGGGTATCTCTAAACTCAGGACCAATATAAGAATCTATTTAGAAGGTTTTTTCATTAGCTCTTGGAGCTTAGTAAAAGATTTTACGAATAAAAGTCAGGAATAATTTTGTTTTTTTTAACATTTTCACCATAAATCACTATTTCTTTCATAATACAAAAAATGATATGAACAAAATAATGGCATCAAAAGAAATGTCCTGAAATGTCCTTCTTGTCCTGAAAAAAAAAAACAATATATAATTTGTGTGGTTAAAGCAAATGACAAAGAAGAAGATTAAAGCTAAAAACAACCTCGGTCACTAACTCACAACATTCCAAAAAAAAAACAATCCGGTCATGAAGGGGTTAACTACATCTTGAATTTGTTTAGCTGGGTATCCATCCATTTGCACTGCTTTGTTCATAAATTTGTTCTAAGAATAATTTTCATTAACACATTGGGGCCTATTTACTAAACGGTGAACTGAATTACAAAAATCCAGCATTAACAGTTGAGTGGGAAGTATGAGACAAGTTGAAGAATTTTTTTAATGCTATTTGGAATATTTGCAATTCCTTTGTTAGTTGATATCTGTTCGTTGTTTAGACCCCTTTGGGTTTCTATTCAGAACAGTCCTTTTTTGTTCTGACACTCAAAAAAGTTAATAGTATCTAATTTCTCACTATGGCTGTTTATTGTTGTTCACTTCTTACTACATCATTAAACATTTTTCATTCTTTAGCCATGACTACATTTGTAATATGCAGAAATATTTGGAGTTCTTTTCTAATAATTGTAAACAAGTGAATTGACTTTGCAGAGTAGTCATTAACCCTTTAAGGACCAGGGATTTTCCTGGGCCAAGGACCAGAGCGTTTTTCAATTTTTAATACGCGGTTTTTGAAACATAAATTTCCTCTCTCTCATTTAACGTACCCATACAAGTTATATGTTGTTTTTTAGAGGACATTTAGAGCTTTCTTTTGATACCCTATACATAAAAATGATTTACATTTTAGTATTAAAAAATACATAGAAAAGAGGAAATTTTTGAGGAAAAAAAGTTTTTCCCCATTATTTTCCCAATAATAAGCTACATAACTAGTGCAACACTAACCCACTTATCCCCCCTAATTAACTAACTAATAAAAAAGAAAATTATTGGTTCCCAAACCCCCCATAACAAAAAAGACAGAAAAAAACTCTGAAGAGTGCGATGTCAGATCAGTAAAAATCATGCAACAGGCATGCAGGGGTTAAATTTTATTAAATAAATATATTAAAATTACCTTTATTTATTCAAAAAAACTTTATAAATTGTAAAAAATAAAAAAATCTGTTAAAAAAAAAACTAAATGAGGGCCATAAAGTGGAAGGAAACTGATCACAGTTAAAAACTGTGATCAGCAATGAAAGGGTTAATTTTTTTTTTTTTTTATTTTTTTTTTTACCTATGTGTGTATAATTAATTTCTTTTTACTTACAGGTCACTCTCTGTGCTTCACTATAAGATTGTGAAGCACAGGGAGTGAATTAGAGGCAAAGTCAGTGTGTGAACACACTGACTTTGCATCTAATTTGCATGTTATCGCGGTGATGACTAAATCACCGCGATCACATGCCCGGAAACTGACCGATCGGGTCCAGGAGCTTTGCCTCGGGTGCGAGGCTTAGTCCTGGACCCGTTGCAGACTAGCTGGCGGTGCCCACGGAGCGCACCGCCGGCTAGACTGCATGACGAGTTAACTCGTCATAAGGTCGCTAACGCTGCGGCTCTTATGACGAGTTAACTCGTCATAAGGTCGGGAAGGGGTTAATGATGAGCTAATAGATATTAGCTTCCCCTTCTTTGACAAAGATTGACCCTAACCTAAAAGCAATATATCAAGGGTCTACTCAATAAAGAGAGAATCGTTGGAAATTGATTTGGCAATTTAAAAAATTAGGCAAAAGTAGCAGAGTTGGAAAAAATTGGAGGCTACTTTGCCTTAAGTTTTAAATTCCTGTCTCAAATCCCTATGATTCTCTTTGTACTGAGTAGACTCTTCTGTCCTTTAAAAATCTTGTGAAAAACAGCCTCTATGTTATCTGGAGAATCAACATTTTGGGGAAAAAAAGATGTTAATTTATTTTCTAATTTCTACCATTCATATTCTAGAATAGACACGTTTCTAATGAAGGTTTCTTTTTTGGGTGGAAAATGCTTATACTCCGATATAGCGAATATAATTGGGTCAGATTACGTAGTATAACTCTGCATATGACTCTCTCCCAAACTGGTGACTAAATGAGTATCATCTTCTTTCAGAAGAAGCTAGGTCCAGTCTATTGCAACAAGATCAACAATAAAATTGAGGTGCCTGATGCCATGCTTTGGCATACATTCAAGGAATGTGTCCCATGAGCATAGCAAATCATTGGAACAATAAATACATTCTTCTGACCAAGTTAGAAAGTGAAAACAAACTGCACCCTGCCGAAGAAAAGACAGAAATAAGCGGATATAAAAAATAGACTAAATGTAAAAACAAACAAAGTATAAGCATTACTGAAGCAAAAATGGTACTACGGCAACATTAAGGCTGGACCAATTTTGACTAACAAGTTAAAACACAAAACACCAACAAAAAAAGGATAAATACAATCATTTCAAATGACCTTTCTCTGCAGAAATTAGTGAGGCTTTTGGGAAATACTAGACCAGCTTGGAAAAGATGGCAAACCTTTCCTTTCCCCGGCAGAAATTAGATTGTATAATGACTTATAGAGTTTCCCAAGAGCCTAACTATTGGGTTTAAATAAGACCATGTTGTTATTAAGAGATGTTCTCAGTGAATCCAATGAATAGGGTCTTCCTTAAAGGGAATGTCTAGTGCTCAAAATGCCTCCTCCAAATTTTAATGCTTAGTACTTTAAAGTGCATATTTTGCATTACTTAAACAATGAAGGTCTTACACTTAGATGAAATTGCACTTTTGCAGAGGTTCAGTACAGCCCATTTTTACTTCCTATTTTTCAGACTTCTAAGGGACGCCTCTCTCCTTGTAGCAGTTAATAAGAATATTTCCTGTTTAGTGATGTCATCAGACTATGTGTTGCATTAGCGATCCTATACCTATATATCCTTATGTATACAAGAGCATTACACATTAGTGCCCTGTCAATTCATAATTTGTCATGTCATCAAAGCATTACATCCCTTTCAGATAAAGGCCAGCAAGGCTGAGTATGATAGGCAGTGCAGTCCCCACATAAATGTCAGCTTGATCAGTCACTCCACTCACATCACACAGCAACAATTTTTTTTCCTTATTTCTTACCTGGGAAATGGGGGGGCAATCGCAGGGGAAAGGGGGACTATCGCGGGGGTGGGTGGGTGGAGGGAAGTAGAGCTGCCACTGCAGCTGTGGGAAATTTAGATGAGATTAAGTCGGGGAAAGCTGCCTTCCGGTAAGCTCAGTGTGCTTGTTACAATGGAGATGCATGTATACGCGTGTCTCGAATTTAGGCAGAGAAGATAGAAAGATAAAAGGTAAGTATAATTTCTTTTTTTTACAGAGAACAGAAGAAGAAAAAAAATGAAAAGTGACAGTCTAGTCTACCCATTGGTGCCTACAAGTTGCACCAAAGTTAAAAGGGCGACTAGCCCTTTATATAACAGCTGAGAAGTTACAAATATTAAACAAACCGATTCCAGTATATGAAGTTAAGAAAGCCATCCAGGACCTAAAGAAAGGGAAAGCCCTGGGACCTGATGGATAATCAGCCTCATTTTATCATATTTTGGAACCAATTATTTTCCCGATTCTTTAATAGCTATATAGAAATATGTTAGACAAAAAATTGTTTCCTTAGAGAAATGTTACAGGCTAGTGTATTTCCCATCCTTAAAACAGTCAAGGATCCAAATTGTGTCTCAAATTATAGGCCTATTTCATTAATTAACTTGGATGTAAAATAATGCCTGATGCGTTTTGTGCTAGAGGCACAATGTGGGTAATTAGCCTGATTTACTACCTTTGTTTTGTTTGGTCTCTTCACGATGTGCTGCTGTTTTTAATGCATATTGGAATAAAAGACTATATTTCACGGAGTTACATATGGTGTTTGATTGATGCTTCACTCCCGGATTACTTTCCTTTTTTGAGATCGCCAGAGTAAAATTGGAGATGGGCAGGATCTGAGATCAATTCGTGATGCTAATAAAAACATCTCAGTGTACATACATGTATCAGAATACCTTACTCTTTCCACCACATTGAAGTGCTTCAGTTTTAAAACCAGTTTACGTAACAAAATAGCTCAAAAAAATAAATAGAATATTAGAAAGATTAGGGCCTTTTTTTTCTTATATTCTATCTAGGACTGAACCCCCAGAGTCCTAAACAGTAATCTGCTGATCTTACTGTGTGTTTTACAAAAGGCATCTAATTTTATGTCTGTGCCTAATAAGAGGATACTTTTTTCTTTTTCTTTCTGCTTCTCATTGTCAGCACAATATATTACATTTGGCTTAACACCTATTAAATCTATAAACTATTTCAGAGTGCTGATTTTTCTAACATCAATTTATAAAATTGGAAATTATTAGGAATATCTAAATTAGCTGACCTCTTGTTAGACTCTTAGAATTTACAGCTTTAAATATTTCCTGCCATCTTCCGAAATATTGACATATTGTATAATTAGAAGCTTTTTATCCTATAAGGATACTTTCTACTTTAGATAATTTCTTATACTAGATTTATACCATCAGGATATCAGTTCAACGATATGTAATATGTTGCAGAAGGAAGGGGTTGTTGATAAATCCATATCACTAAGGTAATGAGAGTCTGATTTTGCTACAGATGTACCGATTGATGCTTGGTTTCAAGCATGGGTATCATCAAGGAGAGCAGTTAATTTTGTTAATTAGCATTAGTTATCTTTTCAAATATTTCATTGATAGTATCTGGTTTCTACTAAAATACATACGTTCCAGCATTGTAGGTGTAAAAACGATGAGGGTATATTTGTCATATTTGGTGTGAATGTGAAAACCTTAATAGTATTAAATAAATATTGATTTTATTCAGAGACCTTTTTATTCCATACTGATTTACCGCTTACATGTAGATATGACAAAAATGTGGCTATTACTATGTTATTGGCAATTAAGCTTTGCATGGTGATCAAATGGAAACATCCTGACTTACCTGGCTGGAAGGATATATTGCAAGTGAGATAAACTACCAATATGAGATGGAGAAATATGTATTTGTCTTATATAAGAATCTAAATGAATGTGGAACTACTCGGTCACACTGGTCATATTTCATTAATTTTCATTAATAACTGACTTACCACATGGGATTCTTTTTTAATATGTTGTATCTACGTTAATCATCTGCCAAGGCCTTAAGCATCTGGGTTTGTGCATGGGATCAGAAAAGTTAGTAAGTACAGGATGCCCTCCAATATTTTGTAAAGGAAGATTTTAATACAAAACCTGTCCCCCCGAGACGATTCTACCCAGCGCTGGATTGCTAGGCAGATTGATATTTATTATTATGTTTAAATCTGTACTGTATTTTATGTTGTGTTTATAACAATTTGTATTGGAAATTTGTTAATAAAAACTAAATTAAAAAAACCCATTACAAATAATCTCTTATTTAATGTGTAACAGGAAACTCTGTTATGTCCTTTTTTTTGACTGCATGTACTATGTGTAACAATGTTATTGTTACTTGTTTTATGTCTTGTAAACAATTAATAAAATATCTGAAATACAAACATTCATCAAAATATTGGCAAATATATATATATATGTCAAATTGTCCGAACCTTGATTTTAGCTTCAGAGAAATTCTGATGCAAGGTGCAAAAGTGAAGCAATCACCATGGTAACATGTGGAATGTCCTTAGAATTAGAATTACACGTTCTACATAACCTCCAAGCTGCCATGTGTGCCATATCCTTGGTTTGCTTAACTCGCTATAGGATGACCTTTTAATGCTATGGCGCTATGGCCGACTGAATTGCAGACTGCTTATATTCGACATGTTCCTATTCCGATTGTTCCAAATGGTTCATGTTTACAGACCACACTAGAACTTGGAGTGGATGACTGGAATGAGCTAAGTGTTAGAAGCATTTTAGTGCACAGCTGTTCTGCTAGTCCTTGGTCCTCTGTCACACTTTAAAGATTCTCTCAGCTTGACTGCCTAAGAACACAAACATAAACATTAATCATGAAATCCTACCCATACCAGACTGCATGACCAAAAATAAAACAATGATGCATGTATGTGGTGAAAGGTCTGCGGCAGCTTGTGTTGCTATTAAGGATAGCCAACAATAAACATTACCATCCAGTGACCATCCAGCTCCTATTGAAGATGGAATATAATAATATCCCAATCAACCAGTGCTCTTAGGTCCAACAGCACACTTGGCTGCTAGCAGACCCATGGCTTGCCAAGCACATAAGGATAGATGTCCATCCAAGTCTATAACCACCACCACTCTGGCCAAGATAGCACGGTCAAGCAGAACAACGCACATACCCTGTATTGGCACTGTCGTACCTGCACCCCCCGCAGCCAGCGCCTGCTCTATGTCAGATTCCAGTCGAACTTTAAAGATGTCCAAACCAACGGAATTAAGATTGATGCCATCTCTCATCATAAGCTTGTTAACCTCCAATACTTTGTGCCTAACCACAATACCCACCATCCTTCTTACAAAGAGTGACACTATGTCAGTTTTTTAAAATGAATTATTTATTTGTGATTTCTTGGGAGACGACTAGTTGACATACAATAAATCTTTCATGGAAAACCCGTAACATTGTTCAGCTGTATACATCCAGATTGCAAAATTTGACAGGTGGCTAACCCATTAAAGATGAAACGGGGAAGGGTGAACCAAGGATAAACTACTATATGGGTAAAATATATTTAAAATATACATCACTTAATTGTACTCTCTATCCCACTCTATGTCATTTAATATCCTAATTTTGGGGTTGGGAAAATGTGCTCACTTAGACAATGGAATGACCTCAGACCAAACCATTAAAACTGAAAACAAACAAACTCATCTGGCTTTATTAAAGTCCAAAGTCATCCCGGTAATTTCCACCTCCATGAATAATGAGCCTTAAATGACTTGGTACCATTTTACACAAGGCAAAGCACTCAGGAACCACCCATTTAAGAGCCTGTATTCCCATCCAATGGAAAATCAAGGTTTCTTCCATAATTTTGTTCCTCCGCATTGCTTTGCCAACCAATATATGTATGAATGCCTGGCAAGCTTGCCAAACAATCCCTGAAAACTATACCAAACTTATGCTATGACAGCCAACTCCCATTCGCATGCACTAGAAATGAATCCTGCACCAACAGCCTTATAGCCATATACTCACACATGATGCTCCTAGGGCAAAACCTCCCACCCATGAAATAAACCCAAGCTACAGACCCTTGACCACCCTGATTTGTCTTAGATCTCCAAATGAATGAGCAAAAACACTTGTTGTTAATACCAGTCAATAGGAGCAGTGCTAATAACAATAATTTTGGGGCCACCGACTTGACCCCTCTAAATGCCCCAAAAAACATAAGCAAAAATGCAAGTGAAACAATGGACTCTTAAAATCTGACTCACAATAACTGCCTAAACGGTTTAACAAACCCATCAACTATTGAAACAAAAATGGTCTCCATCTATCAGGGATTCTGTCTTCTTTCCTTTTGCCAAACCACATATCCTTCCAATTCCAGAGCAATATCATTCCAACCAAACACTAAAAAGGACAGAGACACAACATTGTCAATCAAGCTAAAATATTTGAAAATAGACATTAAACAAATCTCATGATCAGATAAACCGAACTCCCTCTCCGCAGACAACAGCCAATCTTACTATAAGCTAACCATGACTCCCTCACCATGTCTCTAAAACGAGTTTCCATAAATACTTAGAAAACTCCTGTAAAGATAGACAGAGTGCCCGATCAAATCCCAACGTTGTATTAACACACCTGAGCAGGTAACATGCAGCTAGGGTGGCGTCCTCCACCGTAGGAGTCCAATATAATGAATAAAGCAAGCAAAATAGCGCACCTCTTCACCTGTTCCAAAACATTCAGTGGCAGAGTCCAGCAGAGTGTAAAAAGCAAGATTTTATTTGAAAGTAGGTAAAAGCATGGGAGGAGACCAGTCTCAGGCGTTTCACTTTGAGGTCTAATCATAGACATTTTACGAAAAGCACAATGTCTGCTTAAAAGGGATAGGAAAAGTATAAAGATTGCACTCACAAAATGCATGTGCAATAACATATACACAAAAATATACATACCGTATTTTCCGGCGTATAAGACAACTTTTTAACCCCTGAAAATCTTCTCAAAAGTTGGGGGGTCGTCTTATACGCCGGGTACTGGGATTTACTCTATACCTGTTTTCTGCTCTGTCTCCGCTCGCGCTGTTAAGCCGGTCCGTGGCTGTGAGGGAAGCGTTGAGAGCTCCCCTCAGGCCGCGCGGCTTCAATAAAGTCTGTTTAAACTTTTTTTTTAAACAAAACTTTATTGTCCGCGCGGCCTGAGGGGAGTTCACAATGCTTCCCTCACAGCCACGGACCGGCTTAACAGCGGGAGACAGAGCAGAAAATAGGTAAGTACTGGGGATTGAGGATTGGGGAAGGGGGGAGGAGGGTGGGAAACTCTTTATTTTAACCTAAAAGGTTAAAATATAGATGCAATTTTTTCGGCTTATAAAACGACTTAGTTGGGGGGTCGTCTTATACGCCCAGTCGTCTTATACTCCGGAAAATACGGTAGTACAAATAAAATGTGACAATTTAGTAACAAATATGTACATGTCATGCCAATCGAGAGATAAGGTATTAAATATTGCAACAATAATATCACCATGATAATATAATAATGACATTATTGCTCTTAGTTTCTGGGTAATAGCATACTCCAACAATACATAATGTACAATAACACTAGTGATATTTAAATTTCTTGCATATTTTTGGTATATGCAAATTGGTTTAAACTGGAAAACGGGACCCGACAGGGTTGCCCCCTTGGAAATATTGGCATTAGACATCAGGAATAATGGGAAAATAAAGGGATTCACACTTGAACAAGAAGAGCTAAAAATACAATTATATGCAGATGATGTATTGATCACTCTGATAGAGCCAGAAGAATCAATCAAAGAATTGATGATAAGTATACAAATATTCGCAAAATTTTCAAATTATAAATTAAACATCGAAAAATCAATAATCATGCCAATCAATGTAGGAAAAAGGATTATGGACAAAATACAAAGTGACTTCAATTTCAAGTGTGAAGCCCAGGAACTTAACTACTTGGGCTTAAAAATAACAGCAAAAATAGAGAACATGATGGAAAAAAACTTTGTTATTTCTTAAAGAAACGTATTTTTTATTGAAAAATTGTCGCAGCATCGAATTATCCTGGCTCGGTAGGATATGTACCATAAAAGCATATATCATACCTAAGTGGACATACTTATTTCAACATTTCCCATTCAGAATATCTGAAAAATGTTTGCGAATGGTACAGAGCGCAATTTACAAATATATAAGCATGTATGTTTGATTGTTTGTGAAACTTGATAATGTATTGTGTACCATATGGTACGTGGATTTCTGTATTTTTATTTTGGAAAAAAACCCGAAATATATAAATAACCAAAAAAAGTTTGTGTTAGGAAAAAAACAAACAAATATATAAGCAAAGATAAAAAAAAAAAACACGTATAAGCGCAAAGCAACTTACGAAAAAGATAGATAAGGAAGGACTAGCACTGACCTCAATTAAACATCTTTATGAGGCAACAATGATGACTCATATATACCATATTCAAAATAGATCTGCGCAGAAACATCCATGGTAAAACTTAGAGAGAATAAATGACGAAAAACTCTAAACTACATTTGCACGTGTGGAGTTGTGGAGCGGTTGGTGGAAAACAGCGGAGAGCTGAGGGATCCACGGTGGGAGAAGATACATTTGCAGCCTGGAAAAGAATAAAGAAAAAACTAGGGTGTGACAATAAACTGCTGTCTACTACAGGTATAGAAATGATTGAATATAATAAACAAGATATAGATCTAGATAAATGGAAAAAAATCATGAATACAGAATATAAATAACATTATGGCAGCAACATATTGGCCTAGCAGGGGAGGTGGGCCACAAATATGCTTCTGAACCAGAGCTCTTAGAGGTCTTGTTCTACCACTCATCTTTAATTGTTTCCAACAGTTCTGGATTTGCAGGGTTTTTGGGTTCCTGTCAAATTCAGGTCTGTCCTGGTGCTCTGCGCACAGGCAGCATGCAATGTGTTAAAATAACTAAACCCTTCAGATTTAAGCTCTAGACAACCATTGACTGTACCATGGAGGCAGTAGTTCAGTCTTGGGGGATATTGCATGGCACCTGATGGCATCAGGTGATCACGCCCCTTTTGGCTTCACTCCCTCTGGGAACCTGTCACAAACAGTTGGCAGGTATGATCCATGTATAATATTATTGCCTGGCTTGCACTTGTGGTTAAGAGTAAGTTAATGAGGGTATCTGATGAAAGTCAATTTGATTGAAAGTGGAGCAGTTACCAAGGCAACCAAATTTGAAACTTTGCCCCGAAACTGAGTTTGATCAATAACCCCGAATGTTTTATAGTCGCACCACCACTCCTCAATATTCTGCTTAGTAATGTTACTAGGCCTTCCCACCTAATGTAGCTAGGGTTGCCACCTTTTCTTCAGAAAAATACCGGCCTTGCTACTGTCTCCATAGACTTAAAATTGGCCTGGTGCCATTTTTGTTCTCCGGCCTGCCGGTAAAATTCCGGCCAGGTGGCAACCCTTAATGCAGGTCTCAGTAATGCACTGTTAAGGTGATCATTTTTATTCCTTCACCTACTGCTGTTGTAAACCAAGCTTCTTAGCATTTTTTTTAATCTTTCTACCTCATTTACTTAGTAAAGCAGTAGGCTAGAGATGCTTTGCTGAAGGAAATGGTTTCATTTACATATTTTCCAGTTTACGATGTTAGCACTGTGCAGTCTAATGGCTTCCAACTGCAGTTAAACTATAAACTGCATAAACTGCAACTTTAAATGCTTACATTCTTAACAAACATTTTTCTAAAACAGAGCCAGAAGCCATTTCTCTTTTTAAAGATGAGGACAACTTCTTTAGTTTGCCTGATTTTTGCTGTTCACTTGTCAGTTCATGTCAACGTAATACAATGTTTTTATATCTTTATTTAGAAATTGGTATATATATATATATATATATATATATATATATATATATATATATACCTTTTAGAGAAATTCCCTCCAGTAATATTGCCACGACTATAAACAATACACAGTATGTTTTGAATTCCTCAGTCCAAACTCTATCACTAAAGAGAGAACCAGATGTTCTGTAACCAGGGTGATCAGACGTCTCTGTTTTAGCGGGATAGTTTTGGACTCTATGACCTGAAAAACTTTACATATATCCCGACAGCTAGCAACCACAAGTTTGAATATGACGTTCATTGGGGAGTCGCAGAGAGCTTCTGATCTGTGTGTGCTAAATACAGACCTCACTGATGCTGTGAGTCATCACTACGCTGAAGAGCGCATGCAGAGCTGACAGCAGACAGGTGTGAGGAGAGAGAAACAACAGACATGGGGGAGAGGAGAAAGACAACAGATATGGGGAGATAAGAGTGAGAGACAACAGATATGGGGAGATAAAGAGATAGAGACAACAGACATGGGGAGATAAGAGAGAGACAACAGACATGGGGAGAGAAGAGAGAGACAACAGACATGGGGAGAGAAGAGAGAGACAACAGACCCTTGGAAGTATACACTAGAGAGAGAACAGTGGTGAAAATCAGGCAGTAATAGCTGAGTTTTTAGTCCAACTCTGCTGTTCGTGCCTGTTAGTGAGTATTTCAGATTTGTTCCATAGCCTGCTGGACATTCTAAATTTAAGGGGTTTAATTATGTTGTACAAAATACAAAAGTGTTCCATGTCTAAATTTATTTGGTAAATACTGCTATAAACTATTAAAGTCATTTTTATACTGATATAGTTGAAAAATGATGCAAACAAATGCATGAATTATAAGAAAGATGCTTTAAAGTGATCTGTGTCATCTCCTATTTGGTGACATCACCTTGTATTTTGATATGCAAATAAACTAAAAATGGTAGTGGGAAATGTGTAATTTTCATATCAAACCACAAAGTGATGTCATTAACAGTAGACACCACAGGCACATGAAAAATATTTTTTTAATTTTAATTTATGCATTTTTATTCAATTCTAGAAACACATTGCATAGATAATTTTTCCTCATCTTTATTACTCTACAGTCACAGTACCAGAAAAGTAATGGAGTCCCTTTAAGGTCATCCACTATATGCATGTTTTGTTACTGAGTATATTCAGGAGTCTGAATTATAGATGTGTGTTATTGCATGTAGAAATGCTATGGTATTCTCTAAAACCCCCCAGCTTTTGCTGTAGATTAACTTAATGAGTTTGACAGTGGTAGTACGTGACACTTGCCAATGTAAAATGACTACATTTAAACTGTTTTTGTCAGGTTGTAATTTTAGATTATCATTTTTTAATGCATACAGCCAAATATTACATTTTTTTTCCTACACAGGCAAATCTTAATTTTTTTCCAATACGAAGGCCAATGATCATTTTTTTTCTTTAGCTCAGATCTCCAGCTGTTCCGAGTCACCAGCAGGTAATGTAAAAATAAATAACAAAAAAAGGAAAAGAATATATTTCCCAACTTTAATCTTTGTGATTTATTCTGGCATTTTATATTTATAGTTGTTATGGCACATCATTATATATCTAAACAAGGGCTGTTTCAAATGTATACTTGAGGCATTTTGTGATCTCTCAAGCTGCTGTTAGTGGAACGGAGCCAATTAATAATAAAGTTATTTAGATGCAAACTCAAGTGGTTACAGCACAAGAACAAATGCAGCATTAACGCTTTTATTTTGAAAAGTATTTGGAAGACATGACTGTAACGCCAGTGAAAGTTTCCATGCTAAGTAATAGGCCAATCACATACATGGAACTGTGGTGAATTGATAAGGACATTGCAACAATCACAGGCGTGCCAACTGTGCTGTTTTTGCGTGGGACAGTCCTGATTATGGGAGACAATCCCGCTTTCTCACCGAGCTCTCTGCTTTATTGAGACAGAGGTAGAGCTCTATGGGACAGTGGAAGAGCGCAACACATAAATGGAAGTTTCTGGTGTCTGGAGAATGGCGACTAGTGTGACTGCGCCATCCCCAAAAGCCGAGTTGGAAAAGTAACCAATGTGTGTATCTCTGGAGTTAGCAATCACTGTCATACGTCATAGAATCGCTTCACTAAAAGTTGAACTGAAAAGTGAACTGCAAAATGAGGCATTACTAGCTGAGATAGAATATGTCTCCAGTTTGCCCATTTTTCCATGTAAGCTATCAATGCCTGATATTTGCTATTTAATTGATAACCATGCACACATGCTTTGACAGTCAACCCCGAGGGCTTGTTCTGAGAGGTGGTATGGCAACAAACATGTAGGTGCTGATTAACTATCATACATGCATTATATGTATCATACATGCACATAGAAAGTACCATAGTGGTATAGATACAATACACTATAATACAAGAAACATATAATATATAACATATAATATATAACATATAATAAGAAATAGAGGAGGACAAGGACTTTCACCTCCGCGGACTCCCCCCTCCCCCCCCCTAGCGTCTCACTGATCCTATCGCCTTATGTCTGTCATGTTGATTATTTGTTTTTGTTTTGTAGTCTATAAGACAGGGTAAATAAAAGATAAATATAAGAAGGGAAAATGAAGATATTAATTTAAACCACTTGAACTTACATGGGTATGTGAATAAAATATTTAATATTAAAACTATATGGGGAAACACAATGATGATCGAACAGCAAAATAGAGTGGTATAAAACAAAATAAGATGCTGATTAATCTGAGTGTTGAAAAAAAAAAAAAAAAAAAGTACCATAGTGGGTATTTTTGGAATGAGGACTCTCCAACATAAATTACATTTTGAGGGTTTCCAATTCATCACAGTTTGCATAGTTTGAGTTATGTATAACTGTGATTATACAAGCCTCAAAAGATCATCCATGTTGTGTTAATATATTCCTGTTCTTATTCCTCACCCTTTACTTCCTATGATTAACCAATCTATTGTTCTGGATTGTATGTGTCCTGCAAATGGAAATCTCACATCTATAAAATCATTTTGATAGGTGATGGTTTAACAATAAGGGAGATCCAAGATGGGATCTGTTCACTATACGTGAGTTTCAGATCAGTTGAGCTGAGATGAGCATTTAATCTTGCATCAACCTGGTGAGTTTCTCCTACTAGAAGAGTTCACTTCAGGAGTGGTGCTACTGTCGAAGCAAATTAAGAGACCGGTTTGGACACACACTTGCATAGTAGGCCCCAAAAGTGTCTAACTTATGGAGAGAGAGCAAACAGTTCACAAGGAGATCCAAGCTGTTTTTGTTTTATTTTTACTTAAAAGCCAAGAAACCACCCAAGTCAAAGGCACGTGCATCTCACTATTAGTGAACATCTCCAGATAGCTCTTAGACTGCAAGTATGGCGAGGTTAGTTGTGTCATTTAACAGTGTGCAAATTTTGCACATCGATACAGAATACGAGGGCGCTTTATAAATAATCATTTCTTATTCTTGCTCTTTTGCTCCATTTATGGTTTACATAAAATAATATTTCCTGCCTCTGTAAATCAATTCAGTTTAATAATTTATCAGAAAGTAAGGACATGAGAAATATGGATTATGCTTATATTGCACAGATTTAAACCCCGCAATGGCCAAACGAGCTGTGCTATTAATATAGTCGGCTTGACGGCTAATCCCTAGAGGGTAGTTCAGCATTGTAATTATTATACACACCTGCTTCCTGTGCCAAGAGATATAAAAACAAGTATTCATTTAAAATGTCAGGGGGGTAATGTTAAAATTAGATTGACGTACCTACTTAACTACCTAACCTTTGAAATTCTCTTATATATTTTTGCCACACCTGTAATCTAGGTTATATCGTTTTCTTGTATGCTTTCTTTACCGTGTGATTAAAAGAAATTCTATATTGATGGAATGTGACATTTATGTATGGGATGGTCTGTTTTGGCAACGCTAAGTCCAACCTGTAAGAATCGGCACTCTTTTAGCAGGGAGGATTTAAAATACCTTCGAGCAGGGGTGTTCAGTGAGTGGCTTGTGAACCGTTTGTGGCCCACCTGACTGCAATTACTGACCAACATTATAGGGTCGAGGCTAGGTGTGGTCAAACTGATTCAACTACACATTTTCTCAGTAGGCCTATAAATGTGGGTTTTTGTTTTAATACATTTGATTTCAATTGTTTTTGGACTTTTGTATTAACCAAACTTGTTTCTATGGCTAATGAGCTATGCTTAGGGTTGCCACATACTGGCTTTGCTATTGCCTCCATAGTCTTAACATTGGCCTCAAACCAAGTTTTTACCAGCCTGCTGGTAAAATATCATCAGGGTGGCAACCCTAGCTATACTGCATTGTTATTACAAATAATTTTAAACATAATGCCCAATATACATGTGCATTTCTGGTCATGTACTCTCTTAAAGGGACACTGCCACCAAAAGATGAAGGTTTTACTTTTTTTTCTTTGTATTGTTGATTTCAGACATTTTGTTGATGTCTTTTGTTTTTCTTATGTGAATGTATTTAACAAAATATATAACTAAACAAGTGTGACTGGGTGCCGCCATTTTGTGAAAATAGTGTTTCTGGGTGCCACCACACAGAGACTTTACAGCACTAGTATCCAGTGGCGTAGCGTGGGTTGTCAGCACCCGGGGCAAGGCAAGTAATTTGCGCCCCCTAACCCGTGGATTTTAGCACTCGAGTCTCTTCTACTAGATTAGTTAAAGAAACCCTTACCCCCCAAGCACATGTATTGTTTGTTATGAAAATACTTATGTAATTAAAGTAAAATGCATCTAAATACAAGTTTATTTTCCAACACTTTATTGAGTGCGAACATGCATTACACACATTCTCCACATTTTCAGCAGGTTTTAACCCTTCACATGTAAACATAGCAGTTTCAGAGAAACTGCTACGTTTACATTTGCGGTTAAGGCAGCCTCTAGTGGCTGTCTTCCGGACAGACACTAGAGGCGCATCTGCGACGCTGGAGCCTGGAGGCACATTTCGCCTCCATCGCGCAGAGTGTCCATAGGAAAGCATTGAGAAATGCTTTCCTATGGACACTTTGAATGCGCGCGCAGCCATGCGCATTCAGCTCCAGTGACGTCGGACGGGGAGCTGACGTCAGACAGGTCACCAGCACCGAGGGAGCCTGGCGCTGGATTAAGGTAAGTAACTGAAGGGAATTTAACCCCTTCAGCGCCACGGGAGTGGGACACTGAGGGTGTGGGCACCCTCAGGGTACTAAAGTGTCAGGAAAACCACTTTGTTTTCCTGACACTATAGTGATCCTTTAAGAGTTTAAGGGGTTATTTTGGCCTGGGGAAGC
Organism: Pelodytes ibericus; assembly: GCA_036172795.1. Lineage (NCBI taxonomy): Eukaryota > Metazoa > Chordata > Amphibia > Anura > Pelodytidae > Pelodytes > Pelodytes ibericus. The sequence goes on from CM069859.1 coordinate 189,119,607, forward strand.
CAAATGGTTATACACCTATGCTTTAAACCAGGAGTAGACATCCTTTGCCACTCCAGATGTTGTGGACTACACCTCCCATGATGCTTTGCAAGCCTTAATGGAGATGTAGTCAAAAAACAAAGGGAGTGTCAAAGGTTACCTACCCCTGCACTAAACCAAAAATATATAATACAGTTCCTACCCCATAAATATAATATTTAATGCTATGATATTTAATGCTCTCATCCAACCTCCTTCCCTCCACAGTTCCTAATAAATATATTACAAATATAATTCCCTCACCCCTGTAGCACCACCTATTTACATTTCCTTCTACATACACACATATATATAGATTATTCATTAGGCCACAAATGTAAAAAATATAATCATTGCCTCATCTCAAATTCCCAAGTCAGATCTTTCCCATCCCCCCCCTCTTCCCCTAATACACTGCTGACCCCCCTCCCCCTAATACACGGCTGACCCCTCCCTCCCCTAATACACAGTTGACCCCCATCCCCTAATACATTACTGCCCCCCTTCTTCCCTTCCCCAATACATTACTGCCCCCCTTCTTCCCTTCCCCAATACATTACTACCCCCCTTCTTCCCTTCCCCAATACATTACTGCCCCCCTTCTTCCCTTCCCCAATACATTACTGCCCCCCTTCTTCCCTTCCCCAATACATTACTGCCCCCCTTCTTCCCTTCCCCAATACATTACTGCCCCCCTTCTTCCCTTCCCCAATACATTACTGCCTCCCTTCTTCCCTTCCCCAATACATTACTGCCCCCCTTCTTCCCTTCCCCAATACATTACTGCCCCCCGTCCCCAATACATTACTGCCCCCCCATCCCCAATACATTACTGCCCCCCTCCCCCATACATTACTTACCTCCCTCCCCCATACATTACTTCCCCCCCTCCCCATACATTACTTCCCCCCCTCCCCATACATTACTTCCCCCCCTCCCCATACATTACTGACCCTCCCCTCCCCCATACATTAAATGACCCCCCCCCTCCCCTCCCCCATACATTAAATGAACCCCCCTCCCCCATACATTTAATAAACCCCCCTCCCCCATACATTAATGAACCCCCCTACCCTCCCCATACATTAATGACCCCCCTCCCCATACATTAATGAACCCCCCTCCCCTCCCCCATACATTAATGATCCCCCCTCCCCCATACATTAATGACCTCCCTCCCCTCCCCCATACATTAATGACCTCCCTCCCCAATACATTAATGACCCCCCTCCCCTCCCCCATACATGAATGACCCCCCTCCCCCATACATTAATGACCCCCCCTCCCCCTCTCCAATACATTAATGACCCCCTCCTCAATACATAATACAATAGGTCCCCCAAGCCCCTTTATTCTTACCTTTACAAATTCCACTTCCAACAGCTCAGGGAAGAAAGGCCGCGATGCAGTTTCAGAAGAGCCTCCGCCGCGCAGCCGCCGGATGTGACGTCACGCCGTCATTTGCCGCTCACATCCGGCGGCTGACAGGAAGTATCGCGCGGTTGTGGCTGCGCCCCCCCAGATATTGCGCCCGGTGCGGCCGGCCCCCCCTGCACCCCCCACGCTACGCCCCTGCTAGTATCTCACTTTGGGGCTGGGGACACAGAATTCAGTCTATAAGTCTGAATTCTGATCATACACTTGCATTGAATGGGAGGGTTATGTAACTATTACATCACAAGGGGGCAAAGTTATGATCCTGTTTGATCAGGTTAATCTCCTCTCTTTGTGTTGGAAGGCAGTAAAAAAAAGTTGTACACAGCCACCTAGTCCTGCCCACTATGATACACAGGGTAATATTCTCAAAATGGATGCTGGAGATAAACACCTAACATTATTTTTCATTTTATATGCAATTAATTCAATTATATAAAAAAAAACACAGTGGCATATGATTTATTTATATGTTTGTTTTAAATGACCAGGTTATTTAGTTACATCTTATGTAAGTGGTAGTGTCTGAAAAATAAGCATCAATCTTCTGCTGCCTGGATTTAAAATAGAAAATTTGATGAAGAAGAGCAAACCTGTGGGAATATAGGCAAAAATAAAGGGAACAGCAATAGAAGATCTTTAACCCGTTCGTGACTGATGACAGTCCTGGACCCCCTGGGGAAAAACTCCCTTCCGTCGGCTGAGACCCCCCTGAAACATCCGGGCACCATGACAGCCAGTGACAGCGCCCGGATGTTAATAGCTGTCAAAGCAGGTGCCTTCTTTGACAGATATAGTCTCTTCCTGCCCCACATCGATCGTGGGGCACGGAAAGACTAAATAAAGTGCTGGAAGTCTCCTCCTGGTCCCCCCAAGCACATCCAGACCCCCAGGTTTTTTTTTATAAAAAATAAAAAAATATATATTTTTTTGTGTGCTAACCTTAACCACTGGGTAACAGATCATCAAAACCCTAATCCTAGAGTTAGAATTATGGTTTGTACTAACCCTAACCCTAGGGTTAAAGTTAGAGTTAAATATAGATTCAAATAAAATTAAATAAATAAATGATTTAAAAAAAAAAGAGGACCAGTGACATTTTAGGTCTGTTGGTGGTCCTCTAGGGATATTTAAAAAAAATAAAAAAAGACTGCTAGTGGGGCCAGTGCTTTGCATTGGCCCCCAGCAGCTGTATATATCATTCATGCGGCTACAGGAAACCAAGGAGAGCAACAATCTGTGCTTCCTACTATTGGAAACATTCCCTATGATGCTAAGATCGCTTTTGGTTGGCTGAGCATGATAGGAAATGTAGTCACAAGCATTACATAATAAATACACGTTTTAAAGCTGCAATGACCATATCCTAAATTTGACCATGTGACTAGGGCTGTCTTTTCAACAATGTGGGCTCCTGGGCAAAGCAAGCTAATGGGCACCCCTAGCCCTGTCCATAACTCCACCCCTACCCAGCCCCAAAAGAAAAATAGTGCAGCAACAATTAATCACCCCAGCAAGTCCAGCTCCAACCATAGTGTGACACAGTCATCGTTTTCTAGAATGATGTGCCTAGGGACTCGCTTGTGATAATCATTTAATTGCACAATACTGCTGGAATAAATAGTACAGCAGTATGTGAATCTTAAAGATCATTAACAAATCACTAGTCATATATTTCTAGAAGAAGATCCTTTGAAGAGGCTCAGAACAACTAACAAGTCACATATAACATGATTTGCATCCAATGCACATATCATCTATGCACTATTAGATAGTTGTTTTTAAGGGTGGGTGTCACAGGGGCGTATCATTCCCCTGAATGACTGGCGTGCTGCCAGCCCGGAGCACGCCTGTCACTTGGAGTGCCACACACAGGAGCCCCATTAGCTATGCCACACACAGGAGCCCCATTAGCTATGCCACAGACCGGAGCTCCTTAATTATGCCACACATGGGAGTCTAATAAATATGCCATACATGGGAATGAAACTATATATTTACACACACACACATATCATAAGCCTATCTATACACACGGACATCTCTCTCGCTCTAGATACCTATGTATACAACTAGTTGCATTTATACTTATATGAATATCATTTTCCCAATAATATGATAGTATTATGTTTCCATTAATAAGCCACAGCCAATATGCCCAATAATATGCCAGTGTTATTTTGCCATGAATAAACCACAGCCAATGTTCCCAATAATATACTAGTGTTATTTTGCCATCAATAAACCACAGCCAATTTGCCCAATAATATGCCAGTGTTAATTCGCCATTAATAAACCACAGCCAATTTGCCAAAATTTATGCCAGTACTATTTTGCCATTAATAAGCCACAGCCAAATTGTTATGCCACAGCCAATTTGCCCAATTATATGCCAGTATTATTTTGCCATTTCATATGCCAGTATTATTTTGCCATTAATATGACTCAGCAAATTTGCCCAATAATAGGCCAGTACTATTTTGCCATTTAATATGCCACAGCCAATTTGCTCAATAATATGGCAGTACTGTTTTTCCATTTAATATGCCACAACCAATTTGCCCAAAAAGATGCCAGTGTTAATTTGCCCAATAATATGGCAGTATTATTGTGACATTTAATATGCCAGTATTCGTGTGCTCATTACATTCAACCCTCCTCCCCCTTCCCCAGTACTCACCTCCTGGCTGCTCTGTGTCCCTGGTCGTCTCCTCTGTGTTGTCTTCTTCCCTCCTGCATGAAGGAGGGAAACACAGCCACCGGATATGACTTGCTGTGATATCCGGTGGCAATGACAGGAAGTTTTTTTTTTTTTTTTTTCTCAGACCGCATCTAGTGGATGCGGCTGCCGGAAAAAAAATGTAAAAAAAAAATCGCACTGGGGGCCCTAGAACTCGGGGGCCCATGGGCAATCGCCAGGTTTCCCATGTGGAAAGACGGCCCTGCCTGTGAACAACCCTTTTAAATTCATACCTAAATACAAAGTGTGTGGGGGGAAAAAACACAAAAAAATACTACGTCAAAACCTGTCAAAAATTGGTGGTAAAATTACTGCAGGAAAAGTGTCAAAATACCCCAAGTTGGAAGCCCTGGGATGTGTACTTTATAAGAATGTGTACATGCGAGGCTGATTCAGCTATTCATAACAGATATTGGTGTTACAAATTAGTAAAGCTTGAAACAGCTATGTGCTACTTGTATTTAAAAAAAAAAAAAAAAGCAAAAAATGTAAACACTGGGTATTTCTAAACCAAAATTAGGATCTATTTAGCAGGTTTTTTTATTTGCTATTTTAACTTAGTAAAATATTTTACAAATAAGATTCAGGAAAAGTCTTGTTTTTATACATTTGTCACCATGGTTTTTCTATTTTTTTTATAATAAAATAAATGATCATAATAATGGGAGCAAAAGAAAACCATTCTTGTCCTGAAAAATCAATATATCATATGTGTTGGTACGGCAAATGACAAAGAAGAAAATTACAGCTAAACACCTCAGAAGGGTAAAAATAGCCACGGTCATTAACGCACAACATGTCCAAAAACTGTCTGGTCATGAAGTGGTTAACCTCAACAAATAAGTACCGGTTTGCATCCAAGTAGGTAATGTGCAAGATGAAAAAAACATTTCACTTCTGTTCCTGTTACTTATATTCTTAGTGTGACAAAGAAAGAAACAAAGGGGTAATAGTGCACACATTGCACTCACTTTGTGAGGCTTGTGATATTGCACACTTGTCAAATCAACATTAAAATGAGTAATCAACAGATAGGAGCACCTCCAAAATGGCCATCCTTTCAGCAGGAAAACTACGAACATTTTGCTTTTCATATCTGTATCCAAAAGGAGCAACTGTCTCTAATCTACCAAAATAGTCAGGAGGAAGTCCATGTATGAGATCTTCTTGAGAACTTTTGTGTCACAAAGAATATAGGTAGATGATCAATGGATGAAAAAAAAGTCATCCCCTAATGTTGTAGGAGGACTCCTTATTTAGTTGTGTCTCTTGCAAATTGGCCTGCAAGTTAAGCCCCATATTTCAACTGATCTGACTGAATAATCATACAACAAGACTATTTGCCAGCTCCCTGCCATTATACTGCCAATGGGAAGCCCGTTGTTGTTCCTTTATTGTTTGTTTGAGGTTCCTAAATCTCCAAGTGAATCAGAAAACAGACACTGCTCTCCAGGAATACGGAGTCCGTTTTCTGATTGTGGAGCCGGCGACACTGTGCACCAGCATAAAGTGAAGTGTGTGCTGACTCATTCCTTGATTATAATCCTACATCTCCTAAAGCCTATTAGTTATGTAAAGTGCATGAGTGAGTGTAGTGACTGTTAATGTAGAGTTACACATGTGCAGCCAGATTTTAGTGTAAACTAACATCCTACAGTCTTTTTATGGGCTGGCAAATGTTTTAGATTTTATTCCAAGGGAGAAAAAAATATATTGGATAATGGTTATATGACCATCTGACCACCACTTAGAGGGCAAATGGATAATTCCTAGTGACTTCTATGGTGATGTACAGCTCTACTACACATTGCAGGTCAGAGTTATCAAAACAGCAAAATTAGTGTTCAAAACCAACCTTTGAAAATCTTATTTTTATCTTGTCTCACAGGCAATGAATTCCAAACTGTAGTTTAAAAAGTGAGTCATCTTTCTGAAACATATAGGAAAAAAGTTTGTCTGTTCACTGTGTCTGACTCTTTACTAACACACTGAGGTTACTCCTTAAATTAAATGACTTTTAAAATATGCTTTTAAAAAGCATGATATAGTTTTAATGACAAACAAAGATTACATTTGCAAACATGCAAACTAAAAAGGAAAAACATTCTATATAGACAGTGACACTGTATATATAAGCCATGACTGCCATCTTGTGGTCAAATTATATATATATATCATATGTGTAATAGAGTCACCAGCATAGGATCTCACTACAGAAGAAAACCTTCCGTCTCTCCACTTTATCAATAAGGTTATTTCATGTGTCTGCTACTTTATATTGTTTTACAGTTCTTCTATGTCATCCGCTCTCTATATTCAATTATTCTTCTTGTTGTAGTATTCTTTTCTTCTTCAACTGTATTTAATTCCTTAACTTGTTTTTCTTAAATTTTTTTATTTTACATTTTTTCCCAAATGTTACTAAAATGAAACAAGAAGAAAATAAAAACAGGCCAAAATGTACTAAGTTATAAAGAGTTTTTGTATCCTGTCTCTTTTCTCCTTTATCTTTGCATCCATCAAGATAGTCTTAGTGATGCTTTCATTGTAAATTTAGGTTGCATTTATGTTCAAGAAACTTGGAAATATGACAAGTTCATAAAGATGTCCATCTAATTTGTTATGCTTTTTCATAGTCAACATAGTAGTTAGCTGGCCACAGGGTTTATTTCGGTCATCTGGCTATTTTTTTTCTTTTTTTTTTTAAAAAAAGGTAAGTCATCAATGGACATAAATTCCTTATATAAGCCAAAATAAACCAGCATGTTTTCATATTAATTTTAGAAACTCTGCTGGGAGCAATTCTACGGCTAACACAGTACCAACTCTCATCTCATGTTAAACAGGCATACGGTCATATCAGAGTACTAGTGCTGCACTACACCATGTTGTGCCACCCAAATTAATGTAAATTACAACTGTATCAGGTGAGGACTTCTGTATGGAACCCTGGAATAGCTATGTATTCTTAATATTTTTCTGACTTGTTTTCTTTAGATAACAAAGTGGTTTCCCAAGATAGCAACTTGTTTTTCCAAGATAAGAAGTTGGTTTCTAGAGATAGCAACTTGTTTTTCCAAGATAAGAAGTTGGTTTCTAGAGATAGCAACTTGTTTTTCCAAGATAAGAAGTTGGTTTCTAGAGATAGCAACTTGTTTTATTGAGAAAACGTTTTATCTCGAGACATTAATTTTTTTATCTTGAGAAAAATAATAAAAGTACATTGCCTCTCTAGGCTTCTCCTAGATTCTGACCCTGTGTTTGCTTTCTAGACAACCACATTAAGCACATTATGGGATGTATAATGCATATGGGATATGTTATGTATAGTCTAACTCTATAGACTATTGCTCCGAGTTCTTCCAACTAGGAAAAGATTTCCTGAATAACATCAACAGGTTTTAATAACTGCTACCTGCCAAATAATTAATTATATTCTGTAGTAAAACAAGTATTGGCGATAACACCCATGGAGTACACATACCACAGACTGAGATTAGTAAAAAGAATAATAATATGAGATTTAAATGTATTAATAGTAATACAAAGCTAGACATGTAAGAACTTGGATTTATCTGCAGGCGGATATCTACATTGATATTAGAAATAATATTTTAACTATTTATGTTGACACGCTACTTTGTGCCAAAGTGTCAACATAAATAATCTCTATAGAGAAGATTGGACTGCAATGTGTGATGATATTACTGGGATTCTCTCCATTAATCACAAGTGATATGAGTGATTTTGAAATATCTCAGATTCATTTTTATCAACTGATCAAGGCTGACTTTTGTGTAAAATGTAAAACACCAATAAAAAGAAAGTTGAAAAAAATACTAGCAAATTGTATTGATTTCTATTTGAAGGCACATTTGCAATTAAAACAAATGACACAGAATCCTAACACGAGTAACTAAGCTGCTAAGTTAAGTTTTTGCTTAATATGTTAATCTATAAGTGATACAGGCGTAGCTATCATCTGTTTATCTTTTATCATACTGCATTGAATATAAGTAGCATCTGATATTGAAATAATAATTTGGAAATGTGAAAATAATAAGAATTATTGTTACTTTTATTGTAAATGAATAAATAATTATTTCCAAATTAATTTTTCAAAATTGGGCAATATCATGTAAAACAAAAAGTTTACATAAACGCATTAGTTTTATACTATGAATCTGTAGTTCTGATTTGCTTTTCCCTTAGCATTGTTACAAGTTTGTAGCCCATTTTTGGGAAATTGATATTTGTAAACAGGAGAAATTACAGTGTCTGGCATTTTAGTCCTGTGTGTGAATTTAAGGGGTCTTGTAAAACCAAGTAATGACATTTCAGAGCTACTGTATGAATTATCACTTTCTTTTGTCTTGTATTGCACACTTTGGCATAGGTCATAAAAATTGAATTCTTTGATATACATTGACAAATTAAATCAATCACCAGCAGTTTAAAATCCAATCAATATTATAAATCTAAAATATTGTAAACATTTCATATATAACTCTCACACAACAGCTGTGTTTAAACATAAGCATTATAGCATTAAAATGAATAACATTAAAAAAATCTGACTCTGATGATTTGGAACAAATTATAAATGTAATATAACAATATTGAATAGTACAACAGAGTATCCTGTATTTTCTTTGACTGCACAAAATCAGTACAGTTGTTTTAGTAGGTTCTTATGTTTTGCTGGGCATTTTTAGTTTCTATTGTTTCTACTGCACAGGGGTGATGTTTCCCACTAACAATGTAATAGCAATGTCACCTTTAAAACCAGGTCTTCAGGTTTAATTTGGAGATGCAGCTGTTGCTTTTGAGCCCTTTATAAGTGCAAAATGTCATCTATACAATGTATTTTGGTGATTTGGAGTTGAATAATGCCACCTAGTGACAGTAGAGTGGTATGACATTTTCAACAACTGCACTTCTAAAATTGTTATATATTATTGTTTATGCTATAGAGAGCTTTATAAGTTACATAACATATTTTGAAAAAAACATTTTTACTGACTAAAAATTAAAGAAAAAAGTGGGCCCAGTGGTAGGCTAGGGCCTACAGAAGAGCAGGGAGAAAGGATATGGGGAAACTTGATTTATAAAGACACAGAAGCTTTATTTCCCTCAGCAGCAAAGAAGAGAATATATAAAAATGTATCCAATCACAATAACACTAATAAATGCTCCTCCCCTCCTCTATACATTCCACTGTAACAGGAAACACATCCTATTTCTTTGCTGCTCCCTCAAAGATAAATACAAACAAATTTTCATGGCATTGCTGATATTGTATTTTTACTACTTTTCTGCTTTGGGATGTTACTTCCTAGTACTTATAAAAAAAAATTCCCATTACCTTCCCTCTTGGATCAGTTGTGTCCCCTCCTCTCCTTCTATTTAATCCACTACACCTTAGTGACCACCCCTCAGTTCTTTACTACCATCACCTGGGTTCATATTCTCACCCTCCGTTTTTCATTAATATTTTCTCCATTACCGCTGTTATTGATTTGTTAGAGTTATAACCTACTTATTTCACATTCCTTGTCGCCTTTTCAGCATTGTGCGTGCCATTTTACTATAGTCCAGTACTGTTTTTCCACCCTGTGTGTGTTCTAATACCCATAGCGACCATGCTTTCGGAGTCTATCCTTTATTGTTAACCGGCAGCCATCTTACTGTGGTCCATTTTTCGTGAGCTGTCGCAGCAGCTATTTTGGACTCACTTTTTAGTATTTCTCATTCCACTGCATCTTCTGCTACACCCTGAACACCCAAAATATCATATTTGAGGGTATATCTCACCATTAGCACTTTTCCCTTTGGGCTACACTGTATTGCTACACCTTAGACTGCCGGCCTGTGTTTAACTACAGTTATCAAGTACAAATTGTATTATTTTACCATGTAGTCTCACCATGATACTCCTGATCATAGCATGTCCCCTGAACATGGAGAAACATCCTCCGTCAGGGAAGATCTTTCCACTGATTTAAAAACTCTAAGGCGTTTCAGACTATGCTGGATAACATCATGTCCAGATCTGTTTCATAGGCCATTCAGTCTGCAATGGGATTCATGTTCTCAAATATTGCACAGTCCAAATATTTTGCCCTGCTGGCTACCCAGTCACCTAAGGTGCTCTCACACCATTAACCAAAGGGAGTCCAAAGCTAAGCGGCAAAATCTGGGTTTAGGGCGACCTCTAAATTGCATCATATTATGCCCCATGGGAAGGTGAGTAGACAGCGCTTGGCATTTCTACTTTTCATATTATGCCCCATGCCTCCAAAAACCATAAGACTGATGGTTACACCAGCCACAGATTACTTGGTTACAGACCTGCGGCTATTACGTTCTTCTTGCAGAGAAGAAGGCCATGGCAATTGAGGTTCGTATCAATCCAGACATCCCTATGGTAAGTTCCCTAATTTCTCATCTTCCATTTCACACACCAGTAGGGGGAAGACTCTGGTATTTTCAGAAGGCTTGGGCTACTCTGACTTCAGATACATGGATCCTTCACATTGTATTAGGTTACCATATAGATTTTCAAAGCTCCCAACCCAGCCCCCAAGTTGATACATTTTTAAGATCAAGAACGATCTCTTATTTCATTAGAGGTATCAAACCTATTCTCAAAAGAGGCAATTGTACCTGTACCTCATCATTTATACGGTTTCCATAGCAACCTGTTTCTGGTCCCCAAAAATGAGGTGGGTTTTGCCTAGTTATCAACCTGCACTCCCTATATACCTATGTCATGTATCAACACTTCAAGATGGAAGGCATTCATTTTTTAAGGGACCTTCTGTTAATCCGAGATTGGATGGTCAAGCTAGACCTCCAGAATGCCTGCCTCACAGTTCCCATAGCAACAGAGCATCAGTAATATCTCCAGTTCTCATGGTAGAATCAACGTTGGCAGTTTACTTGCCTCCCATTTGGCTTGTCTTTGGCCCCATGGTACTTCACAAAACTGCTGAAACCAGTCTGTTCGCTTCGATGAAGGGGCATCCATCTGATTATATATTTGGACGACTTGTTAATTATGACGCAAGACATGTTGACTCTTCAAACCCACCTTGCGTGGCCAGTCTCCCTATTCCAGAAGTTGGAGTTTCTAATCAATAGGATCAAATCTATACTGACACCATCCCAATGTATGGAATTCCTGGGGTGACTCAATACAAGGATCACTTCATCTACCTTCCTCCCAAGTCAAAACTATGAGAGGAACTCAGGAAGGTCTTGCTTCTAACCTGCTTTTTACATTACATCACCATTTATTTATATAGCGTCAACACATATCTGCAGTACATGTACAGAGCACAAGAAGGGAGTTACAAACAAAATTTACTGTAATTTAATGTAAGCCTACTCGTAAGCTTACATTCTAGAGGGGATAGGGAACATGAGATAAATAAGATACTCACCTTATGTATCTCATGTTCCCTATCCTCTCTAGAATGTAAGCTTATGAGGCAGAAAAGGCAGAAAAAAATGGGAGTGGTAAAAATAAAAGTAGATTGGCTCGCATTATCGGCCTACTGTCAGAGTCCATACAAGCCATTTTTCCCGGACCTCTTCATTATCGTGCTCTCCGAACAGTTGAAGGTTCGGTCCCACATACAGGGTATGACATACGACCAGGTGATTCCTTTGGATTTACATGCAAGAGAAGAACAACAATGGGGGCTAAATTGCATGGATGCATGGAACGAAAGAGCCATATTCGGCACCGTTGCCGATCTCATTGTAGACTCCAAAGCCAGTTTACTAGGCTGGGGTGCACAATGTGGAAGTTCCTTTACGGGAGGATGATGGTCTCACTCAGAAACGGGGTTGCACATAAATTTCCTGGGTTCAACCCTTCTTCCTATCATTCCAGCTTTTTGATCCAAAAGAAGGCAAAAAACCCCTAAGGAAGCTATTTCGAATTTTGCCTCCCAGGGGGAAAAATCCCTTCTTGACGCCAAAAGGGCAATCAGATTTCTCCTTGGATCAATAAGCTCTATTATTAATGCTTATTCTATTATTAATAGCCCTGTATGTTCTGCTTTTATGAAAAAAAAACAAACCCATCCAGACCATTTTTAAATGCATCTATTGTGGTTGATAGCACTACCTCTTTATATTGACCCTGCACATATTTATAGAATGTTATCATATCGCCTCTGAGACGCCTTTTTTCTAAAGTAAATAAATGCAATTTTTTAAGTCTCTCTTCATAACTAAGATCCTCCAATCCTCTTATTAATTTTGGAGCTCTCCTTTGCACTTTTTCTAGTTCCTTAATATCCTTTTTAAGGACTGGTGCCCAGAATTGTACTGTATATTCAAGGTGAGGTCTTACCATTGATTTGTAAAGAGGCAAGATGATATCCTCCTCCCGTGAATCTATACCTCGTTTTATACATGCCAGTATCTTATTGGCCCTTGCAGCTGCTGACTGGCTTGGGCACTGTTGCCAAGTTTGTTATCTACAATGATTCCTAAATCATTTTCGTTAGTAGTTTTTACCAGGGAAATACCATTTAACATATATGTTGCTTTGTTATTATTTTTCCAATAATGCATAACTTTACATTTGTCTATATTGAACCTCATTTGCCACTTTCTTACCCAGTCCCCCACTCTGTCCAAATCTTCCTGTAAGGAAGAAACATCAAGATTAGTCTTTCTTACCTCACCTAATTTTGTGTCATCAGCAAACACTGAGACATGGCTCTCAGCACAACGTGGGAGATCATTAATAAACAAGTTAAAAAGAAGAGGTCCCAAAACAGACCCCTGAGGTACTCTGCTCAATACCCTGGTTCAATTTGAGGCTTTTCCATTTACAACAACCCTCTGTGTTCTATCTTTTATTCAATTTTCAATCCAAATACATACATTTGCCCCAATCCTATTTCTCTCAATTTGTAGAGTAACCTTTTGTGTGGAACTGTATCAAATGCTTCAGCAAAATCCAAATAGATCACATCAACTGCCACACCTAGATCTATATTTTTACTTGCCACACCTAGATCTATATTGTTGCTGACTTCTTCATAGAATGTTATTAAGTTTGTTTGACAAGACCTGTCTTTCACAAAACCATGTTGACTTATACTAATTATATTCTGATTCAAGATGTATTCTCGAGTGTATACCTTTAGCAATCCTTCAAATAATTTCCCCACTACAGATGTCAAGCTCACTGGCCTATAATTACCCGGCAGAGATTTTGATCCCTTTTTAAATATTGGAATGACATCCGCCTTTCGCCAGTCTGTTGGCACTATACCTGAACTGAAAGAATCCCTAAAGATCATAAATATTGGTCTGGCTGAATTATGCTTAACTCTCTAAGGACCCTTGGGTGTATACCATCTGGCCCTGGGGCCTTGTCTATCTTAACAGAGTTTAATTGCTTAAGCACTTTTTCCTGAGTCAGCCAATCCCATGTTTGCGGTTACTGTTCCGTAACTTCCGGTAGCAGGGGCTCATCCATCTGTTCTTCCTTAGTATAAACAGAAGAAAAGAAAATATTTAAAATGTCTACTTTCTCTCTGTCGTCACTAACCAAATTTCCCATTTGGGATAACAAGGGCCCAACATTTTCCCTCTTTAGCTTTTTCCATTTATATACTTTATAATATTTTGGGATTAATTTTACTCTCCTTAGCAATCCTTTTCTCGTGTTCCAGTTTAGCCATTTTAATTGCCTTTTTGCAGGCTTTATTGGCATTTTTTTTATTTTATAAATGATAATGCTGATCCCTTGCTTTTATAATGTTTGAATGCCATTTCCTTGTTTTGCATTTCCTGTTTCAATGTGTAAGCCACATTGGTTTTGATTTGTGTCTTTTGTATTTGTTTCCCAAAGGTATATATTGGGATGTGTACTTTTGTAATGTGTGCTTAAATGCATTCCACTTGTCTTCTGTGTTTAGTCCAGAAAACAATCGTTCCCAGTCTAAATGTTCAATTAATGCCCTTAGTCCATCAAAGTTGGCCCTTCTAAAATTAAGTGTTTTGGTGGCGTAGTTACCAATTTGCTTTTTTGCATTAATCTTCGGTTTGCTAGACCGCCTCAACCATGGTACTCTACACTGTGGGATGTCAATATTGTTCTAAGTTTCTTTGATGGTTGACCTGATAATAAAGAGCTATCTTTACAACAACGGCGCAGATTGTAACACAGGTGATCACTTTTTGCTCCTGAGGAAGCCGGGACCACTACCCACAACCCGGAGAAACGTGTTGAGCTGAGCTTTTTTGGCATTACAAGTACCAGACTGGGACTCTTCACCATCACCCCTGTGGACTCACCTACAGATGCTTTTATTGATTTGGATCCTGTAAGTGTTTCTTCACATGCAGGCCATTTTTATTGTTAATTTTACTTCTCTATGTATGTCTTTTTGTATTCATCCCACTACCCTAGATTAAACCAGAAGTTTATACAGAACATACATCTTCTGTGAAGCCTTTTTTCCTGGACACTTGTGAGTGCATCTATATACATCCATTATCCTTCACAGTATAATCTCACAGTGTTGCACTATATATATCTTTTTTCTTGTTTCATATATTTACCTGTGTTACAATCTGCGCCCTCGTTTTTCTCGACCATTATCACTCCAGTATAACAGAGACTGACTGAATCACAGAATATATCATTTTTAAACCTCTGAACTGCCTAGGTTAACCATTACTGGCCTAGGATATTCTCTGATTGGTATAAAATAAACTTGAAGAGAAAACCCCCCCACAGTATTGTAAATTATCCACAATACTTTCAGCACATCAAGAGGACAATATATAATACGTATTGGTGGGGGGGGAGGGGGGGGAATGTCAGGCGGAGGGGGGTGCTTAGTAGAAAATATAAATTACAAAGGAAACAATTGTATTTTTTCTAAAATGGATCTGCTAGTGGTTGCTATAATTAAGAATAAAAGCTTAGCTGGTGTAGACATTAAAAATTGTATTGGTATAAAACTACAGAGAACATAATATCAGCACTTACTCTAAAAGATCCAGACCTCCGAGGATATTAATATTATACTCAGCCACTTAACCGCATTTACTCTGAATGTACGCAGGTTTCACATATAATAGTAAATCTCGTTACCACATAATATGTTCCATGTGAAAGAGAATAGCACAGAAAGACGCCTGATACTAAATCAGGCCGTAATGTTATGCAAGTAAGGCATACATTTGTGGTGTATAGAAAATAAACAACGGGGCTTGACTTCCCTCATAATCCTTCCTGTTAATATTCTTTAGTCAAATTATAGGTGTTACTTGCAATTCTGTTGACAGAATTAATTTGAGCTGAATTACTTCCAAGAATTTCTTAATTATCTACATAGGCATCACAGCTCTTTCTTATTGCAAAAAGCAAAACAAAACATTCCAGCATTCAATACATGGATGTACCCAACATTTACTGTAATTCCTCATCAAGATATAACTTTTTCAGGTATAGACTAATATGATTTAGCAATATATGGCGTCACAAATCCAATTTGGAAATGTATGTGCAAGTCTTTTATAAATGGCACCTAGATTTGTGTGGTTATAAATGTTGCTGTGGGTTCCCATGATTATTTGGAAAATGCAGGCTTAAAATAACTTTTAAATGTCACATATGTTAGTGAAGAGTAGGAAAATACTTTTATTTTTTATATTTTGTCATGCAATTTAATTTGGAGTTGTCTGCTCCCTAAATTCTAGATGAGCTGTCGAGCTAGATACTCTAATTCTGAGATTATGCTGGCATCAGTACCTCCTGAAACTAAGGCTTATGCTTCTACCAGTTGTCATAGGCAGTGGCGTCCTGTGTGGGGGGGGGGGGGTGACACCCGTGCTGCTGGCATCCCACCGCAGCGTATCGTGCTGCTGAACTTTTTTTTTCCCTACAGCCACATCCACTGGATTCACCTGCCGGGAAAAAAAATAAAAAAAATAAATACAAATTAAATAGATAAATAATTCAATGTGACCGTGGCTGTGTTTCCCTCCTCCCTTCCCTACATGCAGGAGGGAAGACTGCACAGAGGAGAAGTCCTGGAGACAGAGCAAGTTAAAGTTAAATGCTGGCATATTTAGGGGTTAAATACTAGAATTTGGAGTGAGAAAATACTACTGGCATACTGAATGGAAAAATTCTGGCATATTGAGGGGTTAAATGCTGGCATATTGAGGGGTTAAATGCTGGCATATTGAATGGCAAAATTCTGGCATATTGAGGGGTTAAATGCTGGCATATTGAATGGCAAAATTCTGGCATATTGAGGGGTTAAATGCTGGAAGATTGAATGGCAAAATTCTGGCATATTGAGGGGTTAAATGTTGGAATATTGAATGGAAAAATTCTGGCATATTTAGGGTTGAAATACTGGCATGTTGAATGTCAAAATAATACTGACATATTGAGGGGTTAAATGCTGGCATATTGAGTGGCAAAATAATACTGGCATTTTTAATGGCAAAATTCTGGCATATTGAGGGGTCAAATGCTGGCATATTGAGTGGCAAAATAATACTGCAATATTGAATGGCAAAATTCTGGAATATTGAGGGGTTAAATGTTGGAATATTGAATGGCAAAATTCTGGAATATTGAGGGGTTAAATGTTGGAATATTGAATGGCAAAATTCTGGCATATTAAGGGGTTGAATTCTGGGATATTGAATGGCAACATTCTGGCGTATTGAGGTGTTAAATGCTGGAATATTGAGGGGTTAAATACTGGCATATGGAGTGACAAAATACTACTGGCATATTGAATGGCAAAATTCTGGCATTTTGAGGGGTTAAATACTGGCATATAGAGTGACAAAAATACTACTGGCATATTAAATGGCAAAATTATGGCATATTGAGGGGTTAAGTACTGGCATATTGAGGAGTTAAATGCTGTAATATTGAATGACAAAATTCTGGCATATTTAGGGGTTAAATACTGACATATTGAATGGCAAAATAATACTGGCATATTGAGGGGTTAAATGCTAGCAAATTGAATGGCAAAATTCTGGCATATTGAGGGGTTAAATGCTGGAATATTGATTGGAAAAATAATACTGCAATATTGAATGGCAAAATTCTGGCATATTGAGGGGTTAAATGCTGGAATATTGAATGGCAAAATTCTGGAATATTGAGGGGTTAAATGCTGGAATATTGAATGGCAAAATTCTGCCACATTGAGGGGTTAAATGCTGGAATATTGAATGGCAAAATTCTGGCATATTGAGGGGTTAAATGCTGGAATATTTTATGGCAAAATAATACTGGCATATTGAGGGGTTAAATGCTGGCATATTGATTGGAAAAATAATACTGCAATATTGAATGGCAAAATTCTGGCATATTGAGGGGTTAAATGCTGGAATATTGAATGGCAAAATTCTGGAATATTGAGGGGTTAAATGCTGGAATATTGAATGGCAAAATTCTGCCACATTGAGGGGTTAAATGCTGGAATATTGAATGGCAAAATTCTGGCATATTGAGGGGTTAAATGCTGGAATATTTTATGGCAAAATAATACTGGCATATTGAGGGGTTAAATGCTGGCATATTGATTGGAAAAATAATACTGCAATATTGAATGGCAAAATTCTGGCATATTGAGGGGTTAAATGCTGGAATATTGAATGGCAAAATTCTGGCATATTGAGGGTAAAATACTGGCATATTGATTGGTGAAATAATACTGGCATATTGAGTGACAAAATACTGGCATATTTAATGGCAACAGAATGGCATGTTTAATGGCAAAATACTGACATATTGAGTGGCAAATTGTGGTTTATGAATGACAAAATAATGCTGCCATATTGCTGGGCAAATTGTCTGTGCCATATTTATGGGCAAACACTGGCATATAAATGGGAAAACTGGTTTATTTTAATTGGCAAAGAGATGCTGTGGCATGGTCTGTGGCACAAAATAACATGGACTATGAGGAAAGGGAAACTGGCTAGTTCTGTGGGGCAAAGTGACACTGTGCCATGCCAAATCATTTAGGTGCAATATTAGTGCAAGCCAAGTGCTGTTGGTGCAATATAGGTGCATGGCAAGTTCTGATGGTATGGTGCTGTGTTAAATCCTTTAGGTGCAATGTGGGTGCAGATGAAGGGAATAAAAAAATAGCAATGCAATTTTTCAATAACATTTTTATTTCATATGAAAATAGTTGAATATAATATTAAAAAATTCAAATAAATATAAATGCAACTAGTTATAGAGAGATGTCTGTGTGTATAAATATGTATTGTTTTCGAATTGTACAATTGTCACCTCATAGGGCTCCTGTGTGTCGCATAATTAATGGTGGTCCCATCTGTGGCATATTTATTGGGCCCCATGTGTGGCATAATTAAGGGGCTCCTTTGTGTGGCATAATTATGGGGCGCTTGTGTGTGGAATAATTAATGGGCTCCTGTGTGTGTGGCATAATTAATTGGGCTCCAAAGTGAGGCATAAATAATGTGGCTCTGGTGTGGCATAATTTATGTGGCACTGGTGTGGCATAATTTATGGGGCTCTTGTGTGTGTCATAGTTATGGGGCTCCTGTGTGTGGCATAGTTAATGGGCTCCTGTGTGTGACATAATTTGTGGGGCTCGTGTATGTGGGATATTTAATGGGCTATCTGACTGGCATTACTAAGGAATCTGTTTGGCATGTTATTGGGGGAAATCTATGGGGGTGACACCATGAGTTACCGCACCGGGTGACACCAACCCTAGTGACGCCTTTGGTTATCAGCCAAATCTCTCAAACTGCTCTCTTTCAGGATCTTGGGAGTTGAACTGCTCTTTGAAATTAACCTGTTTCACTGTTATCCTTACAACTAAGTAACACAGTCAATCTGCAATACATGTTATAACATAAAACAATTTGAACTTATATATAGAGAGAGATAGAAAAACCCACAATACAAATTGACAGTGCGCTAAAGTGCAAATTAAAGTAAACTGTATGACTTGATATATTTCCAGGGTAATGTTCTTTACCTCCTTGGGCACATATAAATAAATAAATAAAAAGAAATACACAGCGACAATGGTATAGTATGTTCAAATAAAAGTGGAGTGTGAGGTATGGATGGAATTTTGCACTCACACATAGATAGATAAAATGAACAAGTGTGTGTTTATGGACTAAAGGGCAAGAATGAGCATTTCTGCGTGAAAATTAATCAATGAATATATACACTTCAAGACACAGTTTAGAGCAGCTCTGAAAAAGCCCAAGTGTGGGCGAAATGCGTTGCGTGACATTATTGACGAGACTTGCAACTAGGAAGTACCAGCTCCTCCAGCAGAACGCTGCCTATACAAACTTCAGCTGCTGCCTGCTCCTATGAAGTGACAGATGGAGACTGTGATATGATCGGCTGGGTGACTCTGCCTGCTTTTTACCTCTGCTGTTTTTAACTGTTTTTTACATGGGATATCGTTTTTTAACTTCTTCTACGTAAGCTGCTATATGTGGGGGGGAATTAAAATTGTTTACATTTGACACTACAACGTTTGTTTCTTACTCCTGTTGTGTCCTGCTCCATGAGTATTCCATCGATTATCTATCCAGTGGATGTGGGGATTTTGGGACTCAGAGTCTGCACGCCTTATACACCCAGAGCCGGTCCTATAGGCTCTGTAGAGTGTGAGTACAATTCTTTAGGGGGAGATATTTATTTTCCTTATATTCACAATACTGCACAATTTTGTATATATTTTTTTCTTCTCTTTTATATACATCTAAAAAAGGCTGGATTTTCGCCTATACATCTCTGATAAGTATTTATTTTATTATATCCTGCGCAACACTTTATTACACAATGTTATGTGTATGTGCTGTGTGTGTGCATATGTTAATTAATGTATATATTCAGCTATGAAGGCCAATTGTGAGGTTATTCAGGGTCACATCCAGGCATATAGTGCCAAATATTGCAAGTGCTATGAAGTTGATGGGTCATTGTTTTACATCACCAATGATGTCATATTATCCTTTTATCCATCCCCAATGTCCATACTGTCACCATGCAGATAAGCTATGTTTATATCTATAACAATTATTTCTGAAATTTGTATAGGTTCCTCCATATTTCTACCAATGCTATAGCACAACAGTAAATGAGATTTCTATCCTGAAGACCTAATATTCCAAAAATGGGGTGTTTAAATACATGCTGAAGACCTTATGTGATAGGTTTCAAAGGGTGGCATAGACAAAAGTAGATTATGACATCACTGGTGATGTAGAACAATGACGGATCTATTTCACAGTTTATGAGGTGTCTAATCACCTCAAAACTTAATTAACTAATAACTTGAGAAAATTATAATGTGAGAGTTAAAATTAGTTGTGTTGACCTAGAAATTTCGTGAAAAGTATGAATGGGTCTGCACACTTACAAGTATCGGGTGCCACGAGGGAGCGTCATTCACGCCCATAAAGCAAAAAGAAAAGATAGGAGACTCAGCACACCGTTTAAGAGAGTTTAATCCACCAAAAAATAACAAAGTTTCAGCCCAGCACTGAGCTTTTTTCAAGTCTGGAAAAGTACTTGAAAAAAGCTCAGTGCTGGGCTGAAACGTTGTTATTTTTTGGTGGATTAAACTCCCTTAAACAGTGTGCTGAGTCTCCTATCTTTTCTTTTTGACCTAGAAATTTCAGCATAAATAAGCTGAGTAAATTTCATGATTCCAGAGTTCAGTGTTTGAGAGTTTTTCCTGCTTCAGGCAAACAAAAAAAAACAGAAGGATTTTCTGTTCTACATATAAGATTTATATGCTATCTCTTCTGTGACATACTGTGTCCTTGAATGGCAGAAATAAAATGTGGTCCCCCTAGACTGCACCCTAGTAAGTGGAGGCTTCATTTGCTTATACAATACTGGATTGTTCCCCCTTTTAATCATGATATAAAGGAGGGTTTACTTGTCATAAACATTTACTATCACTTTAAAGTCAAGCAGCAATTAAATTGGTAATCTTCAAACTATAAGTGACAGAGAACAAAAGTAAGAAATAAATTCTGTGCCCCAAATTATACTTCTCTTGATCTTTTGTTCAGTCTAAGGCCATTAAATGTTAGTAGTGCTGAATTGCTTTTCCAACAAGTTAATTAGATGAAATATAATTTAACATTGAGGAGGAAACCCAAAGAGGAAATGATTTCCCTAATGGCATGTTAAGTTATATTGGCTCTTTACATAATAAACTCTATTAGCATTCAAAGCAAGAAGTCAAAGAAGCATTGTTTGCTGTGTTGTGTTAACAGTCATTTTTTCAGGGCTTCTATCCTAGAATGTAATGTTTTAGAATTATATATTCGTAATATAATAACCTTAATGGCATGACTTTGTTTTTCCTAAACTACTCATTATAGAACAAACTTAAAAGACTTCATTATGTTTTTTTATACATCCAGACAAAACTAGGATGAATTAGGAATGTATTTGCTTACCATAGTTCATAATTAATGTACTATCGTAACGCCAAAAGTAATTTCTTATCATTTTTGGGACTGTTGTTATTTAAGACATATTAGTGTGTAAAGGAAATGTAACTGTGTCATATAGAATAACTGAATATATAGTATGTTTGCTTACTGATGTTCTCCGAGTTTATTAATTTTTACAGCAAACCATGACAGGCAAGGTGATGAGGTGTTGACCATTTGCTGCAAGAACTACAGTGAACAATCAAACCTGCAGCTCACTCGATATGATCTGTCACTTCTTATAGAATCTCAAAATAACGGTTTAAAAAGAAATACAATCTACAGTATCCAAAATAATATTTTTAGTTAAGTAAACAAATAATAAAAAACAGAAATGTCTTATCAGTATAATACTTAACTTATATTCCTAAAAACTACTTATAAGTTGCCATTCCAACAGTCACACTTGTCCCCCAGCTCTCCTTCTTCTATTACATCACAGCTTGAAAAGTTAGTTATATTCCAAGCACTTTGAAAAGCTGACTTCTAAAGAAATGGTCTGATTCTACGTCAATGGGGAGCATGACAACTGCTGGGGAAAGTAAGTCCGTTTCCTGTGTAGTCCATGTCACTGAATTTAGAAGCCCCTTTGAAATGATTTTCAATGTAAATTTACAGAAGAACTGTCACTTATTGTAAAGTAACAATAAGTGTATATTACATTTACTAAAAATGTGTACAAAAAATGTGGACAACATACAGAATGTATGAAGCTATATGGAACTGCCCCTTTAATAAATATGTTTTTTTTTAAATGTATCTGATCATTTATTTTCTGCCATTATGCTTCTCTTTAAGCAGAGAGAAGGCTGTGCTTTAAAATTGCCCACTCCTCTCTCCTGTTGTATCTCTGGGGTCTGTTACTAAAAGGTGAATTGCAGGTGAGTTGAGATGAAGTCAGTTGATATGCACATTTCTTTTTACTATTTTAACTATATATTGTGTAGGTACAAACATGGGTGTCGGCAGGTTTTTTTCCAGGGGGTGGCAAACCAACCAAATTGATGGATGAGAATCATGAGATGTGTGTTCCACAGCAGCTGAAGTACCAATTCATAATCATATACTAGCTAACCTTTAGCACTCTAGTTGTTGAGTACTCTCTTTTCCCATGATGCTTAACATACTGGCTGAGAGTCATGGAAAATGCAGTCTTCCGGTTGGTTTGGCATGTACCATGGTAACATTATACACTATAAGCAGTTCCAGGATTGTGGTGTATTGCCCTCAGATAGAGATATAGAGCTTCCTACACCATAAGAGCCAGCTAAACCTTAATTATGTTTTTTAAACCCCTTTCTCTTTCACACGGAATGTGACACTAATGGGCATTTCCTATACTGTATTATCATTACCCATTACAATGTGATGCGCCAGCCAGCATGCAGCTGAAGTGTCGCCTTGCCTCCTTTGCATCTGCAGCTCCCTCATCCTCTTAAAACACCTAAATAAAATGTGCTGGAGAAACCTCTCCCTGCCAATACATTGCACATTAGTGCTAATCATAATCACACATTGCAGCACAGAGAACATTAGTGCTAACACTCTACCAACCAAATTGTATTTGTTCTTAATAGCAGCATAACACCGTTTGAATGCTATAAGAGTGGCACTGAAAGGGTTAAAATATAAATACATTGTTACCAGTTATCAGCTCCAGCACAGGTAGAGGTAACATAGATCAACCCCTTAGTGACAAGACATTTTTACCTTGACTTTCCCTTGCTAACAATGGCTGTTTTGACATTTCTGGGGTATTTGTGTTTAGCTGTAATTTTCTTCTCTCTCACATACTGTACTCAAATTATTTGTTGTTTTTATCATCATAAGAAGGGCTTCATTATCTGTCTTCCTAAAATCATAAAATATGATGAAATTTAAAAAAAAAAAAAAACACTTTTTGCAACTTTGAACTAAAATATAATTTACACAAATACAATCATTAAGAAATAGCTTGTAAATGTGGTCCCGAGTTCAGATATATGCATTTTTCCATATTTTTCGGTATTTTTTTGCGAGTTATGGGGCATGGGTTTTTTTTTTTTCCTATATTGACCCAACCCGAACCCTAAATTTAACCCTACCACTACATTTAACCCCAAATCTAACCCTTATGCTATCCCTTAATATATTTTAATTTTAATTTAACCCTATCCCTTATGCTAAAATTATTTAATTTTAACCCTATAGGCTAATCTATATATTGCTCGAATATTGCTCGAATATAAGACAAGGTTTATTTCAGAGCAAACGCTCTTATATTCGAGGTCGTCTTATAGTCTGACCTAAAATTGAGGTCAGACTATAAGACTGGGATCTAGGTCCCCCGCAGAGCTGCAGGGGACCTGGATCCCCCTCTCAAGCAGCCTGGGGATGTCTGCGCAATGTGCGCAGACATCCTCCACTGCTGCCCGGCATGTCCGTCGGGACTTCTATGATGAAGCTGGGACCTTCCAGCTTCATCATAAAAGTCCCAGTGGAAGTGCCGGGCAGCAGCGGATGAAGTCTGCGTGTATCGTAGACTACCAACTACCTCCACTAGCCACCAGGAGATTTGGGCAGCTGGGGGATGTCTGCACATATCATACAGACATCCCCCGGCTGCCCCTACTAGCCACCAGGGAATGGGGACACATAGACAACTAGGGAGGGAGGGAGGGGGAGAGACAGACACAACGTGGGGGGTGGGGGGAAAGGGAAGGGGAGAGACAGGCACAATGTTGGGGGGAGGGGGAGAGACAGGCACAACACTGGGGGGAGGGAAGGGGAGAGAGTGACACACACAACGTGGGGGGAGGGAGGGGGAGAGAGTAACAGACACACCGTTGGGGGGAGAGAGAGATGGGGAGAGAAAGACAGACACAACATTGGGGGTAGAGGGAGAGAGACAGACAACGCTGGGGGGGGGGAGAAAGACAGACAACACTGGGGGGAGGGAGGGGAGAGAGAGACAGACAACGCTGGGGAGAGAGAGAGACAGACAACGCTGGGGGGAGGGAGGGGGAGAGAGACAGACAACGAGGGAGGGGGAGAGAGACAGAGAAACATTGAGAAGGAGGGAGGGAGAGCATTGGGCAAGTCTGGGGGGTAGAGGCAGCACTGGCACATAAAAGGAAATAAAAACAAGAAATGCATTTTTTTTATCATAACTTTTTAATTAAATATGAAAAAGCTATTTACATGTGAATATATACAAGTTAAACTTTTTTCTTATAGGGTAGTCTTATATTCAGGCTTTTAATTCTTTTCCTAAAGGAATATCCAAAGTTTGGGGGGTCGTCTTATAATCAGGATCAAGACAATAGACCAGCACCGTTTCACCACAGGACGTGCCAGGCACGTCCAATGTCGGGAACAAAGTTCCCAGCAGGACGTGCCTGACACGTCCATTGTCGCGAAGGGGTAAAGAGGAAAGAATAAACAAAAAACAATCCAAGGTAAAGGAAGTAAAAGTGTAAAAGACTAAATCTTCTTAGATGTCTTCTAACATAAGAGATGATAACATGCAGTTTAGGAGAAATTATAGCACAATATATTTTTGTGCTAATTTTAACAGTAAAATAACATCGGTTTGTAACTGTAAATTTGATCTTTCAACTATTTTACTCTCAACTTTCATACTTTCTAAGTACAAGCATTTTACTTCATGGGTTAAAGGGATCCAGTTACAGTAAACAAATAGTAACTCACTTAGTATTCAAGTACTCAGTGACTCAAAGGCGTTTATTGGCAACACAATAAATCTTGCTTACAACTAAGCACTTTTACAAGCTCAAAACATATCCTGTATCAATTGGTTTGTTGCTCACTCTGGACCATAAGCTGCACTTGGTAAACATGTTGCGTTTCGCCCTAATGCGCACGCTTTTCCCACAGTACGCCGAAACAACCTCTTAAGAGGGTATGTCATCCCAACTGCACATAGATGTTAAGAACCATTTGGCCTAAAGATACAGATATATAACGTACAAGACAGATACCATTATTAAAATACCATTATTATTCCCTGGCTTTATCTTATACCTACAATACCCTTGTGCCTATCCCACACATGCATATCTCCTTCACTGTGTTAACCTCTACCACTATCACTGAAACAATGTTCCATACATCCACTACCCTCTCAGTAAAGTAATACTTCCTGATATTACTTTTAAATCGTTACCCCTCTAATTTAAGACTATGTCCTCTAGTTGTGGTAGTTTTTTCTTCTTTTAAATAAACTCTCCTCCTTTACTGTGTTGATTCCCTTTATGTATTTCAATGTTTCTATCATATCCCCCCCGTCTCGTCTTTCTTGGGCATCCGGGGCATCCATCCAACACGCACCGTCCGATAACAGGACCCATATCTCTGGAGTAACAGTTCTCACATTGATCACACCTTGCTGCACTTCCCTCTTTATATTAGGAGCAAGAGAACATTAGTTTCCAACTTTCCACTTGTAGCATGCCAGCTGATAGTTGGCCTGTTATTACTTGTATTTATAAATGGGTAAAATAACAGTTCTTTACAAGAACACTGGCATGCTTACTGTACTTGAAGGTTGTCCAGTGCTGGCAAAACATGTTAATATTAAATGATCAGTTAGAAACATTCACACAGGGATCATATATAAATACAATCTTTATGTAACTTGGACTTAACCTTCTGGGTGCTGTATAATGCATTACTTTGCAATCTGTAGCTCAGTCCCTTGGTACTCCAATGGTTAAACTAAATCTGGTATGCTTTCACACAGTAATACATGGTTAAGTCTGTGGTTTTATGTTGTTTTTCTCTGTGCTTGATCTTAATGCCAATGTTACCAAAGAAGCATACCACAATGAGAGGAAGGAATTTACAAAATCCCCAGATGTTAAAATGTCAGATGCTATTCATCCATTCTCTTTGCAGTTTTTTGGCCTCTGTGGTAGCAAAATGAGTCTCTTGTAATTTAAAGTTTGGAAAGCTAAAGCTAGTTCACATAAATGGATGACAAATCGGATTTACTGGAAGTTTTACTGTTTTTAGAAATGCAAGATTCTCCATTTTACCTTTTCTTTTAGCAATTGTGCATTTATTCAGCCTGCTATCTCTACAAGGGACAAAACGTAAGTTATAACTGAAAGATGGCATAAAGAGTATGCGTTTGAAATAGAAAGAAAAAAAATGAACTCACTAAACCTTCATTGCTAATAGGGTCAGACGTTATTTAGAATCCTGGTCAGATGAAGGAAGTGCTGACACTTATGACCCAACATGCCACCTAGTAGAGCTATACAATCAAAGTGGGCTCAATAATTTTATTTTATTTTTTTACTGTGCCTGTTACAGAACATTAATTAATTTACTGGATATTTTTTTTTTTTTTATTCAATGCGTGTAGTAATGATTTTGCATTAAATACTGGAGGGCATTTTTTTCAATGGGGGAAGGTTTTTAAAACAATAAAAACTTGAAAATGTATTCCTATTGCTATTCTATAAACCGAAAGTCGTTCGGTTTATAGAATAGCAATAGGAATACATGTATTCCATAAGCCGACAGCCTATAAACCGAACGTTCGGTTTATAGGCTGTCGGCATTTTACTACACGGAGACAGAGTCTCCATTCATAAAATTATGAATGGAGACTTTGTCTCCGTGTAGTAAAATGCCGACAGCCTATAAACCGAACGTTCGGTTTATAGGCTGTCGGCTTATGGAATACATGTATATAATAAATAATATGTTATAATGTATATAATAAATAATAAAATTATGAATGGAGACTTTGTCTCCGTGTAGTAAAATGCCGAAAGCCTATAAACCGAACGATCCGTTTATAGACTTTCGGCTTATATAATACATGTAATCCTATGGCTATTCTATAAACCGAACGTTCGGTTTATAGAATAGCAATAGGAATACATGTATTCCATAAGCCGACAGCCTATAAACCGAACGTTCGGTTTATAGGCTGTGGGCATTTTACTACACGGAGACAAAGTCTCCATTCATAATTTTATGAATGGAGACTCTGTCTCCGTATAGTTAAATGCCGGCTTTTAACTATACGGAGACAAAGTCTCCATTTATAATTTTATGAATGGAGACTCTGTCTCCGTATAGTTAAATGCCGGTGTTCTGACAAATTTCTGGAGCAAATTCTCCTGCGCAATCGCAGGAGAATTTGCTCACTGCGCATGCGCATAAAGTTACAGCTGATAACTCAGCTGTAACTTTGTGACCACCGCGCATGCGCCAGCTGCGCAACCCACCTCCCGCCCCCTCACACCCCCTGCACACCCCTTCTTACCAGATCATCGACCACAGCGATACACAGCGCATGCGCATGCCTATCCAGCCGTTTGGGAATGTGCGCGTCCGTTGTTGTGTTCTTAAGGTGGTAAGTAACATGGGGCGTCGGGACATAAGGGGGCAAGCATCCTGGTGAGGGCTGCCTCATCTTGATGGGATTTGTGATCCTCCTGCTGCATCAATAATACAGCAGGAGGATCACAAATCCCATCAAGATGAGGCAGCCCTCACCAGGATGCTTGCCCCCTTATGTCCCGACGCCCCGTGTTACTTACCACCTTAAGAACACAACAACGGACGCGCGCATTCCCAAACGGCTGGATAGGCGTGCGCATGCGCTGTGTATCGCTGTGGTCGATGATCTGGTAAGAAGGGGTGTGCGGCGGGTGTGAGGGGGCGGGAGGTGGGTTGCGCAGCTGTCTCATGCACGGTGGTCACAAAGTTACAGCTGAGTTATCAGCTGTAACTTTATGCGCATGCGCAGTGAGCAAATTCTCCTGCGATTGCGCAGGAGAATTTGCTCCAGAAATTTGTCAGAACACCGGCTTTTAACTATACGGAGACAAAGTCTCCATTTATAATTTTATGAATGGAGACTCTGTCTCCGTATAGTTAAATGCCCACAGCCTATAAACCGAACGTTCGGTTTATAGGCTGTCGGCTTTTAACTATACGTTTGTCTCCATTCATAAATTTATGAATGGAGACTCTGTCTCCGTATAGTTAAATGCTATTGTATTCTATAAACCGACTCTATTTCGGCTTATAGAATGCAATAGTACTACGAATGGACGAATGAACGAATGATTTTCCTTTATTAACTATTCGTTCATTCGATTTAGTTAGCTTAGCATTTTCGTTCTTCGTTTTTCGGGCGAATGGACGAAAATGCAATTTTCGGACAAAAATGCATTCGTCCGAAAACGAATGCACATGTCTAGTATATATTCACATGTAAATTGCTTTTTTAATAAAAAATTATGATATAAATAAAATCTTGTTTTTATTTCCTTTTATGTGACAAAGCTGCCTCTCTCTTTCCCTTGCCCCCAGATTTGTCGCTCTCCCCCCCTTAGTGTTGTCTCTCTCTCACCCTCCCTTTGGCTCCCCCCTCGCTCCCCTTGTGTCTGTCTCTTCCCCCCTTCCCTCCCCTTGTTTCTCTCTGCCCCCCCCCCCCTTGTTATTCTGTCCCCCCCTCACCTGTTTCTTGCTCCCTGGTGGCTAGTGGGGGCAGCCGGGGGATGTATGCACTATACATAATAGACGGAAGTGTCGGGCAGCATGGAGGTTGTCTGCACGATTCGTGCAGACATCCCCCAGCTGCCCGATTCTCCCTGGTGGCTAGCGAGGCAGCGGTGGATGTCTGCGCGATGAGCGAGACCTCCCCTGCTGCCGCCCGGAACGACAGCCAGGACTTTTATGAGGAAGCCGGAAGTACCCAGCTTCATCATAGAAGTCCCGGCGGTCATGCCGGGCGGCAGCAGGAGAGGTCTCGCTCATCGCGCAGACATCCTCCGCTCCCTCGCTAGCCACCAGGGAGAATCGGGCAGCTGGGGGATGTCTGCACGAATCGTGCAGACAACCTCCATGCTGCCCGACACTTCCGTCTATTATGTATAGTGCATACATCCCCCGGCTGCCCCCACTAGCCACCAGGGAGCAAGAAACAGGTGAGGGGGGGACAGAATAACAAGGGGGGGGGGGGGCAGAGAGAAACAAGGGGAGGGAAGGGGGGAAGAAACAGACACAAGGGGAGCGAGGGGGGAGCCAAAGGGAGGGTGAGAGAGACAACACTAAGGGGGGGAGAGCGACAAATCTGGGGGCAAGGGAAAGAGAGAGGCAGCATTGTCACATAAAAGGAAATAAAAACAAGATTTTTTTATATCATAATTTTTTATTTAAAAAGCAATTTACATGTGAATATATACTAGACATGTGCATTCGTTTTCGGACGAATGCATTTTCGTCCGAAAATTGCATTTTCGTCCATTCGCCCGAAAAACGAAGAACGAAAATGCTAAGCTAACTAAAGCCGGATGAACGAATGGTTAATAAAGGAAAATCATTCGTTCATTCGTCCATTCGTAGTACTATTGCATTCTATAAGCCGAAATAGAGTCGGTTTATAGAATACAATAGCATTTAACTATACGGAGACAGAGTCTCCATTCATAAAATTATGAATGGAGACTTTGTCTCCGTATAGTTAAATGCCCACAGCCTATAAACCGAACGTTCGGTTTATAGGCTGTGGGCATTTAACTATACGGAGACAGAGTCTCCATTCATAAAATTATAAATGGAGACTTTGTCTCCGTATAGTTAAAAGCCGGCATTTAACTATACAGAGACAGAGTCTCCATTCATAAAATTATGAATGGAGACTTTGTCTCCGTATAGTTAAATGCCCACAGCCTATAAACCGAACGTTCGGTTTATAGGCTGTGGGCATTTAACTATACGGAGACAGAGTCTCCATTCATAAAATTATAAATGGAGACTTTGTCTCCGTATAGTTAAAAGCCGGCATTTAACTATACAGAGACAGAGTCTCCATTCATAAAATTATGAATGGAGACTTTGTCTCCGTGTAGTAAAATGCCCACAGCCTATAAACCGAACGTTCGGTTTATAGGCTGTCGGCTTATGGAATACATGTATTCCTATTGCTATTCTATAAACCGAACTTTCGGTTTATAGAATAGCCATAGGATTACATGTATTACATAAGCCGAAAGTCTATAAACCGATCGTTCGGTTTATAGACTTTCGGCATTTTACTACACGGAGACAAAGTCTCCATTCATAATTTTATGAATGGAGACTCTGTCTCTGTATAGTTAAATGCCGACAGCCTATAAACCGAACGACTTTCGGTTTATAGACTTTCGGCTTATGTACTACATGTAATCCTATGGCTATTCTATAAACCGAAAGTCGTTCGGTTTATAGTTTAGCAATAGCATTACATGTATTCTATAAACCGAACGTCGTTCGTTTTAAAGACTTTCGGCTTATAGAATACTATTGGCTTTCTATAAACCGAACTAGAGTCGAGTCCCCATTCATAAGAAATTCTTATGAATGAGGAGGGACTCTAGTTAGGTTTATAGAATGCCAATAGTATTCTATAAGCCGAAAGTCTTTAAAACGAACGACGTTCGGTTTATAGAATGCATGTAATGCTATTGCTGTTCTATAAGCCGAATGTCTTTCGGCTTATAGAACAGCAATAGCATTACATGTATTCTATAAACCGAACGTCGTTTGTTTTAAAGACTTTCGGCTTATAGAATACATGCTGCTATTGGCTTTCTATAAACCGAAAGAGTCCCCATTCATACGAATAGGTCAATTGACCTATTCGTATGAATGGGAACTCAATTTCGGTTTATAGGAAGCTAATAGCATTACATGCATTCCATAAACCGAAAGTCATTCATGTCGGTTTATGGAATGTAGTACAATGCTATTGGTATTGTAAACCGGCTCTATTTCGGTTTAGAATGCCAATAGCACGAATGGACGAATGGACGAATGAACGAATGTTTTTCGTTTATTAACCATTCGTTCATTCGGATTTTGTTAGTTAAAATTTTCGTTATTCGTTTTTCGGACGAATGGACGAAAATGCTATTTTCGTCCGAAAATGCATTCGTCCGAAAACGAATGCACATGTCTAATCCTCACCCATCCATTTGGTTGGCTGAACATCATGAGAAATAACAGCACCTGTACTACCACTGCTGCATAACTACTAAGTGTCCTTCTTTTTAACCAGGCATTTATGTTCCTTTTTTATTGCCTATAAATGCCCTTGCTGTGCATCACAGAGCTGCACTACACAACACAACATTAACTTTTGTGACTGCAACTCCGATGATGTTAAGAAAGTAACATTACTAGTTGCTAACTGTGGATTGGGCTGTGTGAGGTGGACGAGGCAATGGGGTTATTACAGTAAGTCTACGGTACAAACACTAAACTGTGTTGACTGCATCTACAATAATATTCAATAAGCCATATTGCTAGCTTAATTTTACTGGATTTGTAGTTACAGACTGGGATTGTTACACAGCACACTAACGTATTTGTTGTTGACCGCAGCTCCCATGATATACAGCCAGCCCGTTACTTGCTGAATACCATATGAATTGTAGGCTGGGGTAATAGTGGCTAATCTTTACCACCCCAGCTATTGTGAACTTCCGATGATGCTCAGGTACATGATGTCTGTTTTGCCTCCCACCAGAAAACCCCTCTCCTGAGCCAACAAAGGTAGACAATGGGGACGAGATAGGAGGTATTGGGGAGGATATTTTGCGCTATTAGCTTGAATGCGTTGAGCTGTCAGAAGTTGAATCTGCCTCCTCAGGATAACCGCTGATGTTTTCCATGGATTTGTCTCACCAATTTTCTTCAATAAATTGCTGATTTCCACATGCTGTGAGTCCATTCCTGCTTTGATAATTTGCCCCCCCCCCCCCCCCCGGGAAAAATCCTGTGGACGCCCATGGCCAGTATCATAATAGACTTTTGGATGGCTGGTAACCATAGGGGACTGCAAATCTCCAATGATGCTAGCCAGGGCCGGCCCTTTAATGGGGCAGCTGCCCCAGGCGGCACCCTGGCATATGCGGCACTTTGCTCTTCCATGCAGCGATCTTTTTCTTTTTCCTGTGTCCGGGGGAGCTTGAATTAGGTGAGACCTCTCAACTCTCCTGATTGGCTGAGAGTTGGCTCAGTCCCGCCTTCACACGAGGTGCTCAAAGCAAAGAGATGCCTGCAGCAGGTAAGTTAAACAGTTAGACAGTGTGTGTGTATGTCAGTGTGAGTGAGGGTGTGTATGTCAGTGTGAGTGAGGGTGTGTTTATGTCAGTGTGAATGAGTGTGTGTGCATGTCAGTGTGAGTGAGAGTGTGTGTATGTCAGTGTGAGTGAGTGTGTATGTCAGTGTAAGTGAGTGTGTATGTATGTCAGTGTGAGTGTGTATGTCAGTGTGAGTGAGTGTGTGTGTGCCAGTGTGAGTGAGTGTGTGTGTGTGTCAGTGTAAGTGAGTGTGTGTGTATGTCAGTGTGAGTGTGTGTGTATGTCAGTGTGAGTGAGTAAGTGTCTAGCCACCAAGAGGTTAACTCCTCTGACACTGCCTATATCTGTCTAGCCATCCAGGGGTTAACTCATCTGACACTGCCTATATCTGTATAGCCACCCAAGGGGTTAACTCATGTGACACTGCCTAGATCTGTCTACCCACCCAAGGGGTTAACTCCTGTGAAACTCCCTAGATCTGTATAGCCACCCAAGGGGTTAACTCCTCTGATAATGCCAATATCTGTTTAGCCACCAAGGGGTTAACTCCTCTGAAACTGCCTCTATCTGTGTAGTCATCCAGGGGTTAACTCCACTATCACTGACTATATCTATGTGGATTTTGTTATAGGTCACTGGTCACATTATGTTTTAGGGAATTGCACAGCCTATTATCATAATAATGTTTTACCATGACTCTCTTTTCTCCTTATGGGTGAGCGCTAAATTATTTTATTATGTATATAATAAGTTCTTTAGTGGGCATATGAAAATTAAATATTTTTTTCTGAGAGCTCACCCACGAGGTGAAAAGATAGAAATGGTAAAACAAACATTATTATGAAAATAGGCTGGGCAATTCCCCAAAAGATAATATGTGACCACTGACCTATAACATGACTCAAATATTCTACATTAAGTTTAAATGCTCAAACATTTAGGGTACCCATTTTAATCATAGCCTGGCTATACTCGCACCAAATAACTTTGCATATAGAAATGTGCTCTTGCATTAAATGATCACTTCCTGATAAGTTTAATTTTAGTTTGAAACATCATGACTGTTTTTTTGGGGGGGGGGAGGCTAGCATTTCGTTTTTCACCCCAGGCAGCACAATGTCTTGGGCCGGCCATGATGCTGGCCAAGCATCATAGGAAATGTTATCTAAAGCTTGAGTGAGCTCCACCCCCCCCCCCCCCCCCCCGCCACTAGCATATGTAGTTGATAACTCAGCACATTATATTTTGTCTTTGTATACTGATAACTTGTGAGGCACAGGGATCTAATCAATAAAACGGAATTGCCTTGAGAAACTTTCATCTCACTAACTGTCATCTCTTTCTCCAGCCAGAAGGCCCTGAACTATGCATAGTTAAATCAAAGATGTTATTCTAGCAGGAAGAACGTACCAGCGTTGTCCCTATGCAATGCATAGTTAAGTCGATGAGATAAAATGTTCATCTCACCTCAAATCACCTGCAGCTCAGTTATATTAAATAAACCATAGAGTATCTATTGTCATTTATTTTTAGTTTTTGAGCACTGGGATGAAGTGCTTTATCTAGCCCTTGTTTGACTCATTTTCAGGGTCATCCTGCTCAGTAAAATAGTACCTTTACTAAGGCCGTTATTCATGAAAGATGGAATTAAAAACTTTTAAAAAAAATTAAATTCTCCCATTCACCTATACTTTAAACTCTGCAATTAATTAATTAATTAATTTGGCCTTAAGTTTGCAATTCTGTTCTCAATTCCCTGCAGTTCTCTCTTTCATGAATAATGCTCTAAGCATTACTAAGCAAATCCTGGATGCTTTTTATTAACACAGTTATCTCCCAGAGACAGTGGTTATATCATTACTTACTGCAGCAGTAAGCAGTCTATGTTTCACAATACAATGGCTCTGCAAATGATGATCTCTTGATGCAGACTCTAGAATTCAGCAAACTTGATGAAATTCCATTCTTGGCCCACAGATGTCACCTTAAGTCAAGAATATGTATATCCAGTGATTATTTGTACGGTTTCAGTTTTTCTCTGGAGAGTGATACTTTCATACAGAATTTTTATTTGAAGTACGTTCAAGGATAATGCAAAGATTTTTTGGAGATCTCTTTATAAATGATACCTTCCAGACAACACATGGGCACCCCTTAATATTGGAAGAAAGGAGCTTGTGTCTTAAACGTAGAGATTGTTTCTTTACAGTTAGGGGGGATTACATTGTGGAATAGACTGCCATCTGAATTAGTTTTGGCCGATTCAATCAGTATATTCAAAAAAGTTTGGCAAGAAGGATTTTTTTTCTTTTGAAATTACATTACTGTCTCGGTGAGGTTTTTATTGCCTTCGTCTAGATCAACAAATATGAGTTTTGTAGAATGGCTTGAATTTGATGACTATATGTATATTTTCAACCTAATTAACTATGTATATTACTATCTACAAGAAAACTATAGTTTCTTGTTTTAAAACCTTGCCAACATTGGACATGCCAGGCACATCCTGCCGTTCCAATCACAGTATGCCCATAGAACTGAAACTGGCATGGCTGAGTGCCTCGAGATCACCACTCAGACATGTCTGCAGAGGCACCGTCCATCACATCCAATCACTGTGACAGCCATTCACAGCGATCTGATGTGCCTGGCTTTGACAGCTTTAGTCTCTCCCTGCCCCACAGCATTTGTGTGGCAGAGAGATACTAATTACAGTATGGATAGTTTGTCCATGTACCCCAAGCAGTGGCGTTGCTAGGGGTGGGCTACTGGGTCTAAAGCCCCGAATCTCCGGGGCTGCTATCCTGCTTTATTTTTATTATATGTTTCCCCCAGCCCTGTGCACAGCCACGGCACGTAAATAAGCCTATGGACCCGGTGCTGGCATAAGCCAAAGTATTTTTGATGACAGGGAGAGTGGGTACACGATTAGGTGGGTATTTAGTACTATAATGTTGTTCACTGATAATAAAGACTTTTTCCCTGCCACAAACCCAGTACAGTGCCATCGGAGCACACTTACCACCTTAAGCACTTAGCGAGGGAACAGCTGTGTATCTGTCTCCACCCTCAATCTCCACTAGCAGCCAATTAGTGAGCCAGACAGAGGCAGCCAATAGACATGCAGCAGGTATGATGTGCACTGGGACTGGTTCATGCACAGAAACAGCAAAGCAATGTGAGATGCTCTGCAGCTATGAAGGGTCATAAAGGGTTAGAGTCTTCCCAACAGCCCAATTAACTTTTTCTTGTGTATAAGCAATAACTGCTTTAGTGGTTCTCTAGAACAGAAAAAGTGATTAGCTAAATTTAAAGTAGTAAAGACTTATTACTCCTACACACAGGCACACCAAACTCTGAGCACTGACCTCATTTTCTCCATATGCCTTGTTACCTATGTTAAGTGTCCTGATATGAGCTGAGTTCCAAGTAATTGCTAAATAATTAAAACTAGTTTACACAGCTAATATATAGACACAGTACAGGATTCCCTTTTGCTATATTTGATGATCTCTACATTCTTATATAAATTGTACATCACACATATCAACCATATTAAATGTTTACACACACACACACACACACACACACACACACACACACATATATATATATATTATATACACATATATGCCACCTAGCTGGAATTTTGCCGGCAGGTCAGTAAAAATTAGCTTGTCTATAGAGAAAATAGCATGGTCGGTATTTTTTTGGATAAAAGGTGGCAACACTAGGAGGGGGACATGTCATGGACTCCTGGATGTCTGGACTCTGGATGTCCATGAACAACATGTTTCCCCATAGCCCAGATGCTCATTATGTGGATTTAAGTCCTAGTCCTCTAATGATGGTCATTTAAAAAAAAAAAAACTGCTGGTGTGTGCTGGGTGAGTGTGTGTGTGAGTGAGTATGTGCTGGCTGAGTGTGTGTGTGAGTGAGTGAGCGTGTGATGGCTGTGTGTGGGAGTGAGCATGTGCTGGCTGAGTGTGTGAGTATGTGCGAGTTACTGTGTGTTGGCTGAGTGTCGGTGTGTCTGTGAGGGAGTGTGTGCTGGCTGAGTGTGTCTGGAGGAAGGAGGAATAAAAGTGACCTGGTGACAGTTGTGGATTACAAGAGGGGAGCAACATGTCATTTTGCAATATGTGCCCACCATTTTAGCACTCCTAGCTATACATACATTTTCAATTTCACTGGGGATATTGCATGTTTGTTTCTTGCGCTAGTGTGCCACATTATACAGAAGGAAAGCCATTAACAGTGCTGTTAATATTAATTATAACAAAACAAACTGATTTAAAACAAAATGCTCTTGTGTGTGCTAATTTGCATTAGGGTGGGGAATCCTTTTTCCTCTAGAGTGCAATAGCGGAGTTTGTGTAAAACCCATGCATATTATGCTGCATATGCACATAACCACGTAAAACGTCATTTAATTGTCCCCTTGTGTATATTTTGCAAAAAACATCCTTGACTATGTGTTGAAGAACATGTATTAAAATGCATTGCGCTTATGTAAGTTTATTCTCTCTCTGGGGACCTTATTGAAACATGTATTTGATTTTTCAAACTCTTCTGTTGGCTGGTATGTGTGTGTGAGACAGTGTGTGTGTGCAGGCCTGCCACAGGGGGTGACGGGTGATACTGGCGTCCCGGGCCCGCCGCGTGCAGGGGGCCCAGTTTTCAAACTCTTCTGTTGGCTGGTATGTGTGTGTGAGACAGTGTGTGTGTGCAGGCCTGCCACAGGGGATGACGGGTGATACTGGCGTCCCGGGCAGGTAAAAAAATCTCCGTTAAAAGCCGGTCGGCGGCTGTGAGGGAAGCGTTGTGCGCTCCCCTCCAGTCGCGCGTATTCAATAGAGGCCTGCACCTGCAGCAGGAAGGTGGTAAGTACTGGCTGGGAAAGGGAGGAGGAGGGTGGCATGACGAGCATACTGAGGGTCAAAATCCTGGCATATTGAGGGTCAAAATCCTGGCATATTAATTGGTAAATTCCTGGCATATTGAGTGACAAAATCCTGGCATATTAATTGGCATAATCCTGGCTTATTAATTGGCATAATCCTGACATATTAATTGGCATAACCGTGGCATATTAATTGGCTAAATCCTGGCATATTAATTGGCATAATCCTAACATATTAATTGGCATAATCCTGACATATTAATTGGCATAACCCTGGCATATTAATTGGCTAAATCCCGGCATATTAATTGGCATAATCCTGGTTTATTAATTGGCATAATCCTGACATATTAATTGGCATAACCCTGGCATATTAATTGGCAAAATCCTGGCATATTAATTGGTAAATTCCTGGCATATTGAATGACAAAATCCTGGCATATTAATTGGCATAATCCTGGTTTATTAATTGGCATAATCCTGACATATTAATTGGCATAATCCTGACATATTAACTGGCATAACCGTGGCATATTAATTGGCATAATCCTAACATATTAATTGGCATAATCCTGACATATTAATTGGCATAACCCTGGCATATTAATTGGCTAAATCCCGGCATATTAATTGGCATAATCCTGGTTTATTAATTGGCATAATCCTGACATATTAATTGGCAAAATCCTGGCATATTAATTGGAATAACCCTGACATATTAATTGGCATAATCCTGGCATATTAATTGGCATAACCCTGGCATATTAATTGGCAAAATCCTGGCATATTAATTGGCATATTGAGGGGCAAAATCCTGGCATATTGAAGGGCTAAATCCTGGAATATTAAATGGCTAAATCCTGGCATATTGAGGGGCAAAATCCTGGCATATTGAAGGGCAAAATCCTGGCATATTAAATGGCAAATTCCTGGCATATTGAGGGGCAAAACACGGGCATATTAAATGGCACATTGAGGGGCAAAATAATGGCATATTAATTGGCAAAAGAATAGCATATTGAGGGGCAAAATACTGGCATATTAAATGGCACATTGAGGGGCAAAATACTGGCATATTAAATGGCATATTGAGGAGAAACATACTGGCAAATTTAATGGGAAAAGAATGGCACATTGAGGGGCAAAATCCTGGCATATTAAATGGCAAAAGAATGGCATATTGAGGGCAAAATACTGACTTATTGAGTGGCAAAATATTACTGCTATATTGACCAACTGCTCCCAACAACCCTCCATATTACAGTAGACTGGTATAACATGTTTGTAAGGGTAGGTGGGGCGAGTGGGAGATATTGTTGGGGAGGGGGGGGGGTAGGGGGCCCAGAAAATTTGTTCAGTAAGGGGCCCCGAAATTCCTGGTGGCGGCCCTGTGTGTGTGCTAGACTGCGAGTGTGTGTGCGAGACGGCAAGTGTGTGTGTGCGAGATGTTGAGTGTGAGTTTGTGAGATAGCAAGCTTGTTTGTGAGAGAGAGTGTGCATTCACAGCCCATAGGCATCATATACATTATTTAGATATTCACATTGGAATAAAGCCTTGCATTTAATGTTACTGATAATTGGCATCATACACATAATTTATGTTTTATTGCTTATATTATATATGCCTATTACTCATTGGCATCATCATAAATCATTTATATGTATTTATTAGACATGTGCAAAACTAAAATTTTAGTTTAGTTTTCGTCCATTCGGACCAAAATGTTATTTATTTCGTCTAAAACGAATTTCGTTCATTACTGCACTCGTTTCAGACGAAATTCGTTCATTATTTTCGTTTCGTTAATTTTAATTCGTTCGTTTTATAGAAATACAATGTAATACTATTGGCTTTCTATAAATTCTTTATAGGCTGTCGGCTTTTAACTATACGGAGACAGAGTCTCCATTCATAAAATTATGAATGGAGACTCTGTCTCCGTATAGTTAAAAGCCGCCTGCATATAAACCGAACGTTCGGTTTATAAGCTGTCGGCTTTTAACTATACGGAGACAGAGTCTCCATTCATAAAATTATGAAAGGAGACTCTGTCTCCATATAGTTAAATGCCCACAGCCTATAAACCGAACGTTCGGTTTATAGGCTGTCGGCGTTTTAACTATACGGAGACAGAGTCTCCATTCACCGAAAGAATGTTCGGTTTATAGAATAGCCATAGGATTACATGTATTACATAAGCCGAAAGTCTATAAACCGAAAGTCGTTCGGTTTATAGGCTGTCGGCATTTAACTATACAGAGACAGAGTCTCCATTCATAAAATTATGAATGGAGACTTTGTCTCCGTGTAGTAAAATGCCGACAGCCTATAAACCGAACGTTTGGTTTATAGACTTTCGGCTTATGTAATACATGTAATCCCATGGCTATTCTATAAACCGAAAGTTCGGTTTATAGAATAGCCATAGGATTACATGTATTCCATAAGCCGAAAGTCTATAAACCGAACGTTCGGTTTATAGGCTGTCGGCTTTTAACTATACGGAGACAAAGTCTCCATTCATAATGAATGGAGACTCTGTCTCCGTATAGTTAAATGCTATTGTATTCTATAAACCGACTCTATTTCGGCTTATAGAATGCAATAGTACTACGAATGAACGAATGATTTTCGTTTATTAACCATTCGTTCATTCGGCTTTCGTTAGCTTAGCATTTTCGTTCTTCGTTTTTCGGACAAATGGACGAAAATGCTATTTTCGGACGAAAATGCATTCGTCCGAAAACGAATGCACATGTCTAGTATTTATAGCTTAATATTATATATACCCTATATACCTATTGCTTATTGGCATCATATAAATCTTTCATATGCCCACCTAAGCATGTGAGCTTCTTTACTTCACTTCTATGAAACCTGCTATAGGCTCCAGCCCCAGATATTTTGGAGACCTACCAATGCCCCTGACCCCAAGCACCCCCCAGCACCCTGGATTTTATTAAAATAAAAAATAAAAGGCTACAATATCACTATCAGTAATCCTGAAAAAAATCATTAAGAAAAAAAAACAATGCACTACTTGTACTTATTGCCCTGTAACGTGTAAAAATATATATATATATATATATTTTAATTTGAAAACATGATGTATTTATAAACTCAGGACAAATAAAATAATCTATTTAGCAAGTGTTTTCATTAGCTTTTATAAATGTGTAAAATATTTTTAAATGTTTTTTTTTTTGAGGTTCCATCATATTTTATTATTATTTTCTTAATCTTATTTTGCTTCACTGCTTCATAAATGTTATGAACTAGACGCTATGGACGTTATCTTTATCTTACATGCACCACTATGTTTATCAGTTCCTGTATTTTCCATTATGACTTTTGTACACTAATAACATGTAGGGTCTTCATTAACACCACATGCAATATGGTGTTAGAAGTAGGCCAAGTCTTTGATCTCATCTTGAATACCACACCATTCATTTAAATTAATATAGCACTATCTGCATACTTCCCAACATTTCCCCCTGGTGAATCAAGCTGTCAGTGGCGGCAGCTTGGGAGGTCAAGTGTCAATGCTGCCATGCATATGCGGTGGCACAGTCAGTCATCCAGACAGCTCTACAATGATCAGAACCGCGGATTTGTAGTCCTGAACTCTGCTGTCCGCTACAAAAAATGGCCCTACATAATGCATAGTTAAATCTTTAAATATTGAATAGATATACACCTCAACTCACCCTTTCAGTGACTACCTTACAGGATATCCAACTAAACAAGTAGAGAATGTTAGGCTTTCTTAACACCACTAAGAGCTTCATGTAGACCAATAGTTTATTCTAGTTTCTCTGACATACTTATTTTTGTTATGTGGAGAACTGACAAGACATATGCTGGGATGTGGATTTAACCCATTAGTGACAAGACCTTTTAACCTTGTCTTTCCCTTGGTGACTAGGGCTGTTTTGACATTTCTGGAGTGTTTGTGTTTAGCCAAAATGTTCTTCTTTCTCACATGCTGTACCCACACAAATTATATGTTGTTTTTATTGTAATCAGAAGGGTATTCATTTCATAGAATTATGTTCATAATATCTTATAATTTGCTACAAAAAAAATCATAAAATATGATGAAAAATAAAAAAACACTTTTTTCTAACTTTGACCTAAAAAATAATTTAAACAAATACAATCATTAAAAGAAATATGCTTGTTTCCATTTTTTTCTGCAGTTGCAAGTTATAGGGCAAAAAAACAAAATAGTGTGTTTTTTTTTTTCCTACAGTGACCTTTTGACCCCAACCCGAACCCTAAATTTAGATTTTAGCTAATTATATCTTTTTTTTACAATGTTGCTGACTGCCTCTAGGGACTGTCAAGCAACAGATTCAGAAGTAAGTTGGAAGTAAAAAAAAAAAAATTAACTTCCTAAGCTCTACCCACAAGAGGACACAGCCATATTTCAGGCGCATGCCATTTTTATAAACAGCAGTAAGTTGGCAAGCAGGGCTCTCTCTACCTTATGTATCAGTATGTATCTGTCTTAGTCTGTAGCTTCCCTTTACGCTCTGTACCAAATGTTACATTAAGACTAAATTTCAGCCACAGGAAGCTATCCACTTTCAATTATTCTCAGCTTAAAAGTAAAACTAAATGTTCACTCAAATCATTTAACTGGTTTGAATGAGCATGTTGCATCAAGCAATGTCCATTATAATGCACACCCAAGCCCGGGTGTGGTCTGTTTCTTGCATGGACATCTTTTGCAGATTCTTAGCATAAAGTTGCAGAATTAGAACTGTGCAGGCCCAACATGGCAACCCTTCAAAATACTAACAGAATCATCGGATAACATCACATTCATACATGTGGACATGACTTCTTGACTGGAGACAGGGCTCTAAGTGAGTATGTGCATTCAAAGGCTTTCTTGAATGATGCTGCTTTGACTTCATTTATACAGATAATTCAAATATTTATCTCCTGGATTAAGTTTGATGCACATGCTTTCAGTAGCTATGTATCTCAATGCACAAAAATCTAAACAAAGTGCTTTGCAGATTTGTCATTTAATCTGACATCTTTAAATCCCTGACAGGTCCTAATGACCTGACTCAAACCAATGACAACAAAGCAGCATTTAGTGGCTTGTTTCAGATTGATAGGATAAACTGAATTAATTCTGAACATTTACCATTGAATAATGTGCTTCCTAATGCTATCACGATGACTAAACTCTCTCAGAAGCTCTGAGAACAGTACAGATATGATCGTACTGCATCCATGCTGAAACAAGAAATGCTAATGAATATAGCATTGCTACTGATTGGCTCTTTGAACACCCAGACTTGTACAATAAACTGTCTGTTCAGTCTGATCCACAAAGTTCTTTGATGTCAATTGGTCATTTCCTTTTGGACGAGAGGCATTTATAAAGATTTTTTTTTTAAATTAGATGTAAACTTTTAAAGCTTTACAAATACTATGATTTAATCATATACTGACGCATTTCCTGTGAACGTGAAGCTATGTCTTTTAGAATTGCTATCACTCACCCTGTGTCATCACTTTGTTATTAAACACAGTGGTGTATCTTATATATTTTATATATCATTTATACAAATACAATCATTAGAAAAGACCCTGTCTAAACAGTTTCTAAAAGTTGTCCCGAGTTCAGAACTATGCGTGTTTCTATTTTTTTCAGCATAGTGTTTTTTTGTTTTATTCCTATATTGACCTTTTGACCCAACCTGAACCCTAAATTTAACCCTAACCCTAAATTTAACCCCAGCTCTAACCCTTATGCAATCCCTTAATATATTTTAATTTATTTTTAACCCTATCCCTTATGCTAAAAATTATTTAATTTTAACCCTAACAGCTAATCTATGCCAGTATTATTTGCCATTAATATGCCCCAGTCAATTTGTCAAATAATATGCCAGTATTATTTGTCATTAATAAGCCCCTGCCAATTTGCCCAATAATATGCCCGCATTTTTTGACATTTAAAATGTCCCTGCCAATTTGCCCAATATTATGCCAGTATTATTTGACATTTAATATGCCACTGCCAATTTGCCCAATAATATGCCAGTATTATTTGTCATTAATATGCCCCAGCCAATTTGCCCAATAATATGCCAGTATTATTTGCCATTAATATGCCC
The DNA here is from genome assembly GCA_036172795.1 of Pelodytes ibericus. Lineage (NCBI taxonomy): Eukaryota > Metazoa > Chordata > Amphibia > Anura > Pelodytidae > Pelodytes > Pelodytes ibericus. The sequence goes on from CM069859.1 coordinate 189,163,465, forward strand.
CTGCTAATTTGCCCAATGTTATGCCAGTATTATTTGACATTTAATATTCCCCTGCCAATTTGCCCAATAATATGCCAGTATTATTTGTTATTAATATTCCCCAGCCAATTTGCCCAAATATATGCCAGTATTAATTTCCATTAATATTCCCCGGCCAATTTGCCCAATAATATGCCATTTAATATGCCCCTGCCAACTTTGCCCAACAATATGCCAGTATTATTTGCCATTGAATATGCTCCTGCCAATTCCAGTATTATTTGCCATTAATATTCCTCCATCTCCCAGGACTCACCTTTGTCCCTGGTGGCTAGTGGCAGGCAACATGGTTTCCTCCATGCTGCCTGATCGGCTCCCTGGTGGTTGTGCCGACAGGTCACGTGATCCGGCGCGTGTCTGGCATCATAGCGCTGGTCATGTGACCTGTCGGGACTTCCCTGTCAAACTGCATGGGGAGCCGAACAGGCAGAAAGGAGGTTTCTCTGGCAGAGGGGAGGTTTCTCAGGCAGAGGGAAGGTGAGGGGGGATCTTCTGATCTCCCCTCACCACCATCTCTGCCAGCAAGCACGTTTTTTTTTTTTTTTTTAAAGGGGCGACTTTCTTTTTTTTTTCTTTTCGTTTTGTGCCGTCCCTAAAGGAATGCAAGGCAAATGCCATCCTAGGCAGCACTGATAAAAACACATTAATATTTATCAAGCAAGCGGTGTGCTGATTTAGTCTTTTTCGATAACAAGCCATTAAATATGCCACACACAGGAGCCCCATTAACAATGCAACACACAAGAATCCCATAAATATGTCACACACAAGAAGCCAATAAATATGCCACACACAAGAGGCCAGTAAATATGCCACACACAAGAAGCCAGTAAATATGCCACACACAGGAGCTTCATAATTATCCCACACATGGGACCCCCATTAATTATGTCTCTATGTCTATGTTATACTTTTAATATTATAATCAACTATTTTACTAGGTAATAAAAATGTTATTGAAACATTGCACCTAAAGGATTTAACACAGCGCCATACATTACACTCAGCTCTTGCCATGCACCTATATCGCACCCACAGCACTTGGCTTGCGCTCATATTGCACCCACACGATTTGACAGAACTGCCCCTGCTGCACATGCCACAGTGTCACTTTCCCCCATAGTATATGTTATTTTGCCCCACAGAACATGCCACATCAAACTATCTGCCTTTTCACGTGTCGTGGACTGTTTCATAATCACCTGGATGTTTGATCACTACCTAAAACTTCTTTTCTAAAAGACAAAGCTGATTATCATCTGTCTCTCAAGCTTGGTCCCTGTACCTGACATTACGGTCATTGTTGAAAATGCCACAATTGTACCCAACTTTAAAAGTCCCATAAAACTCACCACGCTTACTACTCATCCCACTAGAAATCCCGTTAATTAATGTCTAGCCAATCCCACCTAGCTCTCACTGTCCCAAAACAATGTTTTCACTTTGTAGCCGTCAATGATTGATGTGTCAAAGAAAGTGTATACACCAGAGGACTCTTCAGAAGGCTTGGACTTGCTTCCAGAAGAACAGGAAAAATATCATGGCTTATCGTTCACAAGCCCAATATCCAACTTTCGCCTTTGATTTTGAGGGAAGAAGCTGCTTATGATTAAGCACTGTGAGGTGCAAAACATATCAAGCGTATATATTCCCCTGCCCTTTTTCTATTCATGTGTGTCTTTGTTCCCTTTATTTGATTTTATGGACATCACAATTCTGTCTAAATCTCTTCTGTTTTAAACACTGGAGATTTTTCTATTCTATTAGGAAAATAGCCAAAGTCCTCCAGAAATATAATAAATAAAAAAATCCATAGGCCACAGGATTGCTGCTGGCCCCCCCAAAAAACAAATACCCTAGCCATGGAAATGATCATGGAGGAGGCCAGAGAACATAGCCCTGGAGCCTCCCCCTGCTTTAATAACCATGGATGGGAGCTGGCCAAATGGCTCGCAGCCCCATATTATCCATCAGGATCCAGGGCTACTTGCCCTGGCTACCCATAAATTTAAAATAAATACCTCTATGGCTTGGGAGCTGCCCCAAGGTCCCCAAACTCCATAAAATGCATGTAACATTGTTCCTAACCTAGCCCCCTACACCTACCTTTCCCAAGTAGGATGGGATGAGACATGTGTAAAAAAAACACCATTTGAGTCCCAGGGTAGTGGGCAGTGAAACTCACTGCCCACCCCCCAGCACACAAAGGATGCCCTATAAAGAAAATGATAGCTGTTCCTGATGTCCAGCATCTGCGACGCCCTCGAGTACTATTCTTCAGCCCAGGGAAAGTCATCTAAAAATAACTAATTGTGTGGATGCTGAACTGAGTGTCTGTCCTCAGTGGAGGATGGATGCAGAATGAAATCTGTTATTCATGGAAGTTATGTCTACCATGATCATGTAATACTGCTAACAATCTCAACAGCCCAGGTACTGAACAGTTACTTCCAAGCAGAGACTCCAGATCCTGTCTTATGTGCTGGTATAAATCCGTGATGGCCACATGGGAAAGCCTAAACATCTGGAGAAGTAGTTAGTTAGAGTACCTGTCCATGATGTCCCTCACAAACATATGCTTAGACACTCTGACACTAGCAGGATATGACCTTGGTTGTCATCCCTCTGGGTCACCCTCTGCTTACGGATCAAGTATAGGAGGGGACACCCATCCCTCTCAAATCTCTCCAAACAATCTTTTTCTCATTAGGGGCAGCAGTAGGTGTGGTTGTGAAAGTCCCTCCTTTATATAATGATCCTGACTGAGGGCTGATCTCCCCAGCCAGTGCCTCTACCGACAAACTTAATTTTTTATTTTATTGTGGTGCCCCCTGGGGTGTATTGCCCTGTGTGGTCGCACAGGTCGCACACCCCTAAGGCCGGCCCTGACCATATTTCATGGACTTGTTCAATTCAGGTATTATGTCTGATCCAAATCCAATTCGGAGCAAATATCTCTATATTGTGTAGACCCTTATAATGATATAATTATTTATTTATTTGGCTGGTACAGATTGTATATGTCAGGAGCCTTTCTCTGTCCACTATCAAATATTTTGCTTAACATGTGGAATTAATAAAATACACAGTGGAAAATCTCAGTCATCTAGTAAAGTAAATAAAGAAAATACACTAAAATAGTTTGGTATAAGTGAAAATATTTGTTCTCCAAGACACTACTTATTGTGTGCTAAATTAGATTACAGCTCTGGCTGCTGGGGATAATATTTTATTCTACCATTTTAGGGTCCATGGTGGGACCCCAACTGCTATAGCCAACTTTTAACCCCATGAGTGTCAAATACATAAACCGCAAATGTTGAAATGTGTTCAGAAAGGTGGAAATGTTATGCTTTATACTGAAATGGAACTAAACATCTATCAATATTACAAAATTACTGTTCTAATGGTGCAGTAATTAATAGGATTTTTTTTAATGTAGTGTGTTTTTGCTTGGCTCTAGTCCTTACACTGTAATACAGAGGTGCCTTCTGGCTTCACAAGTTTGCTTAAGGTGGTGGATGACAGCACATGGAGGATTTATGGGTGGCCGAACCAGTATGTGTGATGTAGAGATTAATGAGTGCAGGGAACTCTTGTATGCCTTTTTGGGCATGTTTAATAACTGGAAGGGTGTATGACTGCTTATAACCTCTTCCAATAAATACCCTAAATGACCTTACGCTCACAATAATGACACTTGACACCAAATAAATCATGATAGTTGTGTGAAGAAGGGAGGAGGCCTGCACTTTGCTGCCCTTGTTTAGCAGGTTTATTTTCTCTCATGCTGCTTACTTGGATGTAAGAATTTTATGATGTTTGTTTTATTGAATAAATTCCTGTGTACCTCTCCTTCTTCCCTTTTCTTCTGTTTGCTGACTTGAGAGTGGTTCTGCAAGTTACACCGGCTTGCATCTTTTGCAAAACATAGCACCCATTGAAGGCTCCCTATTGCTGATTATAAGGAGCAGGTTCTGCTCAGGGAGATGTGAGTTGAAAATTTGGAACACAAAGTATACCAATATACCACACTAAATTGCATACGTTTTCATCTTGTGCTGCTCTCTGTTCAAATAGAGGAGCAGTGTATATTCTCTTGCATTGTGTATACTCATTTTTTTAATATTTATTCTTGTTTCTTCTTGATATTAACACCCAGAGCACTCACATACAGTTTATAATTAAACCAGAAAAAATATAAATAAATCTCATGTATTACTTTATTAATCATTAGGTCAGTTAGTGCTAATAGGACATTGTCTGCATTCAGATTATCTTTCAAATTTCCCTTCCTGGAGGAGACTCTTTTAATGTCTAAATGATTTCTAACCCTTTTTTTGCCAATGGCGGCTCAATGTTAGCACATAGAACAATGGAAAAAGGGGACAATCAACTTTGACTGATGTCTTTTAGGCTGTATTCGATCACTGCGAAGGGATTGAATATACCTGAGAAGAGATATAAGCTTCTAAGAGATATTACAAGGTTCAGAGCAGATATAATATATAGCCAGGAGACTCATTTCAAAGAAAATGCCTTCCCAAAATTACAGGATAGAACCTTTTCTAGATCATTTCTTGCAAATAACTCAGTTTCGAAGACCAAAGGGATCACAATATTATGTGAAGATTCATTCCCCATACAAACCACAGACCACATTATAGATAAAGAAGGTAGATTTATTTCTTTTGAAAGGTAATATAGCAGGCACTAAGTATACACATGCAAATATTTACTTGCCAAATAAGAAACAAGACCTTTGTGTCGGTAGAATTTTAAAACAACTAGATGACTTTACAGAGGGAATTATGATATTAGGTGGGGATTTCAACTATCCATTTGAGCCCAAATTGGATCCATCAAGAGGGATATCATCAACTCCACTCTGTGTTATTTGGAAATCAGGGTAACAGCTTACAGAGAGGCATTGTGGGGGTTCCAGACCCCGTCTCCAACAGGCTAGGGGTCCCTTACCTGCATCCACTCCCGTTGCTGCCCGACGAAGGGGAAGGCCGCCGCGTGGTAGGCCGCATCCCCGGACTCCAGTAACTCGCGTCCCGCGAGTTGCTGGTGCTACTGTTATTTTGGATGGCAGAGGGGCGTGGCCTATTGCGCGATGGTGCCGATCCATTGGTGGAGACAGCGGGGGTGTGGCCAGAGGCTGCCACTCACCCCAGTGAGTGTCAGGCTTTCCTATGTGAGTGGGTGGACTTCCCTGATTGGAGGAGGCGGGGAGGTACACTTGACAGCCCATAAATACCAAGCACTGACTTCAATCAGTGCTTGTGTATTGAGCTGCTAAGTGGTGTATACCCTTGGTTCCTTCCCAGAGTTCTTGTCCCTTGTCTTACCTCCTGTTCTCATTGATTCCCCGGATTTTGACCTTGGCTTTCCTCCTGGACATTCTGATTTCTCCTGCCCTTTGATCCTGGCTTGAATTGTTTATTCTCTGGTTACTCCAACCAAGATCCTGCTCTCTGCTGCTCCCCTGTGGCCACTCACGACCCTCCTGCCATAGGCTCCCAACCCCAAACCTGACAGAATACACAAGCCAATATGGAGCCTGCAGGTGTGGCTGAAGCCATCCAAGCACTCACCCAGCAAATTGCAGCATTGGCTCACGCAGTACAAGACATACGAAACAATCAACAGGAATTACAAAATCAAGTTCAAACCTTGCAAGCAGCGCCCCTTCCACCACCTGAACCGGTGTTAGTCGCTGTTGCCCCAGCGGAAGGTGCGGTAGCTGCTCCCGAACCACAAGTCAAACTACCCGATCGCTTTAACGGAGACCGATCTACCTATAAAACCTTCATCACATCATGCGAACTGCTATTCGTTCTGAAGCCTAGAACTTATGCCACAGACTTCGTCCGTGTGCGTACGGCCATCTCACTCCTCACCGGGGGTCCCATGTCCTGGGCACAACATTTGTTACAAACAAACCATGCTTCTCTGGCTACTTGGGTGGCCTTCCGGCAAGCCTTAGATGCCTTATATGAAGACCCACACCAAGTTGCGGTGGCCGAATCATCTATCCGATCTTTGAGACAAGGTCGCCACCCGGTCGAGGATTACACCTCCGAATTCCGTCATCTGGCCGTAGAGACCACATGGAACGAACCAGCCCTTATCCACCAGTTTAGGCTGGGACTCTCAGAGTCATTGAAGGACGAAATAGCCGGAGTGGGCCTCCCCGGTACGCTTGAAGAGGTTATCCACTTGGTCACCCAAATCGACCGGAGACTTCGGGAACGACGTATGGAACGGATGGCTCATCAATCTCCACTTCCTCGAGTTTCTAGCGCCCCACAGACCACCTCGGTTCCTACCTCCAATCCTTCGGAGGAACCAATGCAAATAGGAATGGCCCGCGGACCCCTCTCGGAGTCCGAACGGAATAGAAGAATCAAGGGCAACCTTTGCATGTATTGTGGAAGCGCTACTCATCTGATTCCCCAATGTCCCAAACGTCCCCCCAGAGGTAAGCCCGACACCTCGGACACTGCCGTACTATTAGGATGTGCAGCCTCTCATCTATCCATTTCTATCTCTTTACAGTGGGATAAGATGAACACCTCACAAATGGCCATTCTGGATTCCGGAGCCAGCGATTGCTTCCTAGACAGTCAGCTCGCTCATTCCTTGAAGATTCCTCTTCGAGTCAAGGACCAACCTCTTACTGTCCATCTCGTAGATGGAAGTGCCATCCAATCGGGTCCGGTGACACACAAAACACTTCCTCTTACTCTCTTCATTGGTCACCGGCACAAAGAAACCCTCACCTTCAATATTATTACATCTCCACTATTCCCTGTCATCCTGGGACTCCCTTGGCTTCGCAAGCATGACCCGAACATCCAATGGTCCCTTGGAAAGTTGGTCTTCTCCTCATTATTCTGCAAAAGTCAGTGTCTCGCCTCTGCAACCCGTGCTACAACGTCAAATTCTGTAACAACACCCAACACCAGTCTTCAACTCCCGGTACAGTATCTTCCCTTTATTAGAGTCTTCGACAAAAAAGAGGCTGAACTCCTCCCTCCACACCGCTCCTATGACTGCCCGATAGACCTACTACCGGGCGCCGCCATTCCATTCGGGCGTATTTTCCCCTTATCTGAACCAGAATTGGCGGTACTCAAGGACTATCTAGAAGACAGCCTCCGGAAGGGGTTCATTCAGCCATCAACCTCCCCTGCAGGGGCCGGTATTTTCTTTGTGGGAAAGAAGGACGGAGGCCTTCGACCATGTGTCGATTATCGAGAGTTGAATAACATTACCATAAAGAACAAGTATCCACTCCCTCTCATCACAGAACTGATGGACCGACTTCGAGAAGCCCAAGTTTTCTCTAAACTCGACCTACTAGGAGCTTACAACTTGGTTCGAATCCGCAAGGGAGATGAGTGGAAAACAGCATTCTGAACTCGTTATGGACATTTCGAGTACAATGCCATGCCCTTCGGTCTGTGCAACTCTCCAGCCACTTTCCAACATTTCCTCAACGATGTCTTTCGAGACCTGTTGGATTCGTGTGTGGTGGTGTACCTGGATGATATTCTGGTTTACTCATCTTCATTACAAGAACATCGAGAACATATGAAACTCGTCCTCACTCGTCTTCAAGAGAATCATTTATATGCCAAAATTGAAAAGTGTATCTTTGAAGTCACCACAGTATCATTCTTGGGGTATATCATCTCCCCCGGTCATATTCAGATGGATCCCTCTAAAGTCTCCGCTATCCTGGAATGGCCTGTACCCACTACAGTAAAAGGCGTTCAAAGATTCGTGGGATTTTCAAACTTCTATAGACGCTTTATAAAAAACTTCTCTCAAATTGTCCAACCCATTACAAGTCTAACCAAGAAACATACTCCCTTCAAATGGACTCCCCAAGCACAACAGGCATTCCAAAACCTAAAGCAGAGTTTCACCCAAGCACCTGTGCTGGCCATCCCTGAACCCACACAAGCATATTCACTCGAAGTAGATGCCTCCGAATATGCAGTTGGAGCCATACTGTCCCAACGATCCCCTGAGAGTGGAATCCTCCACCCAGTGTCCTATTTCTCCCGGAGACTCACAACCCCAGAAAGCAACTACAGTGTGGGAGATTGGGAATTGTTGGCCATTGTGTTAGCCCTTCAAGAATGGAGACATTTACTGGAGGGAACTATACATCCTATCACGGTTTTCACTGATCATCGGAATCTCGAATATTTAAGAACAGCAAAAAGATTATGCCCTCGACAAGCCAGATGGGCTCTCTTTTTTACCCGCTTCAAACTTTACATCACATACCGTCCCGGAATCAGAAATGGGAAAGCAGACGCCCTGTCGCGAATCCATGAACCCGTTCAAGTCGAAACTCCCTCGGATGACACCATCCTCCAATCTCACCATTTCATGGCTGCACAAACTACTCTAATTGAGAGAATTAAAGAACAAAGTAAGAAGCACACGCTGTCACCCCGTTTACCTCCTCTCAGAACAGAACAAGGCCTTTTTTACAAGGAGGACCTCCTATTCGTCCCTCCAGGCTCCCGGGAAGAGGTCCTTCAGGCCATCCACGATCACCCTTTGGCCGGCCATGGAGGATTGAAGAAAACTCTCACTCTAGCCCTACGACATTTTTGGTGGCCTACCATCAGAAATGATGTTCAACGGTATGTTCGAGCCTGTCCGGTATGTGCCCGTAGCAAGGGAAGTCACCAACTACCTACCGGACTTCTACAGCCCTTGCCTATCCCTGATCAACCCTGGGAGGCCATCACAGTGGACTTCATCATCGACCTGCCTATTTCAAACCAACACAATACTATCATGGTTGTGGTGGATCGACTCACCAAGATGGCACATTTTATCCCGGTAACCCGACTTCCCACAGCCGCTGTTACAGCAGAATTATTCATTAGCAACATCTTTCGTCTGCATGGAATCCCTCGCTCTATTTTATCCGATAGAGGAGTACAATTTACTTCAAGATTCTGGAAAGCATTCTGCCAAGGACTAAAGATTGAACGCTTATTGACCTCAGCCTACCATCCCCAATCTAATGGACAAACCGAGAGGATAAACCAAATCCTTGAACAATACCTCCGATGTTATATCACCCATGCACAGGACAACTGGTATCGTATGTTACCATTGGCAGAATTCTGTTATAATAACCATCTCCAACGTTCCATTGGAATGTCACCCTTCAAAGCCAATTATGGATTCCATCCCACATTCATCCCTCATTACTCCCAAGTCCAAACCATTCCCACTGTTACGGATCGTCTCCAACTAATAACACAAGAGATAGTCCAATTAAAGCGACATCTTTCTCAAGCCCAGGAGAACTACAAAAAACAAGCTGATCGACACCGTAGAGACTATCCGGCCTACCAAGTAGGAGACAAAGTGTGGCTCTCCTCCATCAATCTGAAACTTCCAGGTCCCGCAAGAAAGCTTCAACCCAAATTTGTAGGTCCCTTCCCAATCACCGCCCTTATTGCTAAATCAGCTGTCCGTCTTCAACTTCCTGATGCTTGGCGTATTCATTCCACCTTCCACACATGTTTGCTCAAGAGATGGGTACCTAATCCTCGAACAAGATATTCCCAACCTCCTCCCATCCTTATAAACGACTCAGAGGGATATGAAGTCGCCCAGATCCTGGATTCCCGTATCCATCGTGGTAGATTCGAATACCTGGTACAGTGGAGAGGATATGGTCCGGAAGAAAACTCCTGGGAACCTGTATCCCATATTCATGCTCCTGCTAAGATCAGAACTTTCCACAGACTACACCCAAGTCGTCCTACTCCTTCACCTGACCGGAGGTCGTGCCTCAGGGGGGGGCTCTGTGGGGGTTCCAGACCCCGTCTCCAACAGGCTAGGGGTCCCTTACCTGCATCCACTCCCGTTGCTGCCCGACGAAGGGGAAGGCCGCCGCGTGGTAGGCCGCATCCCCGGACTCCAGTAACTCGCGTCCCGCGAGTTGCTGGTGCTACTGTTATTTCGGATGGCAGAGGGGCGTGGCCTATTGCGCGATGGTGCCGATCCATTGGTGGAGACAGCGGGGGTGTGGCCAGAGGCTGCCACTCACCCCAGTGAGTGTCAGGCTTTCCTATGTGAGTGGGTGGACTTCCCTGATTGGAGGAGGCGGGGAGGTACACTTGACAGCCCATAAATACCAAGCACTGACTTCAATCAGTGCTTGTGTATTGAGCTGCTAAGTGGTGTATACCCTTGGTTCCTTCCCAGAGTTCTTGTCCCTTGTCTTACCTCCTGTTCTCATTGATTCCCCGGATTTTGACCTTGGCTTTCCTCCTGGACATTCTGATTTCTCCTGCCCTTTGATCCTGGCTTGAATTGTTTATTCTCTGGTTACTCCAACCAAGATCCTGCTCTCTGCTGCTCCCCTGTGGCCACTCACGACCCTCCTGCCATAGGCTCCCAACCCCAAACCTGACAGGCATGTTCCATGGCAAATCAAACATGACTCAGAGAGAGATTTTACTTTCTTTTTATACCTAGGAATTTATATACGAGACTTGATTACCTATTGGTCTTACACGCTCACTTACATTTAGTAATTAAAACAGCAATAGAGCCTAAAACATGGTCAGATCCCAATTACTATGACAATTAAATACAAGACCTCAGTTCAAAGGGGATGAAGTTGGAGGTTGAATGAGATGCTCTTACAAGATGTCAGGAGACAGATAGAAAAGGGGATCAAATTATTCTTACAGGAGAATTCTCCAGAAGAAACTAGCCACGCGATAACATGGGAAACTCATAAATGCGTGATCCATGATCAATTTATTAAGTGGGGTTCAGTTAGGAAAAAAGAGAAAGAGAGATATTAAAATTGTCAAATCAAATAAAGGTGGTGGAAATGCTCCATAAACGGACTCTCTCTGAAGAGTTAAACCTCCTGATGCAAACAAAAATCAAATGATCCTTTCTCTATACAAAGAAATGCTTTCATGAGTTTGGAAATAAAAGTGGTAAAATATTGGCCAGGGCATTAAAAGGACCCAGGGTCAATCAATATATATCAAAAATTAAGAATAAGAATGATCAGATTCAAAATGAATTCTCTGAAATTGCAGATTGCTTTAATAAATATATAAAAGGGTTATATAATATAACACCAAAAAACAGTCAAGAAAAGGAAATGCGTAGAGAAAGGATCAATAGTTATTTAAAGAAGAATTTAAAAGTCTCTATCCCAAGTGACAGTAGAGCGAAAATTGAGAGAGAGATCACGGGGGGGAAGTCGCTAAAACCATTAAAGAAATTCCCAGTGGGAAATGCCCAGGTCCACAAGGCCTTACATTACAATATTATAGGACATACCAAAATATATTAGTACCTAGGCTTACAGATATGTTTAACTCCTAAAGGGATATGAGAGAATTGCGAAACAAATTATGGAAGCAACTATAACGGTAATACCAAAGGAGGGAAAACCACCAGACCTTTGCAGCAGAGATCGTCCAATATTTTTGCTGAATGTCGATGTAAAGATATTGGCAAAGATATTGGTGGCAAGAATCCAGGATCATTTACCTTTGGTTGTGCATCTGAATCTGTTCATCCCAGGGAGAGAGGCAGGAGATAATACATGGAAAGTAATTAACATCATCCATATTGCCTATCAGAGAAAACATTGATTTTGCTATCAACAGATGCAGAAAATGCATTTGATAGGGTAGACTGGCAATACCTGTTTCTCATCCTGGAGGGAATGGGCATAGGTCCTAAAATGCTAAATTGGATCAAAGTAGCAGTAGAAAGAGGGAAGTGCTCATGCCATTGTACAGAGCACTGGTGTGACCTCACTTGGAGTATTGTACGCAGTACTGGAGACCGTATCTCCAGAAGGATATTGGAGAGAGTTCAGAGAAGGGCTACTAAACTGGTTCATGGGTTGAAGGATAAAACTTACCAGGAAAGGTTAAAGCATTTTAACATGTATAGCTTGGAGGAAAGACGTAACAGGGTGGATATATCGTAGAAACATTTAAATACATAAAGGAGTAGTGTTACATAAAAGCTTTGCATATGCGGACAACATGCTTTTCTTTATAACAAATCCGATTTTGCCATACCCGTATTGTTAAAAGATTTTGAAACATTTGGGTCACTGTCCAATTTAAAAATAAATTATAATAAATCAAAAGCACTGGGCATTCTGATGTCCACAGAGGCACAGGATTAAATAGAGGGGAACTACTCATTTAAATGGTCTACAACTAGTATGAAATACTTAGGTTTACACATCGGATCAGATGTAAGAGATTTATATAAGCTGAATTTTATCCCGCTATATAATAAATTAAAAACCACATTTTACCTGGTCAGGAAGAGTTCATATATTAAAAAATGAATGTTGTACCTCGAATCCTGTACCTCTTACAAACGCTCTTCATAAAAATTCCGAAAGAATTCTTTAAACTGACTTAAACTCTCTTCCAGCAGTTTATATGGAGAAAGACCTTGCCAAGGTAAAAATATAAGGTGCTCCAGAGAAGTAAAGTACATGGGGAGCTAGTGCTCCCGATCATGAAGACATACTACAGGGCGATAATAATGTTGAGTCCTTGACTGGGTAAAACCACAGTTAATAAGCAATGTGTGAAACTAGAACAAGAAGCTACGGACATCCCCCTAGACATCTTACCATGGATTGATCCAAGGAATAGGAGAAAAATCCCACAGTCAGTATAACCTTAAAAATGTTACTTTTTTTCTTGAAAAAGCCTTAGAAGGCAAAATGCGTTGTGCGTGGGAGGAGAGCACCTTATAAGAACACTGTGCACTTTACAAGAGATTTCCTCCCCTGTTCTTCGTTTTTACATCTATTTTGGAGATTTCGCCTGGGACATCAGTTGACCCAAGACCCCATGTGGGGCTCCCGGATGCCTATTATACGGAGCAGAGTACTGCTTAGTAAGATGTGAGTGGACCTATATATTGTCTTTTCACTAGTCACTTTTTGTAGAAATACTACACTATAATATAATTAAAATTTTTTCCCCTTTGCATACTGTGGAGAGGATTGCCTCAGTTTAAAGGGTAATCACAAGTGTGAAGTGTTTGGGAGAAGCGCTCAGCTTCACGTTTTTTATTGTCATTTCATTGTACATGTCTATATACTAATTAGGAATTGTAAAGGTTCTGCCAACATAATCCATGAAAATGTAAATATATATATATATCCTAGTTAGGAATTGTAAAGGTTGTGACAACATAACATAAGTTCTTCTTTGTATGTATAATTAGCCTAGTAATCTGCAATTGAAACCAAATGCAACATCAGATAAAGACAATCTTTTCCTGATACAAGTTTGGTTTTCTAACAAAGCTCAAAGCTGTTCTCAAGTAACCTTGATGAAACATGTCAGGTTCAAACGTGTTTTGTTTTGTTGTATTTTTATTTAAACTCTGAAATGAGCTGTAAAGGCATAACTGAGACTGATGTATACATGTGGATGAACCAAATCTATTTGCGGCTATCATCTGTATCACATCATCTGTATCAAATCAGTTCCACATTTAAATGTAAGTGACGGAAACCCTACTAAAAGCCAGAACCTCCTAGAACAGAATTGTGTAATGTTTCATCACAGCATTGTTCTAGAAGGTAATTTACCTTAGTATAGTATAGGATAGTTGGGTATGTCTCTGACCCTTAATGGAGCACCCTGTTTAATTAATTATTTGACACAAGACACCTATCAGTAGTAACCCTTCAACAACCCTGTTATTAAATACAGTTCCACTGAAATACAGATGTATTTTACCTTTAACCCCTTCGTGACGTTAGGACGAACTATGCCGTCTTAATTTTAAGTGCCTAAAAGTTGTTAGGACGGCATAGTATGTCCTTTGCTAAACAGCTCCCCGCAATGAGCTGTTCTCGGATCCCGCTGTAGGCACTTGCAGCGGGATCCCACCTGTCATCTGAGGCCACTTTGAGTGACCTCAGTCTGACAGGGGAAATGTAGCTGGTGCTCAAAGCGAGCACCGGCTACATTTCACTTAATTGCGCCGTGCCCGCCGTGACGTCACACGTGACATCCGGAGGTCTCGCGATATTTTGGCAGGGACCCACAGGGTCTATTAAGACCCTGATCGGGTCTCTGCCATAGTGTTCCTGGCTACCGATCACCTTGTGATCGGTGGCCAGGAACAATTTGTGACGTTTTGGTGCTTGCGTCGTTTGGGACGCAAGCACCTTGCGTCATGAAGGGGTTAAAGGGTTTGTTTTTTTATTTTGCATTGTTGTGTTTTTGTTATGTGAGTTTGTTTTATGAAATATTTTACTAAACAAGTGTGACTGGGCAGCATCATTTTGTGAAATATAGTGCTTTTGGGTGCCACCCCCCAACCACTTTACAGCTAGGGTTGCCACCTGGCCGATATTTTACCGGCAGGCCGGTAAAAAATTGGCATCAGGCCAGTGTTAAGTCTATGGAGACAGTACCAAGGCCGGTATTTTTTTGAATAAAAGGTGGCAACCCTATTTACAGCACTAGTATCTCACTTTGGGGCTGGGGACACAGAATGCAGTCTAACAGTCAGAAGATTACAGAGAGGATAATGTAACTATTAAATCACAAGGGGGCGGAGTTATGATCCTGTTTGATCAGGTCAGTCTCCTCTCTTTGTGTTGGAAGGCAGATAAAAAAAAGTTGTACAAAGCCACCTAGTCCTGCCCACTAGTGATACACAGGAGCCAGTAAGAGAGCAGAGGTGTATCTTATGACATCGTCATGCGGGCTTTGTTCACAGTTGTAAAGTGAGACTTGCTGGAAGATTTTGGAGAATGTTGCATCACGGATAAAATTCTCAAAATGGATGCTAGAGATAAACACCTAATATTATTTTTACTTTCATATGCAATGAATTCAAACATAGAAGGAAAAAACCGCAGTGGCAAATGTATTATATATGTGTTTGTTTTAAATGCACAGGTAATCCAGTTACATCTTATGTAAGTGGTAGTGTCCCTTTAATGGAAACACAGTTGTTTTGTACATTTATATTTCACAAATCTATAAACAAAATGTGCTTATATAAAACCATTGCCATTTTTTTCTTGCCTCCCGAGTTGGCTAGATCGGTATGCTCCACAGCATGTAATCTGACTTTTCCCCTCTACCCTACTGGTACAATCCCTGCTTATTTTAGCCAGTTTAGGTTTAAAATGTATCTAGTTTCGTTATGGGGGCTCAATTTGAGTTAATGTGTGTTGTGAGGAAGAGGAGGAATCTGTCGGGGCCAGTATCAGCTATAAACAACAGAAATGTAAGGATAGAGTGCAGCAGCCGCACAGACTGTGTTGGCTAAATGATCCTTCAAAATGGAGAAGCTACCCCACTGGAGTATAGAGCTATCAGGGCCTCCTGCTTATGTGATTGAAGTTTCTGAAGCCTCTGTACATCTTCTACAAGCACATCTTGTTGGATTATTGTTGCACTATTAGA
Source organism: Pelodytes ibericus (assembly GCA_036172795.1). Classification (NCBI taxonomy): domain Eukaryota; kingdom Metazoa; phylum Chordata; class Amphibia; order Anura; family Pelodytidae; genus Pelodytes; species Pelodytes ibericus. Next base: position 189,178,998 of record CM069859.1, read on the forward strand.
ATGCATACAGCGAGACTTTTCCTGTTACGATGTCCCCTCATCAATAAACATTCTCAGTAACCATACAATGTTACTGGAGCCAATACAGGTAGGATGGGCCCTTTAATACCAGTGTTGACCTTATAAATGAGGAACATATACCCCAAGAGACTGAGTGAGAGACCTGGGAGACCAAAATAAATCTTAATGGTACCCCTGAAGCTGGGAGGAGGTGGTGCAACATCTAATCGGTTCATTTACATTGAGTCTGAATATTTAGAATCCAAAAAGTGGCTTACAAAGAGTTGGCACAGTCTATTAAATTAAACAAACAACAGAGTTAAAGTGAGATTACGGATTGAGAAAAATAGCTTAAATGTTTGTTTTCTACCCAGTATAAAATTTTAAGGGACATCCAGGCAATCTGTGAATATAAATTCAAATACATCTGCTAGACTAACTCCATATATAAATGTTTAGAATTGTCTTGTTTCCTGTTTACTGTAGACTGTTACAATGTATCAGTTTCATACATTTGGCACTGTTCTATGTGCCTGTCCATGTTCACACTGGAACCTGCTAGGGTGACCCACTCTCAGCCTGTTCATGTTTGCATTTGTACGCATCACTAAGGACTAGAGTTGAGCGGACACCTGGATGTTCGGGTTCAGCAAGTTCGACCGAACTTCGAAAAAATTTCCGGGTCCGTGCCCGAACTTGACCCCGAACCCGAACCCGATTGAAGTCAATGGGGACACGAACTTTTGGCCACTAAAATGCCTCTAAAAAAGTCATGGAAAGGGCTAGAGAGCTGCAAAAGGAAGTAAAATGTGGGTAAGAGTAGGACAAATGCCTTGCAAGCAAATGTGGATAGGGAAATTACTTAAAATAACATAAAATACATACAAATTACAAATACAGCTGAGCCATAAAATAGCACTAGATGGAATCTTTGATTTTAGCTTTGGAAGAACATAAATCTAAAGCTAAAGCATGGCTGCCAGGAGGATCAACAGAATTATCCATTTGAGAGAGGGCTGGAGTGCAGGGTATTCTCTTTCAGTTTATACTAAGTGACCAATAGGTTGAGGAGGCGGTGACCGTGGCGGTGTAGGTGGAAGCGGCGCTGGAGGAGGAGGAGGTAGCCAACACTGTTTTTTATCTGTATTTATTTGTTTTTTTGTTTATTGGACTGCAAAAAATGCACCACAAGATGTAAATGTACTATTTAGCACAACAATTATAATTTTTCAAAGTGCGCTTTAAGCACAGTATTGGACTGTTCTATTTGACTCTCAGATATGAAGTGCACCGCAAGACGCAAATGTACTATTTAGCACCCAAAACAATTCTAATTTTTCAAAGTGCGCTGTAAGCACAGTATTTGACGGTTCTATTTGACTCTCAGAAATGAAGTGCACCGCAAGACGCAAATGTAATATTTAACACCAACAAATTGCAGTATTTAAAAATGCCTAGATGTTGCCCACTGAGCTAACAGAACAGGATTAAAGTCATGTGCGTGGCACACATGCAGTTGCAAGTGCACTGCACTCTCTGTGGCACTGGGCTCAGGGAAGGGTACAAATATGTAGTATAGCACCCACTAAAATAATCACTGTAATTTGAAAAATCGCTGTAGTTTGAATAATCGCTGTAGTTTGCAGATTCAACACCAGAATTTTTTTAAATCTGTCTCTCACAGCTGCAGCATCCTCTCCCTAAACTAAGAAGAGCTCATGTGATGTGCGTGTACGTGACTCCAGCTTATACCGTATTTGCTCGATTATAAGACGACCCCCCGAACTTTGTATATTCCTTTAGGGAAAAAACTAAAAGCCTGAATATAAGACTACCCTATAGGAAAAAAAAGTTTAACTTGTATATATGTAAATTGCTTTTTAATATTTAATACAAAAATTGATATTATACAAATGCATTTCTTGTTTTTATTTCCTTTTATGTGCCAATGCGGCCTCTTTCCCTCTCCCCCAGCTGTCTCTCTCCCCCCCAGCGTTGTCTCTCTCTCCCTCCCCCCCCCAAACGTCTCTCTCTCTCTCCACCTCCCTCGTCTCTTCCACCCTCCCCTTGTCTCTCTCTATCCTCCCCTTGTCTCTCTCTATCCCCCCTCCCCTTTTCTCTCTTCCCCCTCCCTCCCCTTGTCTGTGTCTCCCCTCCCTCCCCTTGTCTGTTTGTCTCCCCCCTCCCTCCCCTTGTCTATGTGTGTCTCCGCCCTCCCTCCCCTTGTCTGTGTGTGTCTCCGCCCTCCCTCCCTCCCCTTGTCTGTGTGTGTCTCCCCCTACCTCCCCTTGTCTGTGTGTGTCTCCCCCCTCCCTCCCTCCCCTTGTCTGTGTGTGTCTCCCCCCTCCCCCCCTGTCTCCATGTGTCTCCCCCCCTCCCTCCCACTCACCTTATTTCTTTCCCTGGTGGCTAGTGGGGACAGCCAGAGGTTGTCTGCACGATACGTGCAGACATCCTGCATGCTGCCCGACAGCTCTGTCTATTATGATGGACAGCTGGTCCGTCATAATAGACGGAAGTGTCGGGCAGCATGGAGGATGTCTGCACGTATCGCGCAGACATCCCCCAGCTGCCCGATTGGTGAAGTGAAATTAGAAAAATATAATACCCGACACGGCCGGAGAATTATAGACCAATCTCATTAATAAATCTGGACATAAAAATCTATTCCAAGATCCTAGCAGGTAGATTAAAAACAGTAATGCCGGACCTAATTCACAGAGACCAAAGCGGATTTGTAGCAGGAAGAGGTACACTTGATAACACTAGAAGAGCTATTAACATAATTCATCACATTAATAAGCAAGGAGTGCCGGCAGCTTTGATGGCCCTCGATGCCGAAAAAGCCTTTGATAGAGTTAGTTGGCGTTACCTGAATCAGGTTTTGGAGGCTTTCGGCATCGAGGGCCTATTTAAAAACAGTACTATGACCCTTTATTCAACACCTACAGCTAGAGTCTCTGGATATATGTTTTCTTCTGATTGGTTTGTGATAAGAAATGGGACCAGGCAAGGTTGCCCGCTGGCACCTATGCTATACACACTGACAATGGAGCCATTTGCTACCATGATTAGAAAGTCAATAGAGGTAAAAGGTGTACTTACTAATACGGTCAATAACAAGGTGATTCTTTACGCGGATGATGTACTATTAACTCTGACGGATCCATTAAAGTCGATCCCTACTGTAATTGGATTAATTGAACAATTTAGCCGATATTCTAATTACAAATTAAATTTTGATAAAACTCAGATAATTTCATGTCATATAAAAAAGGATGACCTAGAAAATTTGGATTCGGCTGGTCTATGGACCATATAAATTACTTAGGTGTTGGGATATCATTAAATTTAGAAGACATTATAAAAATAAATTATGAACTTAAAATCAAAGAAATTAAGAAAAACTTAATTGAGCAAAAGGGGAAAGAAATATCATGGCTAGGAAGAGTAGAAGTAATTAATAGTAGAAGAAAAGGGTTCCCGTTAGGGAGTTGCCGGCTCCACTTAATCATAGGCTCATCAGCCTATGATTAAGTGCCTACCGGCACGAAACGCGTAAGGCAGTTTTCCTGCTTCCCCACTACCGATGCCACTATATTCATCCTGTTTGTCACATTGGAATTTATCTACATGAATTTTTTTTCATCAATAAATCGACTTATTTTACCTCATTCGGACTGGTGAGTGCCTATGTCTATTTGCTTGCTTCACTTCTAGAAGTAATTAATGCCTACATATTTCCAAAGATATCATATCTAATCAGGAATATTCCCTTGAAAGTAAACTTAACAATTCTAAATACTATACAGAAAATTGCTACAGAATATATTTGGCAAGGAAAAAAACCTAGATTGGCATTAAAATTACTCCAAAGGGAGGTTCAACATGGAGGTATATCTTTCCCAAAGATACACCGTGTATATGATTCTTGTATGTTAGCCCATGCATTAGCCTGGGATAATACTTCAATTAAACCACCAATTTGGTTAGAGATCGAAAGATCTGAAATAAAACGGATGAACCCAATTGGTCTCTTTTGGAGTCAAAGGGTGTCAAGCCGAAAATCTCTCTTCCAAAACCCAATACTTAATGATCTTTCTATGGTGATAGCTATGGCAAGAAAAAATTCTTTAGAGATAAAGAATCTAATATTTATGGACACCCCAATAGATGTTTTGGAATATGATATAGGAGATATTAATTTACAAAATTGGATACTTAATAATATTATTACTATAGCAGATATAGCCCCTCAGGCCTTATTACACTCATTTGAAGCTTTGCGATCTAATTGGAACCTACCGTCAAATGAGATTTTTAATTATCTCAGATTGAAAATTTTTGTAAAAAGACGGATAACGCTTGAAAAAAAACCACTTAGCGACTTAATAACAAAACACCTAAAAAAAAAAGTGGTATCAGGTGTAAAGAACTATTTATCTAAATTAGAACCAATTGAAAAACCCATTCCATGGGTAAAATGGGAGAATGATCTGGGGCTCTCACTCGCAGAAGAGGATTGGGGAAAATCAATAATACTGTTGAAAAAAAACATTCATAGTATAAATTTGATGGAAATTCAACACAAATTAAATATGAGATGGTATATGGTCCCAGCAAAGCTAAATAGGATAAATCCAGGGATGTCTGAACTCTGCTGGAGATGTGAAGAGGACAAAGGATCCTTTTCGCATATCTGGTTGGAATGTAGACATTTGAAACCCATAATCATCTGGTTGCAAGATATCCTGAGTAGCATGCTGGGGATCCCCTTCATCCTTACACCAGAAAAGTTTCTATTTAATATTAAGTTACCCGGGAAAGGGACCCAGTTGGCCCTGGCTATCCATATAATGATCGCAGAAAAGCTATGTATTGCCAGGAATTGGAAAAAAAAAAGGGGAATTAAACCGGCAGGAGATTACGCACCAAATAAATTTCCAACTAAATATGGAAGCAGGCTTTTATGTAGGAGTGGGCCAGCTGGAAAAATATCAGCAGATATGGGCCCCTTGGAAAAAATACTGGAATAAATAACGGGCAGAACTGTGGATGTCCCCGGATGGGGTTCGGTTCCCCGGGCTAACCCCCCTCCCCCCCCCCTCGCGTACGGGAAGTGTGAATGCTATAAGAGTTGAATGAATGGCCGATCGAATGATGGTGATAATGGACTCGGGAGATAGGCGAGAACAGAGCGGAAAAACTAACGCAGTGTCGGTTGATCAACTGATTCTTTAATTATTGAGAGGTAGATGGAGTGAGGGTGCAGGTGGGAGGGAGGGGGGAGGGGAGATAGAGGAAAAAGTACAATTTGAACCTATGTACATGACAGTGAATGTGCCCGGTAAAGAAAGGAAGGATTGAATAGGAGATAGATAAGTTTATATATATCCTATGCCTCCAGATTAAATGATTTAAACACTAAAAAGTATTGTATAGGACCAAAGGTTCAATTTGTCGTGTGTATCAATGTTTTTTTTTTTTTCTTCCTCTGTTGTTCTCTCTTCCCCTCTCCTCCCTCTTCCTCACCATGACCTTTTCTAGCTCAACCTTCCCCTATTTCAACCACATTATATATGTTAACCAATAATGTTCTGTTTTGTTTCTCTTTCCTTCCCCGAACATGTGTTGTTAAATTTTTTTAATATAAATAAAAATGATATATATAAAAAAAAAAAAAAAATAATAATTTGCCTATTTTAACAACTCTTTCAGTTTATAGACTTTCGGTTTATGGAATGCATGTAATTCTATTCGTATTCTATAAACTGAAATAGAGTCCCCATTCATACGAATTGACCTATTTCAACTCTATTTCGGTTTATAGAATACCAATAGCATTACATCCATTCCATAAACCGACATAATGAACGACTTTCGGTTTATGGAATGTATGTAATGCTATTGGTATTCTATAAACCGAAATCGAGTTGAAATAGGTCAATTCGTATGAATGGGGACTCTATTTCGGTTTATTGAAAGCCAATAGCATTACATACATTCCATAAACCGAAAGTCTATAAACCGAATCACTTTCGGTTTATGAAATGCATGTAATGCTATTGGTATTCTATAAACTGAAATAGAGTCCCCATTCATACGAATTGACCTATTCGGATGAATGGGGACTCTATTTCGGTTTATAGAAAGCCAATAGCATTACATACATTCCATAAACCGAAAGTCTATAAACCGAAAGTCTAAAAACCGAATCTCTTTCGGTTTATAGACTTTCGGTTTATGGAATGTATGTAATGCTATTGGTATTCTATAAACCAACTCTATTTCGGTTTATAGAATGCCAATAGCACAAATGGATGAATGGACTAATGATTTTCGTTTATTAACCATTCTGTCATGCCCCTCTGGCCCTTACCTGCAGTTCCAGTAGTTCCAGGCATCCAGCAAGTCCCTTAAGTAATCCGCGATCGCGGAGTAGTTCGAAGCCGGGGCCTGTAGTACAATCTTCTATCCGCGATCTCGATCGCGGTAGCGCGGTAGGCCGAAACCAGGGCCTAGAGTTTCTACAAGCCCAGGATGCATCCTCCAGACTTCACCCCAATCAAGGGGAACCTATTTTCAGCTGTAGGAGGGAGGTAAACTCTGCCAAATCTCCTATTAACTCCAAGCACAGAGATAGAGGGGTATGTGCTAGAAAAGCACACCCCTCTAACATCCAATCAAGTGAGGAGCTTGTCCCACTGAGGGGAGGAGTGGAGACCCACAGCACTATAAAAACCCCTCAAACTGTTTCTTCATTGCTCCAGTGTTCCAGAGCTTTGGTTCCTGTTTGTTCTTGGACTTCAGTCTCCAGTTTCCCCTTTGTTGCTGTGCTACAGTATATCTTTTGGATTTCCCGTTACCTGACCTTTGGCTTGCCTTCTGGATTACCCTGTTCGCCTGAACCCTGACCCCTGTTTGGATTACTACTCTTTGACCGCTGCCTGCCCTGATCTATTGGACTGTTTCCTGACTTCGCTTTTTGGATTATCCTTTTGTGGCACTCTCGTGCTCCTATCCTTACCAGGGTGCTCTGCCTATATATATACTTGTGGACCACCTGGTAAGGGTTACCAGCAAGAGATAGCATCCCCTGCTCTATGCTCCGTAAACCTCAATCTTGACACATTCATTCATTCGGCTTTCGTTAGTTTAGCATTTTCTTTATTCGTTTTTTGGACGAATGGACGAAAATGCTATTTTCGGACGAAAATGCTATTTTCGGACGAAAATGCATTCATCCGAAAATTAATGCACATGTCTATATTGGACTATAGATGGACGTGGAACCAGGCATATCATTTAGTTTGTCATGTGTTTTTATACAAACATGTACTTTCCCCCTCTGAGACACACTTTGTCTGTTCCAGAATGTTACAGTTTTCATTGTTTTGACTGATAAAATATGTTTTACTAGCTTCCTGTCTGCAATATTTATGATACTATAGCTTCAAGAAGCGTTTCAACAAATTCCTAAAGCAATTTTTGATAACCTGTGGTTATAAATGTCGGTTCAACTCAATAAACGTCCATGAATAATACAAATATACTGTCAAATTAATTTTAGTTTTACTCTCTACCAAAGATTTATTAAAGCAGTTTGTTCAAATGTTCTAGAAACTCTAAACCTATCAATTTGTGAGAATATAGTCAAGGAGTTACTATCTAGAAAAGAACGCATTCAACTAAATAGGCATGCATACAAATAAATAAACATATATTTAAGAGATGAGCTGTACTGGGGATCCCACTGCAGGGACTTGCAGCAGGATGCCCAGTGTCAAACCTAGCGTCCGCTACATTTCTGACATCCCGGCATATCCGTGACGTCACGTGTGACATCATGAAATATCGCAGGATGTTGTCAGGGACTGACAGGGTCTATAGAGACCTTGATCGTGTCCCTTCTTGGATGTTCCTGGCTTGTGATCCGCGCCCGGGAACAAAAAGACGCCAATGGTGCTTTGGTCGTTAAGAACCAAAGCACCATCGGTCATGAAGGGGTTAAACAAACATCAAGCCAATCTCCTCGCTGGTTACATCTTCAGGACAGAAATCTAATTTGTTCTCATTGGTCTTGTTGCCCATGTCCAATGTTCATACAGATCACCTCAGGGGTTTTCCTCTATCTGCTAGTACAGAGAGAGACCACTGTTATTAAATAAAGTAACTAAAGGGAGTCTAGTTAATGCATCTTCACTTTTACATATAATAAGTAGAGGTTAAGGACCCCTCTATTGGATGTATAGAAAAATGCAGGTCTTTTGCACTAACAGTAAGCGATAGTCATGGCCAGATCTGCCTGCTTCGCAATGCAATATGGAGACTGCTGCTCCGAGGTTAAAATTACATCTAAATAGGATTAATGACATGTTCTCTTGAAATAAAAGTGAAAAAAGGTTTAGTGGCTTGTCACGAACAGGGCTATCGTGCCGTGATGTGGGAGTATGGGGCTAAACGTCACTTTCCCTACAGGGCACAAAGCAACCACCACGGATGCCCAACAGTCACTCCCAAAACTCCTAGCTAAAAGAACCAAAAGCTGCCACCACTAAGACTTATGGGCATCTTTAGTTACCCCCAAAACACAGTAAAATTGCAGTATACACACAAACTCCTACTGACCAAATATCTAGCAAATTAACCCTTTAGTAACGTGATATAAAAAGGCTACCTCTAGGCTGAATTCGATAAGAGAACAAGAGACAGAACTGATTAAAAATATTTAATCTGAGTAAAATAAGTCACAGAGCTGTTACACAAAAAATGTATATAAAAAGAGACATAGACATAAATGCAAGTACATAAACAGTTTAAAATAAAAAGGACAAAACAGAAATGATCATACCATTACCCCTTGCACACTACTATATCCCCCTCTGTCCCTAGCTAAGACCTGAAAAAGGGGGGGTTCATATGTGGCTCAGCTGATTATGACATCCTGAAGGCGGGGTCATAACTGTTCCACTTTTGCTTTAGAACACAAAATATGTAATAGAAGGTTCCCTGCACGTGGCATAATTACGACACTGGGCTCATCTTACTAACCTGTTCTGGCCGGTCAGTTTAAGATCACACATGACATGCATGCACCTAACCCAAATGCCATATTTTAATATCTCCCATGCCATCCGCCACCTCCTAGTACTGTTTGGTGTCCCTAAAAAGCCTGGACCATGCTGGTTTCAAATATATATTGATTATGAAACTCATCCCAACATGTATCTAGATACATACATTTCTAGAACTATGTGGGCCTTTGTTACTGATCTCTAGGCCAAATGTATCCTGGGACCCCCCCCCCCCCCCCCCTTGGGATGGATATGCATAGGCCAATTTGCTGTTCCCTAGAAGATGTTAATTACCAATTAGTCTACAAAGGAACTTATTAGACAATAGGACTCCAGAACACACACCATAGAATATGAAAACACACACCACAGAATATGAAATACAGGGCCTGTATAGGCCCAATTCATGCCTTAGCATGACATTCTCTTTATAACAAGGCCAGGCACACAAGTACAGCAATCACCAATACGATTCCAATGGAATGTTTGCTTCATACCAGGTACAGTGCCTTGCAAAAGTATTCACCCGCCTTGACTTTTTACCTATTTTGTTACATTGCAGCCTTAAGTTCAATGTTTTATTAATCTGAATTTAATGTGATGGATCAGAACACAACAGTCTAAGTTGGTGAAGTGAAATTAGAAAAATATATACATAAAACTATTTTTTAGAAATAGAAAACAGAAAATTGGCTTTTGCGTATGTTTTCACCCCCTTTGTTATGAAGCCCATAAAAAGCTTTGGGTCAACCAATTACCTTCAGAAGTCACATAATTAGTGAAATGATGTCCACCAGTGTGCAATCTAAGTGTCACATGATCTGTCATTAGATATACACACCTTTTTTGAAAGGCCCCAGAGGTTGCAACACCTAAGCAAGAGGCACCACTAACCAAACACTGCCATAAAGACCAAGGAACTCTCCAAACAAGTAAGGGACAATGTTGTTGAGGGAGCACAGAGGGGGATGGGACTCTTCATCGCGGCTGCTTCCCCGCAGCCGCTTCACCGGCGACTCTACAGCACAACATAGATTGTCGCTGGAGATTTCATCGCGGGACATTTCATCGCCAAAGGTAAGTATTTTACCGATTTTAATTTGCTAAATTAAGAATTAGGGTTTAGGGGGTTAGAATTAGGTTTAGTGTTTAGTGTTAGGGGTTAATTTTACTATTAGGGGTCGGGTTAGGGTTAGTATTAGTGTTTAGTGTTAGGGGTTAATTTTACTATTAGGGGTTGGGGGTTAGTATTAGGGTTAGTATTAGGTTTAGTGTTTAGTGTTAGGGGTTAATTTTACTATTAGTGGTTGGGGGTTAGTATTAGGGTTAGTATTAGGGTTTAGGGGGTTAATTTTACTATTGGGGTTAATTTTAGTGTTAGATATTGGGGTTTAGTGTTACTATTGGGGGGGAATCATTTATTAGGGGGGGGTATTTTCGGTTTAGTTTTAGATTTGTTAGAGCTGACAGTTCAGCGCTGAACTGTCAGCTCTTACATAGCTGCAGCCGCGGTGAAACGGCCGCGTTATTCTTCATTGCTGACAGTTCAGTGTTCTAACTGCCGCGCCGAACTGTCAGCGATGAAGATGCGGCGAAGAAGTGTCCTAGACCCAGCACAGAGACCTAATTTAGCCCTGGAGGAGCTGCAGAGACTGGAGTATCTGTACATAGGGCGACAACAACCGTACGCTCCATAGAGTTGGGCTTTATGGCAGAGTGGCCAGAAGAAAGCCAATACTTTCAGCAAAAAATGGCATGTTTTGAGTTTGCGAAAAGGCATGTGGGAGACTCCCAGAATGTATGGAGGAAGGTGCTCTGGTCTGATGAGACTAACATTGATCTTTTAGGTGCAAACCTAACACATCACATCACCCAAAGAACACCATCCCCACAGTGAAACATGGTGGTGGGAATGTTTTTCAGCAGCCAGAACTGGGAAACTGGTCAGATTTGAGGGAAAGATGGATGGTGCTAAATACAGGGATATTCTTGAGCAAAACCTGTACCACTCTTTGCATGATTTGAGGCTAGGACGGAGGTTCACCTTCCAGCAGGACAATGACCCCAAACACACTGCTAAAGCAACACTTGAATGGTTTAAGGGAAAACATGTAAATGTGTTGGAATGGCCTAGTCAAAGCCCAGACCTCAATCCAATAGAAAATCTGTAGTCAGGCTTAAATATTGCTGTTCTCAAGCGCAAACCATCCCAATTTGAAGGAGCTGGAGCAGTTTTGCAAGGAGGAAAGGGGAAAAATCCCAGTGGTAAGATGTGGAAAGCTCACAGAGACTTATCCAAAGCGACTTGGAACTGGATTGCTGCAAAAGGTGGCTCTACAAAGTATTGACTTTAGGTTGATGAATAATTATGCACATTGACTTTTTCTGTTATTTTGTCCTATTTGTTGTTTGCTTCACAATAAAAAAAAAAAAAATCTTCAAAGTTGTGGGCATGTTCTGTAAATTAAAAGATGCAAATCCTCCAACAATCCATGTTAATTCCAGGTTGTGAGGCAACAAAACACGAAAAATTCCAAGCGGGGTGAATACTTTTGCAAGGCACTATATGTTACGACTACATAACCCAGAATATTTCATTTATAGTATGATCTCTTGAAAATCAGAATCTTGGCCAGGGCAGAAGCAGTATCTAAAGATTTCAAACCTATTTAAGCTTTTTAAAACTACATTACCCAATGACCCCATTTAAAGGTTTTCTCACATAGATATGGTCATGTTTAAGCAATTCAGCTGTTTCTCATATTCTAAAACCATCAGTACATTAGAAAAAAAGAAATCAGAAAATAGACTTTATAGAAAAATAATACTTTAATCAATATTTTCATCTGATAAAGTACCATACATTCACAACATAATAATAATAAAAAAAATAATAGTTATTAGAAGACAGACAGGACTCCAGGCACCACACCTACCAATCATCTTGTTACCAGTTGGATTTTTCCCATTAATCTTATGGAGCTGAGCTGTTCCTTCTGTTGGATAGTAAACAACCCCTGACACCATTTTTTCGATCTCATTTGTCTACAACAAGTAGACAGTTGCTGAAGTACAGCCTAGTTTAGTGTGTGGTACAGGAACACTTGGCAGGGGAAACCTACCAAAATTAAGGTCATGGTGAACCCTGCAACAAACTATTTGAAAGAAAAAAAAAAAGATAAATTAAATCCATATCCAAGACTTTTTCCCACCTGATAAAATTAATCAAATTACCTCTGTATTAATCCCTATACGTCTTCCATCCACTAAATCAAAAATGTTATAACCTATTGTTTTAATCAGTGGATTAGAATTCAATTACAAAGCAGTTATATTGTTAACTGCTTGAGATCAACCCCTGAGATCAACTCTAAGTTCTATTAATAAAAGCTTACTTATTTAATAATACAATGCATTCTCAGCCATTTTAGCACTTATTCCTTCGTAGAAATCAAAAAACAATGGACTTATTTTCCATAAGAAAAAAAAAAAAGTACTGTTGACCAGGAACAAGAGAAAATGCTGGAACCAGATACTGCACAGCTTTGCCAGTCCTATTGTCATGTAATTACCACAGAAGAAGCCTAAATACATTCCTGACTATATATTTAGACATGCTATGCTTCCGAATGCCAACTTCTATTGGTACACGGGAACAAGACACAAATAAGAATAACAAAGACTGGCGTCCATAACCGTTCTTTTTGCCATGCAAAGTGGTATTTGATATTGTGGTGGAAACTTAAAAGAGACCACTTGGTTTGCCACAGTGGATGCTTTTCCAGTTAAGTGCCTCTGACTCATTTCTCACTTCATACAAAATGAATCTGCTTTTTTAAGATTGTTAGTCCACTGTGGAGTCAACACTATGACATCTGGTTCCCAGTTGAGAAGCAACATGATCTTTTTTGGAGTTTAGATTTTTTTTTTTTTCTCAAAAAACTTGGCAGTAAATGGTCTATTGAAATAAATAAATGGCAAGTACAAAACACAACAAATGCAAACAGCTCAAATATCCAGAAAAGTTGAGGATTTAAACACAAGAGAACAGTGTTCTGTCTTGCTGAGAAAACAAGAAAGGACAATAGGCTTTTGTTAGAGTATATTACAAGCTCTTATGTCATGTAACAAGAAGTAAAGGGAGATATTGGAATGCAAAGGAAAAATCATATTCTGTATACCATCTGGAGTTACAATGCAAATTGATTTAATCTAGCAAGTAGTGCATGTATGATATGGAATACCATCACTCATCAATCCGTGGTTCACCACATGCAATAAAATCTTTCTAAAGTCATGTAATTAGTGAAGGTTTTATTATTAAATCATGTACTTTTTAAAAAATCTACATCTTCTTGCTTTCATTGTGATGCTACTAGAAAAATATCATAAATCAAGAAATACACTTTTTCCAAGAACCCGTTTTATACATGCACAACACATCGATTTTTTAAGAAAAAATATGTAAATATTTATTTCATTATATAAGGCTTTCATGACATCTGTCTTTGCCAAACCACTTACAGGTTTAATGCAACTCAATGTGATATTATGTGACTTCGTAAAAAAAACAAGTTTATACTGCTGATACTTAAACTACGTTTAATGCTTCTAGTAGTGTTTAAGCTATGTGTTGTGCAGGTATTTTCCCCATTAAAATGCATGCAGGTGTTCCGTGGCAATCTCTTACAAGATTTCCTACTCCAGCATACATTTTAACCTCAGGAACTCTACTCTGGTATGGTATTAGCGTGTTGTTCAACATGGACCACTGGTGACGAACAAAATGGGGGAGTGAAGCTAGAGGATGAAGTTGAGAGCTCAGGAGAGTGGTGCGGAATTGGCACTGTCCTACATAAAGGGGGAACGTGTAGAGCAGCTTACAGGAAATAAGCATGAGAACCAGATTGAAATGATAAATCAATGGTTAGCGACTGGCAACATGCTTGCCTTGTTGAACCTGAAGGGGGCAAAGAGTTGACTTCTATTTTGGCACAGTTACTGTTTAGGAACAGCGATGTAGAAGATGTTTTTCTGCCTGTAATTGACAACAGGCAATGGACTATGTTATGACAAGCCTTTGGCATGTGTCTTCATAATACATCTGGTTATTGTGGCGTTGAATGTGTTCAAACCTTTCAATGTAATGCGTTAATTACTTTTCCAGATGACATGTAATGATGTCTGTTATGGTTATGTAACTGGAGAAGTAGAATTGATAAAATGTAATAGCTTTATTTCCAAAATAATTTGTTACTAATGTACAAATATAGAGATGTTAAATATGCCTCTATCAAAATAGTGTGCTCTATTAGTATTAGATGATAGTGAAGTGCCTACAGACTGAATAAGATATTAGTTAATTGTCTTCCTTGTCCCTTCTGGGACAAAGGCTTGTGCAATGAATACCTTGAAAGGCAGTTAAACTTAGGGATACATTCACTATAATGGTGAGTTCCAGGTGGCAATAACAACAGCTCTGGTCCTGTAAAAAATGTATTCATGATTGAGGTGAAATGTTCATCTCAACTTTTAGTGAATAGATCCCACAAGGAAAATCACCTTGTGGCTTGTAATTAAAGTAAAGTAATTAAATGCACAACTACAAATCAAAAAGAACCACAAAAAAATAGTAACAAAAAAAGAGTTTCATTTGTGCTTTTGGCTCTCCTCATGCAGGTTATGTATAAAGTGTTTCTGTGGCAACGTTCTAAAAGTGATTTAATTAGCAGGAATATTCCAATGGTTTCCATGGTGACTGAACTACTATTAGAGCTGTGTCCCCCAAATCAACACCGTATATTCTCGCTAACCTCACAGATGTTGCGATGTTGTAGATGTAAGCTATGGTCTGCCCGTATTCTAACTATGCTTATGGAAAAGGGATAAATTCAGACAGCTGTGATTTTTTTAGCTAAAATCGAGAGTGCAGAATTTCGGGGTGATTTTGACCATGTTGGTTGTGCGAAAATACCCCAAAATCAGACCATTCAGGTATCACCGATATGTCTCCAATTGCATCAGAACAATCATAACAGCCAGTTGGAGACCAAAGTGATCAGTACCTATATCACCCACAATACATCCAAACTAAACTGGTAACTATAGATGGATTCTATGGATGTTGGAGTTGTGCATCTTAAGTCAATGTCACACCGGTACAAGCAGGAGTGTGAGCTTAAAGCTGACCACCGCAACCAAATGATATTGTACAATTATGTTACGTTGGTCAGTAAATGTGTTATATTGGAATGTACTACCCACAAATCCCTCCATTTGTACCGGTGGTTGAAAGGCATGCTGGTTTGCAGAACGATGATACAGAGAAAACTGTAAGGTTGCCTAGTATGACATTTTCCTCGTCAGATGATGATAAGCAAATCTCACTGTAGTATTTGGCACAAAGAAACCCTTGTTTTATTTCCTATTCCTATCACCCCATTGTTTTCCTCCAATGAGAAACTCTCTCCCCACACTGCCCCTTTAAAAATAAAAATAAAATCCCCTGCCCTAAAATTAAAACACACCAAAATAAAAAAATCTAAATTAAAAAAATTATTTATTGTTTATGAGTGAGAGCCAAAAAAAGTACATGAAAAAATTTAGTTAATAAATAACATTCTAAAAAACAATACAAATAGAATAGAAATGTGATTAAAATATATTATTATTTCCACTTATCTATTTTGTTGGTCTTGTTTTTAAGGCCATTCTACAACTCACACATTTATCAAGTTAACTTACATTTACACAGAGTAGACGGTTTCATTTCTAATCCGTGCTTGTATCTACACTTTCTAAATAAAATTGTTCACTAACACACATTACATGATGGGGAGCGTATACATATCAGCTGATGATAATCATCAATATCCAGTGATGTGATGCCACCATATAGATGATATGATAACACTGGTGTTGTTCTTCATCAACAGCAGTTGATGCGATAACATATGGGGTCCACAGGTGAAGGGGTATAGTTGTAGCGTATGCAATATCTGTGGAAGGAATGGAAAGGGGAATGGTTCAGTTAGGGGGTAATTTAATTATTTGTATTGCTAATGAGTGTACAAAGGTAAAACTGCAACAAGAGAAGAGGGAAGACATCAACAAGAGAAAAGGGAAGACATCAACAAGTGAGAAACACACAACCAGCAGGCAATTAATGAAAACAGCTTTACCGACCTCATCTTTATGGGAAATTGTGTGCCAGAAGGAACACCAAAGGCAAACACTGTTTTTATGGTGTATTCTGTGACTGACAGCTTCATTGTAAATATTCAATTGGTAGCTGTATGATATGTGTACACAACATGATTAGCTATAGGGTTATTATAGTGAGGTGTGTGGCCATGGTCTGATCTCTGGACCCATCCATATGAGGAAATATTATCTCTTCAGCGGCTTTTTCATATAATATGTATCTGTTGCTATTCCACAGGTGATGCTATGTCATTGTGCATAACAATGAATATAAATATATTTATATATATATTGGGTATTGCGTTAATTGGGGTTCCTAATTGGCATTAGTGATTCACGGATTTTAATGCATGGCAATGAAAATTGTTGCATATATTGCCAAATATATTTTGTAAAAATATATTCAAATCAAATGTTTTTTTAATCAAATATGGTCACAGGTTCAAATCCTGGCAGGGTCAACTCAGCCCTTTAGCCTTCGGATTTCAATTAACTAGTACCATCAATTGAGTAATAATAACATAATATTATTCAGCTGCCTATTCAGTTAATTCTGGGAGAATGGTGCTATATAAATACTATATAATATTATTGTTAGTTATTAATATCATTATTACGCCATATATGTAACAATTTCTAGATGAAATAATCATTTTTAAATATTTTTTACTGTGATTTGAGGCCATTTAAAGTTCACTTCTCTACATAAAATCTTGAGAATAGAAAAGACTGAACTTCAGAACTTTTTCCGAGTTCACCCTTGTTAGGATATAACTGGCACTTTTAGAATAGCTGATATCCTATACTTTTTTTCCTGGCTCGAGATCAGCTTAAATAGATGATTTTTGCCCGATCTCAGACATACTGAATAGCCGAATTTTGGCTACATTTTCCAATCTGGCCCCATTTAGATCACATGTTTTTGATTCAACCCATTAGAATTACTGTTATAGTAATAATTGCAAAAACATTTTGTCATTCATTTTGTCTCCTTTTTCATATTTCTAATACATAAAGTATAAAGCACACTAAAAGTAATCCAGTTAGTGCTAAATTATCTCCTGGGTGAGAGATACAATCATTTTCCCAGACTCTGACCTTCTGGGCTAGTGGCCTCATACAGTATGCTTGGAATGCAGTATTTTCTTTTCTTTCATTTTTTTTTAAACATTTTTTGTTACTGTTTTAAAGTTATTCCTCATTTCTGGTCCTGGAGGGTTGCCAAATCTAGAATGCCACACTGCATGATGCTAATGCACGTATTTGACTTCAAAGCCTTTGTTAATTGTGTTGAGAAAAGCTTTTTCTAGTTGTTGAAATGTTTTTTGTATACAGATTCATTTATATAAGAATTCTATGGACTACATTAAGCAGATATACTGTCTGACAAATACTAACATAAAGACTGCACTTATCAGTGTGCTTGACTTATCTTATAAAAGAGACTGCCACCTAAACATTATTTATGCTGTGAATGTAGAGAATACAAAATATCACAAATGATCTATGATATTGATCCTTTGGAGAGAGTTCAGAGAAGGGCTACTTAACTGGTTCATGGGTTGAAGGATAAAACTTACCAGGAAAGGTTAAAGCATCTTAACATGTATAGCTTGGAGGAAAGACGTAACAGGGGGGATATGATAGAAACATTTAAATACATAAAGGGAATCAACGCAGTAAAGGAAGAGAGTATATTTAAAAGAAGAAAAACTACCACAACTAGAGGACATAGTCTTAAATTAGAGGGGCAACGATTTAAAAGTAATATCAGGAAGTATTACTTTACTGAGAGGGTAGTGGATGTATGGAATAGCCTGCCAGCAGAAGTGTTCACATTCAGGTAAACACAGTCAAGGATTTTAAGCATGCATGGGATAGACACAAGGCTATCCTAGCTATAAGACCGGGAACGGGGGACTAATAAAAGTACTCAAAAAAAATTGGGCAGACTAGATGGACCGAATGGTTCTTATCTGCCGACACATTCTATGTTTCTATGTAACCTACTAAGCATGTGCTAGATGCTTATAGAGGTTCTGACAAACTTTTATGAACGCATTTAAAATGTGAGGTCCCAAAATTTGATACAGTTGATTATATTCAAGGCTCATGTTATCACATGGTCTTATACTATAATGCAAATCATATGCTGGACTCAGATATCATAGGTTATATAAGATCTAGGAAAAACACCAACGTCTCCAGCGTTAGAACAACCAGAGTAATATCCATAACCAGAGGGTATAGAGAAAAAACAGCTTTTCCCCGGTCTTTTGCTGTTGGTTCATTTGAATACCAGGCTGGTCCTTCCGGTGTCCAGGGCCTGAGCATTCATACAGTTGTAGCAGTTATATAAGAAACATTCAGATATTATAATGCTAGTACTAGTTCATATTATCAAGTATAGCTAAGATGTAACTGGCAGAGCAAGTGCCCCGTTTCAGACCTTGGAGACCCATAACACTTGATGTATGGTACCGAGGTCCATTTGACACCTTTTTTTATGCACCAAATGCATGCCAAGTTCACTTAGAGCTGTTGGTTATTTAAAGTGGAACTAAAGACAAAACAAAATAATTATTTTTAATTAAATAAATGGCAGTATTAAGATGAATAAAATGCTTTTTCATTTGTATTTATACCATTAAAGGAACTGTCTAGTGCCCAAAATGCATCTTCCAAATATTAATACATATTAATATGCTTTCAAATACTTGATAACAAATCAGAGACAATGGTATCCCCACATTGACTGATATATGGTTACACTCACATTCAATGGTGTATATTAATTCTGCTTAAAGTATTGGAAGTATATTTCCCTTCTAATGCAAGTGATGGCTGACTTTGCTGTTGAAGGAACATTTTCAGACATTCTCATGGAGAATTCATATAGATGGATCAAGGTTTCAGTCTCTTAGAGACAAAGTGGCATTGTGCATTTGAGAATTCCAGATCATTAAAATGGCTGGACGTAGTGTTTATTACAGTCATCCAAAACATGACACATTACCACACATTCTAAAGCACAGAAATGAAATGTTTCAGATGAAGTATTTCTTCTAACTACCTGCCAATCTTAAATATGCATTTTCACTAACTTTTAAATAAACATTATACAAATGTCATTAAGAAATATAGCCTGGATATAAGTAGTTTATGTCTCCAAGTCCATACATATATATATATATATATATAGAAAACATAATGCTTCACAGTATTTCTATTTAAAGAATATAGTAAAGAGGTAGAAAGAATACATACATTTTTAGGTGAGCATCTGGCTCATATTACTATAACCGGACCCCCATGTAATGGAAACAGTTCCATATGTTTTCCCTTAAGTCAAATGCCTGCAAATGTATTTTTTTTATCATACAGAAAAATAGACAGCATTAATCAGAAACTGAACTCCTACTAAATGATGTTCTGCTTTTTTATTCTTCGTTCTGTAACAACCGCCTCAGGTTACCGTTGGAAGATCTAACGATTCAGCCATTTTATGCAACTTTTCAAAATTCGGTTAAATAAAACGAATCTCTTATCTCTAACAAAATCATGATGTCTATCCAAAAGTTACATAAACTTCTACATAACTTATCAAGATGTAAAAAAAAAATAAAAAAAAAAAAAAAACAATCTGACCCAAGTCGAGCAATAAATAAAATAAGCTACACTGATTCTAAGAAGAACAGGATGTACAATTAAGAAACACACGGCAGCTGAAAGTATAAAAATGACTGTAGAATTATTGTGTAGCTTGATAGAAATAATGAATAGTGAAAGACCCTTTTTATGGAAAAATTTACTTGGAAAAATAGCAACATTTTTAACTTTGTTTACAGTTTCCCACAGAAGAAGAACAACGTTGACTATCCTATCTATGGTAAGTAAGCAGATTTCCAACGGTCAGTTCTTATACACATTGATACAGTGAAACAGATATAAAAACAAAACATTTTCGGAACATACCATTTTGCTTTTTCAGTTGTGAAGTCGGACACATTTATAATAGAAATACTTTATTGTGCTCTTTAATTCCTAAACAAACAGGTTGTCGCTGCAACAGAGAAGTTAAAGAACACAATTACAGCATCGATGTTGACCAAGATCCAGAATAGTGTAGGTTGTTAAATCATTCATACCCATTCAGGAGTTTCCTTGTTAAGGTGACCTTTATGGATGGTTTGCATATCTGCTCTATGCATTTTGTTTGAGTCTGGGAGAAATGAGTGTTTAAATATGCAGAAAGTATAGGTATCATTTGGGAGAATTCCTTTGTAATGTGTGCATACCTAATATTCACAGGATCCTTACGAACTACATCTGTAGTTTTTGTTTGTTTTTTTTCATTCAGATGTACAGCCAGGATTACAGCCAGTGTTTTGCTGGACACATATAACTTTTACATCCTCTCCTGCAGAATGTAGAATGCAAGTGTGTGCAGAAGGAACCCATACGTTACTCAAGGAGAGGATCCCACTGGAACTATTTTGATTAATTAACTGATTTCCCCCTGAACACATAGGGACTATATCTTCCTCAGCTCAGTATATGCATGGAATAGAGTAGGTGTCATGAGTCAACTCATGTGCAGGTTCATCCAGGCTGTATCCAGTCACTCCTGTATCCTTTTTTGCTTTGCTCACTTGTTTATTATTAATGCTTGTTCCTGTATTTTCTTTGTATTCATGTATACTGAATTTCCTCAGCTAAATGCACATTATTTTGATCAAGAATGATCTATATAAGTTATCTATGAAAAAGTTAATTTTAATGTATCATTGGTATATTGTTCTAGTATTGGAACAGCTGCGCGATAAAAAAAAATCTATAAGTTGATACATCTTGCCTATGCTTTTGTATTGTGCAAACTGTAGTGTTTTTAATAAGTTTTTTTTCTACACTTTATGTTGATTTTTGCAAATTGTATCTTAGAGTATAATGTTCACTATGATATTAGCACTTTGTATGATATATTGTTTGATGTGATTAAGTACAGATGATTTGTAAGAGATTGTCACTAATTTGGGCAGAGTACTCTGCCCCCTCATTTTGTACACTTGATACTTTATATATAAAGCTGACTTTGAACACTTGCCAATTAGGCTTGAAAAAGATTCGCTGTGAGCTGAAATGAAGCTGCAGGATCTGGGAAGAAATTCCATCCACTAAGTGCTGAGTCCTTGTTTCATTATTTTTATATTTAAAGCACTGGGTGTAGTCCTCCTTGTGCATCCCATGAAATACAAGTGAGTTGCAGATCTGATAACTGAATTGAAACCACTGCAAGTCTTGACAAGGCCGCCCTGAGCCCTGTTAAAGGGGCTGCCCTAAGCCCTGTAAAAGAGGCTGCCCTGAGCACTGTTAAATGGGCTGTCCTGAGTTCTGTAAAGGGGGAGGCCCTGAGCCCTGTAAAAGGGGCTTCCCTGTCTAAGAGCACTGTAAAAGGTTGCCCTTCTTAGAGCCCTGTTATTGCTCTGCCTTTTCTTAGGGCTTGGAGTGAGGATTTCAAGTAATTAAAAACTGGCACATCTGACTAGCTGTTCCCTAGTTGTGCATATGATGGTAAAAGCTTGCAGTTATGTGCTATATACAAGCTGCTGCATGAAATATGTATGCAAATATTGAAAATATAGCTATAATTTGGAATATTTTGAGTGTTGCTTTTTTGAAGCACTTTAAATATTGCTTGTGTTTTTCTTTCCAGGCTCCAGCTAAATACTGAAGAGCTTAGAGTCAGTAGAGGTTTCAAACCTAATATTTATGAGTAACTTAAACATATTAAAATTCAGACTTTCAAATGTTAATAAATACATACATTTTTAGAGTTATGCATGAAATAAAGGGTAGGTCATTTTCAAGTCAGAGTGATCCTTTAAGAAGATTGTTCTCTTGGCAGAGATATAACATTTAATACTGTTTAAATAAGATGCTATAGTTCAGCCAGGAATCCAGTTATAGACATTCTCTCAATGGCAAAAGAATGTGATGAAAGCAACATTATTTTTTTTTCTAGCACAATAAAAAGCATGTGGATTTTTCAAGCACAGTGAATAAGATCCAAGGAAAGTTAAATTTATGCAGTGTTTATAGATTAATAATCTTAAATGTCAGTTCTGGTACTTGACAATAAGTTGATATATTTCAGTACTTGTGCCTCAGGGCTTATATTAATCAGATTGTATTATCCAATATGACCATACCTTGGCTATGGAGTCTTTATTCTCTAAATGAAAGAGTTTCCAAGGAATATTAAAACGACTAGTTGCCTATGCATGCCATTATATGGAGAATGTACTTAATATTTATTAAATATTCCCTGGCCAAGCTCTCTGCTCAATGTGAATCTTTTATTCTTTCTAAATTTGTTATACAGATAATATAAACGCAACCTTTTGATTTATTTTTCTCCCCTATTTTGAAGATAAATGGTTTACATTCTTGCTGTGTTTACATCAACATAATGTACTTTTTCCTGATTTCTTTAACACACTTTCAATTCACAAGTTTAAAAATGGTCACCCTCAATCTTAATTGTGCCTTTAAAAAAAAGAGTATTTAATTATTGTTATGGTTCTTTTGAATTTACATTCTGTAAAACTATTGACATTACAAAATGTGTATTTTTGCTCTTTTTTCAGGATTCTCTAAAGTGAAAGTAAGCCAACACTTCAGGGATGACTGAGATGCATTTAAGGTTATATGAAACAAATATATTGAATAAATAGAAATTTCATTTAGAGCAGACAAGATGGCCCATGTGTTTCTTATATTCTGTCATAATCTACACTGAGTGTAGAAGACCCACATAACCTCTTCAGCTCATCATGGACTCTACATGGTGTCATAAGTGTTCCACAGAGAGATTGGTCCATGTTAATTCCAGTGTTTTCTAAACTTTTGCATGTTGACTACAACTGATCTCCACCCTGAATAACTTGTTTGCTTTCTGGCACAAGTGGATTCATATCTGATTACTGGGTGGGCACTGCAGTAAGCTTACATGGCTGTCATGTGTGTGTAACTACTTCTGGATCATTCTAGACTCATGGCATGATGCATTATGCACCGGTTTTATTATTATGTTGCATTTAGATGCTACTCAGTAGAATTTATCAGATCGGTTAATCCATTTCTCCAGTGACCAGGGTGTTTCTTCCTTAGTACATTGAAATGTGTTAGGTTGTCAGCCAGGCCCTTTTGATGCCAAAACAACCTTGACCCATCGAGGCATGGACTCCACTAGATCTCTGTAGGTGTGTTATGGAATCTGGCACCAAGATGTTAGCAGCAGATCCTTTGGGTCTTGTAAGTTGTGAGATGGGGCTTCCATGGATAGGATGTGTTTGTTCAGCACGTCCCACAGATGCCTGATTTGATTGAGATCTGGGGAATTTGGAGGCCAAGTCCACACCTTGAACTTGTTGTTGTGTTCCTCAAACCATTACTGAACCATTTTTGCTTTGTGGCAGGGGGCATTATCCTACTGAAAGAGGCAAATGCCATCAGGGAATACTATTTCCATGAAAAGGTTTACATGGTCTGCAACAATGCCCAGGTAGGTGGTACATGTCAAAGTAACATCCACATGAATGGCAGGACCCAAGATTTCCCAGAAGAACATTGACCAGGCACCACAATGCCTCTGACCATCTTGCCACCTGTCAGTGGTCATAATGGTATTGCTGAAAGGTGTATATATATATATAGTGTAATTTCTTGTATGTTTGATTTCAACCCAAACGTTTCGTAAATAGTTTATCTGAGGTGGGTCTTCAATTATTAATTAATGCTTTTTGGTAAAGATTTTGATATCATACAATATTCCCACATCATTCCAAACTTAATCGAGAGAAGGAGAGAAATGTTTACCTTTCCAGGCAAAAATACTTTTATGATATATAATATGTAAGTAACTGGATCCTATGCATCCAGCTGTGGTCCACCAGCTGTTTCTGTAATTACCATAATTATCTGCTGTTCTAAAAATCTAGGGGGAGTGATGGAATTTGTAGTTAAACTGCTGCAGTAGTTGGATGCCTAGGATATCATTCTATTGATCTTGCAATTTTGATTGCATGCTGTTATACTGAATACTGTCTTGTAGAAACTAATGTGTATAACACAGGGAAAATTACTTGCATCCCGTTGTCACCTACCTTTCCTAAAACTTCAAAAAGCTTTTTATTGTGTTGATCAAATCCTACAACCAAAACTTCTTATTTGTATTGTTTAATTCAATAGTAAAAAAAAAATAAAAAATTTCAAAACGGCTGGTCCGTCATTTATGTTGTATCAGGAGTATTTAGATCTACCATTAGTTTTTTTGCTGGTATAGAACAACTCTAGATGCATTGTATGAACAATGAATGGAACCTGTGTAGAATCTAAAATGGACATACTATATCCTTTTTACTTTAGCCAAAAATTCACGAATCCCTGAACTTTGGCCACTCGATATCCCTGTATTGGTGTCTGAATCAGCAGTTCGGAAACCAAAGCATCTGAAGCTTTCAGATCGGGACATTTTTGCAATGACAACCATAGATTTTCAGCTACCCAATATGCACTGATCACTCAAGAACACACTTAGAATTTTGGGAACAAACAAAACAGCACTTCTGTTAGACATTGCTTTATCAGATTGTATCAGATGGTATAATGCAGTAGCGCAGTTGATTTGTTAGATCAAACAATGCGGCTAGCTCAATAGATAGATAGTTATGCTTGATTTACTCAAACCAAATTTGCCATCCTTATCTGAATGGTACATGTTAAAGCTATTTTAAAAATATCCTAAACATTATCAGCCATTTTCATTAACCAACAGATTTTCTGCATGTCCCCAACTATCTGGATTCGCCTGATTTTGTTGGAATAGTTAAGCAAAAGTCATGGGTACAAAGCAAATAAATATGTTGTTCCTATGGAGGAATTTCACATATCTTATTACATTTTTCTGTGGAATATTTAAGTTAATTTTAAGAAAATAAAATTATTTTTAGAAGCACTCACTTTTAAGATATATATATATATATATATATATATATATATATATATATAAATATATATATACACACACATAAACATGTAAAACATAAACATGTAAATATATATATATATATATACGCACGCACATATATAAATATATTTAACCCCTTGTTGACATTGGACGGACTAGGTCTGTCCTGTCTGGCAAAGCGTTGCCGACACTGGACGGACCTAGTCCATCCTGCGGTAAAACGAGCTCTAAAACGGTGATGCTTGGAGGTCAAGGCATTAAGCATCCCCGAAATCCAGTGCCTAGGGCACCCGTGATCACTCCACAGAGTGATTTGTGCGCATAATTTTGGAGAGAAGCATGCTCCTCCAATATGGCTGTTGCCCTCTTGTGGATAGAGCGTCGGAGGTGAAAGAAATGTCACTTCCGTCACTCTGATGCTTGCAATGTAAAAAAAAAAAAAAGACTTATTTAGCTTAAAATCTAGGGTTAGGGTTAGAATAATGGTTAGGGTTAGAATTAAATTAGGGTTAGCATAAGGGTTATGGTTAAAATTAATTAAAAATTAGAATAAATTAAGGGTTAGCATAACGGTTAGAGTTAGGGTTTAGTTTAGGGTTAGGGTTCAATTTCGGGTTTGGTTTGGGGTCAAAAGATCAGTGTCGCCGATAATCCCCCACTAATGGGTCTTTTTTAATAATTCGATTTGCGTAAATTATTGTTTAGGTTAAAGTTAGAAAAAGTGTATTTTTTTTATTTTTTCCTCATATTTGATAAGATATGATGGATATATTGGTATCTAATGAAAGACCTTCTTATAACGATAAAAACAATATATAATTTGTGTGGGTACGGTATGTGAGAGCAAAGAAAATTATAGCTAAACACAAACACCCAAGAACAGCCCATGTCACCAAGGGAAAAACAAGGTAAAAAGGTCATGTCACCAAGGGGTTAATCCAGATGTTAATTTTGTACAAGTGGTAAAATATTAAAACCTATAGGAAACAAGTCTATATTCAGTCTGCTGCTTTTGCTTAACTACATGGGTTCATTTAAGATGTGTTTCATTTACTTGGATGAATAATTACTTGTTGCTTTCATTCCATGTGAATTATTATGATGTCATTATTGCATATAGTTTACTAATTAGCTAATGTCGCTTTGGTGTATTTATTTTCAGTACGCTCTCATTTCTTTATTGTAAATGCCATCCAGTTTCCTGTGACATGTCTCATATTTGTTTACTTTGCTTGTCTTCAAAGAAACCACATTGGATTTTATGAGGGCTTTGATGTCATACTGCTCAAACAGCTAAATCAATTATAATATAGTCATAATCCATGTCATATAAAATTGTATTTGGCCTTCGACTTTTTTCTTCCCACCCAGAGTCTAGTGAGTAATGTGCAACCAATAATTATATGTAAACTGAACTAGCTAATGATGCAGCTACCATGTCAGGACGAATGCCGGTGTCCGCAATGTTAGTTATTGTACTAAAATAGTAGAGTGTTCTAGAGTGTTCTTTTTGGTAGGTTTCATCTTACTGTTGTGCATGAACAGCTTCTTGAATGTGCTACGCAACCTGTACCAGTAACTAAATGTGGCATCTCTGTGACGGCATGTGTTCACAACATTTATGTAATCATTCAGAGACCTGGAAAAATAAAATACTAAACCAATGGACCAACAGTGATAGTCCACCCGTTTTCTGCCAAACTTAAGGGATAATATAGGAAACGGGTAGGCAACCTTCGGCACTCCAGATGTTGTTGGCTACGTCTTCCATAATGCTCTTACAGCCATAATGCTGTAGGTTCCAAAGGTTGCCTAGCCCTGTTATAGGCTCAGGAGCAACTGGAACGCAAATCAAGTGCCACAAATTGGGCACACCTGCCCATTGGAGTTATGTAGCACATAAAGCAAAGAATGCTTAACTAATCACTTCTATGTCTTATCCATGGTTCACCACTTTAGATTCATCCTCCTAAGGCTATATTGTAGAACCTCTTAAAGGAACAGTCTAGTCCCCAAACTCTCTTTGGTGCAAGTTGAAGATTACTGCTTGTATAGTGCACAGGCTTTTTTTTCAGTGTGATTTGATGCAGGCATTCTGCATATATCACATTTTTTATATTTGACTCAAGCCCTCCCCCAGTGATTACTCTGCATGTTTACTGCAGGTGAGGCAGCACTGTTTATATTGACACTGAGGCTATAAAGTTTTGTTTCATTAAGTCACATCCTGTGCTGGAAAATAATACATTGTGTGGACTGTGGTAAGCTTGCTCTTGTACACAGTAGGATCTGATGACATTTTTGAATGGCATTTTTCTCATTAATTTATGCAGCAAACAAAAAAAAACGAAATTGACTTTTACTTAGCTAGTGTGGGCAGTCCTGGTACCTTGCAAACTGCTGTCATTTCACCATTTCATCTAAATGTAAGTATTTTAAATTTTAAGCTATGCAAAATGTAAAACATGCTTGTTAAAATACACTAAAATCACATTAAAATGTATTAACATTTGGAAGATGTATTTTGGGCAACAGTCCCTTTAAAGGTGAAATCTATTCTTTGAGTTCTTAAGCTGCCAAAGAAATTTCAGCAAAGTGTCCCATATCTGGTTGAGAATAATAAGAGCAGAACATTTTCAAAGCTGGATTTGTGAAGGTACGCAGTTAAATTTTGATGACACTGCCACTTTCCACAAGTCATGAGACTGGAACCAGTTGGAGTTGGTGTGTACGTGCTCCATGTAGGAAGCAAAACTGTTGTGTTCTAACCATAAACATTTTGTTTACATTACTTTCTGAAGCTGTTTTGTGTTTCAACCAAGAGCTAAGAGGATTGTACTAATAACAGCATAACAGTGGACTATCTGTTAATTATCCTTCACATATCCAAACCACTCTGAAAATTGGTGGGTGTTTATAAATGTGCTTCAAATAAAGATCTGTGTGTTTTATTCATATCATTTATTTAGTGGTAAATAGTCTAATACTGTATTGTCCAGGAGATTGATTAATGTTTATGCAAGGTTCCTGGAAGGGTAATTGAAGTACATAGTTTGATTTGTATTTATTTTGTTCTAACTAGGACTTCAAGGACTAAAAAAAGAAAATCAATGCCAACGGGAATTTTTTAAAATGAAACTACAATTCAACTATCGATTTAATCCATTTTAATTATGTGATTGAACTTTCTAAAATATGACCGTGTATAGAAAGTCATAATCATTTTTGCGAGCAGAAGGGCCAGAACACAAGTCAGGGCTACACAGAGCAAGAGCTATCAAAAGATAACTATTAAAAGCTAACCACTTGAGCACAAGATATGATATTTATTAAAAGGAAATTTGTGATAACTGAGAATATTGTTTGCTGGACTCCTTATGCGGAACACTATAGGTGGTGAAGTGCCTCACTCATTGACGCATGTGGAGTGAGTTACAAGGCATTTCTGGTGCACTGTTAGAAAAAGATGTGGGTGGGATCACCAACAAGTGGTGCATGTCTGAGTTACGTCATCAAAAATATCAAAAATGATCTATGTATTGTGCTAACGAAATTGCATGAAAACACAGAAATTAGGAGGGAAATGTGTATGAAATGTGCTTGTAGAGTCTCCTGGATGACATCACCTTGCGGCTTCATATGCAAAATAAACGTTCATTGACCCTAGTAAAAGGGTAGAGTGACAGGTACTCTGATGCTTATGGGCTGATCTGGTTGCCGACTATCACACACTGAAGTCACACAATTCATTCAGTTTTAGACCCAATTTGTAAAATTGATGCTACCTTGCTCCCTTCTCCTAGCTTCCTCTGGGAGCAAGGGCCTCTCACTGTGGGAACAGTAGAGAAAATCTGCTTCTGTCAGCACCCACAGCCTATTGGCTTCAGGTGGCGCACTGACAGCATGATAAGTTGAAACAAATCTTAATGTATGTACTTTTATTGATGTTAGTAAGTGACGTATGGAACATGCGTGTGCTTGTTTTATTACATGACAGGTTAAAGTTGTACCGTATTTGCTCGATTATAAGACGAGGTTTTTTTCAGAGCAAATGCTCTGAAAAATCCCCCTCGTCTTATAATCGAGGTCTCTTATAATCTGACCTCAAATTGAGGTCAGATTATAAGACATGGATCCAGGTCCCCAGCAGAGCTGCAGGGGACCTGGAACCCCCTCTCTAGCAGCAGGGGATGTCTGCGCAACGAGCGCAGACTCCCCTGCTTCCGCCCGGCACGACCGCCGAGGCTTCTGTGAAGGATACTTCCGCTTTCGTCACAGAAGTCCCGGCGAGCGTGCGGGCGGCAGCAGGGGAGGTCTGCGCTCATCGCGCAGACATCCTCTGCTGCCCCACTAGGCACCAGGGAGAATCGGGCAGCTGGGGGATGTCTGCACGATACGTGCAGATATCCTCCATGCTTCCCGACACGGCAGACTATTATGACGGACAGCTGTCCGTCATAATAGACTGCCGTGTCGGGCAGCATGGAGGATGTCTGCAAGTATCGTGCAGACATCCCCCGGCTGCCCCCACTAGCCACCAGGGATCAAGGTAAGGGGAAGGGAGGGAGGGGGGGCAGAGAGACAGGGGGAGGGAGGGGGACAGAGAGACAGGGGGAGGGAGGGAGGGGGACAGAGATACAGGGGGGACAGAGAGACAGGGGGGAGGGAGGGGGCAGAGACAGTGTCTATGTTTTATTTCAACTAATAGGGCAATAAACAATCTTAGTGTTTTTTTTGTTTTCTAACCATGCTCTTCTATAGTTACCTTTTAACTCGAACCCTAAATTTACCCCAACCCGAAATTTACCCTAACCCTAAATCTACCCCCACCCCTTAATCTAACCCTTGTACTCACCCGAACCCCCCTGTAACCTTAATTATAAATAAATAATTATGACACAAACCCTAGATCTAGATTTAGTAGATCAAGAGTTAGCGTTTTGCATTTATTTATTTATTTATTTATTCTTTCTAACTATAATATTGCTCATTGCCTCTAGGGGCAGCCAAGCAACGGTTTCAGAGCGACGGAAGAGATTTTTTTTCTCTCTTCCGTAGCTCTCCTCTGGGAACGCTGTATTGGAGGAGCATGCCCCTCCAACACAGCACCCACCAGCGATCACCGCGGTGATCGTGGTGCCCAGGGGAGCACAGAAGGTGTTGCATGATGCCTTGATCGAGGCATCATTACAACACTTCACACACATAGGCAGTGATCAGCTTTCACTACCTATGTGTGTAAAGCGCATGTGATCACATTTGCAGTGATCGTATGCACGCGGGGGGGGGGGAAGTACATTCAGAGGCTGCTAAGGAGCGCAACGCTATATGTAAACTGAGGACGTATATATCCATCCTCATGGTCCTCAAGCACCATACTTTTCTGGACATATATGTACTTCCTTATGCGTTAAGGGGTTAAGAGCACCTTGGATTCTATCCTCCATCATTATGTAAACAGAATTCGGCAAATATAAACAACTCTTTTAATTTCCCATTTGAAAAAAATTGACAGTTGTCTTTTAAAGTCTAATAAACCAACGTCAGGTAGACAGACACTCCATTAGGAACTAGAAGTCTAAAAATGCTACAGGTGTGGCGTGTCTCTGCTTCAAGACTTCCAAGAATCAGTTGTTAATGCTTGACCTTAGGCAGTTTTTGCATCCGTAGATATAAATCACTTTAACATCAAACGCATCGGAAAAAAATGTAAATACGTTTATTTCCTATTTAGCTACTTGGTAGATCTCACAAATTCCATTTCAACATTTTAAAAGCAACAGACACCATGTGATAAGTATAGTAGTTGAAGGGACTCTGTCCCCTAAATATCGCTTATACTGTGAAGGTAGAGAATTTTTTAAAAAAAATGCAAAAATGGTCTATGCATTGTGCTAACTAAACTGCATGCAAACAAAAAAATTAAGAGGAAAATGTGTCTTAAATGTTCTTGTGGAGTCCCCTCTCTATTGCATTACCTTAAAAAATACAATTTCCCATTGAAAAACTAATTTGCATATTAAGCCAAATTTGATGTCATAAACAGGAGACTCCACAGGCACTCCATGGGCACATTTAAGACACATTTTTCATGGAGAAAGAACTGATAAAGGGAGGAGGGGGAGAAAAAACTGATGGGGAGGAGGGTGAGAAAGACGTGATTGTGGGATTAGGGGAAGAAAGATGGGGAGGGGGGAACAACTGATATGGGGAGAAAGAACTCATATGCGGGGGAGAAATAACTGATAGGGAAGGAGTGGGATAAATAACTGATATAGGGAGGAGGAGATAGAACAGTTATAGGAAGGAGGAAAGAGATAGCAACAGATTTGGGGAGGAGGAGAGAGAACAGATTTGGGGGAGAGATAACCGATATGGAGGGAGGAGAGATAACATGAGGGTAGGGAGGGAGAGCCACAGGGGTGGCCTGCACAGGGCGCCTGAACGCTTAAGGCCGGCCCGGAATAGAACATACAGAGAAGTGTCACTAATAGGAGACACATTGCTTTAAAGACTGCTCATATGCAAAGAAGGACTACATCTCAAACTCATTTTCCATGAGAAGCAGGAGCGCTGCCACTGTCACTAACGGACTTCAGTGACTTGGCTCCCTCTTTTGATCCACTTACAGGATATACTCACAGGGAAGATAAGTTACTGTAAACTTTTCAATGTATATATTATTACGGATATTCTTCACTGCGTGGTACTATATGGACTAAACCTGCAAGCTTAGCGAGTCTGCCAGGGAGAGCTGGGAGATAGCCCTAGCGCTGTTTGTTGACGCATGTAAAGCTTAGTTTTTTGGTTACTAAGGCTAGTGCCTGTTATATGTTTTATATTTCTTTACTATTATATTGCTTAGTAAAGAAGCAAAATGGAAATCACATGCTGTGGCCCATTTGATATAGTGATGTGCAGATAAAACCAAAAACAGGACTCTGTCACTTTAAAAGGTTTGTTGAATGGTTTTTAATTGAACAGTCAGGTAACAAGAGCAAAAAAGGAATGTAGGTAATTTGGGTTATTTACAGGGTTTTCTGTGGAAAGACATCTTTATTAAATTTTTTACAGGTGTCCAGTATTTTAGTCAGTGATGTCTTACTACTGTTTGGAATGTAAAACCAATGGTGTATATGTAAAAAAAAAATATTTATGAGAATTTCAGTGGCTAAAAAGACACTGAAACATTGCTTAATTGTCCCCTAATTATGACATCGCCTGTGGTACTATGTAAAATATTTATTCTCCATTGTATTATGTTACATGAATACTAACAATTTACATAGCACTTGCTACAGAAGTTAGAGTGTTTCAATTAGATGGGTAGAGAGAGATGCATAGGGTAAAATAAGTGATTTATTTACATATGGTGTTATTAGGTGTAACTAGGAGACAGTTCAGACATTTCAAACACATGTCAATTAATGAATTTGCTAGTAATTAAACCGCATTGTATAAATTATGTGGGTGCCATAAATTCACACTACAAATATTATGCAGGCCACTCAGGTTTCTCTAATTCTCATAAACCTGACATGAATATTTAAGATTTATGCATAATGTGTGGCGTGATTAGCACATTCTGTTGCTGTCTCAGAACATCTCGTTTGGCAATGAATGGGTATTTCTGTAAAACTGTTTGTGAAATGTACATTTTCTTACAGCAAAGATTAATGTTGGGAAGTGTATGATAGTGGCTACGGAGAAAAGAGAAAAAAAGTTCTAAAAATTACCCTCTTTTTTTTAAATTCACCAAATATCCAGTAATAAATACTAGACATGTGCAAAACTAAAATTTTTGTTTAGTTTTCGTCCATTAGTTTCAGACGAAATTCGTTCATTATTTCCGTTTCGTTTTATTCGTTCGTACGAATCAATTGACCTACACATTCCATAAACCGAAAGTCTATAAACCAAACTTTTTTCAGTTTATAGAATTTCGGCTTATGGAATACATGTAATGCTATTGGCTTTCTATAAACCGAACTAGAGTCCCCATTCATAAGAATTTCTTATGAATGGGGCTCTCGTTCAGTTTATAGAAAGACAATAGTATTACACGTATTCTATAAGCCGAAAGTCTATAAACCGAAGGTCGTTCGGTTTATAGACTTTCGGTTTTTAGAATAGCATAGAATTACATGTATTCTATAAACCGAAAGTCTATTAACCGAACGACCTTCGGTTTATAGACTTTCGGCTTATAGAATACATGTAATACTATTGGCTTTCTATAAACCGAACTAGAGTCCCCATTCATAGTAATAGGTCAATTGACCTATTCATATGAATGGGGGCTCTATTTCGGTTTATAGAATAGCAATAGCATAGCATTACATGCATTCCATAAACCGAAAGTCGTTCATTATGTCGGTTTATGGAATGTATGTAATGCTATTGGTATTCTATAAACCGACTCTATTTCGGTTTATAGAATGCCAATAGCACGAATGGACGAATGATTTTTGTTTATTAACCATTCGTTCATTCGTCTTTCGTTAGTTTAGCATTTTCGTTATTTGTTTTTCGGACGAATGGACGAAAATGCTATTTTCGGACGAAAATGCATTCATCCGAAAACGAATGCACATGTCTAATAAATACTTTCATTGCTAGTCCCATCCCCAGCAATAAACAAAGCAAACATAACCAACATTTTCTGTTGCAAAATATTTTATTTCTTAATAAGATTAACAAATAACATTGTCTGGCAAGCCCTAGACTTCCTCAAAACTTTTTCAAGGCTTGTGCAAAGAGCTGGAAATTCTGAACATCTTAATAACACATTTGTGGTGAGGCACAGTGGATATCTCACTCTACAGGCAGTGTGCTTTTGCAAAACAGCATCTCTGTGACCTACCTTTGTAATGTATATTAAGGTTAAACAATTATATAAATGTATGAATTTATAAAAATGTAAATATCTGTATTTCAGATATGTTTAATTTACTCACAAATATCAGCTTATTAGGTACTACTGATTTTCCCGCTCAACAATAAGAATGTTTAAAAAAATGCATAAATCGAGGGGAGCTAATCGCGCTAGTATCAAGACGTATCCGCTCAAACAGGATCAAAACCGAACGATATTACACAGTAAACTGGCCAGAACATTGCAGAAGCAGCATTTCCATCTGTATGATACCATGGGTCGAAAGTCCAAAAAGGATGGTTTCCCCCTGCGACCATCAACTTTAGATATCGGCACATTACTATCAAGGACCTCGAAGCCTACTTCGAAGGCAACCGAGACAGTGTGTCCCCAGGACCAATATGATACTGATGATTCATTGTAATAAACCATGGTGGTCACAAAGAAGGCCTTCCACACGAACGGACCCCCTTCTGGATAAAACTCCGTCCACAAAAGGAAATTTCAGTAGGCTGTTCCTGGACCTCCAGGCAATGATGCATACAGAAATAGCAAAGATCCGATCCAAAATGTTTTCCCTGGACAAGAGAGTGATCACCCTGGAGTCAAAGACCTTGATCTCTGTGAAAGATAGAGCTGACTCCAACCAAATGATGAGCAACATGACCATGCATGTGAGGGATCTACACCAACGCGTGCTCATGCATGACCTGGGAGGCACAAACGTGCGAGTGAGGGGGTTCCAGAGGCGATAAGCCCGTCGCCCTACGGACCTACCTACTCAGATTTCTAAAAAAAAATGAAAAATGAGACAGACCCTGGCAACTATGAGATATTAGGTTGTTTTCATGAGAAAGGCATGGAAGGCCCTGCACACAGCTCCAAGAGATGTGATCTTGAAACTCTGAAGTTCAACTGAAAGAAAGGCTCTCCTACAAGCAGTCAGGAAAATTCCATCAACTTACTGTGCTGGAAATGCCTTATCAATTTACGAAGATCTCCTGATGGAGGTGATACTTTGGCGCCGATTGATGTCTAGCCTTACTTCTCATCTGCGTGGTCTAGAGGTGAAATACAGATGGAGCTCTCCAACATCGCTCTTGTGTCCAGAGACAATAAAGACCTTTTTGTGAGATCTGGGACTCCCACCTTTGGATATTCTGAGGGAAGAAACAGAGGTGTCCGCAGCAACTGACTCTGCTATCGTGGAGACTATGTAAAGAAAACCTTAATTTTCTTTTTTTCTCTTATCCCTAAAAAATTGACATTTCGCTATAACTTTGGAACTCTATGGAACACATGGACATTCCCCTCGGCTTAGCTCGCTACTTCTTTCTTGAGGAAGCTTTTGAATTTTTTTACTTTTTCAGTATTCTTTTTCATTTTTATTTACTCCTTCCTTCCTTTTTCAATAGAGATTACTGCTCCTTTATTCTTGTGAAGATGGGCGCCAAAGGGAGCTGCGATCTACGAAAATATGTGTCCTCTTTTATTTAGCTCTTAATCGGCCCCATGTGCAACACTTAGATGTTTTTTTTGTTTTTTAACTATTATAAGAATAGTCATAGTACTATTGATGTGTAAGAGCAACTTTCAACTGTAGTTATCTATTTTAGGGGATTCTACTGAATCATGGATGATATAAATCTCTGTCCTAGACAGTACCAGTCCCCTTTCCTGATTGGATTATTTCCTTTTATATTATAAGAAATAGCATAGTTATGTTGATGTGTGGATGCAGTTTTTATCTGTTATGATCTATCTCAGGAGATTTTCTTTTTTATATATATACAGGATAAACCAAAGCCAGTCAGAGACATTGATTGTTCCTTTTTAATATCACTGTTTTTAAAATCAGCACACTCATATTGGGGCTAGGCTCCTATGATTATTGGCCTCAACATTCCTGGTCCTCGGATACACAAAGCGGGAAAATAACTGGTCTCTATACCATCATTGTCCACTATGGAGACACAATCCCTTTTCCATGGTTCCAGGGTTTGTTCAAAGTAACCAGAGTCCTGGTAAAGGAACATATTCCATCAAAATCGTTTTAATTTTTGAAGAACTACAGAAGTGATTGGTTTGTTCAACAAACTGCCGCAAAGAACTATTGCAGTTACTGATTTGGATGTCATTTTAAGTGGTAAGCAAAGTAATGCATGGTTCATAGTTAAACATTTATGAAAGACACAAAAAAGGAAGTTATGATATTGTTCTCAGTGAAAGAGAAGAACTGATATTTTGAAAATGTGGAAATATTATAGTTTGCTTAACTATTTCCTTTAATTTAGAAATGTCAGGATTCAATCCAGAAGATACAATCTTGACTTTTTAGAACTAGATACATAACTATATATATATATATATATATATTTGTACTATCTTTTGTAGATGTGTAAAATATTTTTCAAGTAAAAGTTGGAAAAAGTAGGGGTTTTTTTCAGTTTTCCACCATATGCTGTTATTATTTTTTGAAAACGTTTTTATTGTATGAAATATGGCATTTCAAGTTATTTTTTGGATAGGTAATTATATGATATGATTACAATAATTGTATCTAAATAAAGGCATGTTATACTGAAAAACAACAACAATAGCAGAGTGTCTACTCAGATACCTCTGATTTACACCCGAAAATCAGAGCTTGAGTTCTGACCACTTCAGATCACTTTGGAGATCTGAATGGCTCTTGAATTTGGGCTACTGAGAAGTGAGATGTGCTCTCAAATTTGCATCAAAATCTGGACTTTGGCTCACCGAAATAGTAGCCTCGGTCCTCCACATAGATTTCTCTGGGCAGGATAGGTACTCATGTCACCAGCCCCTGTAAAATACATGGGGGGCTAGATCTAATAAAAAATGGGGTTGGTAGCCACACAAATAGCTCCCAGTCCCCTGTTACATAGATGGGGGGGTCAGGCCAAATAACCCTGACTCTGCCCCCCATCATAAATGTGAAGCGAACTGGGCAAAAGCTCTGTGTCTCTATAAAATACATGAGGGGCTGGGCAAGTAGCCCTGCCCCCCAATAATAAATGGGTCTGGGAGCTGCCCAAATGGCTCTCAGCAACTAGCTTTTAGTCACATATTAATTGATAAACTATCAATGGGGGGGGGGTAATTTACTGTGGTTTGTGGTGGACAATTGAATGATGTTTTATTGACACAGACACTTTGCCTATTCCTGTGAATGATTCTGTGTCTGAATTATAGACAGCTGTTTGTCTTTACAAGATTTAACAAAAGGCAGATCTGATGCATAAATTATGTTTTTAAATGATATCATGATACAAAGCCACCTAAACTTACAGCACGGCATTTGGTTCCCTTATTACAGCTGGAAATCTGGTTTTCTGTGTTATTTTTCCGAAACTATTATTTTGTTTCACAACATGTAAAAATGTTACCAAATGTAAATGTTAACTATCTGGCACTCGAAGTGTTAGCAGTTTACTTCAGTGGTAATCTTTTCTGTGTCTGTACAGGAAAGATAAAACACAATTGAAAAACCAAAGCCACACGAAATGCCAACAGTTATATAACTGGCTTCTGCACAAGGCCTTCCAAACAAAGGAAAGTGGCTTACTCCTCTAATGCTCAGCTTTCCTCTGTTTGCTCTGGAGGCTTGCCATCCTCCTTAAACCCTTCCATACAACTACTACTTATTCTATTAAAAGAAAAAAATCAGGTAAAACATAACTAGTATAATTCTGAAGGCAATTTAGCTGTGACATCTTGTTTATTAAAACACAGAGCAAGGAATGGATGAATTCAAACAGTAGAAAAGTCCTAACGAGTTTTGGTTTGGTTTTCCCAAAAAATATTTACATAAATATCCAAAATAGGTATCTGGACTATCATTTAATGAAGCAAAAGGTGCTGTGAAAGTGATCCATGATAAGCTGAATACAAACATAACATATGGGGAACACAGCAGTCCAACATTTGTGTAAATCACACAATACATGTAGTTTAACCCCTTAGTGACAGAGTTCTATGCTGCATTTGATGTGCCTTGAAGACCAGAATTCCATTATTTTTGTCATCCGTTTGCATAACTGTGATTTCTTTCTTCGTGTTCAGTATACCCACAAAAATTATATATCATTTTTTTAAAGGACAGATGGGGCTTCTTTTTTGATACTATTATATTTATCATATGATATAATTTACTATTAAAAAATGATGAAAATATGCCAAAAAAAACTTTTTGGAACTATGACCTGACTTTTTTTTATTTTTTTGCACAATTACAAACTGTAAAGAAGGCACCGGCTATATAGTTTCTAATATTTGTCCTGAGTTTAGAAATATCAGTGTTTCCATGTTTTTCTGTTTTTTCTTTTCAAGTCATAGGGCAATAACCAATACTAGTGTTTTTAGTTTCCTAACAATTTTCTCCTACAGTGACCTTTTGACCCCAAACCTAACCCTACATTTAACCCTAACCCTACATCTACCCCACCCCATAATCTAACTCTAAATCTAACCCACCTGTAACCCTAATTGTAACCCTAACCCTAGATCTAGGGTTAGTAGATCTAGGGTTAGCTTTTTCCTTTTATTTTTCTAACTGTAATGTGGCTGACTGCCTCTAGGGGCAGTCAAGCAACAGTTTCAGAGCGACGGAAGAATTTTTGCTTTTTTACTTCTTCCGGCGCTCTGCTAGGCACGCTGTATTGGAGGAGCATGCTCCTCATCAATATGGCACCCGCGATCATCGGGTGATCACGGTGCCCGTGGGTGCAGAAAAGGGTGCTGCATGCAAAATCATGCAACACCTTTAACACATAGGCAGTGATCTGCTTTGATTGCCTATGTGTTTGAACACATCCGATCCAAAGCAGCCTCTGGGAATAGCTGCCAAGGACCATGCTTTTCAGGATGTATATATACGTCCTTATGCCTTAAGGGGTTAAAGAGGGGGCTAAACAAACAACACATTTATAAACAGACAGAAGCCTACTTCTGTCTGATTAAAAGGCCTTTTGAACGTTTCTCTTAATGGGGCTCTGTTATCATTGGAGCATTGCAACCACCTATCTGCAGTAACACATAAAGTGCAAGGTACAATAGAAGCCATACATGATCATCAGAGCAGCCATATTTCTGGGAGGAGTATGATGGGAGGAGTTAGGATGTTTATTTTTCATTGCCTATGTGCTGAATGTCTGTTGCTACCATGTTTAGGAAACAACTAAATGCGCAATTGCATCATTGCAGCCCATTCACAAGACCAAATAAATGTGTGTACTCTGTTAGGCTCGCACAGGTGCAAATGAGATGGTGAGGTTCTGTTGCAAATGTCGGAAGTAGGTGTTCATGGACAGTTTCATTCAATTGCACACAAGGCCACATCAGACATTGTGGGGCTCTTATAGATCATATGATCAGCCCCCTGACTTCTTCCACTCCATTTGTAAGTTTCTTATTGCCCCCACATCCCTCGCCATAGCACCATCTTGCACACCAAGGACATTGCCACCACTGTCCCCACTATACACTGTGCATACACAGACTATACATAGTACATACACACACATATCCACCGTATTTAAAACAAATATAATGAGATTTGCACACAACCTAGATTAAATGTGACTAAAGATAAAAACACTAAAATATAACCATCAAATTGTTATAAAAGTCAATGCAAAGTCCATATGGAAATATAAACTCCTTAATGGTAAATCATAGACGGATCTGGGGATGCAGAAATATGATGATCCACAAACAAACCATGTGATCCTGGCGATAATGTATCCTGATGAAATACAGCTGTTGTGAGGTAACAGAGGACAATAACGGTTTTATCTCTAATAAACTGTTTGGAAATGATTGAATTTTAAAACATAAATCCGTATTGTTTTAATTAAAATTATAGTTCTAAGAATTGTTTTAGATATACAGAGATATATTTAAAAAGTGGTAAATGTGAGAGATCAATACACACATAATATGATTTAAAAAAGAAATTGGTGAATACGCATTAAAAACATTAAATGAAAAAACCTAGCTGTCAGTTACTAGCTGTAAGGGTACTTAATTTATAGTGCTGGTCAAAGCATTTAACATATCATATCATGTTTAATTATGGTATAACCTCACTTTATATGACTAGATCATTGTTTAGCATTTGTCCACCATTTTGAGACTTCTGATTCTTTGGCTCATTGTAGTGATGCAGTGAGCCCCCAGCAGATCTGCACCCTAGGCCTACCTTGTCTATAGGTAGTGCTGGTCCTGTTCAATTTTGTAAGTATGAATATATGATAAAGCATTATCATCCCTCAGTAATACAGTAGGATGGAGAGAGCTATGGAGCATGATGGCAAGAACAATGTGTACACATTTTATAAACATATGATTTATCTTGGTATGCTGAAGCTGTCCGATTTATCTTCACTGGAAGTAAGGGCCCTGTCCCAACCCCTGAAAAACAGCCCCATACTATTATCCCTCCTCCACCAAGCTTTACAGTTGGCACAATGCAGTCATACAGGTAACATACTCCTGGAATCCGCCAATCCCAAGTTTTTGTGCTTTTTAATGCCAGTGGAAGTTTGGAACTCTTTAGTAGTGTTGAGCTAACCCGAACCGCACTGTTCGGGTTCGTACCGAACATTACGGTGTCCGTGCCACGAACCCGGACATTTCACTGTATGTTCGGGTTGGAGTTCGACGGTTCGGCTATAAACCGAAAGTCATTCGGTTTATAGACTTTCGGTTTATAGAATAGCCAATAGCATTACATGTATTCTAGAAGCCGA
Source organism: Pelodytes ibericus (assembly GCA_036172795.1). Taxonomy (NCBI): domain Eukaryota; kingdom Metazoa; phylum Chordata; class Amphibia; order Anura; family Pelodytidae; genus Pelodytes; species Pelodytes ibericus. The sequence goes on from CM069859.1 coordinate 189,219,951, forward strand.
AAGTCTATAAACCGAAAGACATTCGGTTTATAGAATACATGTAATGCTATTGGCTATTCTATAAACCAAAAGTCTATAAACCGAACGACATTCGGTTTATAGACTTTCTTTTTATAGAATAGCAATAGCATTACATGTATTCTATAAAACAAAAGACTAGAAACCGAATGTCTTTCGGTTTATAGACTTTCGTTTTATGGAATTCATGTAATGCTATTGCTATTCTATAAACTGAAATAGAGTCCCCATTCATAAGAATAGGTCAATTGACCTATTCTTATGAATTGGGACTCTATTTCGGTTTATAGAATAGCAATAGCATTACATGTATTACATCTGAGAGTCAAATAGAACCGTCAAATACTGTGCTTACAGAGCACTTTGAAAAATTCTAATAGTTTTGGGTGCTAAATAGTACATTTGCGTCTTGCGGTGCACTTCATATCTGAGAGTCAAATAGAACCGTCAAATACTGTGCTTACAGTGCACTTTGAAAAATTCTGGCTACCTCCTCCTCCTCCAGCACCGCTTCCACCTACACCGGCACTGTCACCGCCGCCACAACCTATGGGTCACTTAGTATAAAATGAAAGAGAATACCCTGCACTCCAACCCTCTCTGAAATGGATAATTCTGTTGATCCTCCTGGCAGCCATGCTTTAGATTTATGTTCTTCCAAAGCTAAAATCAAAGATTCCATCTAGTGCTATTGTATGGCTCAGCTGTATTTGTAATTTGTATGTATTTTATGTTATTTTAAGTTATTTCCCTATCCACATTTGCTTGCAGGGCACTTGTCCTACTCTTACCCCCATTTTACTTCCTTTTGCAGCCCTCTAGCCCTTTCCATGACTTTTTTAGAGGCATTTCAGTGGCCAAAAGTTTGTGTCCCTATTGACTTCAATGGGGTTCTGGTTCGGGGTCAAGTTCGAGCACGGACCCGGACTTTTTTCATCCAGGTGTCCGCTCAACTCTACTCTTTAGCTATGAAATCAGTCACTGCTGACTAGTACGCACCATACTCCTCAGTACTCAGTGACCCCGCTACATGATTTGACGTGATCTTCTGCTTTGTGGCCGAGTTGCAATTACAGTTAAAATACACTTTTATTGAGTAAGCAGAAGCGGTGGGCCAAGTCTATCGTTTATCTATTGATCTGGGAATTAGTTTATCCACAGTAATGGCAGTCATGATCTGTTTGAGACAGATTTGCCACTGATAAACTGTTTGAGGACAAATATTTTACCTGTACAGTGCAGAGAATATTTCACATACTGGTACATGCAAGTTTATATATCTCAATGTTTCCTGCTCTAGCTCTGTTTTGTAGACAAAAGCAAAGGTATATATTATAATATATATTATAATATTATATATTATATTTGGTACTTCACATTTACCGTATCATTCAGTAGCTGGCAACTCCCTCTGTTGACTTTTTTGTTTTCCAGCAGTAATTAATTGGGCTGGGTAGGTATGTGAGGTCACTGGTGTTCTTGCTAGGGTTGCCACCTGGCCGGTATTTTACCGGCAGGCCGGTAAAAAATTGGCATCAGGCCAATGTTAAGTCTATGGAGACAGTACCAAGGCCGGTATTTTCTGAAGAAAAGGTGGCAACCCTAGTTCTTGCACATGTGCAGCAGGTATTCCCGTGAGCAAACTTTCAAATATTGAAAAAAAAAAAAATAAAAAAAAAAAATGAATATGTGTTTTCATGTGTTTTGTGTTGTATTTCTTCTTTTAAAGTGTTCTGAAGCTAATTTAGGTTTAGCCTTATTGTATTTTCACTTAGTTAACTCCTAATGATCTAACCTGCCACACATAGCAGCTAGCAGTCGAATTCAACACAAAATAATCTATACAAACATTTGAGTGTCATTCACCCCTCTCTGCTTTCAGCATTTGTGACATCTCCATTATTCCTAATCCCTGGTTAAAGGGTTAAAAAAAAGCATGTCCGGCTTGGCTGGAGTAAACCCGTGCCTCACATTTGAGACCCAGCAGTTGCTGGTTGTTACGCATTGTCAACATCAGCTCGCAACAACAGCCAATCGCCCCGCTCTGACTGTCAAATGGATAAGGTCCCCAATGCTGATGTCGTGCAAAAAATTAGGGGCTCACTCTGCGCTATGGAAGCATGGCAGCTGTCGGTCAGAGGATAAACTGGCGGGTACTATTAAAAGAACATGTCAGTTTATCCTAGGAACAACTAACTTTTAGATATTATATTAGAATTCTAGCACAAGTGAAATATAACGTTTATTCTGATCTACTCAGTCTCTTAATGCAATTTTCCCGCCTTTTTTAACATATGTTTAATATTAATCTCCAACCCCATGATAAGTGTCAGCTTATGAGCTGTACTCTTATGATTGTTTCTGCTCATCTAACCATTGTGTAAATTATTGGCGCTGTGTAATTAAATGTTAATATAATGCATTGATATGTCAAGTCCCCCCTAACGCAGTGCAGGGATCTTTAAAGAAGGACTAAACCCCCTTTTAAGTTTCTAATCAGATAATCTGTTTAAAAAGGCATCTGAATGGAATCTAAAACGTCAAACGCATTCCTCCCCCGTGATTGGTTGTGTGATACACGACTGACACACGCACATACCAATTAGATTACTCACTGCTCCATGAATTGGATGCCCCCTAATCTGACTAGGGAGGTCAATGTATTTTGAAAGGTGCACATTTGGTCCACCATTAAAATTAAGTTTTGTTCTGCTGCATTAAAAGAAAAATGTAGCGTTTACTCCCTCCTTAACTGCAAAGAGTATCTCCCCCTCCATTAAAAGGCACAGTGAGATTAGTGCTGTGGGGGCCTTTGTGACTCAAAGCCAAGTTACAGCAACATCATTTCAAGACACTGTTTTGCCCAAACATTCATAACTAGCTGTTCGTATAAATCCATGAAATCCTACAGAGAACTCTTATAGGACTATATAGGCAGCAAGTCCAATATAGGTTGAGTATCCTAAATTACCCAAAAAAGATAAGGGTCAGTTCAGTTAAGGGATACTCACCTTCTTTGAGCCCCGTTCTGAAGCACATTTCTTCCACCCTGCGGGGCGCCATAGATTTGAAGCAATTGCTCATGGGAAATGTAGTTCATGCAGCGGGGTGAAGCACATCATTTCGGCAACTACAGCTCTATAAATTTTCTACAATACCTATATCTAATGTGAGCAAGCTGTTCACATCGGATTTAGGTAACGTAGAACATGTATAGGGCTGGTGCTGCTCAAATGATCCATTAAATGAAAGCATCTGCTATGTGCAATCCTGCTGGACCCAAGAATTTTGGATAAGAGATATTCAACCTCTATGTAAACAGCAATAATATAACCAAGTTTAACCCCTTAGTGACAAGACATTTTCACCTTGACTTTCCCTTGGTGACAATGGCTGTTTTGACATTTCTGGGGTGTTTGTGTTTAACTGCAATTTTATTCTTTCTCACATACAGTACCCACACAAATAATATGTTGTTTTTATCATCATCAGAATGGCTTTCATTAGATACCATTATGTTCATTATATCTTATAATTTACTAAAAAAAAAAATCATAAAATATGATGAAAATTTAAAAAAAAAAACACTTTTTCTAACTTTGACATAAAATATAATTTACACAAATAAAATCATTAATAAAGACCCCGTCTAAATAGTTTCTAAATGTTGTCCCGAGTTCAAAAATATGCATGTTTCCATATTTTTCGGGTTTTTTTTGTGAGTTATGGGGCAAAAAAAACAAAAAGTGTTTTTTGTTTTTTTCCAATATTGACCTTTTGACCCCAATCGAACCCAAAATTTAACCCTAACACTAAATTTAACCCCAACTCTAATCCTTATTATATCCCTTAATATGTTTTAATTTTAATTTTAACCCTATCCCTTATGCTAAAAATTATTTATTTTAACCCTATAGGCTAATCTAACTATATAACAAGTTTTTAATGAATTAAATATTTATTTTCCATTTTTTCCATTGCTATGCTACTTAACTACCACTAGGGGCAGTGAAGTAGCATTTTCAGAGTGACGGAAGTGAAGTTACTTTCACCTCCGAAGCTCAGACCGGCAGAGGGCATAGCCATATTTACGGAGCAGCATGGCCAGTGGCCCAGAGCAGAAATTTTGGTGCTGGCTATTGCCTCGATATCGTTGATCGCGATAACCGCTTCATTCACCGCAGAACGTGCCAGGCACGTCCTTTGTCGTTAAGGGAGTTTCTCCCAGGACGTGCCTGACACGTCCTTTGTCGTCAAGGGGTTAAAGAGACTCTTTTAACATAAATTTTGCTTATAATGTGAATGTGGTTTGATATACAAATGAACTTTTTTTAATGGGAAATATATAATGTGCTTATCAAGTCACAAGGTAATGTCATAAGCAGGAGTCTTCACAGATATATATAATACATGTTCCCATGGATGTCCACAGGATGGGTGAATTAATGGATGAAATCATGAGATGTGTATTCCACAGCAGCTGCAGTACCAATTCACAATCATATACTAGCTAACCTGTAGCACTCTAGTTGTTGAGTACTCTCTTTCCCATGATGCTTAACATATTGGCTGAGAGTCATGGAAAATGCAGTCTTCTGGTTGGTTTGGCATGAACCAAAGTAACATTATACACTATAAGCAGTTCCAGTATTGTGGTGTAATAATGGTACTTATAATGCTTCCTAGTCCATAAGAGCCAGCTAAAATTTGAAATGTCACACCCAGACTCTTCTAAACACCATTCTGTCACACATAATGTAACACTAATGAGCATTTCCTATAACAAGGTACCTGTATCATCTTGTTACCCCTTACAATGTGATGCACCAGTCAGCATTTACCTAAAGTGTCACATTGCACTCTGCCATCTGCAGCCCTCTCATCCTCCTAAAACCCCTTTTGTTTGAGAAAAATCTCCCTGCCAATGAGCAGCACAAAGAACATTAGTGCTAATCTCACTACAGCACATTGCACAATACTCCATAATTTATTTGTTTTTAATACCAATACACCATCATTTGATTGCCATCAGAGTGGCACTGAAGGGGTTAAAAAATAAAGATTCTTACCAGTTATCAGCTCCTGAACAGGCAGAGGAAACAAGAATTAAGAGAAACAGGTTAAACAAGGTTAAAAGTCAGAGTGAATGGGAGAGAGACCAATAGAATAAATCTCAGGGAAGCTGACCAATAGAGTGAAAGACAGATAGTGAATGGCCAATTGGGGTGAATGAAATCAATGGTAGTAGGAAGCAGCTAACGGAACTTGGGAAATACCATGATAAAATGGGTTTAGTTGTGAGCGAGGGAAAGAATAAAAAATAATTTAATACCAGTCTAATATCATTCACTCTGGCAAGTGAGAATATGAAGATAAAGATTCAGAAGTAATAGGGCTAAAGTAGCAGATTAAGTGGACACTGCAGTGTGTCTTAACTCAGGGAATTTTCCCCTATTGCTCAGTGGTAAAAACAGCACTGAGAGAGCAGATCAAACCACTCTGAAAGTCGGGTGTAGAGAACTAAAAAAAAATTTTTTGCAGAAATTCCGTCTGACAGGTGTTATGATCTTTATGTCTACTCAACCTAACCTAAGCAGCCTACTGCTTCTACCTTCCTTGCTGCAGGCCTAATTTCCAGGGGTGGGGGGCAAGTGACCACCCTTGTCCCCTCTGGACGCCCATGCATGTTCCTCTTATTTTGTGCATTTGCAAACAATTCCGCTAACAATTATTCACTGTATAAGCAATGTCTAGGTAAACAGTCCCTTTACAGTCTGCTCTACCCGTATTTAGAAAGCCGTGTCCTTAACCATTAAGTACCAGATAATGGGAGATCACATTTCTACATACCATGTAACATGTACGCCTGGTATGCATTTTCTTTATTCTCTGAAGCCAGGGCCATGTACATAATAGCAGTCATTTGCAATTAGGTCAAACCATTTGATAATGTAAATCGGTAAAGTGCAGTCTCTGCATTAAAGTGTGGACACTTGTATTTATTTCCCTTGTAAAAAAAAAAAAAGGATTTTTAACTTACTTCAGCATTTAACACTAGAATGGAACTCAAAAGTATACCAAAATGTACCTATGTTTTTAGAATGAAACCTTTTTAAAGGCCCGACCAGTTGGCTAGTATTGATCCAGTCGATGTTTACAGCTTAAGCCAGGCCCAAGGATTGGGAGAATGTCATATGGTCAGATGAAACCAAAGTAGAACTTTTTGGTAAAAACTCAACTCGTCGTGTATGGAGGAGAAAGAATGCGGAGTTGCATCCAAAGAACACCATACCTACTGTGAAGCATGGGGGTGGAAACATCATATTTTGGGGCTGTTTTTCTGCAAAGGGACCAGGACGACTGATCTGTGTAAAGGAAAGAATGAATGGGGCCATGTATTGTGAGATTTTGAGTGAAAACCTCCTTCCATAAGCAAGGGCATTGAAGATGAAACGTGGCTGGGTCTTTCAGCATGCAATGATCGCAAACACACCACCCGGGCAACGAAGGAGTGGCTTCGTAAGAAGCATTTCAAGGCCATGCAGTGGCCTAGACAGCCTCCAGATCTCAACCCCATAGAAAATCTTTGGAGGGAGTTGAAAGTCTGTGTTGCCCAGCGACAGCCCCAAAACATCACTGCTCTAAAGGAGATCTGCATGGAGGAATGGGCCAAAATACCAGCAAAAGTGTGGGAAAACCTTGTGAAGACTTACAGAAAACGTTTGACCTCTGTCATTGCCAACAAAGGGTATATAACAAAGTATTGAGATGAACTTTTGTTATTGACCAAATACTTATTTTCCACCATAATTTGCAAATAAATTCTTTAAAAATCAGACAATGTGATTTTCTGGATTTTTTTTTCTTATTTTGTCTCTCATAGGTGAAGTGTACCTATGAGGAAAATTACAGGCCTCTCTCATCTTTTTAAGTGGGAGAACTTGCACAGTTGGTGGCTGGTGGCCCCACTGTATGTCAGATGTTAATAAATATGTTTGGCCAGTCCCGTCAAGTGGCATGGATTCATTAATATCCATAAAGTCCACTGTGTGTCAAAGCAGACTGACCCGAGAACTAAAAAAAAAAAATGTATGTTTTTATCTTAAATTTCACCAGCATTGTATGTTATTATGTAATAACTAATATTTGTGTACGTGTCTTTCACTTTGATAATAAAATAAATAAATAAAACTTCTTGTAGTCCCTATAGGATGATACAGTCTTTACAGATATTAAATATTTGATTTCGCCAAAATGCACTCATAGCAGAAAAAAATATTTTTGAATTATCTGTATGCCAAGAAATGAATTTGATTATCTCTCGTTAATATACAGTTTACCAAAGAAAATAGAATTTAAATGTTAAAAACTTGTTGTTCTGTGGGATTCTGCTTATTTTTTCAGCTTTTTAATATTACTTTCCAGTGTTATGGTTTCACGTATTACTCTTAGATTTTTACAGTATACAAATAAAATTCTATAGTCCCCAGCTTGTTCGCACAATGTGAAAAAACATATTTATTTCATTTGTAATGAAAACCTGACGCCATCATTTTTTTTGTTTCTCAAAGTGAATTCATTCCAGTCCACATGATTGTCTTTTATTAAACAATATAAATACACAATTGTGATTTTTTTTTTTTTTCCTTTACTTTCTGCTTCATTTTTAATTACACAGAACACAAAATTCTTACTCTGAAGTATTTCTTTTTATGCCAGACATGGGCAAATAAAAAAAAAAAAGGAAAAAAAAAATAAAAGATTCAGAATTATAATTAAAATTTTACATAGGAAGCTGCTTTTGTTCATTACATATAACTTACACAGCACACACATTATTTTAACATATATTTAAAAAAAACAACAACAAATTATAACATTTTACACCAATGTTTGGTGCAACTCTAAATTTCCAAGAATCTTTATAGATTTTTTAAAAAAAACAAATATATACAAAAAGCTTTTTTATTTTTATTTTATTGTTTTAACCTACTTTTGTGATGAACAAGACCTGTGTTTTTACAAACGGAAGAATTCAAATGTAACCTGGTGTTAGAGAAGTCTTGAGATCACAAAAGTTCTATGCAACAATATATGAACATATAAAACATGTTTACAGTTTGCTTCTAATAAAAAACATAAAAAACAGACTATAATTCAGCAGGTATAATAACATGTAACAATTAATACGCCAGTAACTCAAAGCAGCCTTCACGGTAAATATTTTCCTATTTCTTCAGAATTTATACATGATAGAACATGTGGTTGTTAAACATCATAGTTAGAGTTCTATTTTTGTTTTTTCTTTTATGGGAAAACATAGTATTTAATTATGAGAAGTACAACACTGAATTAGCTTCTCAATTTCTTTTATGTACATTATATACCAGCAATTCACATTGAATAATATAGGCAGACTTATTTTAGAATTATTAACTTTGCATTTGGGCGCATTTAGTGTAACAGGCCTTAAACGGAGCAACTTATCAAAAAATCTCATACAAACATCAATGAACAGTGCTGGAAAACACATCAATTTGAAACTTGAAAAGTCTCTAATTTAATAGGAAGAATATGCAAAATAAATGCAATTAAGGGAATCCTTCATTCCAAGCAAGCAAGGACTCCAATTTAAGTGCAACGTTTGTGAAGATTTCATGTTTTTTTTTATTTATTTTCTTCTTTTTTTGTAGTCTAGATAAGACTGCTTTTTAATAAGAAAAATTAAAAGTTCACTTCCTTTCATGACACTAATGGAAAAAAAACCAACATCAATACTGTTTACTGTTTACATTTCTACTGTACAAGTAAACCCTAATGCATATGCCATCCTTGGTGACTGGGTAGGTTGACATGTTAAAAATATTGCATAGAGTTAGACATAAGGAAAAAACAAAACAAATATCTGATTATCAGAGAGGTGAGGAGCACATTGCATGGCAATTTGCTACCCAGCCCTCTAACAAAAAAGGGATAAACACAAGATAAGGCACAGGTTGCTTTCCTCTGCATTAAATCCACAGATTCTGGAGACCTTAGCCATGTTAATGCCAAATAGGAGAAACAAGCAAGCACAAGATTGATCATTGTAACAAAATGACCAAACATTACTTTTAACCCTGTTTAAAAAAAACATTAAAAAATGAGAGCGGAATACTGGACATAACTCACACAAAGCCAATGTTGTATATTGATCATACTGGGGGAATCCTTTGATTCATTTTACAAGGAAACCAATGGCAATCTTTCTTACATCTTTTAAAAAGTACCGGAAAGGAAAACACATTTCTATTATGAACAGAGCATTGTTTTGTGTTAGATAATCACAGTCTAAAACACAAAAACTGAGCTCCAGACCTCCCGGGGTACTTGTACCATGTAGGTTGGAGTTCAATTTTGCAAGGTCACCAAACATCACGTAACAAAACCTTTTCAGTTTCACCGTGCCACAAGAAACGGCCAGTATCGTTTTAGAAGGTTTGAGAAAGTGGACATGTCACGATGAAACATAAATGCAACATAATTACTCGTTATTTTATAATGACACATAGTTTAAAGAAAAGCATTAACTAGTGTCTGGTAGATATTTCGATGAACATAGGTGTTTGTTTGCATAGCACTATATGTCTTTTGCATTTGAAAATCTAACCCCTTGTTATACTTAATAGACTTTCAGCTAAGAATGGATTTACTAAGAAGTATTCCTTTGGAGATTCTCACCATAACTAAACAATAAGGCCATCAATAAATATAGAAAACAGAATAAGCTATTATTATTATACCACTCCAAATACATTTGGTTTCTTATAGTGTTGAATGGTATTAAATATCCTATGGGTGGTCTCTCACAAGTCTAGAAGAGGAAGTTTAAAACTGCACTCGTAACTTCCTAAACATAGTCTACAATGAAGACCCCATAAGAGATTTGTTTCTTGTAAAAGTTAACTCTTTTAAAGTCAAAAAGCACCTTATAATAATAGATTGTCTATAATGATCAACTGAACATTATCTAACATCTGTATGATTGTCATTTGCAGTTTGGATAGAATTGTTGAGGTTTTTTTTATAGCAAAAAACCCAAAACATGGTATTCGACATATTAAAAAAAAGGAGTATTGTTGAAGAAAATGAAGATTTTCATCGAACATCTATATAAAATATAGAATTTAAATTCTAGTTACATTTAGGTTTGATCAATGCTAGTTAAACATGCTCGTTCATAATACAATGTACATTTTGGAAATGGTTCGTAAATGTAAATTTTTTTTATTTTATCTTAATTTGTCTTATTTATCTCCTGAAATAAGAAGTGCAAAGAGCACTCCCTTTATTGGGTGTTATACAATAACCAGAACTTTCCTCATGGGATGTGCCCCAATTAACAATGTAGACTTTTCATATTAATTTCTCTTCATAAAAGAGATAAGGTCCCCTGGTAAGCCAGAATTCTGTCAAGGTTACAGTTTTCGACAATTGACATAAAATCAATTAAATGGTGTCTTTCTAAGTACTGTGGTAACCTTTACCCTGGGAACACTGGATATGCGCTTGTGGGCCTGAAAGTCTGGAGTTTCCGACCCACTGTGAGGAGTCTGGGGTTTAGTATAAGTGTATGCACAGTAACCACAAGTTATAATGTAATACAAAATAAGATAGATATGCAGGCTTCACCCACAGCTTTTTAAATGTGGCCATTTAATTAAAAGGATATGTTGCTTTCCACAGAACACTATAATGTATAGTCAAATTGACAAGATATAATGCTTTATGTTCCCACCTTTATGGTGCAGTCCAACTCAATTCTAATCTGATTGGGTGAAGCATGCTCAATAAAAAATAGTCTTTGTAGAACTGATCATTCATTAAATTAAGCTCCACCCCATAGCATTTAAAAATAAAAAAATTCATAAGTGTACAGTTGTACCCTCATAATAGTATTTCCTAAAGGAAACTAGTGGGGGAAGTACTGAAATAGGGGAGAAGACTTTACATGATTAACATGCATCTTTTTATGAAGTGTCAGCTTTACTATACATCAATGTATTCATTTTTTCAGGCTGGCATGGTCTTTAAGAAAAATTATTAATTTAGAAAAAGTCTCAGTACAATGTTTTGATCACAAAATTATATCACAAATTGATACACAGTTAAAGTGGCAGTACTTTTCACAAGGTATTTTACCCTCTAGATGCCACATGCAACAGATTGTGTGGATACAATATTTCAGGCCATTAATTGAGTGATCATGTTTTTTTTTTTTTATATATTTATATAAATAGATAAGTGGAATAAACATCATTCAGTTAACACACTGGTGGGAAAAAATGATTCTTTGTTCCATCACTTGTCTTCTGGATGTCATCACTTTTACATTACAGTGATTATATGGAATATAATATTTCTATAAAGTGCTGAAATGGTCACTTGAATCTAAACAGTGCATTTTCTTTGTTCTTTTAGAAGAATATTTTTCCATGCCCATTTTACATAAGGGCTGATCTAACCAGTGATTACACTTTGTTTCTATTCCAACTTAATCATCTGAAGTCCAAAGTTGGTTCTGAAAGCGGAACTAGGCATTTGGGTCACTCCTACTCAATGTTACTATAAAGACAACACATATAGACTAGAACCAAAGTGTATTACCAGCAAAAAAAAAAAAAAAAAAAAAAAAAGATATTTATCTTCTTTTAAAGGAACCTAGTCCAATATCCATGGGATGTTACTGTTAGACAATTTAATGGTACTACATCAGGTTGAGATGGCCTTGCCAGGAAACAAATCTGCAAACTTTAGGACAGAACAACTTCTTCAGTTGGTGCATTAGCAAATGAGCCAACTCACTAATGTTTTATTACGCAATTGTGCTTGGCTACTTAAAGTGATTTCTGATCCGATTCGGAACCCATGTTTTGAGCATGCAATCATTGGTTTGCGATAGATTTATTTATATCTGATTTACCAGAGTGCAAAAAGTACTGATAAGCCACGGGAATAGAACTGCCACTTTAACATTAAGTACATTTGCCAAATGAAGTTCAAGCAATTTGCTGCCTTGATAAATACAAGGACATACTTATTAGGGTAATAATTCTTATTTATATATTAATAAAAAATTAAAATGCCATTCTATTTAAGGCCATAAGTGCTCTAACTTTAAACAATATATTCTTCAGCAGTGAAGGGTTAAATAAAAAGGTTTGCCTTACCTTATGCCATCGCTTGGTATTATATATAACAGAACTGTATTGCAAATATACACTTGACTTTAATTCAACTTAAAATACTATGTACTTTTAACAAAGGGAAAATAAGAGATTTGCTTTTCCAAAGTATGCTTTCTCTACATCCAGCCATGAGCTGGCCAGCCCTGTCCAATATGTAAGCCTTAGCCACCTGTGGTCTACAAAGTGCAAATAGCCTAAAAAAAAAACTCTTTAGGATGAAATATAGCTTTAAAGCATTTTCAACATGAAGTCTTTGTTTATTGAGGCCGACGGAAGAATACGCAAGAGCTCGCACAGATGCTTCTCTCTGCAAATAGATTTACATGTATCCACTTGATGGTAAATCATGGTAACGTTTGGGATCTGCAGGGTGGAGGGATGGTAGATGTGTAGTAGGCTGAGTGCTGTTAGCCACATCCATGGGAGCTGCATAAGGTTCATTCATACTTCCTCCACTGAAACCATTGTGGAACTGAAAAGCAAAAATAAAATGATTACTATTAATCCATAGATCTGTTTGATTTTACAGAGTGTATATGATACAGACAGAATGAGTATTGTGTATCCTGTTTTTGACTCCCTGACTATATCTATTTCCATTGGAATGGTGAGACTTCTTTTAGCATTTCGTTACTTTGTTGCTTGAAGATTACAAATAAAGTTTATACTATTTTTACTTCCAAGTGAGCGGTCCTGATTTTGCACACTTTGAGGGAATTTGGAGGTTTCCAGATGGTCTATTGAGTGGGAGGTATGTGCTAAAACATTTTCAATGGCGCTTTTGTCCTGTTTTTTTTTTTTTTTGTAAATACATCTGTGCCCTCCTGGAGGGGGAGAATCAATAACTGGGAGAAATCCTGCAAAAGGTACATTTTATAATGATTGTATAAAAATGCCCTACTATAACTACACATGTAATAGAGTGAACTTAACTGAACAAAAAGAAGACATTGAACACATTGATCTAAACAGTGTTTTAGGATTAAAAAAAATATCATTACAAACGATCGATACATTGTATCAAAACTGCAAGCAAAAACCGAAATTAGGAGATAAGTGTTTGAAATGTGTCTGTGGAGTGTCCAATTTATGCGCTCACCTGGGGCTTGATATTGCATATTAATCCACAGACATTTAAAGCACATTTTTCTACCAATTAAGGCATTTGCTTGCTATTCTACAAACATAATGAATAGATCATTTTTAATAATTGTTTATTCGCTGCAGTCACAGTATTAACAATGTTCAGGTGGCAAAGTCCCTTTAAGGCAGTGGTAACTATCCGTGAAAATATAGCACATCTGATGAAAAATGAACTGTCAAAAGAGCATTTCTGTTCTAAAACCTGAAAACAGGCTGGCAACATCAGCAAACTAATTTGCAAATACTTTACATCCACTATTCATTAATATGTTAATCAGTTTAAACGACACCTCACTGGACTGCAAGTGTCTAATAGTCCAGGAATGGACAGTCCATATTCACCTGTTCATTATGAACTTATAACACAGTCATCTGGCTGCTGTGATAACCTATTGTAACACTTTTAGGCACTGGTTACACTAGTAACAAGGAAAACAGAATCACTTTGCAATGAATTACGCGGTTCGAACTGCAGTCAAATACTTCCACGCAAAGCTTTGAATTAAATGTCTTCTTTCATTCATGTAGAAATTGGCATAAAAATCCAACTTGCAGAATGAAACATAAATTTCCTTTTTAGTGTAAAATAGTAACAAAAACCACACTTTTTAAAAATTCAACCAATCACAAGCAGGCTGACCAGCTCTTTGTTAACCCTGGCTATGTTCATAACTCCAAATTCTAATATACAAAAAGCCTCTCTAGTCCAAATCTTTACTTGTGACCATTACCCCTCCATAAATGGGGAGGGAGGGGGGTCACTTCTAATCCCAAAAAAATGTAATGTTGATAGGGAACCATGTCCCGCTTCCAAATAATGTACTGTCATGCCGTTCTTCATATCTATGCCTATGATTTTCAGGATTTTACAGATGGCAGATGACTTGTGCTCTGCAATTCTACAAGTACATCCAATGTAATATTTAGAACATGGGCATAACAACATATATACCACATACTCCATGGATGAATTGATTGATCAACATGTTTCTGCCAGTATATGGGTGGTCTGTATGGGTATGGGTATTTGTGGTTGCCAGTAGATAAATGTGGCAAACACATATCTTTATTAATTTGTTTAACAAAATCACTATTGACTAATTTGTTGCGATGATTTGTCATTCCTCGATATGTAAATTGAGAAGTATTTAAATGTTGAGATAATTTAGCCTCCTGTAGCAATACATTCCAATGTTTCTGAATATTATGACTTAACCTGACCCAAATCTTATCTTTCTGTTGCTATTGGTGTTCTTCTCTTTCAGCGATATTACCACTGAAAATGTTTGAGCTCTGTACCCCTATATGTTGTTCATTTTTAAGATTTACCAGATATCACTGTTTGTATTTTCAAACAATTCATTCTCTCAGAGAATCTATAAAAGACAACTCACTAGTTTGAGAAATGCAAATATCTGACTGTACATAATAATCTAGTTATGCATTTAAATGGTTATTTGTCAAATATGGTCACAAAGAACACATGAATACTGTGCATTCCCAGACTGTTAAACACATTTCTAAGATGGACTATTTTACTTCATTACCACATTAAGCTGATAACACAGCATCCACCATGATATCGCTGTACAGTGTTTTACAGCGGTGGTTGACCTTTTCAGCTGTGACCTTTTAACATATACTGCATTCTATCGGAGGTGCGCACATGTGTGTGTATATTGACCGATATTTACAGGGCTTAACAAATCCCAGAAACCAGGAGAAAACTCCTGGCTCCTAACTTTTTAAATTT
This sequence comes from Pelodytes ibericus, assembly GCA_036172795.1. Lineage (NCBI taxonomy): Eukaryota > Metazoa > Chordata > Amphibia > Anura > Pelodytidae > Pelodytes > Pelodytes ibericus. The sequence goes on from CM069859.1 coordinate 189,235,092, forward strand.
TTGTTCATTTGAAATTTAAGGAAGTACCACATCCCTAACGCAAAAATTACTAGGCTGGCTCCTGAGTTGGTCTGTTTGGCTCTTAAAGTGCACACATATTTGTCACGCCCTGGATATCTATGTTATCTAATACAGACATACATACCCACACACACACTACAATCTCTTCGATGTGAGTAAATGCACGCACATATACATCTATGAAGCCAAGAAACAAAATATCCGGTCCCATATCATTGCATAATCACATGTTCACATTTCTACATTATTCATAAATATGATGTCGTAGTTCTCCTACATGAGCAAAGAGTTGTAGATGTGTTCGAACTTATTTGCAAAAATAAAACGTATATTTTAAAGGAAACGCTATGGTGCCATTTATCACAAGATTTAAAAAAAATGTATCTTAGGAAGTGTGTTTTAGTCAGACAGATTGGTTTAACTTATAATAAACAGAAATGAAGAAAAATAGAGATGTTATTCAACCCCCTGAATCTGTGAAACAGGTTTGCATGGTTAAATCGAGTGAATCAAGGGCAGAGACTTCATATTCTGAAGTTACAAAATAAAAAAAGTAAACCGAGTAAATACTAGCGAGACATAATAAAGTATAAATGTACTAAAAGATAATAACAAAAACGTACTTCTTCAATCTGAAAATGTTTAAGAAAAAAATTGGAAATAAAACAATCACTACAAGTTATGCTTCATTCAGAATTATAGTAGTATTTGTAAAAGCAGGCCATAGTACTACATTTAATCATAATAAATCATGAATAGTTTCTAAACATGATAGACATGTTCACTCTTGAAGCTGAAGATAAAATTCTGAAATTCTCACATCAGAAGAAATTGCCCTCATCAGGTCACATTTCAAACACATTTTGTATGGCCACCTTAAATTACGGTTTGTTTTTCGCAATATAACCAGGCCTAATTATGGCCTGCTCCATTATACGTCAGCTTGTTAAAGAAGAAAGAATTTTTTAATGAAATTAATGATCGATGTATACAAGTTGCTTCATATTTTGCCTTTACATTATGGACAAATATTTTTCTATAGCAGTGATAACCAACTTTTTCCACATATCGAGGACGCATCTTGAAATTAAAATTTGACGTTTCAAAGACTGAAATAATCATGGCAAATTCAACAAACACTATTAGTATCTGTGCTCTAAAGTTGCACTGTCCCCCACTATAATAATAATTACTCTTATCAACCAAAAGTGAACTAGAATATACCTCTGTCCTCCAATACTTTAATGCACTGTTCTGAATTAACAGGAAAGCGAAGAATATAGGACTAAGTTTTAGCTTAATGGATTCAATGGTTGAAATTAAATAAAACAAAAAAAAAAAATACTAAAGAGTGCAATTGAAAAATATCTGTACACAGAGCTGGTCAGAGGTTCAAGAAATTACATGTACAAAAATATACTTACACTGAAATGGCTATACATTGTATTTAAAAAGAAATCAAAAACTGTGCAAAAGTATAGCAGTGTCAAATTACAAAAAAGCAGTTTACTATCCTACTACAGGACAATAATGTGTATTGCCTTGTTTGGTGCTCATGTGAATTTACACAATGCTTCCATTATTTGTGTGTGTATATACATATGCTCTCTATCAGTTTGTGTGTATATTTAAACTGCTATAAAAACAAAGGGATTTTGGCTATAATTAGAAGACTTGAAAAATGATGTTTTGACTGTAACTCAACCTACATTAAAAAAAATTTGGGTACAAGAAACACATTCATCCTGTGAGCACTGTCAATATTTATAAAGCCTATTTTGTTAATTAAAACAAATACAAATTCAATATGTTATTTCTGCATGGTGGATAAATCATGCAAGTTCAGCTTACTTTGTTTAATAACGGTTGCTGAGCTGGCATCACAGTATTATACTGGAGTTGATTCAGACAGGATGGCTGAGGTTCCGGTAGGCACTGATACATAGAGACAGCACCAGAGTAGCAAGACTGTGGGGTCATCAGAACGGTCTGTGCATTTAATCCACAATCCTGGATTTCAGGGTTCTGTGGTAAACATTCCAGGAAGCCATCCACATTTGAAGATGTAGGGTACGATGGCCCTTCCACATTACCAAGGTTGTAGTCCATCTGTGTAAGGTTGGATGGTAGTGGCACCATGGGCAGTGGCTCCTGGTAAGGCAAATATTCCTGCTTGCATGGATAAGGTGCACTGTTGAGTTCGGGTTTGTAAAAATCTTGTGCTACACTGTTCATACTTGAAATATATTGCTCTGGCTGCTGCTCTTGGTAAGGGAGAGGGACACTGCCCACAGTCCAGTTTGTGAGCAAGCCGTTGACTTGCATGTGTTTCATTTTTTGACACAGCTGGCGTGACGTTGTTTGGTTTGACTGTGGCTGATGCAGTTGGGGAGCATCCAAGGACTCTTGTGTCATACTACATGGTCCCGGTACACAAGGCATTTGCTGAAGATTGTTTACAAACATGCAGTCTGACTTCCTATTTAAAGAATCTTGAACATAAGTCAGAATTTCGTCGGCCACATCAATATCACTAATATCCGGATATTCAAATTCATTCCTGAAAAATGCGTCATCGTGTTGGATCATCTCCAAATCGTCAAAATCAATGCCAAGGCTTCTCATGACGTTGTACAGCTCGTTGTTTTTGCTCTCTAGAAACATGTCTACCTGTTCAGAAGTGTGCGGTACGTTTTTCACCTGGGAACAGGGTCCTTCTTCTTGTTTCATGATATTAGCCACTTGTATACAGTTTTCTTGCCAACCACTTGTAAAGTTATTGCTTGGTTCACTTCGGGAATCTGTATATAAGGCGTCAAAAGTAAAGGTGTTTGAAGCAGGAGGACAAACGTACACCGCCTCGTCCTGTCTCAGCATGGCGCCCAGAAGAGAGGCGGGATTTACGGGTGTCTCTTTTATTGCAGCTTTGGCAGAAACAATGTCTTTGACTGAAGTAATCTTGGATTTATTTTGCGATGGGTCTATAATGTCCTGGAGAGGAAAGGAAGGCTCGTACAACACTGCTTCACCAGTCGCAAAAACGAAAGGCAGCTGTGAGCTTCGCTTCCGTAGATGCTCTGCTCCTTCTTCCTCTCTGAAAAAACAAGATGTATATATTAAAGAGGTATTCCTGAAAGACAAGGATCACATGGATGAATAGTTGATAAAGTCCTCTTTATTGACAATTGACTGTAACTTGTATTGACAAAATCTATTATGCCGACACCATGTGCTCAGGTCCGCAACTAGACTTGCTTTTAACAATATTTTACGTTCAATGTTTATATACTTTATCATAATTAATATTTTTTGTCACTCGTGCTATCTAATATTTAATAACCAGAGTAGCTAAACCATAGGAGTGCTGAAAGACAACTCAATAACCACAATTACTTGTTGACGATGTTACTTGGGTACTGCATTCCTATCTCTACCTATTTTGTATACATAGAAATAACTGCAAGAAAATCTAGTATAATATTTACAATCTATTTATCACTGTGGTCTTCTTACAGTTACTATTAATATGACCAATGTGCCTGTGGTTACTCACAGCAGGTGGCAAAAAACCCAACAGCTGCAAATTTCTTCCCCCCCCCCCCCCAGACATAAAAACATTGTGGTTTAAGGCATCAGACACTCACTGAATTTCATACTTTGCCATTATAGATTTGCAACACAAACAGATATCCTATCTTGCAATAGAACCCACAGGTTTGCATCACATTTACATGTAACATAATTGTTCTTTTTTTAGTCTTACCATTAAGCTGATTATTTGACTGAAAGCATATGATACTACGAGTCACTGATCTCTAAGAATACTTCGAAACATCACTTACGTCAGAGGTCTTTGTGTTGCAATTATGTAATCTGGACGGCCATTTTTGTACACAAGGCGGGCATTTGCTTGAACCCAAGTCCATCCATTTTCTTTAGTCAGGAGCCTGAACACTGTCATGCCACTTTCACCAGTCTTGATCACTAATTATAAAAGAAACGGTATATTAGAGTAGAAAACTATCAAATAAAAAAGTAACTTGGACCCAAAGTCAATTTGCCTTTACCATGATAACGGGAGTAACACAAACTATTTCACTTATCCACCAGCCAGTAACTAAACTTGTTTCTGTTTATGTGAAATCATTTATTATCTTTATAACCAAACTTTATGTTCCTTCTTTGATAAAGCTCTTGTCTGATATTATTGTAACTTTTCATGTGTTTTTCCCATGTATCTGGGACACTCCCATAGTAAAGGTTGCCGGGTTGCATCTTTTCCAACTTATCAATATGACATGCTAAAGTTCTGGTGGAACCCAAGTCAGACTCTAAGGAACATTAAGCTAAGACATTTACAATGGTTCGGTGGTCACAAATGATCTTCTTAAAAGGCACTAGGTAGCAAAACCTCAAATATATTGCTCACTTTCACAGATCTTTCTCTTCCATATTTGAAACATGTTGAATACGGTTCACATTAAACATACACAATGGTGATCAGCATTTGTAAAATCGAATGTAAAAGCCAAATCTCTAGCTTTCTCAAATAAAGAGTTCTAAAGTATAAAAAAATGAAAGCGTTTAGTATCAAGTAATGAAGTAATACGCCATCAGTCACAAGGATATAAGCTATGCTCTTTAAGCATCTGACAGCAATACACAATATCTAATTTTGGGTAGTTCCAGCTAATAGTGTAAGCGTTATGAAATGCATACGAGGGGCCGACGGCAGCTGCGAATTCGGCAGCAGAGTCACTCACTTTGTTGCCAATTCGACCAGCATGAAAAGTATACAAATTTTCATATACTTTTTTTGTGCTGGTCGAATTGGCAACAGACTGAGTGACTCTGCTGCCGAATTCGCAGCTGCCATCGGCCCCTTGTATGCCTTTCATGTAGTTCCGGGGGTTTGTGTGCTGCCTGTTCAGAGCACACAAACCCTCGGAAATACATTGTGCCGCTGAGTGACAGGTGTGCACCAGGGTGGAAGCACGCCTGTCACTCAGGGGCACGATAAGACCCTGAAAAATACATGCAAGTTTAGCCTCAGACATGCAGCTGCCTTGCCTTCATGGGAAGCAGATAGCCCAGTCGGGTCAGCAACTAGTCTGCTAGTGCTGAGAGAGACCCTCTTTTTTTATATAGGATCAGTAAAGGGGACCATAACTAGGTCTGCACTAGCAGAGAGAGTCAAGTAACTTGAAAGTCAAGTAACTAATCAGAGTAAAATGTAATTTAGGAGTAAGATTTGACCCTGACTTCTTACTCTTACAGTAGATGGTTTTAAAAAATGGACACATACACCTGAAGCTACTATGAGTTTTAGAGCGCTTGCGCATTTATCTGATCTGCAGAGTATGATCAGTGATAACACCTTTCAGAACAAACATTCTGTCCAATACAGATTTTTTTTTTAATTCATCACATGATTTAAGCATGGGGAATTTAAGAAGTACTTAACACAATGAAGTTAAAGGGAAACCTCAAATCTGATAGAAATGTCTTAGGAATAAAACCCTGTGAAAACGTCTTACCTTGCAAAAAAAAAATAATAATGATAAATCACAAAAAAACGCACAAAAACAAATAGAAAGCACTTCGCAAAACCTGACTAGTATAAAATGTCCAAAACGATAAAATATTCATAATAAAATGTAAAAACACAACACAAAAGTAACATTAGGGAAAATAAATGCCGTGGACATTGTTGTTTCACAAGATCAGTAATATAAGTTATGGTAAGTTTTGCACAAACTGAAACATTTGGGTTTTTTAATCTGCAATATGACACAAGCCCTTTTTTGTAGGATCCCCCTTAAAAATGAATAAAACAGTTTTCATTTAATTGATAAGCTTCTGTGTCTTGTTACTTACTTCTCACATGATTCTCTGCACAATAAAGCATATCTGCAGCATGGATAAACTGATATCCAGTCCCTCGGATACACAATTCTGCTTCTGTGTATCCCAGCACCACACTTCCTCTGCAGGATAGAAAGACAATTTCAGGAACAGGAGACCTACAATTTGAAACCAACTCGAGCTTTGTTCCTTAACAAGATGAGGCATGTAGTATATTTAAGCTGTACGTTACAAACCTTATCACACTGAAAGGAGGATAAGGAAATACAGTATATAAAAATTATTTGGGGGGCATTTTTTTTTTTACTAAAAAGGGTCTCTGTAAGATAGGGGGTCAAGACAAACATTTTCAGGTGTTACAATGCCAACATGGACAATGCATCCTATGACAAAGGGAACTGCATCTTTAATGAAGAGCATGAGAAGCAATAGGTTTAGAAAAACACCACCTGTTAAAAAAGCAGCCGACAATAAAAAAAAACCTGTGACATCAAAGTGCACTAACTACATTTAAAACGGACATGTTCATACATGAAGACTGCATTGTACTTACTTTGTATCGCAACCAATGGGCGTGAAGTCCAGCTTGTGCTTTGTTCTGAAGATGAAGTTTTTGGTTCGGATTTCCAGGATAGATGGAGATTGCAGAGGAGTCGCCAATGCAAAGAGTGCAAGCTGAGGGGGGATTACTGACCCATCCTTCCCTTTCTTATTCTGACCATGAAGAAACTTCAAACGTCCTTGAAAATTCATAGCCTGAGAAGTAAGTATAAATAATAATATAATGTATAAATAACATTATGTTGTAAAGGAATTGGTGCCAGGGAGGTTTACAAAATGCCCATTTATTTACCAAGGAGAGCACTGTACAGATTTATTCCAAACATATCCATTAATTCAAGGACAACTAACGCTTTTTTTTTTTTTTTTTAACCTTGCTTCCTAAAAGGAAGGAAGGGTTAAACAAATAGTGTCCAATCCTTCAAACGCCTTTAAGGAGACACATGCGAGTTTAGTCATTACTCTGCCTCAGAGATGAGGCAGAGCAGGTCAGGAGGCTGATGCTTGCTGACAGCGCACGCACATCCAGTGGGGCTTTACCAGAGGATAATTTGGTATTAAAAGTACATGCCAGTTTATGCTCACACTAGGGGCAATACATTTTTTAAAAATGTCCTGTAAAGGACAACTAAACATTTGTTTGCACTTGTACGTCTAACATAGCAGCACAAGTGCAAAAAAAAGTTTAGTTGTCCTTTAAAGCTGTGGTCCCCAACCCCTGGACCAGCACTGGTCTGTGGCCTCTGTTCAGCAGGGCCGTGTGCTGTGAGGGAAGCGTTCTGCGCTCCCCTCTAGCCGGTTACTTTATGAAGCATGGCCGAGGTATGTAATTGTGACTGTCTGTGTATGTGTGTATGTCTCTGTATGTATGTATGTATGTATGTATGTGTGTATGTCTCTGTATGTATGTATGTATGTATGTATGTATGTATGTGTGTGTCTCTGTATGTATGTCTCTGTATGTATGTATGTATGTATGTATGTATGTCTCTGTATGTATGTATGTGTGTATGTCTCTGTATGTATGTGTGTGTGTGTGTGTATGTATGTATGTATGTATGTATGTATGTATGTATGTATGTATGGTCCCCCCCTGCCCTTCAATGGAAACAGTCACCGGTGCCAAAAAGGTTGGGGACCACTGCTTTAAAGGACATTTCTAAAACATGAATCTTGCAAGACAAAAATGCAACCATGTCTGTATAAGTACCAAGGAACTATATATTGTTTTAAAATTTTAAAAAAAGTGCATTTCACACACATTAGAATCATGTACCACATACAGAAACTAAGCAAGTGGAAAAAGAATATTTTAAAAGAATATTGCAAGGGATAGCTTTCTGAATCTACCAACACCAGACCGGAGAGGTTTCTCTTCTAGACAATAGATTGTGCTCTAAATAAACAAAACTTATTGAATAGTAACATCACTTTTGCACAAAGATACTAACATTGAAGGTGTCATGGCAAAATAATCACATACCAGAAATCCAGAGGAATTATCCAGAAGGCATCGTAATCTGCATACGAAATTTCTTTCCATGAAAGATGAATTCTCTGGAGGAAGTTGTTCCGGTTTGTAGCAAGTTGTTACCATTGAGATGTCATTATCATCTGAAGACAAAATGGAGGCAAGACTTTAATTATAGAAGTACTCTCTCCCCATATAGTTTGCCGATTTGGTTCAAAAGCTTGTGCATGAGTCAAAGTTGAAAAAATGGGCAGAGAAAGCCAAAGGACAGCTGGAGCATGGGAATAATTGAGTCTGAGACTATCACCAAGCAACACCCACTTTATCTACCACTACATAGTGTGTCGATTATCAAAGTGCCTAGTCTGCCTTACAGAAAATATATCACTTAAAAAGCTTGTTAAGGTGGTAGTTGTGGTCCAAAAATGGATGGGCTCCAAAAAATGCACATGAGACAGAGCAGCTAATATACAGTTTAAAATAGAAAAACTGTGTAAATAAAAAGAAAAATATAGTTAGACTTTTATCTACAGGTAACTACACTACAGAACATTTGTGAGCTACTTTAATTGTACTGACAACGTTATTTAAGTAAGCCTTTTCTTTTCTTTTTTTATTAAAAAAATCATTTGTATTGTACTTCATTATGGCAGTGTCTTTTCCTCCACATGTATGCAATGGATATATGCACTGCGAAGTAACAACTACATTTACAAGAGGATCCATAGTGTTATTTGTTCCCTGCAAACTTCTGGGGATCCCCTCTTCTATCTATACAGAGAGCAGTATATTGCTCCTCACTGTGTGAGTACAATTCTCATCATCCACCAAAGTTGTGAAAGATTTGTTTAAACAGAGAGCACTATCGTTTTTCTTCAGTTTTATTTTTTGGGTACTTCCAAAATTATTGAGATCTCCAATCAAAAACCCATGTGTGTTATTTTCACAGAACAATTTATTTCCACTTAATATATTCACACCTGCGCTCCTTTCTTTCTTCTTTTTTACTATTAAAACATGTTATAAACACATGCTGGGGCTTACCATGTGGTCTCTGGGTAGAGTCTGATGCCTCTGTTGGGTCCAAAGCCCAGTGGAGCTGACGCTGAAATTCAGGTCTATCCTCTGTATGAATAAGCTCAAATACGCTTTGGTGAATTACATCAGACTAGTGTTGGAAAAGAATAAAAATAAAAAAAATAAAAACACAGGTTAGCTGTGGAAAATTATGAAATTATAACAAATCAAACTGTATTCCTCCCCCCAAAAAAGAAAGAAAAAGATGATCAAAAATCAATCTATTTTTAGGTTGAGTATCGCTTATCAGAAGATCCAAAAACCAAAAATGTTTTCGGATTCTGATGAGGGATTCTATCCTCCCTGGCGTCCGGTGGTGAAGCACCTTTGCTTCACCTTCCAGGGTGCTGTAAATGAGAAGCCAGGACTCATGGGAGATGTAGTTCCTAATATGTTGCGTCAGGAGGACTTCGGACTACACACGGCGGACAGATAATCTCGGTAGCAGCGAGTAAAGGAATAGATTATATTTAAAAGAAGAAGAACTACCACAACTAGAGGACATAGTCTAAAATTAGAGGGGTAACGATTTAAAAGTAATATCAGGAAGTATTACTTTACTGAGAGGGTAGTGGATGTATGGAATAGCCTTCCAGTGGTAGCGGTAAACACATTCAAGGATTTTAAGCATGCGTGGGATAGGCACAAGACTATCCTAGATATAAGATATGGAACTGGGGACTAATAAAAGTATTTAGAAAATTGGGCAGACTAGATGGACTGAATGGTTCTTAACTGCCGACACATTCTATGTTTCTAGGTTTTACATTGAATTGAATTTAGCTAATGTAGATAATTTTTAGGGCTGGTCCTGCCGAAATGATCTATCATCTGTAAATATCCGTTATCCAGTCCTGAGCTATTCGGATAAGGGACACTCAACCTGTAATAAAATTACTGATCTTAAAGGACTAAACTTCTTGGTCAGCAATGCAATTCAGATGCCATATTCAGCCCCTATAGAGCGAAAGGGGCAGGAAATAAAGAATTAAAGATCTGTATTAAAAAAGGGGACAGAGCACAAAGCAATTTTACTAGATTTCTGCTAAATGGGCCAGTTACAAAGAGCAGTTTCACACCTTAAAATAGTCATGCAGGCAAAAATACACTGAAAAATACCCATCCAAATAAACACAAAAACAAAACCTCTTAATTCTTCAAATTGGAACAGGTGGCTTTTTCCTGTTCTCCAAAATTCACCCTTTTCAGTGTTACAGTGGGTGGTATGGACTAGCCCTCAATCAACTAGGCCATAAAGTACAAACCAACATAACTTTGCAATGTAATTTAGCAATCTTCGCATCTTCCCAATGTAAACAAACTGTATGAATCACAGAAGTAAACCCAGAAAACTAGTGGGCTGAGTTTAATGAAAGATGGAAATTTAGAAATATGTGTTGCTAACACTGGTAATATTTAGGGATTTGGTAAATATACTAAATGCCTGTTTACCTTTCCTTACTGCTGATTGCTTTTAGTTCAATTTGTGTTTATTTAATTAGCATTTCTTGGTTTTATTTGCAGTTTGCCCTTTACAAGCTATAATTCACGAGATAAACGTGATACCGTTGGTATTTATTTAGCCAATCCCTATTAAGCTTGGATATTTTTCAGAGATTTATTTATTTCCTGTTCAAGATAAAATCACAGAGGCAATTTGTCTCTAACAGGGTTTTACAGAGCAGCCTCTTTGCAAAACACACTTAACCATTGTGCCTTTGCCCTGGACTAACATTTCAACTGTTGTAAAACGACGAAAGGGTTTAAAACCGTTTCTACCTAATCATGTACAACACACAATAGAAATAGTACATTTCTGTCATATTTCTCCTTCTACCGACATGTTCTAATATAGCTGAACATTAAGAAAAAAACTTGTCTGTTTTGCTTGGCCTGAAAAGTCACCATGTGTGCCAGCTGATACAGAGGAAATACCAAAGCAATCAAAGTCATAGTATTTAATTAGAACTTCACACGCAACTTTTCAAAGCCTGGACATCATGCTGGAGAATACAATCACCGAAAATTCTTAAAGGTATATGTAAACTTTGTCTTACGGTAGAGAACTAATATTTTAAAATCTTTTGGGCCTGGTCTGCTTTGTTTGATTTTACAAACCTCTTGCACACTCATAAAAAAAAAAGAAAGAAAAACCACTGAGGAACATTTGGGCATTTTAGTCTCTCCTGATTTTCAGCCATGTGATAGGTTAGACACAGAGTTGCATTAAGAATGATGTACATAGGCGTGTTCTGGCGTTTTGAAATAATCTGCGCATTTCTGAGGAAACAGACTTGTTATGTACTTACAGAACAGTCTACCTATGTGGCACCTTGCTTTATCCTTGCAATCTTTCTGTGGCACCACTTACAATATAGATCATATCAAAAGAACATTCCCAGTTTCCAAAGCGCACAGAATAGAGACCGGACAATTTATGGTTCCCATTATGGCACTAGCCATATTGTGACATCAATTACATTTCCAGGGTGCAAGTTTTACATTTTCAGTAGAAAGTCTCCATGGTAAAGCTAATTTTTAGGAATAAATTTGCAGTTAGCAGTGAAAGGAATGAGGTCTTGTTTTAAGATTATGTTTGTCAGCATATGGTGAAGATTTCATTTTTACAAACCATTGACTAGAAAACTATTTTATAGGTGCAGCTTTCCTATAATATAAAAGCAGGACTCATGTCAAAAGACCTTGAGTGCATATAGAACAATTTGGCTCCACTGTTAGATTCACTTGAGTTATAGCTATGGGTAGGTAGCTATTCACTAAAAGTGCGGTGATCTGCAAAAATCAAGCAATAGTGGGGGAGTAAGCTTAATTTATTTATGCTGTAATGTTTTTATTACATGTGAAACCTACTTATTTTTACTTATTTACAGTTTTCCTGTAGACATGTAATGTTCATTGCTCCCTTCCAATAAAATTCTGCTGTTTGCCATTTTTGTGGAATCAACACCTCTCTGTTGAGCTGTTTCAAGTGCCTAAAAAAAAAAATTCAGCTTGCCTGCCTTTCTAACAGCTATTGATGCACAATTTTTGCTGTTCACTTGTCAATTCACATTTTAGTGACTAGACTCCATGTTTTTGTTACTAACCGCTTAAAAGAATAAGTATAGTTATGAAAATAATCAAAACTGACCACACAGAGTTTAGAATTAATATGTGGAGAAGGACTGATATTAGGTCAATTCTTAACATGTATAATAAATAACAACTTTAATATAAGATATTGGATGTGGTTTATTGTAGCACTTTCCTACAAAAATTACATAGTTACTAGAATTTCTTTTATGCATGGACAATTATACATACTTGCTGAAAACCCAGATAATCTTGGATGGTGGAAGAAGAAAAGAAGACAAGCCCATCTGCGGCAACCACCAAAACAAATCCATTTAAAGCCTGAAAAACAAAAAAATATATATTGGATTTGCACACATTTAAAAAAAGAAAGTCTGAATTCATAGCAAATTTAAACATGTTCATGCTATATTTGGTTACAAATCAGGAACTTCAAAAGGACGGCAGTTTACATTTATAAATCCAGTTATTTTTTCCAACATTTTGATAAATTTAATAATTACAATACCTTACATCAAAAAGAACAGTCCTTTGTACACATCTATGGTTCGCTGGAATGTTGATTATAGCACTATGTATAACTAGGTTTTCAGAGGTGTATTAATACAGAGTTGAGGGAGAAAGACTGCCTTGGGCGACAGATATGTGGGGGCGCCATTGGGTGCACCCGGGATGCAGTAACATACCGATGCATGGTAAGTGCAATGATAATAAATAACCTTTTAGAAAGATGAAAGTGTCGGGATGAAGGAGGTTTCGCAGATGCATCCGATGGCACACGCAAACCAGGCTTGTCCAACGGAAAAGATTGCGGCAGTAAAAATGGTGGGGTTGGGGGGGGGGAGTACCACCCTGAGAGCCTAAAACGGTAGGCATATTACAGAGATTGCTTTTACTTTACTTACATTTAATATAACCCCCCCCCCCCCCCCACACAATTTTTGTTGGCATTTGCGTGAATGAAATCTTCCAATCCTCACGGCAAAACTGTGCATATAGGTGACTTTACGGCCAATTGAGAGACATTTATTAAATCTGGTAAGCGCTTCAGAATAAGAATGCATGTAATAGATTTAATATATAGACACATTTACTGCCATTTAAACTCAGTATATGATGAGGTTTAATGCTTTGGAGCTCTGTAACACACTACATGTAAAATTGAGTTAATAGAAAATAATGACAGAAAAGTAGCAAAGTAGGAAAAAATAGGGACATATGGGAGGCATGCTTTATGCAGCAAGATCCACCTGAACCAAAAATGAAGTTGGAGTGTGCTTTACAGTGTTACAAAAGAAACATCTTCATCAATAAAGAGATTATATTCAAAATTATGCTATTTCAGTCTTGGGGATGGAAAGAAAATTCCAGTATTTGAGCTTAAGTAATAGCATATGCTTGGGATACTTTTAAATGCATTCTTAAGCAGTGAGGTACGATTTAGTTTGTTAATAACTGTGCCAGTTGGCATACAGTACTATAGTATGGATTGTTCTATGCTTGGGATCATATTCTAAAGAGATCATTAACCATTGAATAATGTAGCTTATGGGTTTCTGTGCTTCCTAAATAGACCCACAACCAAAAATGGAGCAAACAAACCAAGAAGAACCAGGAAGCGAGCTATACATAGCTTTTACTATACATAGCAATGGAGGCTCTTCTACCAAGTAAAAATCTAGAGGACTTCCAAATTTAACTGCTATACATCTGTCCATATATACATGTATTACTATTTTTTTCTTATTTGGCAATGCCACATCAAGTTAAACTTGTGCAATAAGCAACGTCCACCTTTTTTTTTTCCTTCTAAACGTCCCCCTATCTGCCTTACAGCCGAGCACATCCGGTGGGGATCCTGGCGAGCACTGACTGTGTCAGCGTGTGCACAGCCAATAAGAGCAGTGGCTCACACTGCTAGTCTGATTAGGGATTGCAGTTGTGCTAGTGCAGAGAAAGATCTTCGTTTTTACATGGGATCAGCAGAGGGGACCTAGTTACTGCGAGGTTGGGCGCCTTTTAAAAAAACAAACAAAAAAAAAAACAATGGAACTATGAGAAAGTGCAGAGGAGGGCTACAAAACTAATTAGGGGAATGGAAAGTTTTAGTGATGAAGAAAGGCTGGGAAAGATAAATCTGTACACGCTAGAGAAACAGCGGCTTAGAGGTGATATGATGTTATGTAAATATGTACAGGGCCCATACAAAGGGCTTTCTAAATACCTGTTCAATTACAGAACGGTACAAAGGACAAGAGGTCACCCGCTAAGACTTGAAGAAAGGAGATTTAGGCTGCGACAGCGGAAGGGATTTTTTTACAGTAAGGACAATTAAGATATAGAATTCACTGCCTGAAGAAGTGGTTCTAGCAAATACTTTAGATGCCTTTAAAAGCGGGCTGGATCGTTTTATAATGAGCCAGAGCATAGAGGGCTATGCATGTTAGTATAGGCATTTTTATTTAGTGCTTGTTGATCCAAAGAGAAATCTGATTCGAGTCGAGAAAGAATTTTTCTTTCCCCACGGAAAGCATTATTCAAAATTTCTGAAGGGGTTTTTATTTGCCTTGTTTTGGATCAGCAGCGGTAAACATAGGATAGGAAAAGGGTTGAACGTGATGGATGCAAGTCTTTTTTCAACCTAAACTACTATGTAACTCTCTTCCTTTTTGGTCCACTCTGTTGATCCACTTTGAAAACGAGGGTCTCTCTGCACTGCATTCAGACCCGGATCAGACAAGCGGGAGAGCCCCCACCTGGGCAGCGTGCCAGCCTCCCCACCTGTTCTGCCTCAGCTGTGAAGCAGAGCCGAGAGTAAATCCACATGTGTCTCTAAAGATGGACTTCGGTTTTACTTGGTGCGAGAGGATAATTTAAAAAAAAAGTGTAAACAATGTTTATGTTTAATTCACATTTCTTTAATATGCATTCGTACTTTCTTTGTTCAGGCTGGAGTGGTTGACATAACTCCTGAATGCTCGGATAGATCACATCTCTCTTAACGGTCAGTAATTGAGAACCACCAATCAAATACACCGTCTGGACTAAAAGATTATAATATGGTGGAAACGACCTCTGTCATTAAAGGCTGTAAATATTTTATGGATTTACATGATGACTGAGGTAAAGTTTATAGCCCTCTCCTTCATATTATACATGCATACATTTGTTGGAATGGGAATTAAATGCTTTTCTCACACTGAATGCTGCCAGACACAAAAGACTTATTTATAGGAAATGTTTTGAGGTGTAAAGGTGTTAACAGTAAACTATTGTGAGATGTTGGCATAGTGACTACTGATTTAATAATTGGTCTCATCTTACAATAGCCTAATGCTTTGGTTTCTCCGTATCTGCTGATCCTTTTATAACAAGGAAAAAAAAGCCTGCAGCGACCCTACAAAACAGTGTGGGTCAGTTAAAAAAAAAACAACCAAAATCTCCTGCTTTTAAATATATGTATTGAACTAATGTAAAACTTAGAAAAACGATAAAAGGAAGTAGATGTTAATGGCATTGTATAAAAAAAAAAAAATGAAAGGTGATATTTTTTAAAGTACTTTATCACCTAAACATTGCATATACTGTAAATAGAGACTAAAAAATGATTAAAAATATCTATTCATTGTTTTAGCAAATTTGCAAGAAAATGCAAGAAAATGTGTATTAAATGCATCTGTGGTGTTTCATTCTTATGACATCACCTGTAGCTTGATATGCGAACACATATTGAAAATCAATTCATCAAGCTGCAGGTGATGTCATAAGAAGGAGACTCCACATTGGGAGTTTCTATGTTTTTTTTTTTATGCAAACCACGCTGCTGTGTACAATGCACTTATCCCCATTGCACAGACACAGTGCTTAACCAATTATTTCCAACGGATATACTGGGGATGCAAATTCTGGGTGTCTAGCTGTACGCTCCGAATTTTCAAACTCAGGATAGTGGATGGGACATGTCTAAAACAGACCTGCAAGTCCATATGGAAAATAATAGACTGAGTGGTCCTTTAATCTCGCTTATAATCAGTATCTTGTACATTAGGTATACATTAAATATTGAATATTTAAAAAATGTCTATATTTGGTAAGCAAAACCATGTGTATTTTAATTTTGTCAAATCTAGTATAGTTTAGTTCTGAAAAGGAAAATAATCTTCATTTCTACTGACCTAGTTTGCTGAAAGTAAGGGATGAAGTAATATTTGCTTGTTAAATAGTAGACAACACGGCACCTTAGTGATAAGTCACAAAAAGTCAATTTATCTGAAATTATATGGCAACATGGCCTATGCCTTGTTGATAACAAAACAAGTATAATTTGGCAGGATGTCTAAATGTTCAGATTAACTTCCAGTAAGAGGCTTTAACAGAAGCCAAAATATGCTAGGCAGTTTAACTGTTCTATTTCTGTCAAACAAAAAATGATTGTAGTAATGCCACAAAATATAAAAAAGTGTTACACTGTTTTTAAGCAGATGATCAAGTACAAAAATCAGTGAGAACCATTTAAACTTTAGTAACCCAAAAACATATTTTTCATATCGCTGTACTGGTAAAAGAAAAAGTTCTACAAAGACAAACATCCGGCAAAGATCTTCAAATGAACTCTACCTTAATACTAAAGTGAAACGGTAGAGAATAAAAAATGATCTATGTGCTATGTAAGCAGAATTGCAAGCATAAGCAAAATATGTTTTCAATCTGTCTGTGGTGTCCCCTATTTATGACATCACCATGTGGTTTGCTATGGAAATTGCCAAAAAAGATCCACCATCTGGTGATAGCCGGCTCCACTCGTTGGCAATAAATATCTTATTGATAATAGTAATAGGTTTGTGGATGCACCATACGCTGATTAGGCAACAGTAATCAGAAACTATGAATAATGGGGACTCCACACACCGTATATCAATAAAGTGATTTAATGCTTTATTTAATATAGGTTATGCTATAAATGTGGAATATAAACAAGTATAAAAACTGATCTACACATTTTGTTAGCAGAGTCGCATGAAAATACATAAAATAAGAGAAAAATGTGTTTTAAGTGTGTCTGTGGTGTCTCCTCTTGTGCATTCTTGTGGACATGTATGCAAATTACACATTTTCCATTAAAAGTAGTTAATTTCCATAGCAAACGAAGAATAATGGGCACTCTACACTCCATATATCAATAAAGTGATTTAATGCATATAGATCCGATCAAAAGAAATCACAGTGTGCGAGAAAGGAGACCACGCCTATGGGTAAGTGTAGCAATACGTGTAAGGCGTGGTCTCCTTTACCGGAGAGGCGTATGTATGTATGCATGTACGGTACCTGTGTGTGTGTGTGTGTGTGTGTAAGTATGCATGCATGTACTGTATCTGTGTGTGAGTATATTTGTGTGCATACATGTATTGTGTGTGTGCGCGTGTGTGTATATATGTACTTAATGTGTGTGAATATAGGCTTGTGTTGGTGCGAGTTTTCTTTATTCCTTTCTGAGTTAAATATGTGGTGTTGGCATATTAATAGTTGAGCTCTGCAACTTGGATTCATGCATAAAATTGGGCACTCGGGCCCAAAAAGGTTCGCCATCACAGTCCAGGGCATTCATGTCTCCTGTTGTCAACCACCCAATCATCTCATATAGTTAAAATTAATATATCTTCTAGTGCAGGGGCGTCCAACGTGCGGCCCGCCTGGCAGCGAGATGCGACCCGCATGAGCTCAGCAGCGGTAGCCGCACCTCCAACTGTTGGTCCGTGCGGAAGGAGCGTTAGGGAACAAAGTTCCCTACACATAGCTCCTCACGCCTATGCGCACAACCCCTCCTCTAACCTGCGCATGAAGTCAGCGCAAGGGTCAGAGGGGGGGGGGGGGGGGGGAGAAGCGGACCAGCAGCGTGTACTTGAAAACGGGAGGAGGGGTTTGAAGATCTCAGCCCCAAAAAAAGAAAACGGTGCAGTTGCGCAGATACTGGGTGTATGTAAGAGTGACTGTATGTAAGTGTGTGTGTTAGTGTAAGTGTGGATCTGTATGTAAGTAAGAGTGTGTCAGTGTAACTGTGTGCAAGGGTGGATCTGTGTGGAGGAGGGGTCTGAATATCTCAGCCCTGTTCAAAAAAGATAAAAAGAAAGAAAAACTGTGTGTTTGTGCAGGTACTGTATGTATGCAAGTGTACATGCAAGTGTGACTGTATGCAAGTGTGTGTGTCAGTGTGACTGTATGCAAGTGTGTGCAAGTGTGTGTGTCAGTGTAACTGTGTGCAAGTGTTTGTGTCAGTGTAACTGTGTGCAAGTGTGTGTCAGTGTGACTGTGTGTCAGTGTGACTGTGTGCAAGTGTGTGTCAGTGTGACTGTGTGCGTCAGTGTGACTGTATGCAAGTGTGTGTGTCAGTGTAACTGTGTGCAAGTGTGTATGTGTCAGTGTAACTGTATGGAGGAGGGGTCTGAAGATCTCATCCCCGTTCAAAAACAAAAACAAAGAAAAAATGTGTGGTTGGGCAGGTACTGTGTGTATGCAAGTGTGACTGTATGTAAGTGTGTGTGTGTGTGACTGTATGTAAGTGTGTGTGTGTGTCAGTTTGACTGTGTGTATATGTGTCAGTGTGACTCGGTATGCATATGTATGTCAGTGTGACTGTATTTGTGTATGTGTGTGTGTGTGTATTTGTGTATGTATGTGTATTTGTGTACAAGTGATGTGGCTGTATGCATGTATTTGTGTGAATGTGTGTATTTAATGAAGTTTTTTTTTTATTGCTGTGCAGTCTGTGATACACTCACATGCTGCACATTACTGTTTATTTATATATATATATATATATATATA
Source organism: Pelodytes ibericus (assembly GCA_036172795.1). Taxonomy (NCBI): domain Eukaryota; kingdom Metazoa; phylum Chordata; class Amphibia; order Anura; family Pelodytidae; genus Pelodytes; species Pelodytes ibericus. Next base: position 189,254,002 of record CM069859.1, read on the forward strand.
TATATATATATATATATATTTATATAAATTAATTACACACACACACACACACACACACACAGTATATAAATATATACATAACTTTCTTTGATTGAAAAATGAATGCGGCCCATGCTCACATACATTTTTGGTGAAGTGGCCCACCACAGAAAAAACTTGGACACCCATGCTCTAGTGTGTTGATGCCTAACTAGTGGATTGTGGGATGGACGTGGCACTACAGGGTTTCCTGCCTAAAAAAAGCACATAGGTTCTTTTGTATAACCTAATGCAATTAATAATGTTTGAGCCTCAAACCAAAGTTTCTGCATAGTATATAGTTCTTCACATTAGAAGAGTTGAACAACATTGTTCTAATGTATTTTCCAGTGTACTCTTTAGAATGTCTTCTGGCAGCCATTTCTTCTGAATTGCGGATGTATGTTACCCTGTTCATAGTCATCAGGTATCCTTAAAGTTCCCCTTCTATACCTCCGCACTGTGACTTTCTAACTAGAACCTCATGTTCCTTTCCTTGCCTTACCTTGCACTCAGTCATCATCTCTCTATTATCACCACAGAACACACTTTCACCTCATGTTACCTTATGTCCTCTCTTCCAACCATTACTATGGAAGATACTGCAGGGGGCAGAAGGCTGAAACATGAAGCATTACACTGCAGCAGAAGTGATCACGGAGAGAAGCATTAAAATAGGCGTGGGGAACTGTGTTGGTACAAGCAGTGGCAGCAAATTTGGTAAAACAATGATTTATTGCTGCTGGCTGACGTCCAATGCAACTGCTGCCACAGGCCTCAATACTACAGTACTTCCTGTATTTCAGAATGAATTGCACAGACTAAACCATCGCCATTTTCAATGAGAGCTTAATGTTGCACCGTGTAAGGCTTGGATGGACTATATGGGCCGAAATGTTCTGCCAACACATACTATGGGAGCTGTTCCCTAAAAGCGAGGTGCAGGTGAGATTCATTTTTATTGTCATCAACTCAACAGCCCTGTATAATGCATTGATAATTATTTGAAAGATTAGCGGGCCAAATCGAACTCATGCGACAGGAAAAACTCGCCAGTTTTGGTAAACAGTTAAACTGATGACAGGAAATCCTACATTCTAACCCTATAAACCCATGCCACACTCACCATTTAAATTCAGAATGTCAGAAGAGGTTTAAAGAGAAAAAAGAAAATAAAAGTTGACCACAAAATAGTCTATTTTGACATGGAATGTCCAGCTACTTTTGTGTCAGAACCCGCTCTCCGCTAGAGGAGCAGTCGGCATGTCATATGCTGAACGCCAATCGGTCCGCTCATGACACGCCAGCTAAGAAGTCTTCATTAGACTCCTGAAGAAACTTTTCATCAAAGGTGTTTTAATCTCTTTATGAAACTGTGGGTGAAATTTAGTGCCTCTTCAAAGGGTTAAAAAGTATACCAGGTAATTATTAGACACCAGTATGTAATAGGTTATTTAACTTTAGTAGGATAAACAAGAGCGGCATAGTTGCGGTTATGTTTAAAAAAAAAAAAAATTAAAATTACAGTATGCTTTGTACTGGATTCAGATTTTTGCTAATCCTTTCAGGAACAACAGCCATAAATAAAATGTAATGTTATAGATGAAGAGGACTGCTCCTTGTGCTACATCTGTTTGCTATATTAGCTCTTGCTGCAAAATGATTTATATTTTCCGTGCACTGGAGTGTGTGCCATTTTTAATATAATTTGAATAAAATGTTCCAGGCACATCATTTATTTGGGAAACATTCGAAAATTTTAAAGGGTATTGTTTGTTATATTGTCCCATTATAATGGCAAAGGGAAAACCCTCCAGCGTAGACTATTTCTTAAAATTAAATTATGTTTGCAATGCCAAAAGCTGATTTACTTTAATGAGTTACAAATGACAACTATATATTTAGTTACACACAAATCAGAAGGCCAGAGGATTTGTGCTAATATTAAATAATGACTTATTTATCAGTGATGGGGATTGCAAAAAATGTTTGTCTGGACTTGGTTAGGTTAGTAAGCTAAATATTGACATTGCAGATAAAATAAAACTGTGCAGGACATGCCAGTGAAAGATACATCATCATACAGGACTGTTCTCAGGTTACAAAACAGGACAATAATAAAGATGGATGCACTTTCTTAACAAAGCATATAACTATTGCCAAATACAGTAGTGTCATTGCCATCAGGATGCAGATATTATTCTACCTTCCCAGTTTCATATATCCCCAAAATTCTTTTCATATATATCATAGTCATGCAGTGTCACCACCTTTTCTTAAAAAAAAATTATATAATTTCATATAAATCTGCATACCGACATTGGTATTGACTGCATTACATTAACATTGGCCCAATACCTATAATCGATACAGGCACTGGCTTTAGCTATACACATCCAGTCACTTTGATTGGCTGTCACAGTGACCAGATGTGTCAAAAAGGGTCTCCACAGACATGGGTGCCTCGGTCGGTCCTGTGGGCATAGCACGGGCAGATGTCACCAATGGGTTACATAAATATACTTTAATGAAATACAAATAAAGTATATTATTGCACTCTCTTAGCGCAAGAGCCATCTGACCATTCTAAACAACATCTCCCTCCTGACAAAGCTACACAAGCAAAGCATTTCTATTTAAAATGCCTACACTTGATGCAACATTTCGATTAAACAGAAGTTAATTTTGTGTTGACAGGTGTCCTTTAAAGTTGGTTTGTTCACACTTTGCTGTCACAGATAGGTTGTAATAGGACCATGGGTCACATGTTGGATGCCCTTGATCTAATATAATGTAAATAATTATTGATATATAAAAAATACAGAAAATAGAGAAGCAGCAATGGGTCGCCAATGGATGGTGTGGCTTGGGTTACTGAATTTAATATGTTTTAATTTTTGCTTTTGTTTATTGTACATTATATATATATATATATATATATATATATATATATATATATATATATATATATATATAGTGTTAGGACCTACCTATACTAGCATAGTGGTGGGCTAAGCACAATATGGGTGACTAAATCTCAAATTATTATTATTATTTTTTTTTAAGAAGTTTTTAAAGGGACTCTACCACTTAAATAAGATGCAACTAGATCACCTGTGCATGTAAAACAAACACATATATGACATATGCTTCTTTTTCTCTATGTTTGAATTAACTTCATATAAAAGTAAAAATAAAGTTAGGTGTTTATCTCCAGCATCAATTTTGAGAATTTTACCCATGAATCAACAGTCTCCAAAATCTTCCAGCAAGTCTCACTTTACAACTGTGGCCAAAGCCAGCATGATGATGTCATAAGATATACCTCTACTCTCTTACTGGCTCCTGAGTATCATAGTGGTCAAGACTAGCTGGCTGTGTACAACCTTTTTTACTGGTCTTCCAACACAAAGAGAGCAGGAGTAGACTATGAAAACCATAGCTGTATGAGAGGAGTGCTCTGATTTGTGTATGTGTTTGTAAACAGGTCTCAGTAAGTACCTTTTAATGAATGCTTGTTTAGGCGAGTGCTTTTTTTCTCAATTTTAAATATATAATAAAATTTATTTATTTTAAGAAACCTTGGGAACCCCAGTTATATTGCACTGTAAAACTGAATGCAGATAATAACCCACCTGTAACAAAAGTTCCCCTTCCAATAACCGCAGATCTTCTCCCGGCTTTATTGCTCTGCGATTGTCATTAATCCCATTGCCGTCTGTCTTGGATGCCTGTAGTGCAACTGCAAGATAAAAAAAAGTGCAGGATTAACAGTATGCTAAAATACAATGATGATTAGAGCAGCTGCCCATTCATTGTCTATCAACAAACATGTATGACCATTGCATTGTATTAAACACAAGTGTCAAACATCAAGAAATAAAGGTGAATTACTACTTACTGCAACACAGGGAGAAAAGCAGCATGACCGGCGGATTAAACAGTTTGTAAAGAACAACGGTTAGCTCTACCAATTATGAGACTGAAGTGAGATAAATAAGACTTTGCTTAGAGCTGCAATTTTTACTTTAAACTACAGATCTTGTTCAGTTTTGTACTGAGCAAAACCTCACTGTGGTTATATATGTACACACTCCATGAAATCAACGAGACGAAGCGCACACAGAAGGTGGGCTGGATCACTGAGAAAGTGCTTTCATTAGCCACCGCTGTGGAATCAACCTCTGTCTGTATTAGTCAGATGTTTCAAGTGAATGGAAAGAATAGGCTTTGATTGCAGTCAGCTCAGTGTGATTCAAGGAACCGCAGGACACAATTAAAAGCTGATTTGAACTTGAAAATGACCTACCTTTAAGGCATATTAAAGTTCAACATTTATAAAATGTATGCATCTATTACAATGTGAATCTCTGTATTCTAAATAGGTTTCATTTCCTCGCAATATTTGATTTTCAGCTTCTACTAATCCTCCATACTCAGGTCTCAAGCACTTGGCGAGAGCCCAAGGGTGGGGGTCAATATTCAATGTATCAAAATCCGCAGGGTTTGGGATCCAAGGACGCACATTGCAATCTTAGCACGATACTTCTGCTGTACTGTGGAAGTATATAGTGAGATCCTGTGCAATGATGGATCCGCTGGACCACAAAGATTTTGGCGAAATTGTTTTACAGCAGATATCGTTATGACGAGGTTTAGCTGTACTTGTAAGGTGCACATATACTTCACAGAAGTTTGTGCAGAGGGTTTTTTCTACCAGGTGTAAGTTACATATAACAAAATAGCTGGTGGAGGGGGTACTGATTTGCGGTGGATCTTTAAAGACCACTTTTAGGATTGCTAGCTTAATACGACACAAACACACACGAACAAAAACATACAAAGCCATGTATCGTGGAGTATTTAGGTTTTGAGTTTCTCTAGGCCTGATTAAACTCATGCACTCTTAAAGCCTCATCTGTTCTTCTCAAATTGCCCCTAAAAATATTTCCACTGCACCAGAGTGCACCATGGTGACCTAGTGAGGCAGCCTGGATGTCTGTGAAAGACCCCACGAGGCTTATGCCACAACAATGGTAGCGCTGGCTCAGCTGTCGCCCCCTTTAGTCTGCTTTATTCTAACATGCCACATTATGTGCAAAGTATATTTATCAAAAACATTTGCTTAAATGGAAGCCCTCACTGTAACATTAGACAAACCATAAACCCCCTCCCTTTCGGTTTATTTATAGAAACGTTGTATAGGACCACCTCAAGTCAATGGTGTTTTACGAGCAATACAAACAAACATCTTTTCATGGCATGAGATGGGATATAATAACAGGAATGAGATATTTATTTTATAAAGCGACTGCTCTCTAAGTGGTATGAATGGCTTACTGGTAAAAAGACCACACACAATGCTCTGCATCGTCCGAGGTCAGGTATTGTAGAAAGGAAATGATTTCTGATCTACCAATTATTATCTAATCCTGAGTGTCAGTGCTTGATACATTTGAGGAGCAATTTTATCATCATCATATTATTATTATTATTCAAAAGCTTTAATATGTACACTGTCTAGGAGCTTTGTGAAGAGAAATATGTTGAATGAATTATTTTTTATCCTTTTATATTCAGATAGTGATTTAATTATCTCCCTTATATTACAGTCCCTAATGAAATATACATACAATAAGCAGCATTCTATGGAGAAGTTTGAAATAGTAATAGCCTGTGTTTGTAGCACTTTTTAAAAAAATATTATGGGAGGGAAAAAAAAACAACTTTATTTGGGTCATATCATACACAGAACACAGTGAATGGTTCAGTCATGCCTCTGTTTGTAGCACTGGTATGGATTATTCTACAGAGCCTAATTGGCTAAATATTAAACCAGCCCACAGTATCATAAGTCTTCACAATCGCTCCTGAAACATGTGAAGAAGAGGCGGCTTGTAGAAACGACGGACCCTTAATATTGTTGTATCAACACTGTAAATTATTGAAGGCTTTGGGGACTGTAGATGGGTTTAGCAATCCGCTGTGGCTGAAACACCATCCTGCACTCATGAAAACTGTCATTTTGTCTGAAATCAGTTCATACAAATTAAATGGCTATGATTCACTGAGATACGTTCCAGTATATCATACGGATGCATGGTTCTTTTTGGTCATTTAGGGCAATTACAATGCATCTATAGTACAACTTGCTCATTCCCACTATTAGCATTTCTTTAAATCGCACAACAAATGCACTTCTGTCAAAAGGGACAGAGACTAATCTCTGGAACAGTTCTGCACTGTTATAACCCTATTGAGTTCTGGTTATAAATAGACCTGCAGACATCACGGGGTAAATTCACTAAGAATTAACTGAATTAATGTATATCTATCTATCTATATATATATATCTATCTTGCCTAGGTTTCAAATTTAGCCTTATTTTAGTATTTTTATATAACCACAATCTTAACAGTTTTTTAAATTACATTATTATTATTTTTTGTCTTAGCAATATATGTATATGTGTATTAAATACTATAGCATGACTTGGCTCTGGGCCAGTTTAGTCATGCCGGTTACAAAATGGAGGGGGTGGAGGCTTTGTGTCTGTATGAAATCAGTTTAGTCCTCCTTAATAAATAAATGATACGTGCTGTGCAACAAAACTAACACATATTCCATCTATAACACTGTTCAATATGTGTAACTGGTTTGAATGTCTTTGACATAAACACTATAAGGATTGCAGCCATTAACATTTAATTGTTACCTAAAACTGGAAATAAAATGTAAAATAAATGCAAACAGCAGCCATTGTAACACTTTACTGTGTTTTTTTTTATTTTTTATTGAAAAGACAGATTTTAGTGCTGCTTTACTGGTTTTGCAGTTTGTTAAATATTAATAAGAAAGACTTAATCTTGGGAACCCTGTCACCAACTGTGAATATTGCACACTGTGAATAAATGTCAAACACTGAACGGAATATAAATGTAAAACCATGGATTCCACAAGACAATCCCATCCATATGTTTAGCTTTTTAGAATATAGCGCTGGGTAAATGTATTTATTTTCAATTTTGGCAGTAAACCTAAAAATTCAGATTCCTTGCTCTGGACAAATATGATTCATCCCAGAGATTAAACAATTACACCTCCACAACTAATAACAAAAAAAACAAAAACCCAATTCCTCATCTATCAATACAAATAAGAATAGGAGGTCACAATGTTTATAAGGCACATCACTTGTAAAGTACAAACAGCTCAGTGCTGTTTTTGCCATATATCGAATGAAAGTATAAATACATGAATCATTTTTTTTAAGCACTTTTTAATAAACATGACACGCTAATAACAAAGGATAGATTGCCTCTGAAAAAATATCCTATTGAGAGCCGAATGGTTGAGGTTGAATAAATGAATTAAACCGTATCCAATAACCGAACATCAGCAAAATAGTCATACAAACATATAAATCCCACACTAAAAAAAAAAATGATCTCAGATAACAGAAAGTTCCTCATTAATCATATCTTGAAACGGCCATCAGTGCGTGTAGGCAATATAAACAATTGAAAAAAACATATCAGCAATAGTATTATCAAATTTATACTAGTAAAACACATATTATCACCCGAATAACCAGTGTCAAGCATAGGCATCCAACAGAATATTTCAGAGGAATAAGGCTAACCATGCGGGCTACGAAAAGACAGAAGGAGAGAAAAGAAAAGTTATATACGAAAAGGGGAAGAGACAAGAGAGCAGTATAGAAAAAAGTGGGAAACAGGAGAAAGGGATACCACCTAGGATGGAAATACCGCCAGGGCAAGGAAGCACTGCCAAAAAGAGGGGTCTCATGGCTCCACATTTTGTGGCCAGTGTCTACCTCCCGTGGGGGAGGCGACTGTGCCCAGGGTTGGGGGTAGGGGGGACGAAAATGGAAAGAGAAAAAAAAAAAACATACATGGAGAAGAGTGTATACTATGATTATAGTCCGGTATTTTAGGAGTGTCCATCTGGTGGGAATATAACGCTGGGAATCAGATTATGGCGTGATAAAGTGAATCAACAAATAGAGTCCATATAGCGGATAATTAAAAGAATGTGTCCCCAATAAGGAGGTTGCATTTCTGACCCCAACTCCCCAGTATGTAGAAGTGGGTATCATTCCCTGGATCCGTGATCTGGATGTGGCTTAGGTGGGGCCTCGGCAAAGATGTGCACAAGTTCTCAGGTTCACAAGTTCTATATATTGTTTTTATTGCCATAAGAAGGGCTTTCGTTAGATAGCATTATATTCATCATATCTTATAATTTACTACAAAACAAAATTCATAAAATATGATGAACACTTTTTCCAACTTTGACCTAAAAAATATTTAAACAAATACAATCAATAAAAAAAGACCCCGCCTAAATAGTTTCTAAATTTTGTTCCTAGTTTAGAAATATGCTTGTTCCCTTTTTTCCTGCGAGTTATAGGCCAAAAAACAAAAAGTGTTTTTTCCCTACAGTGACCTTTTGACCCAACCTGAACCCTGAATTTAACCCTAATGCTAACCCTTAATTTATTCTAGTTTAAATTTAATTTTAACCCTAACCCTTATGTTAACCCTAATTTAATTGTAACCCTAACTTAATTGTAACCATTATTCTAACCCTAACCCTAGATTTTTAGCTAAGTAAGTCTTTTTTTATTTTTATTTTTTTAACATTGCGATGTTGCCGACTGCCTCTGGGAGCAGTCTAGCAACAGCATCAAAGCAACAGACACTCACTCACAAGAGGGCAGCAGCTATATTGGAGGAGCATAGGCACCAAATTCCGGTGATGCTTTATGCCTTGACTTCGTTTGATCATAGATCGCAAACACAGCTTGTTTAACCGAAGGATGGACTAGGTTCGTCCAATGTCGGCAAGGGGTTAAAAAGCTTTTTATGAGTCTAAGTCTACATATAAATAATATAGATTTTTTTTTTTTGTGCTTATTTGGCCTTTAAGTGAGATGGTGTATACACCTGCCAAATACTCACGGTCCACCAGCTGCTATTTTTATCCTATAGTTTATCAAACGTCTAAATAGGTGCCCTCCATTTTGCAGTCTACATGGAGTGGGAGCTGCCATCTTTTTCACCCTTTGAAGCCTAATCAAACTTAAGGGAAATGCAGCACAGCACCGGTCATTGTACATAACATTCTTTGTGCACACTCGCCCAGTGATGCCATGTACCATATAAAATGGCATCACTACACATATATTTGCTAAGAACACTGCACACAGTGAAGCATCTCCTTGGGGAGAGAGAAATATTACTTATTAAAGATTGCACTAATCATTTTATTGAATGAATTGTTGTACACATCATATAGCACAGTTGTCCATTGTTTTTCCATCGAAGGTAAACTTTAAAAATAAAACCAAAAATTATATGAGAGAGTATCTACTCTTTTGGACACAGAAACTTTGAGGGGCTGAGTGCATGTATTTTTTTCCCCACTAGTAAAAAAAAAATTAAAAAAAATCGATGTTCATTACCCAATTTATAATGGCTAATCACTTCACAAACATGCTTGTATTGGTTAAATTACCCATTACACAGGTTATTTTATGAAATGTATTGAGAGTTTACACAAGGATGGGATTTAGTAATATATTTAAAGTGAGATAAAAGTAAAAAAAAAATGAAGTTATATTTAATTGAAAGATTGCATCAATTATAGGTATTTAAAACAGAAAAGCTTTGAAATACAAATAAAGTACCTTACTGAGTCCTCTTTGCCAAAGATAGCTATAGCGTTATTGTTTAAATTATTGCTATGCTTCAGAGAATTTCCTATATAGCAACATTGTCAGAGTTGTAATATTTGCAACTTTCAATTACAGGTTTATTTGCCTCTCAATTACCTATTCTCCACCAAGAACCACTGTTGTGTCAACAGAGTCCTCAAATGTAAACCTCCCAGGTAAAGTCTAGCAATTCAAAAGGCATCTTAACCATTACTAAGAAAAACAAAATTACATTTGCCTTTTTATCCATTTGCCATAGTCATAGGGCTTATCGTTTATGCCTGGGGATGTTTGTGAATGGGTTTTAGGAGAAGTAAATCATATGTAATAGTGTCAGCCCAGATTTAAAGATAACCTTCAGGACAAGGACATATATTTTAATAAAAATACACACACACAAAAAAAGGGGTTGAACTGTATGTAGTTTGTTAAACATTCACAAAGCTCTGTAAACACCTACCAAGGTGTTTAGTGAGAACCATCAAATCTTATGAGAATACTGGTCCCAGCTTTATTACATGGGTATACATTAGATTCTGTAAAGGACATTTATATTTGACACATAAAAAGTTGTGTTTTTGCAGTGACTAATTGGCAATCGCTTAAAATCCCAAACGGCTTGTAAATAGAAAAAAATCATATGTATTCTGCACGTCTGCTCGTTAGAAGATCTAAAAAGAATGATGATCAGTTAAAGATTGGAAAATACATAAATATCCAAATCTCAGAGAGAGCTGAGATAGCTTTATAGGATGGTAGCTACTCATGAGGGGCATCCCCATTTGTAGCTCACTTGCACCATTACAGAGAAGAGCTGTCCTTTAACATATCAGACTGGTCCCAGACTCCAGGAAAATCCAGACCAAAAATGCAAGTCAATCCTTCTCTGCACGAGGAACACAGCAACCCCAGACTTGCGGATTGTTCTTTCATACGTCTCGTCGGTGTGGTGCGGCTGGTGTCTCTGTGGTGCAGTGACCTAGCCATGGGTCCTTGGTTCACTGCACCTAGATTAGACTGAATACCGTATTTGCTCGATTATAAGACGACCCCCCAAACTTTGGATATTCCATTAGGAAAAAAACTAAAAGCCTGAATATAAGACTACCCTATAGGAAAAAAGTTCAACTTGTATATATTCACATGTAAATTGCTTTTTTAATAAAAAATTATGATATCAAAACATGTATTTCTTGTTTTTATTTCTTTTTATGTGCCTCTGCCCCCCTCCCGTCCCCCTGTCTCTCTGCCCCCCTCCCGTCCCCCTGTCTCTCTGCCCCCCTCCCGTCCCCATGTCTTTTCTGAAAAAAACCTTGTCTTATAATCGAGCAAATCCGGTAGTTATTGATAGGCAATGAAACAAGCATTTCCTTCACTCAGCAAACTGGACAAACCACTATATTCATTCCTGTACATAACTCTTTTGCTCTATTCAAATATAGCTGGGGTTAAAGCTTAAATAAACTTGAGGATGCATGTGCTGTATTTGAACAAAGCTTTCCAAAAAAAGAATAAAGCACAGTGTTTGCTAACATTCAGAACAGCCTCGAAACATTTGACAAAACAGGTTGAATCTTTAGTAGTGTAAACTGCTCTCAAGCCATTTCATAACCAAAAGTCAAAAGTTCAATGTATCTGTTCTAGATTAATCACGCAACCAATGTGTCTTTGCTGTGAGTAATCAGTACATGAATCATAGACACACTATTAAACGTGTTGTTTATGATAACTGAAATAAAAAACAGTAAAAATCATCATCTATAAGGCATAGCCAAATAAATCCTTTACATTTGATTGGTAAAGAGTAGAAATTGAAGAGTAGACACCGGTAGAGAGCGATTAATTCTTATAAGTATAATGTGCAGCATTAGGATATATTGACCTTTACAAAAAGTATATTTTGGGGTGCGGTTACTACTGTTGAGTGAGAGCTCTTCTCCCCATTTATGCCATTTTTCTAAAGCTATAAAGTTTGTGCGGTCATCTGGATATTTCTTTTAGTTTAAAACCATGTACACGCACATTGGATGTCCTGAGTAACTTCTAGAGAGGTACACAGAAACTCATTGTGAATGGGCACAAATGTCCAAGCAGAAGTGCCGCTTTCTTCATTATTTCCAATGAGAACTGCTAAATATACGAAATACTGAGCATACAGCTGTACACTCTGGTAGGTTAGCTACAGTTTTGCAAGCCTGGCCTTTGCACCACATGCATTAAAATCATTGCGTAAAGTGGACCTCATTTATCCAAGATAAATGCACCAAGGCTTTATCTTATTGCATTGTGGTAAACTAGAGAAATCCGTGCCCTTTGTCCCCCCAAGAAAACTGGTTTACTTTGGGAAAAGAGCTTCACACATACTACCATAATGTTTAAGCACAGAGTGTTTAAATACATGACAAACTAAGCCGGGACAATAGTTTTCAATGATACACTGTTCATAAAAGTTTTTAAAGGTATAAGAATGTTTTCTCTTGGGCATTCCCCTGTAAAATATGGCAATATGTAACCGCTTTCACAAAAAAAAACCCCAAAAAACTTGCTAAATCTGGTTAAAAAAAAAAAAAAATGTATACCCCTATTAGTGTCTGCATTTCTTTATATAGCTCATGTTACTTTAAATATTACATTACAGGATATGTGTTTTAATACATCATAGTGATCTCCAGATATCCATGGAACCTTCATGGCCCATGTTGCAAGTTATTTGAGGCTCTTTAAGGGTTTCAAGTCCACACAGTCAACTAACAAATACGGTGTAAAATAGTTTTATTAATCAAAGTTCAGCAAACTGATGTCTAGATTGCAGCTAAAAACTGTTTTTGATTCTTAAATACTTTGTTTAAACGGTAAACAGGATAATAAAATATAATGACCGTGTCACTTTAAGAAAGCATTCAAGTCTTAATAGGTATCTCAATCAACTTGTTATTATCGAGAAAGAAAAGGAAAAAAAAAAACTTGGGCGACAGAGTTCTAAGCCAACTGGTTATTTTATTGTTTGTTAATGATGGCCTCCCTAGTAATGAGAGATTTAAACACTGACTCACAAGCATTTTATATTGTATGAGTGTAATTACAATGCTGTGCTGCAAAGGCTGTGGCCAGAACTGCTAAAATCACTGGTAATTTAGAAGTACAGGGTTAATTATAACAAAATACACCTTTTTTAATAATTGCAAGTTACTCACAATGTTGATGTGTATAAACAACAGACTATTATTGACCATTGCTAACTATTAGGGACAACCAAATCTTCAGTCATAGTGTAGTCAACTACAAACATTCCATTATTATATTACTACCTGGATTCCATCAGCTCCAAACTACTGTCTACCTCTAGATCAGGGCTTGAGAAACTCAAGGAGTCATGGCTCCTACGATCCCTACCGATAACTCTGTGAAAGAACCACTTCCCTGGCTCCTACGATCCCTACTGATAACGCTGTGAAAGAACCACTTCCCTGGCTCCTACGATCCCTACTGATAACGCTGTGAAAGAACCACTTCCCTGGCTCCTACGATCCCTACTGATAACGCTGTGAAAGAACCACTTCCCTGGCTCCTAGGACCCCTACTGATAATCCTGGGGGGAAGGGGGACACAAACACTTTGAAATATTCTAAGCTACAATATTCTAACCCAGATCTCAAGGTTAAGAACAGTCCATGTCTTCATGATTTGTTTAGGAAAATCCGGAAAACCTGGACTGTTGGATGGCGTATAAGGTTACGCACAGGCAACACCTGACTAAAGACCCTTACAGAATTGTTACATGCAAATCATGGAGCTTTACCTTTTACAGAAGTTATTGCTAATGTAGGCTAGCAGATAAAACTGGTTCTTCTACTTTCTGCATCACAGAAAGCTAGGGATTTTGTGGTCTAAACAGCAAACACAGTCTTACTGATTTGGTTTGTGTTTTAGCCAGATGAGCATTTACCCCCGTGACATTAATTTAAGTTATCATTTGGGATACTTTTCTTTTTGTTCTTTTTAAACACTATTAGTTGCTTTTACCCCTGGAATTCTCAATTCAAAATAGGGAACGCTGAGTGGGAGACCAAGCAACATATTTACATATATTAAAATGATTGATGAATACATCAGTTTATATTAAACATTACTGTGGATGAAAAGGGAAGTTCATTTTATTTAAAAAGGTATTATATACAAATAGAATCCACAGCAAGTGGAGTCTAAACACAAATTAAAGCAAACCTTACTGAGAAACACAATTCTCAGCGTGATAAAGCATTGCTTGCCTAGTTCATATTTCAGGATTACTTTGATACAATAACAAAAATACGAATCCGCTTTAAAAAGTTTCTAGTAATGACGGTTATATAGTCGCTTTGGAAAAGGTCAGCACTTGTGAAGGAACAGTCTCGTCAATACAACGATGCAAAAAGCATATTATGTTAAAGCAAGAGGCAAGTGGGAAGAAGTGTGAACAGAACAGAATATTGCACATTACAAAATGGTTTTATCCATTGGAGACAGTGAGCTATCAATCTAGAATGAGGTGTACACACACAAAGCTTTTACGATATACAAAAAATAAATAATATATATATATATATATACACATACATACATACACACACACATTTTATTTATATATATATATATATATATATATATATATATATATATATATACACACACATACACACACTTCTTTTTTTGACAAACATTTTACACAAGAGACTACCATCCTGCAGGTATATACAGGCATACCCTCCTTTAACCTTCACTTTAAATAGACTCTGATATAATTTGAGTGCAAACACGACAACACGACTGTACAGTGCTACTCCTTGTGTGACCACTACAGGCTCGGGTAAGGACCATCCTGTCTATCAAAACATTTGTACTGTAGACTGTATAGTAAAAAAAAGTGACAAAAAAGGGTGAAGCTTCACTTTATATACATTTTACATACATGCTCTGGACCCACTGGGTATGTTAATGTGGCGTATACCTGTATAGGACACAAAATATTATATGTCCGTATGAAAAACTTTTTACACATTTACTAGTAAAAGAATCTGGAATACCAAATCTAATGTTATATAACATATATTTAACCAGTTCAGGCAACTATGCAGCCAAGTTTACATTTATAAGGCTTCCAAAATATATTTCTACTTGCTGTGATGAGGAACAGTAGATTTACTCCTTTAGAGTAATCGGAATACTTACATGGGTCTTGTAAATAAAAATAAAAAAAGTGCATCAAAGCAGAGGATGGAATCTTGTAGACCTGACACAAGCAGTCTGGGTCAAGATGTACTCAATTTTTCATGATAAATATTGTACTACATTTTGCTTCTAAAGAAAATGATGGGGGAGGGGGTAAAAATCTTAGCTCAGCACTAGAAAATACGTCAATGCATTTTCTCTCTTCACAGTAACCGTTCAAGAACTAGAAATACCAAAGTGACCTTGAAAGGTCATCTGGGGTCAAGCATCACTTTAAGGGAAGTTCTATGTTCAGCAATACGTAATAAAAACAAAATATAAACTAGCTGCACTCTGAATCGGCAGTTCTACATACATATAAAAAATATCTTCAGAACATCAGAGATTTCATTGGTCGGGTGCTATAAATAATAGATGCACTGTTCTACTCCACCGAATTCACTCGACCTACATTATATGCAGCAGTTAACCTTGCAAGGTTACACACTAACCTATAGCGTCATAGCATCCCATTCTTTATATAGTGTAGCAGTACATATCCTTTTCTATTTTAGCATCAAAGGACAATTGAAACAAAAACAGCTTCCTTTAAGATCTAACATCACACAATATTAAAACATTTAAAGTACAAAAATTTAAAAGTTTGAGGAAATGGAAAAAATAATGACCATGTTCGGAATGGGGTGCTTTCCCTATCGCATATCCCAAAATTGTAAAGATCCAGCCTGCTTGAGGAACATTTAATCTCCTTTCTTTTTTACCTTAGTATTTGCTGATGCATGCTGTTTTAAGCATGAAATGCTAACAGATGAATACCAAAAAGCAGCATATATCTAAACACTTCCACGGCTTGCTTTAAGAAAGATATAGCATTCCTTCAGGAGATCATTTGCATTATGTTTTTTTTTATTAGACAGTTTGGGTTGGCATTCTGATTTGAAACATGAACAAATATGTTTGTATTTCGGTTTGTACAATAAAACAAAGGACAACCATCACCAAGAAACGAAAAAAGCTTCAGATTAGGTATCTATAATTTATTTTGCTACACACAAACAAACATGTATGTGTTAACTGATGAAGCAACTCTTTTACAAGCTAGTTTATCATTTCATTCAGTGGGTTTTTTTGCCACATGTTGATAACAAATGAAATGTTAACCTTCTGCTGACACAATGCTGACTCAATGTAGCTTTTAGGGCGTGTTTTGAAGTAAGAGAGAAATCCCTGAAGAAATACAGGGCCTCAATGTCCACGGTCAATTTACATAGCATTTCCTGCTTGGGCAGACCCTCACATTTCCAGCATGTCTAAAGATCAGGCACAACAAATAACCAAATGGAATTGGTCAAATTTAAACTTGTCTGGAAATCTGTGGAGAAGATAAGATGCTCCCCATGGAAGCCATGATGCTTCCTTGAGAAGCAACATGGCTGCGGCTGTCGCCAACAGTCTGTCTCTCTCTACTAGTGCAAATAGAGACCTTTGTTTCTGAACGCCACCTTCACTTGGTCCCCTCTCTTTTGGTGGCAAAAGGAAGGTCTCGCTCTGCACCTGCAGAGAGACTGCGAGCCCTGACAGACTCCGATCAGACGGAGAGGGGACGCACACAACCCCTGATTGGCTGAATACATGCGCACAGTTTGAGCGTGTGCAGCAACCAGAGAAGCAGAGCTCAGAGTTAACCCTGTAAAGTTTAGTTGTCCTTTAAAATCCGTGTCCAAATTTTAGGAAATATTTCTCAACTGCTATGGTAATAAAAACAAGGGTTTCCAGCTCATTTGTGCACCAGAAGATACCATAAATTCAATAAAATCTATTTTTAAAGCTTGCTTTAAACAAATAGAAAACACATTCTGCAAATCTGGCAACTGCGTAATACTAGGGACTACATGAGGACAGTTTGTTGGAACATTGTTTTGTTAAACAGCTCCCATGTGAGCCCTTTGACTGTTGCTGGGGGCATCCATTTCAGAAAGGAAGAGGAATTGCCATAGTGAGAGGATTGATTACATTATCTAGAAGTGAAACGTTAACAAAATCTATCAAAAACATGATCATAAATTATTAAGAAGACTACATGGAATGATTTACAGAATAATGACATGGAGTGTACATGTGTAGTGTGACAGTCAGTGGGGCAATCACAGGGGCAATCGCAGGACATGCCAGGCAATGGAGTTGCCAGCTGGACATGCCGGTCATGTCCTATGTTGTGAAGGGGTTAAAAGTGTCTGTGGAGTCTCCAGGTCTGACATCATCTATGGCCTGATATGCAAATTAACTAATGTTCAATGGGAAAGGGTCTACACAACATGTAGATCATTTTCAATTCTCTACATGCACAGTAAAAACCGTGTTTAGGTTAAAATATAAGGACTGTATCACTGTATTTGTGTTTGCGTTTTCTACTGTAAATTGAAATTCGGATTCGGTAAAGAATGTGGGAAGAAAGTATGAAAAAGATGACTGTTTTTGTAAAAGCAGTGCTAAACCTGTCCTTAAGGACCCCCCAATGAACCAGGATTTATTGAACCACACCAGGTGTTATACATTTTCTTATTTAAACACAAGTGGGTAATCCCTAATTCCTGGACCATTGGACAGGTTTAAGGAGCACAGCGTTAAAACATTTAAAAAAAAATTTAAAGCAAGATTATATTGCAAAATGAGCAAATTACACTCTACATAAACCTCTGATTTAGAATGACCACACAAAGTTTGTAGTGCACTTGGTTTTCAAATAAAAGTGAAACTGAAGTTTTGACTGAAGTGAGGTTTTGTTCACACAAAAAAAAGTGTGACAATATGTGAAGGACACTTTAGCGGTCACATCACAGCTATTAGTTATACCTTAAATCGATACGGCATAAAAATAATGAATGAAGTGTGAACATTTGCTTTAATGGTTCAGCAGTTCTTTTACAATACTTTTAATACACTTCCACTTACCTTCCTAGAAGATTAGCATCTGTGTTTAATATAATTTTCCCATCTTATAATACTATAAACCTATATACAGCTTAATTTAACATTTTTCTGGGCTCCAGGGGAATGAGTTGGAGAACTTATAGAATGGCCGTATATATAATGTATTATACGGAGGTGCATAGAAACTACCTCTGGCAGGGACAGTATGGTCATTTTAGCTAATGAGTATATGTGCACTGTGGAGCACATTGCCTTATTCAAAATGAACTCAAATTAGAAAACAATTAGCTGGTACTTTACACAATTATATATAGGCCAACTAAACCACAGACCCCACAACACATATGTGCCTGCCATACCCATACATCCCTGTCTTTGTCAGAGTGAGAAGTCTTTGAGGAGAGCAGTAGGTTAACAGACATGCAGAAAATGAGTCACATATACTGTTATTTCCTGACCCTTGAGATAACCAAAGACCTGTAAATGGAACTGAAGTCAACATGCCCTAACTAGCGTTGACTGTACAAGGAGGAGGAATGTTAAACAAAGCCTTCTCTGTAATAACTTCAATCCTGAAACAAAAAACTCCTTCTAGATGTCGCTCACTGCCACAGTGAAACAACTCATTTTTGTTTGCCTCCATTTTTCATATTTGATGCTTTGTCTGTGAGAATCCCTCTTCCCTGAACACTATGCCAATTGTGAAAGCTAGAAAAAGTGTTGTGCATTGAGGCCGATAACTCCATATTCTTCTTTCCTTCTTTTAAAAGCATTCCCAGGACACAATCCATCAGTGTTTCCGGTTCACTGAACAAAGTGCTCCTACCACATTGTATTCTATGGGTAGTTTAGAACAATGTGATACAATTTCATTTAAAAAAAAAAAAAAACTCTTCAGATATGTTTAAAATCCTCAGGATTTTAGGTTTGATTCCAAAGCAAATTTAAGATTAGCAGTCTTTCAGTCTTCCTCCATAAGAATAGCTCAGGTAACAACTGAATGTAAAAGCCATGTTCAAAACCAATTAACTGGTTTGAGGTTGTAGGAGGCTGCATAGTAATAAAGGAAATCCTAATGTAAGGATCAGGTCACGGCACACTATGAGCTTTTATACCAGGGCTTGACAAACCTAACTGACTTTTAGGAGCCAGCAAAAAAATCTAGGAGCCAGACAACAGCACATACACAAAATCACATGCAGTCACAGTCACAAACATACACATATACAGTCAGTAAGTCACAAACAAACACAAAGTCAGTCAGTCAATCACAAACACATGCAGTCTGTCAGTCACTCATACATACAGTCAGCTTTTTTTATTTTTTTAATCCTAAGCATTTTTTTTTTTTTTAAATCTATCAATGTGTCCCCCCTCACTGCTGCTATACCTCATTGCAGGGAAGGTATTTTCGTTCCACGTGGGTTTGTGCCTCTTACAAAGGCACAGACAATCGTTGTTTCCAGCTCTGCACGAGGGTGCACGAGGGTGCACGAGGGGGCGGAGCAGGAAGTCTGTGTAGCCAGTGCACACTCTGCTCCCTCGCGTGCCGGAGGATTAAAGGGCACCATGCGGGGCTCACGATACCCGGGTGCCAGGTATGATTTCCTGGTCGTCATGGTGACCTGGCGCTCGGGTTTTGTCAAGCCCTGTTTTATACTGTAGCAGTTCAATAAATCTATGCACAATGAGGTATCACAAAAGAATAGAAACTCGCTATCAGGCCCCAGCATTGTAGGAAAAATAAAGCAGTTTAAAAAAATTTAAAAAATTTGTGTCGTTAATTAGCATTCACGTTAGAGTCACGTTATTGCAATCATACATTTACACAACGTTTTTTTTCCCTAAAGGAACTTAAAGTGCTTTAACACAAATTGCATGATATCAAGTTACACCAAGAACTAAACCATACAAAAGTAAAAACACACAGGAAAGGAGACAAGATTAAAAGATTAAACGTGATAATGGCAGAAGGGTTTGAAGATAATGGCTTGTTACTCAGAAGAATGTCAGTGTAAAAAAAAAAAATACACATAAATTTTAAAAAACCCGCTCTACACATGTATACATGCTGTAGTCGATGACAAACATTTAAAAAATATATATATATCAGACATTTTTTTTTCACAAAAGATTCAAACAAAAACCGTTCAAACATAAGGGAAGAGAACTGGATATTAAACTAGTAATCATTACATTTTGTAATTTGTGTAAATACTGTACTTTTAATATTAAATTAACCATTTTACATTTTGGTCACATTAAACAATTTTCAGAATTTTTTTTTGTGTATTTGGCTTTAAAATGGCTATGTAGGTAACCCTATAACTGAAAATTACAGTGTCTCATTTATTTAGTAAATTCAAGTCCATTATCCTCACAGTTTTCAATAGTCAACAATTAAGCAAAATGCAAAGTAATAATGGACATTTATTTTCAAAATGGATCAAGCATTAGTGAGGCTAACTGGTTCTACTGTTCTTGTTTTTTTATAGAGAAACTTTTATACAATATTTGCTTTCATTATAAATCATGCTATTTGGGAAATAAATCTACAGTTGTTTTATTAATGGAGGGAAATTGTACATATGTCCCATACAGCATTACAATGCATATTTCTTAATAGTCTATGGAAGATGACCAGTATCTCTAATCTCAAAACCATATTACATGTCAAATGATACAGTGCTAGAACAATTCTAACACTGTATCATTTGACATTTAATATGGTTTTGAGATTAAAGAAATACTCAAACTGCACACTGGCGATTCCAAAGACACTTATTTTAAAATGTAGCCTCTATTTTCTAAAGTGTGTGATTTTATAAACAGGAAGTGTGGTGCCAGCGTCAGTCACTGCTAGGGTTGCCACCTGGCCGGTATTTTACCAGCAGGCCCGTAAAAAAAAATTGACTTGAAGCCAATGTTAAGTCTATGGAGGCAGTGGCACGGCCGGTATTTTTTTGTAGAAAAGGTGGCAACCCTGGTCACTGCAATACCAGACTGGTACCATCACAGCAGTGATGCTTAATAGAGAAACATTGTACATGTCTCAAAAAGGCAGCTCTGAATGTATTGTAACATTTTGATTTTGTCAAACCTAATAACGAAAAGTATAAGGAAAAGAGAGCAGTGCTGAATCAAAATGGCCAAGCACAAATAGGCTCTGCCCTTCCTATTCCTCTAGACAAGTACTGGCTAGCCCTAGCATTACAGAGGTTTAGGAACTACATATCCCATAATGCTCAGTTAGCCTTATGAATGCACTTGATAAAGGAGAACATTTCAACCCATACATTTCATGACTTTTGTACAGGAATTGAAACTTGGTACCTTCAGGACAGGGATATAAACCAGATCTGCGTTGGTAAATTGAGTAGAGCACAGTTTGCGATTGTAATGGAGAGAAAACAACGTATAGGAATTAGGACAAGTACATTCCTGGCGATTGTAGATTGCGCATAGTTCAATTCACCAAACAGGAAGACTAAATATTAGCCTTACACAACCATTATATTTGCAAACAATTCAGCTAACAAAAATGTAAATGCTGAATTTCATGCCTGCTAAAATGGCCTTTATATTTCCCATTTTTGCAGATCAATGTGAGAAAATACCCTTAGAGTAATAGCTGCATTCATTCACCTAAACCACACTAATAGTTTTAGTGACGGATTAGGTCTCCAATTTAGAACTTACAAATGTCTCCTACAGAGTCAGGGTTTTCAAAGACACAAAAGACATCAATAAGTCAAAACACATTTGTGCAACGATCCCAAATTATTAGTGAATGTTTTACAGACATGCGGTTATGAGGGATGACCCCCAGTCTGTGGTATGGAGGCAAACACTTGGCTGTTTTTTTTTGTTTTGTTTTTTTAAAAAGAGAGGTGGCAAACACCAACTACTATACAAATTGGACACCACAGGAAGCAGCATTCAAATGTTACTAGCAGCAGTTTAGAGTTGGTATTTTAAATACAATGGTATTAAAAACAGGTTCATATTGACCAGGAAACAGATAATAGGCACAATAATATGGTCCACCAGCAGTAACAAATAATATAGGTCATGGTTATAGGTCAGTTACACACTATTTTGGATGAATACACACTATTTTGGATGAATACACACATACTGATGGTGATCCAGAGAGACCTGCTTTCAAGAGATGGTTTGGGGGAAATATGAATGTATATATGTAACCACATACGCAAGTTATAACACATACAAATATACATATATTTTCTTTCATAGTTTTTATGTGTGCCCACTTTTTATATGTATTTTATTTTTAAATGTTAAATTGTGTGACATTGTACTTTACAGTTTCCAGGATATACGTGAAAAGAGAAAATTGAAGAGTTTTTTTATTTTATTTTACCTAATCATTTAAAAAAAAAAAAAAAACACTTTCTACAGTACCACACAAAAATGCGCAGATATTATATTATACATAAACTTAAGCTAGTGCTAGTAAATGACTTACTATATAGTTAAAATAAATGCAACATATTTAATAAAAGAATGGAAAAGGAAAACCTCTCTATTATACACAAGAGAAAGTCCTAGATCAATAAGGCTTGAAGCGTACCACCAAGAAATGAAGCTTTCATTGATAAAATATTTGGACTGCACTTCAAAGCATTTGAAACACCAGCAGTCTGTTTGATAGCTCTCAGCAGGAGAAAGAAAACCAGGTCATATATCCTCTAGGGGCTGTAGCTAGGAGGCAGCTGCTTCAAAAATTAAAATGTGGGTGAGTTGAAGGATATAGATAGAAAAGAGATTCTCAAGCAAGTCCTTCAGTCTTACTTGATCAGCACAGTGCTGCTGCTACAACTACTACATGTATTTCAATAACCCAGAAATGAAACATGGACATATAAAAAATAGAGCGTTTACAAGTTCCAAGCCTTAAGGTTAAGATGTTTGTATTTCAGAGCCAAGCTTTTTATAAACTAAATAACCAATAGTTTGATATTTAAAAGAACATTTAAAAAAAATATGTTTCCAAAGCTTCAACTGAAGTGAACCCGTCGGCAAAGATACTAACACCTACCTCAAAAACCATAAATGAAATTAATTGGTAGTGAAATAAGATAAAACCAATAATTTACAATTTAAAAAACATAATGTTAAAAATGTTTTATCTGAACATCTGTCTTTCAACTCACATTGTAAAATACTGAAAAAAGCATGATATACCATCCACATGACAAACTTTTTGGACCACTAAGGCAGGGTTTAACAAATCCTAAGAGCCAAGGCTCCTAAAATGCCTACTGCTGGCTCCTAACATTTTTGATGGTTGTACATAGGACTCTATGGAAGTAAAATTTTGCAGGCTCCTACAGAAATGTGTCATGGCTTGAAAGAATGAAAGAGTTAAACAACGGCCTTCAACTTATTTCAACTTAGATTAAATGTTTTTCTTTTCAAAAAGATATCTATTGTTACAGGGAGAAGTATAGGCTCCCGTCCAACGCAGATGATTTGAGTGCACATTTAGATTTGACTTTCCTCAGGAATTCACACCCCCACTATTCGCATCCTGTTATTCACATGGCTGTGCTTCAGTTTAAATTAGATTTTTAGCAATAAACCCAGCGCCAACACATGCAGTTACATATTAAATGACAAATGAAACTCTTTTTGTCATATTAACGAATAGCTATGGAAGATGTGCCCTACTGGTGGTGTTTGCATGGTTTTAGTGTTAATGCCAGTCTCCCCAGATAACGAGCTGCTTGGCACCATCACCTTCTAATACAGTTTTACATGGAACTATAAAGCTCCATATTAACATCTGCCAAAAACAATACATATGAAATATCACAATATTGGAAGATATGTTATCTAGACCGATAGTAGACATACTGGTCCACTTAAGATTAATCTTACATTAATCCCAGATCGAATAAATTTGGTTGGGGGAAAACTAACAGAAGGTGCTTTTTGCATAGCATGGAGAAGATCATGCTGAATAGTCACATCTTTCTTTGGGTTGTTACATTTAGAATGCTAAACACCTTCATAAAATAAACATATAAGAATGAATTAAAAAGGGTGATATACACAAAACATGAAAAAATAAAAGCTGTGTCATAAAAATGGAACACCGACGCGTTTCACCACAGGGGCAGAAATATTTTGAAGTACTTTATACAATGATCTCAATTTTTACCACCTACAAAAATTTAGTATTTTTACTTGGTGTTGCACAGCAACCTGAAAAGTCAGTGATCCATTTCATGTATCTTCTTGTCCCTTTTTTCTCTCTCTTCTGCTCTTTACTGCTTCTCTGTTTCCCAACCTTTGTAAGGTGCTAACAATTGAGATCCTTGTATAAAGTACTACAAAATATATACCTACCCTGAAGAAGCCCCTGAGGTTAAACGCGCCGGACGTTCCATTTTTATGTTACCTTTAGCAGGAATAGACGTATTTTTTCATGTTTTGTGGATAAAACTGTTTTTCTTTCATTGTTATAGCTTTTTTTGTGCCTTATTAGTATCACATATTTTATACAAATGAAAAAATGTTTGATACATTTTAACATTTTGTCTATGTCACCTTATTCTTTATTATCCTGTTTCCCTATGAGCTAGCACCCACAGGAGGCTGGGATTTGCTGGCCAACAGAAAGTGAGAAACACATATAAATGTGCCCTACAATCAAAGCGGGAAAGTCTGTGAAACTTGGATCGCTGACTATGAATGAGAGAGAGGGTACAGCTGTAGAATTATCCAATCAGCGTTGAGTGCGTGAGCAGAGCACCGCCTCCAAACGTGCTCAACTAACATTAGATAGCAGCTGTTTTTCTTGCAGCAAAGCCATACAATTTCAAGCATTTTTTAGCCACAGCACAGTCCTTGCTGCATGTGACAGTCTCTTCTGTGATGCAGAGCAATATCTATCTAAATTATAAAGTCTATTACAAAGTACATACACAGATATTCAAGTATATACAAATCATGTGCATATATGTATGCTGGGAAAGAACAATATTTACAGACTTCAGTCACACCAATCATTCCAGGTGCCAGAGAAATGTTTTTTTCCATAGAGATCTATTAAAATATCCCAAATGGTTATTAGTCAGCAGCGGGTACTTGGTTGACCCATGGATCCCTGGCTACTGGAATTTGTCTCTGAGTTCCATACTTACTGGGTACCCAAACTGCAGATGTTTCCCCACAGTTCAACTTTATGCCCCGATCTGGCCGGACTGAGTATTGAATACACCCTTTTAAAGTTTATACAAAGGATACAATTTATTTTGTATTATACATCAAAATAATTGTTTGTTTTGGATTGCATTTAGTTTTGTTGAGTGATCATTTTTTGATAGATTTCTCTATAGACAGGAGATGTGGTGCACCCAATGAGTGCCAAATGCCTGCTTTGCACCATCCCATGTGGGTGTCAAATTGTGTGTTGGATAAATGCCTTCCTAATCACCTGCCTGGCAGCCCAGTTGTGAAGCTCCTTTGCTTCCCCCTCCCGGGCACCGTACATTGTAAGAAATGTAGTTCCCACACCGCTCCGACGGGAGGGAAGGACTACCGTGCACCGACTAATCATCTCAGCAGCACCACTGCCATAAATGATCCACACAACCTGAATGCAAGATGCTCACATTGAATTTAGGTAATATAACACACACACACACACACACACACAGATCTATTGATATCAGTACCTTTTAATGTGAAGTGAGCTTCATTCCTGCAAGCTCATTTTTTTTACATATAGAGTGTTTTCATTGATGACTCATGTTAAAGTAAGTGACCAAGGAGAAATGCATCAATGTGCAACTAATACAGTAAAAAGGCATATGTAGTGTGTATAAAAGAAAGACTGATTTGGTTACACGAAAATGACTAACATTTCCAGAAAAGTTACATTTGTGTCAAACGGAGAACACATATAAACCCATATAAAGACTTCTTAAAAGGCAGTGCTTCTTAACCCTTTAGATACACAGAAGCAGCATTAAAAGGGTATCCCTTGTATAAATACTATTGACTGTAAACACTACTGTTCTCGTAAACATACAATTACATCTAAGCTACTATTCAATATCCAACCAAATTGCCTCCTGGCAAACGGCAAACAGTGCTGTACAAACATCCTCATTTTAGGGCTGTAGAATGGCTGAAGTCCAAAATAATATTAAACAAAGGTACTTGCAATAGCTTGTCAACAGCATTACGTGTCTTTACAGAACAGTAACAGCATGGACAGAAACGTGTCAGGTAGACACCTTTAAAGACATAGTAACAAGATTTGACATGGATGCTGGAGAGGCGTTCATTTATAAGGATGCCTCTGAAATCATTCCCATAATAAATATTTCCTATGCTTGGGAACATCTCTAGTGCCCAAAGCTATCATTTAAAAACTGTAACTTTTATAAAAATGGTATAGGGTTCGGCTAATTTAGTTGCTTTTTGAATTATATTATTTTAATCATAACTTTGTTATTACAATGGAGAGAAACCAAGTGCTAGACTTGTAAAATCTATCCAAGCAGGTATGGCCTGCAAGTCTAAAATACTGGCCAGTGAGGGAGGTCCTGCAGAGAACATGCCTAAAAGTAATATTGGAGTTTGTGGGAGTCCACTGCTATGTCAGTGATATTGTCTAAACCAGGGGTGGGGAGCCTGTGACCATCTAGCTGTTGATGAACTACGTCTCCCATAATGCTCTTTTAGCTAAGAGGCTGGCAGAGGAGTATAAGGAAATGTAGTCCGGCAACATGTGGAGGGCTGTAGGTTCCACACTCCAGGTCTAAACAAAGCAAACCATGACATGTAAAAAGTCAGTAAAAATGGTCACTTTGGTAATGGTTTTATATATAGACATCCCTCCTTCTATAAATCTACAGGTATAAACTGCTGCTTTTTAGAATACTTTTACAGAAATTAACCCCTTAGTGACATGACTTTTTTGGCTTGTCCGACGCTTGGTGACATGGGCTGTTTTAACATTTCTGAGGTGTTTGTGTTTTGCTGTAATTTATTTCTGTCTCATTTAGTATACCCGCACAAACTATATATCGTTTTTATCGTTATAAGAAGGGCTTTCTTTTGATACCATTATTTTGATAATAGCATATAATTTGATGTAAAAAAAATAATAAAATATGGCAAAAAAAATAAAAAAATAATTTTTTATGACTTTTATTTGAAAAATCGTATACTCATGTACAAGAGACAACAAAAAAACACTGCTAAAAAGTTTCTAATATATGTCCTGAGTTCAGAAATAGCCCATGTTTTTATGTTTTTGTGCTTTTTTATTCATGTTACAGGGCCAGAACTATAAGTGGTGCAAAGCTATTTTAAAATCCTTTCTTTCAAAATCACCGATAGTGACATTGTAACACTGATTTCTGTACTAAATCCATGAATGACCCCCAACATGTACATATTTTTGAAAACTAGACAACTCAGGGCATTTAACTTGGGGTATTTTGACACATTTCATGTAGACATTTTACCACCAATCTATGCCAAAGTTTGCAGCAAAAAATCTTTTTTTTTTTAATTTTTCACATATATTGCAATTTAGGTAAACATTACCTTAAAATGTGAAGGGGTATTTCCAAATAACACCTCAATATGTGTTCAGCAACATCTCCTGAGTACAGGGATACCATCCATGCATAGGTTTGTTGGTTTGTTTTGGGGCTAAAAGGCCACATTTAGGGGGTGCGCATTTTGGTTTTCCAACTTGGAATTCTGACATGCAGAAAACTTGTGCCCATGTCCCATTTGGGACATTTTTGAAGCCAGAAAGTGTATTCTACCCCCACAAAACCATATATTTTTTTTAAACTAGACACCCTAGGGTATTTCAAATGGTAGTATTTTAACACTTTTCATACACTAATTCTACCACCAGCCTATGTCAATGTTATGGATAGTAATTTGTTTTTCACATTCATTGTACATCGGGCATGAATTCACAGATCCTATTATGTGTCAGTGCCAAACAACACCTTAATAAGTGTTCAGCAACATCTCCTGAGTACAGGGATACCACCCATGTGTAGGTTAGTTAGATTATTTGGGGGCTAAAAGGCCACGTTTAGGGGGGGTGCATTTCCAACTTGGAATTTTGACATGTAGTCAGCCTGCGCCCATGTTCCATTTGGGACACCTTTGAAGCCTGTCAAAGTATTTTACCCCATAAAACCATATATTTTGGAAAACTAGACATCCTAGGGTATTTAAAATTGTGGTATTTTAACACTTTCCAAGTGCTAATTCTACCACCAAAGGGTTGTCAAAGGGTTGGGATGTCATTTTTTCCCCACACACATTGTAGTTCAGGCAGGAATTTTCAGATTCTGGTATTTGCCACTGCCAACCAACACCTCAATATGTGTTCAGCAACATCTCCTGAGTACAGGGATACCCCCCATGCATAGGTTTGTTGGTTTGTATTGGGTCTAAAATTCCACATTTAGGGGGTGCGCAATTCCAACCTGGAATTTTGACATAAGTGGTATTTTAATACTGTATAGGTACTAATTCTACCACCAGCCTTTGTAAAAGTTTGTGGTAGTACTTTTTTGGGAGTTTTTTTTCCACATGCATTGTACTTCAGGCATGAATTCACAGATTCTGGTATATGTCACTGCCAAACAACAACCCAATATGTGTTCAGCAACATCTCCCGAGTACAGGGATAGCACCCATGCATAGGTTTGTTGGTTTGTTTTTGGCTAGAAGGCAACATTTGTGAGATGCGCATCTCAAAATTCCAACGTGTCCTTTATGGGATATATCTTTGAAGCCAGCCAATGTAATTTACCCCCACCAAACCATATATTTTTTTATCGGTAGACCTCCATCACTCCTTGTGGCAAGGGCTCAGCAGCCACCGATACATCACTAGATGATGTATCAGAAAGCTGAATAGGGTCAAAATAGAACCCTGAGTCCGCGGCCTCAGAATCAGTGCGTAAGCAGTGATCTCGAGCAAAGAAGGGGTTAATAGCTCTTAGAAGAGCCTATCTAGTACTGTAATACATTACAGTACAAAGAAATTAATCCATAAAACAGTGCAGACAGCAAAACATACTGTTGCTGTGCAAGATTACTGCTTACACAGTGATGAATGGCAGGGAAGGGGTTAATACACAGTGAAAGACTTTCATAAAACCTGCCAATTTTATAAAATTTTATTTTATATCACTAATACTGATCTGTCTCTTTCCGTCACAAAAATGTAAGTGAGGAGAGGGAGGCAGATCAATATTTGTGAATATTGATCCGACTAATTTTGATCTGACCAGGGCGAATAGTGAGCTTAATTGAAAAATCACCAAACCGCCTTTGCCACTTATTCGCTGTTACTGATCGCTATGCACTGAGGCAGCTTAAAAAAAAAAAATCTCAAATATTTTTACTTTACATGTAAACCCATAGCGGGTATGTGTAAAAAAAAAAAAAAAAAAAAAATATGCAGACAGATAAAAATTGCTTTGGCATCAATATCATTGCGTAAGCAGTGATCGACGGCAAATAAGGGGTTAATAACTCTTAGAAGAGCCTTTTTAGTACTGTAAGAAATTACAGTACAAAAAAAATTAACCCCTAAAAAATGCACAAACAGCAAAAATAAATGCGCTGATGTGCACGATCACTGCTTATGCAAGATCAGTGGCAGGGAAGGGGTTAAACGCAGGGAATTGCTTTAATACATTTTTTTTTATTGTTTTATTATTTGTGTGTTGTGTATTTATTGTTTTTTTTAACTTTTACTTACTTTTAGAACTTTGATCTGTCTCTCTCCCTCACTAAAAAAAATGTGAGGAGAGGGAGGCAGATCATAACTGGTCAGATCAATATAGAGTTAATATTGATCTGACCAGTCAGTGGGGATGTTCAGCAGAGCATCCCCACTGCCTGTCAGTGTGCCTGGCAGTCACTGATTGCCTCTGTGAAGAGGCAATCGTGTGACAGCCAGAGAGCACAGGAAGCAGGTACTTCCTGCCTCCTGTGCTCTTGCCCTTAGAAGGGCAGCGCCATCTTGGTCACTCAGTGACCAAGATCGTGCATTTTTTTTTT
Organism: Pelodytes ibericus; assembly: GCA_036172795.1. Taxonomy (NCBI): domain Eukaryota; kingdom Metazoa; phylum Chordata; class Amphibia; order Anura; family Pelodytidae; genus Pelodytes; species Pelodytes ibericus. The sequence continues at coordinate 189,283,985 of CM069859.1, forward strand.
GTGTTCCTGATTGCCTCGACTTGCGATGCAATCAGGAACACTTTCTGAGCGTTGGAAGCGAAAATTTCGCTTCCTATGCTCGTTTTTTTAATGCCCGTCGTTTTAAAGGCGCTGTGCCTTTAAAACTGGCATTTCGATCGCTCTCCGGAGCGATCGAAATGCCGACGGGCATTTTTTTTTAGTATTGTACGATGCTTCCACACGGAAGCATCGTTACAATACCATTAGAGCACTGAAAGCGGAAAAACTCCGCTTTCAGTGCTCGTTTTGACACAGGACGGACTAGGTCCGTCCTGTGTCACTAACGCCTCGGCACACAGGACGGACGTAGTCCGTCCTGTGTCGCCAAGGGGTTAAATGACATTTTAGTTTTTTTTAGGCTCCCTGAGCTCTCACATTTCATGATTTCTGCACAAATTCTGTTGGGGAAAATATCACTAGGAAGAAAACCAAAAACCACACAATAAATGGCATTATCATTTCAGAGACTTAGGACGTGTGCACAGCTTCATTAAAGGGACACTCGCCCAAAGGTTTTATTTATTTTGTTTATATTGTATTGTTGATTTCAGATATGTCTTTTGTTTTTCTTATGTGACTGTTCTTAACTAAACAGGTATGATTGGGTGCCGCCATTTTGTGAAATATAGTGTTTTTGGGTGCCACCCCCCAAATGACTTTACAACACAAAATTCTCACTTTGGGTCTGGGGACACAGAACGCAGTCCATAGGTCAGAAGTCTCGACTTCTTACATGCAATTGTGCCACTATTCGTCCCCAGAGACCTCTCAAAACAGAATGTCTATGTAATTTAGATTTTGGATGCTATGAGTAAATATTTACAAGTTAACAGACAATTGCATTCATATTTTACCCATCAAAAATACACATTCATTAGATAAAATGAAGAGTTTTGATACTGTTTGATCAGGTTAATCTCCTCTTTGTCTGTGGAAGGCAGGTAAAAAAAAAAAAAAGTTGTACACAGCCACATAGTCCTGACCCACTATAATACACAAAAGCCAATACACGATAGAAGGAGTGTCTCTTATGACATCATCATGCAGGCTTTGGACACAGTTGTAAAGTGAGACTGGCTGTAAGATTTTGGACGATGTTGCATCATGGGAAATATTCACAAAATGGAGTCAGGAGATAACTACCTAATTTTATTTTTCCTTTTATATGAAGTTAATTCAATCATATAAAAAAAACAGTGGCATATGATTTATATACGTTTTAGTTTTAAATTACCAGGTTATCTAGTTAAGTCTTATGTAAGTGGTAGTGTCCCTTTAATACAGTATTTATCGATTTTTTTATTAAATGCATTAAGTTGTGATCAGTCACCCAATTGGCACCATTGCTTCATTTTTATTTGATTTATGGCACTCTACATTGCTTGCCATCTATGTTATCCAGCTTAAGTTATAGGTTTCCCCAGAGAAGTGAAAAGTGACAAAGTTACAATCTAACAGTGATAGATAATAGTAACAATCAGCAGAAAGACCGTAGGACAGATTTACTAATTTACAAAGAACAAAATCACCGGCTCTGCAACAACTGTAATAGAGGGGAACCGAATACCAAATATGGGTGCACACTGGCTGTCAATCTTCAGGGCAATGGCAGTCATCATAACAAATATCTTTGTGCCTCTTCAATTTTCAAGGCGATAATTTATTGTAAAAAAAAAAAAAAAAAACAGCAAGTCGGGAAGACAAAAACAAACTCTGAAACACACTTTATCACCTTGAAAACTTGAGTGCCACAAAGATATTTATTTTTTTGATGACAGATTTACTAATGCCCAAAATCGCCAATTGTGGTAGATTAACAAGCAAAATTCATTTAATTCCCTCCATTAAATGCATTAATATGTACAATTAAAAAATTGTAAAAAAAACATTGTTTTTTTTTTTTGGGGGGGGGGGGGTTTAAAAGGCTTCATTTCATTGGGCGCATCACCAGAAGAAAGTAGTTGTTTATTTGGTATCTTACCTTCAAAAAAGCCCTTGGCCCTGAGATAGCTAACACTGAGCCTGAGCACAGAAAGCTTGTCAAGTTTGGATATAATATCCTGTGGGAAGGGCAAGAGGCTGGCTAGCCTGTCCAGTTCGGTGTTAAGACGGTCTCTGTGCCTCTTTGATGGGTTGGACTTGATGCCTTCCAGTTGCGCTGGTTTAGCACTGTAAACAAAATACACATGTTAGTTGACAAAATTATACAACTATAAAACTATAATATTGACACGAGATAAATATACTAATGCAAGTAACAGGGCATAGGCTGTACGTGTTTAATATATGTATAATATATGTCATGAAACTACAGGTTGAGTATCCCTTATCTAAAATGCTTGGGGCCAGAAGTATTTTGAATAATAGATAATTTTGGATAATGATCATTTGCACAAATATTGAAATATTTAAGTCTCCCAGCACTCATGAAATACAGTAGTATCGATGCAAATACTGTGTAGAGCAAATAAATCACTTGTACTGTGATGTAACAGCGAGGTGAGGCATCGTTGGAACCTGCCATTGGCCCATTAGACCTGCACACATGCCATTGTATTATCTTTTTTTTGGCATGGTTGGAATTTAAGCATTCGTGGAAAGGCTACATCTCAGCTTAAGTGGGCCGGACACTGAATATACTGCTGTGCACTTGCATTTTGACAGTGTATGTGGAATTTGCAACTAGTGGATAACTGATCACTTTAAATAACAGATTTGTGGGTAAGGGATACGCAACCTGTAACTTCACTGGCTCTCTTTAATTCAGTGACATCCAATAAGGAGGGATTGGAGAGAAAATAGCTGTTATTATAATTAATCTGCAGTTTACATAAGTGCTGAGGGAAAATTACGGATATGACCCATTGGATTCTTATTATTTGCATGACACATTATTTACATAAAAATATATATTTTTTGGAACATTGCAGGTGGAACTTTCCCTTTAAAAGGGACTTTGCCATTGATAAGATAGAAAACAGCTTAAACACGTGTTAACTAACATTTCCAGTAGTATTAAACATTGCCAAGAACATGTTTAACTCCTATTTAAATTTAAAGACACTGTCTGAATTATGATAAAAAAAAAAAAAAAAAAATCCCCGAGCAATTTAGATATCAGATTCAATAAATCCTTAAAAGACAATTCACGATCATACAACAAAGTTTAAGTTTAGATTTCAATCAAAAAAATCCTAAACCATTTTTCTGGTCATGTACTCATTCACTTAATGGAGGTGTTTTTTTTAAAAAAAAAAAACTCAATTCTGGGGCAAAGTGTACAAAACAGCAAGAACATTCCTTTAATTTCCTTGGAAACTGCTCCACTTTTAGAACTTTGTCCCACAATTAACTTTTATAAACCGCTCCCACTGTATCTTCGAAGAGCTTTGGCTTTTCTTCGTAGAGTTCAAGAAATAAACAGTTTGATTTGTTTCGTTATAAATTACTTGCTTTTCACATTCATGAAGCTCCAGTTCTATGAAATCTGATTTCATGATATAAATTTAAAGCATATGCTTACAGTTGAATAAGAAATAAAGAAAAAAGTAGTGTGGCTTTAAGAGAGGAGTATGGTGGGTAGTACTGCTGATCAGATGTTAAGCTCTGAACACTTGCTCTCATTTCACATGTCCGGATAGTCCGGTATGTTAAAGTAGCTGATCAGAGGGTGGCAGAAGACTGCTTTAGATATCTTCTGTTGCTCGAAGGTGCACCCACGTATTTCCCTTTATTACATCTAGATGAAGTAAAGTGAGTGTTCTAGCAAGCTGCTGTGGATGTTGTGACTTACTGGACTTCATTGTAATCAAGGAGGGATGTTATCTTTTCCCCCTTTAATGTATGTCTGACACGCAACTGTGCCACTATTCGTCCCAGGAGACCTCTCAAAACAGAATGTCTATGTAACTTAGATTTTGAACACTACGAGTAAATATTTACAAGTTAACAGACAATTGAAGTCATATTTTACCCATCAAAAATTCACATTCATTAGATAAAATGAAGTGGGTTTTTTTTTTTTTATTTTATGGCCAATATAGGACTCCACCTTATATAAGGGAGAAGCCATTTTATGCACCCTTCGGTCAAATCAGTCTAATCTGACTGAGAGAAGATGGAACAGAGCATAATGAAGTTATGCATAGCGCCAAGCATGGCATCCCTGTGTGTGCGAGTGAGCTTCGAGCCCTATCTCTAGTGTTAGTGCAACAACGGATCTGACAGAAATATTAGCATAAATTCATATTCTAGCTATTTAACAAATACACCATGTCATTTAATAAAGGTCTTTTTAATTAATGATTAAAATATGACTACAGTTACCTTTAATTTAAAGGGACAAATTCACTTTGGTGCAAGATGAAGTTCACTGCTTGTATAATGCATAGTCTTATATCCCTGTGTGATTTGATTCAGGCATTCTGCATAAATCACATGTTTAAAGTTTGACTCAAGCCCTCCCCAGTGATTGTTCTGCATGTTTACTGCAGGTGCGGCAGTACTGATTCTATAGACACTGAGGATATAATGTTTTGTTTCATATAGTCACTTCCTGTCCTCCTCAAATTGAGTCTACTTAGTGGCATATGAGTGACCTTGCTCTTGTACATAGTAGGATCAGTGCAACAGTGTTGTCTGATGACATCACTAGAAAGACAGGATGTTCCATTCATTTTCGAATGGCATTATTCTCATTGGTTCCTGCAGCAAAAAAAAAGGGAAATTACTTTTACTCATCTAGTGTGGGCAGTCCTCGTTTCTTGCAAACTGCTCTAATTTCACAATTCCTTCTAGCTGTAAGTATTTTATATTTTAAGCAACACAAAACTTAAGACATGCATTTTAAAGTACTTTGAAAGCACATTAATATGCATTTTGGGCACTAGACAGTCCCTTTAAAAACAAAATGTCCCCACTATGGCAGAGATATGGACACAAAGCTTTGTAATAGATAGGCTCTGAAACAATTTCAAAATCCTGTAAGTAAACTATCAGACGGCCAAAAACAAATGCAGCAGCCGTGCTGAAAACACTCATCTTACTGTGCCTTACAGGAATAAAATCCCATAATTAGTAAAATAATGCTTCAAATGATATACGCTTATTTCAATTATGAAGATTGAGAACATTTGTAATGGAAGTTGGAACTAAATGCCAAATTCTCAAAGCAAGATAATATTGTTACATAAGGAAATTAGAGACAGAGGTACACTAGGCTGAGGTTCATGTATGGCCTTAGGAAGTTTAACATCATTATAGTAAACAAATACTTCTAACTTGAAAGTTTATAAAAAGTCTGTCAGCAGCTCAACATAAGGGGCCCAGATATGTTCACAAAGTAGAGCTAGTTTTTAAATAGCTATACAAAAATACAAGAACAATGTTTGTTAGTTAAGGTGACAGACAACCTTTAATTAGAAAAAAGAAATTAATTATTCCCTGCAAGCAAGGTTTCAATATCTGTACATCTGTTAAAAATATGCACGCCTATATAGAAATATAGAATGTGTCGGCAGATAAGAACCATTCGGTCCATCTAGTCTGCCCAATTTTTTATTTTTTTTGAGTACTTTTATTAGTCCCCTGTTCCCAGTCTTATAGCTAGGATAGCCTTGTGTCTATCCCACGCATGCTTAAAATCCTTGACTGTGTTTACCTCTACCACTTCTGCTGGCAGGCTATTCCATACATCCACTACCCTCTCAGTACGATGAGAAGACTAGATCTATAACAATATAGGTGGTACGCAGATTGTAAATTTGAGAACAGAGCTCTTTACCCCTCTATCAATTGAGCAACCTTCTTACAACGTGCCATCACTGGGTACACTTTGAAAAATGCTGTATACTGTTAGATCCATCTAGTAATTTACATTTTATCTTGATCAATATTAGTAAGCACAGGAACTCTGAAAAGAAAACTTTTCATATGAATTTGAAAATGAGCTGCCATACATGATCACTTGACCGTTTTATGGAAGTTTATAATACACAACATGCTATAATAGAGGTAAATTAACAGCTTTAGCTTCTGCGTTAAGAAAACAAATGGTAAGAAATCTGGTCACAGTGCTGAACACACCAGGAAGCCAGTAACTTAATAGCACATTATGGGTTTCCAGTTTGGCTATGTCAGCTGGGAGAACAGTGCGGTTCAATACAATTCCTTTACCCAGTATACTTTTTTTCTATGTCTATCCATTTGAATATACAATATGGTAAAGAGCTGCTTCAGTCATCCAATCATGTGATCAATGACACAGCAATGTAGCATGTTATGGATCTTTATGTTTCACTTTTAACTTGGGAGAAAGGGAGGGATATACTCCTCTCCTGTGCAATTGACTGATAAATTGGTGTTTATACAATATTTTGTGAAATCAAAAGGCGGTAGTAAAAAAAGGAGTGATATTTCCATCACTTGGGCATTACATATACACAAACACACAATATCCAACACGTCTCATCTGTGACATATAAAATTATTAGTAAATATAAATGTATCTTCAGTATATTGTGCAGTAATATAAAAATGGCAAAGAATTACAGGCGACATACTTGAATAAAAATTAAGGATGGCCCTGCACAAACAAGCTTATAGCGCCAGTCCTAGCTCAAATAGATTTTCCTGCTAATCTTTCACCTATATATAGGTATATGTAAATGTTCCGGTTAGAACGTGGCGCACCAATGACTCTGACCTCACTTCCGCATTAACACGGAATTTTAGTGAGATCTCTTGGATCGCCATGTAAGTCTCTGGATCCCGATCCCCGTGTTATATCGGTGCTAAACTATATTACACGTCGCCCTGCAGAATCTATAGTTTGTATGTGCTATCCAACCTGAGACAGGCAAAGCATCTAAAAGGTCCATTGAGCATCATTAAATACCGTATTTGCTGTCTTACATTCGAGGTTGTCTTATAATCTGACCTCAAATCGAGGTCAGATTATAAGACTGGGATCCAGGTCCCCCGCAGAGCTGCAGGGGACCTGGATCCCCCTCTCCAACAGCTGGGGAATGTCTGCGGGATGAGCACGACCACTGGGACTTCTATGATAAAGCCGGGTCCTTCCGGCTTCATCATAAAAGTCCCGCCGGTCGTGCCGGGCGGCAGCAGGGGAGGTCTGCGCTCATCGCGCAGACATCCTCCGCTGCCCCGCTAGCCACCAGGAGAATCTGGCAGCTGGGGGATGTCAATGCTGCCCGACACTTCCGGCTGCCCCCACTAGCCACCAGGGAAAGAAACAAGGTGAGGGGGAGGGGGAGGGAGACACACACAGACAAGGGGAGGGAGGGAGTGGGAAGAGAGAAAAGGGGAGGGGGATAGAGAGAGACAAGGGGGGATAGAGAGAGACAAGGGGGGATAGAGAGAGACAAGGGGGGGAAGAGACGAGGGAGGTGAGAAGTTTGGGGGGAGGGAGAGAGAGACAACGCTGGGGGGGGGAGAGAGAGGCCGCATTGGCACATAAAATGAAATTAAAACAAGAAATGCATTTGTATAATATCATTTTTTTTATTAAATATTAAAAAGCAATTTACATATATACAAGTTAAACTTTTTTTCCTATAGGGTAGTCTTATATTCAGGCTTTTAGTTTTTTTCCTAAAAGAATATACAAAGTTTGGGGGGTCGTCTTATAATCGAGCAAATACGGTAAGTCATAAACAAACTCCACATGCCAAAAAAAAACACTTTTAAAAGGTGCTTCTGTTACATTATTTAGACCTCTCACTCAAATGGTACATTTGACACTGAAATACAAAAAGAAAAAACAACCTTTCGGCACACTATTTTTCACTTAATAAATTAAAAGGGTAGATTGTGTCAGTTAATATAAAATGAAGGAATGACAAATAGGATGTGGTTTCAAAAGGATGTACAACAACATGTGACACCTTCAGAGGTCTTGAAGACTGTAAGCAAAGTAACCCTAATGAAATGTTACTTTTCTACCTCATTTTTGTGGGCAAATGCTTATTTTTTGCCACAAGCATGCAGTAGAATTGGGTTAACACACTGAATCTGGCAGGGTCAGATACCAGAAAGTCTAGCTCTTTTCTATTGTAATCTTCTTGTCACCAGCTAAAATTATCATGTCATCAGAAAGCAGACTGTCTGCTGCACTGGGAAGGTAAGGCTGTGCAAAATTGCTGTGTCCTCTGATGCACCACAGTAAACACTGCAGGGTTTATTCACAGATCTGTGAATCATGGCTGTTTTAACATTTTTGCGGTATTTGTGTTTCTGTAATTTTACTCTCTTTCTCATGTAATGTACCCACACATTATATACTGTTATCACCATAAAAGTTTGTATGTTATTTTTATAACATAATTTACTATAAAAAAAACATACAATATTATGAAAAGTTATTAAAAAGCTTTCTAACCTTACCTGAAAAAAACTTTTTATCTAAATAGTTTCTACATTTTGTCCTGAGTTTAGAAAAAGATACGTTTACAAGTTTTTCTATTGTTTTTTGCATGTTATAGGGCAATAAAAATTAGTAGTGTTTTTTTGTTTCCCAACCATTTTCTCATACCTTTTGACCCACAACCCTAATGCTTGCACCAACCATAAACTTACCCCTAACCCTAAATCTAACCCTTGCACTAGCACTAATTTTATTATCATGTGTAACCCTAAGTGGAACTCCAATCCTAAGGTTAAAGGATCTAGGGTTAGTTTTGTCTTTTTTTTCTTCAATGTAATGTTGTGGACTGACTCTAGAGGCAGTCAAGCAATGAAAGTGATTTCTGATCACTTTGGTCCCTCTTGCCAGGTATGGGAAAGCACCATATTGGAGGAGAATATTCTTTTACAATATGGAGCCCGCGATCACTGCGTGGGGTGATCAAGGTTCCCGGGGGAGGGGGCAACTTTCAGTGCCGCATAATACCTTGACATTAAGGCATCATATAAGCAACAGCAGCAAAGCATAGGCATCCACTGTTGATCACTGCCTATGTAGGTTTTAGCACAGGATGTACCAGATACGTCCACTGTCACCAAGTGACATTTTTTGGACGACATACCTGCTCCGCTCAGTGTCGGGAAGGGGAATGTCAGCACAACCTTTTTCAGCTGTGCCACTGGAACATTGGGTGACGATCGCAGATAATGGGCCTGAGTAGATATTCTATTAAATTCAGCCGTTCCCAGCAACAATAGTTATTTAGAGCAGTAACAATGTCTACACTGTATTTCTGACCCATTTCATGTTATTTGAATGGATAAAATGGACAAAAAACTTTGCAAGCGTATAATATTTTAATAAAAACACACCAATAGTTCAAGTAATAAAGAATTTGCTCCGTAAAATGGTTAAAAGCAATTACAGACAAATTATAGAAACACCCAACACATCACTAAAGCAATAAATGACAAAGATAAGTAAAGCCATCACAGAATCACATAAAATGGCATCAATTAAGTGGAACTTCCCTCTGTAGGGACATGACATGTAGTGCAGTTAAAAATGAGATAAATCTGATGCTCCCGCCAGTGAATACAAGAGCATGGAAGGATATATCTCCAAGCATATATCTCGTTGACCCAGATTGCCCTCCATTCAGGAGACCTCCTTGATCATCAGCCAGAATTAGTCAAGCCTCACTGGACACATGCCACTTATGCGGCCTACACCTTCTGCGCAGGCTCTGCATAACAACACTACTCCATGAACTTAGCTGGTCTCCAGGCCCATGAGATTGTTCAAATATTTCTCAATGTTTTGATTGCACAATATACTGGACTATTGTGACTTTTCCATTATAATTTTATCAGTCACCATCTACAAGGTGGGAAGCATGGAATACTTATCCTACTAGAAATCAGACCTGTATTCCTAAAGCCTACCTCTACTGTGGTTAAATTTTCTTAACTGGATTAAGTTGAGTTATGCAGATTGTCTATTGTCTGGAACATTGGATACATTTACTCTCTTTCTCTAGTTTTGCTCATCATGCATGCCTCGCTGAGAAGGTGAATCTATCTGAAGTAGACTATTAGGTACCGTATTTTCCGGCGTATAAGACGACTGGGCGTATAAGACGACCCCCCGACTAAGTCATCTTATAAGCCGGAAAAATCGCATCTATATTTTTAAGTTAAAATATAGAGTTTTCCACCCTCCTCCCCCTTTCCCCAATCCCCAGTACTTACCTATTTTCTGCTCTGTCTCCCGCTGTTAAGCCGGTCCGTGGCTATGAGGGAAGCGTTGTGAACTCCCCTCCAGCCGCGCGGTCAATAAAGTTTTGTTTAAAAAAAAAAAGTTTAAACAGACTTTACTGAAGCCGCGCGGCCTGAGGGGAGCTCACAACGCTTCCCTCACAGCCACGGACCGGCTTAACAGAGCGAGCGGAGACAGAGCAGAAAATAGGTGAGTAAATCCCAGTACCCGGCGTATAAGAAGACCCCCAAACTTTTGAGAAGATTTTCAGGGGTTAAAAAGTTGTCTTATACGCCGGAAAATACGGTATTTATGCCCTGGAATTAGGATACATATACTATATTTCTATTATCCCTTGGCTTCTACAACCCCCTGGACAATTTTTGGAATTTTTAGGTGGGTTTTGTTATTTTTCTCTTGGGGAGTGATTCTTTTTAACTCTTTATTCTCACATTGTGGGCTTTGTATTACATTGACATAATCTGTCCTGTCCGGTCATAACACAAAAATTACATTTTGTCCATTTCTATTATTGATATTCATCATATGTTTTTTTTTTATATATATAATTGTAATGATTTTCCTTTAAGACAGGCACTGCTTTTTCTCAATTCTGTGCAACCATCAGGTTAGAAAGTAAGCCATATACACAAATAAATGTAAGCCACATAAATAAATGTAGTATTAAAATGATCTTTGTTTTTAAAAAATACTTTACAGGCTATAACAAACAATTCAATGAAAAATGGTCTCCCAACAGCTAATGTTTGTGCACTAAAGCTTGCAAATTTGTTTATGCCACATGGTTTATTGTTGCCCCAACAGGCATGTTGCAATAACGCACAGCACTGATGCTACATCTCAAAATGCTAGATGCTAAATAGCAGGATAATAATTATCGTGGCTATAATTACAGGCAGCTTAGCAACGGAAGAGGAAAGTCCCTTGCTACAATATGGGAAAAGAAAAAAGGTATGTGTGCCATGCTTGACACACGCTCAAATACTATGCACATATATAATACCATGCTTACCGAACAGGTCTGAGCAAGCTGCAACTGCAGAGTAGTTGGCGTGCTAATGAATACAATAGATACAAGCAGACTGCCTCTCACAGAATAAAAACTTATGTAACTGGCAACAAGTGTTTAAAGATAGTATAAATTTGGTGGGTTTTGGTTATAAATATGAATTACCCACCACATCAAGGAACACTCAACAGGGGAGAGTGACTTTTCTTTACCCAATATCTAGTGGGCACACAAAGCAGGTAATACTGTCACCAAAACTGATAAGCTTGCCACAGGCTCACGCAAGTGCAGTGCGAATGGCTGCAAAGTGTATGCAAGAAAACAAAAAAAAGCCTGCCTCTCATAGAATAAAAACCTCTCATCTGATATGTTTATACCCTTGCTGCCAAATTCATAAGGTCTGTTTTTATTTTTATTATGTGCAGTGTTGGCGCCAGTGGCCAAACATTTTGTGAATAGCAGATGTCATCCATTTTACCATGGATGCGGTCCAACTGAATTCATATTTTGTACAATCATGTACATATTACACATGCAGGCAACCACAAACATACAAAGATAAATTTGTATTCACACCTACTAAGAATCATAGAAAAACAAATAGTAATTCACATTAATTTATCAAAATGCACTGATATGAACTAAAAAAAAAAAAAAAAAGGGGGGGGGGGTAATTCAAATCAGTTCCATGTAAAGTAATCCATTTTGATTAATTAATCTGAATTGTTAGATTGGGTGATTGTGCCTGTGACTGGGTAGGTTGAGGAGGCACAGATCCCCACCACTGAGACATTTCCTTTACGTTTGTTCTATTTTCAGCATTTAGTGTGGCCATATTTCTATATTTTTACTACATTGCCACAGAGCCTCTCTTTCCACCCTGTTTACTACGGCTACTATGGCAGCCACTATGGGACATTCCAGTCAGAGCATGTTTGAGTTTCTTTTCTATATTGTGCACGGATTATACACAACGAGTTATGTGCAAAGGACTTTACCATCTGTGGATTGCACAGAGCAGGCAGAAGGAGAATACTGGGGAAGGGGGGGAGGGTGACAAGACATATTAATGTGCAAAATAATACTGGCATATGAATGGCAAAATAAAACATGGAGGAGATGGCCAGGTGAGTTCTGGGGAATGGGGGAGGAGGATGTGCCATATTAATTGGCAATCTGGGTGTGGCATATTAATTGGCAATCTGGCTGTGGCATATTAATGGGCAGGCTAATAATGGCATAATGGGAACACTGGCTGTGGCATATTAATGGCCAGGCTAATAGTGGCATAATGGGGAAATTGGCTGTGGCATATTAATGGTCAGGCTAATAATGTCATAATGGGCTGTAGCATATTAATGGTCAGGCAAGTAGTGGCATATTAATGGGCAGTCTAATAGTGGCATATTAATGGGCAGTCCAATAGTGGCATATTAATGGGCAGTCCAATAGTGGCATATTAATGGGCAAATTGGGTGTGGCCAAAGTGATGCTGTGGCATGATCTGTGGGGCAAAATAACATGTACTATTGTGGCATAGTTCTGCAGGTGCAGTTCAGTGGGACAAAGTGACACTGTGGTATGTTCGGGGGGGGGGGGGGAGGCCAAATTGACACTGTGCCATGCCAAATTGTGTGGGTGCAATACGAGTACAAGCCAAGTGATCTGGGTACTGTATGGTGCCATGTTAAGTCCTTTAAGTGCAATGTCGGTGGAGAGGAAGGGAATAAAAATAAGAAATGAACAATTTTTCAATACATATGAAAATAAAAAATAAAAAAATGATATAAGTATAAATGCAAATAGTTACATACATATATGGTGGGGTCCACCTCAAGCTTTTGAAAAGGATGGACATATTTAATATTTTAATGTTTTCTTTTTTGTGGTCAGAAATGTAATATTACATTGCTGAGAGGGTAGCAGATGTTAATACAATAAGGGAGTTTAAGCATTAATGGGATAGGCATAAGTCTATCCTAGATTTAAGATAAGGCCAGGCACTAATTAAAGTATTAGTTTACTAAGAGGGTAGAGGATGCATGGAATAGTCTTCCAGCAGAAGTGGTAGAGGTTAATACAGTGAATGAGTTTCAGCAGGCATGGATAGGCATAATCCTAGATATAAGATAAGTCCAGGGACTAATGAAAGTATTACTTTACTGATAGGGTAGTGAGTACGTGGAATTGCCTTCCAGTAAAAGTGGTAGGTTCATACTAATGTATGATTTATGGTGTACACACAGCTCTCTGACTGAAGCACATCTGCACAAGGTCTTACTATATTTCATGTAAAAGTGATAACATGCACCTGCCTGATGTAGATGTTGTGCTGTGAATGAATCTGTTGTATACCAAGGATGCTGGTAATGTTGGTGGGAACTTGGTGATATAATCCACACTGTGACAATAAGGTGGAGTTAAATTAAGCTAATTATGTGGAGTGGGCGGTGCTTTTGATGGTAGGTGTGGTCCGTTTTCAAGTAAGCAATTGGAAGCTGAGCTGCACAGTGTCGCTGGAAATTTTTTTACAAATGTTGTCAGTTATGTATCAGACAGCCCCCATAAACTAAAACTGAAAGAACAAAAAATATATGGTTCTTTTATTACCTCAGCAGTGCAGACTTGCATGGCACTCAGAAGGCTTTTTATGGATGATTATTATAGACAATGCACCTTTTCTGTTATGAAAATCACCAATCCTTTGGAGAAAAAAAATGTTAATTCTGAAGAAGTCTAAAGGGGAAGTGAGGTAACATCAGGACTGGCATGTAATTGGCTATGAATCAGTAAAAGCAGAAGCCTACCAATGCAAAATGGTGTTGCATGCTTTGGCTAGAAGGGTACAATACTTATGGTAACTGTCCAAGATACAAAGAACAAAATGTGCCCTCAATTAGGTGCTTTAAGGACAGTCAAAACTGGCTCCTATGACCAAGAGTTAACCAAGCGAGAACAGAATTAGACATGAAAAGGCCTAGTTTCAGTAATTTATGGCCTTTGGAGGATAATTTAATTTAATGAGTGTGAAAATCCCCGATACCTCTTTTTCCCGTCTCTCAAATATTGCATGGTAAATTGTAACCATTTTCTTTGCCTGTTATTTTGTTTATACACGAAAAAGGCAGGTTCCACAATATGTCAATAGAAAAAAGACTTCAGGTGTAATATTCTAAATTCCTAATTGGGGGGGGGGGGGGGGGGGGGTATTTTTGTGCAGATCCTGGTCATATTTCCTGTGAATCTAATCTTGTCACCAATATTGTTTGTTTTTGTCAAATTATTTTGACTATTACTATACTAATTCTTCCTAAACACAAACATCATAGTCATAATTTATCTTCATACAATACGTTTTAAGGACTTAAAGAAAAAAAAGGAACTCAACTTCCCCTTTAATTCCCTCGTCCACTCACCAGTCTTCCATTGACACAAGGTTGACCTGACCAGACCTTAGGAACATGCATGTCACATCCACAGGCACAAGTGAACATTTAATGTTAGCTCACACAGAAGTATCAGAGCCCAGAATCTTTCCACAGTGCAAAACAAATCAGCAGCAAATTTGTGTTGTTTCAAGGACAACTCTGATTTGAAAATGTGCATATTCAAAATGCATAGTTCAATAATTATAAAAGAATATCTATTTATGACAAATGGAATATTTGTTTCGTTTTCTCACACACATCAGGTTAGAGCTTCTACTGACCAGTCCACTCATTTCTCTGTAGATGTGAAAGAAAGAAATCAAAGTATCCAAAATGAGAACTATACTTGCAAGGTGCACATACATACTTACACAGCAAGCACTCACAGGTACTTTCCAATCATGTGCACAGTTAGGATTCCCATAAACAGCCATTTGTTGAAATAAATATATATTTATTTATCAGGGTTCCCTGCAGAATGCAGTGCAGCAGGGAGTCAATCCCATAGTAACTACTGTATTTGCTCTACTACAGGCCCCGACTACAGAGCTAGCTATCCTCAAATGTTTTATACATATTTTTATATTTTAAGTGACCCAGTCTTAGCACTGAAATATACAACACGCCAGGAGGAAGCCCACGTGGGGTGAAACGCGTTGTGCGAGATCTCTTTTCTCCCTGTACTGTTTCTTTGGAGCTTTTTTCTGGCTACAATTCGGGACTTTTTACTGTTTTTATATTTAATTGTTATTTGAAGATGCTTATCTCCACTGCTGTGTTCTGCAAAGTTTTGCACCCAATTGGGGAAGACTGCCAGACTGATGAAACTGCACATGTAAGATACTATTGTTCTTTTATTAAAATTTGTATTTTGTGCTATACTCACTTTTTCCTGCATTATTCCTTCCAATTATACCCCCTGGAAAATCGGTTGAGGAGGGAGCAGTGAACACATTCAGCTACTATATTTAATGAGCCCTACAATCTGCCAAGTTTTGTGAGTGCAATTGCATATATTTTCTGCACTTTGTTTTACATTTTGGCTGTATTGTACTATGTATTTTGTCTCTTTTTTTCTAAATATTGTATTGTGAGACATATCTATTTTCAGACCATCAACAAATTAGACAAATATTGTTTTGCTTATTATCTTTGGGGGGGGGGGGGGGGGGGTTGGTTCACTTAGCACACCAACCATTCCATTGCTTTGGGATTTTCTTAACAAAACATTTGTAGCTCAGTTAAGGTTGTAAATATTATAGCGTGGTTCACATTTTTTGATACAATTATTTTGAGTTTGTCTCAATCGCTGGTGCCATTGCAGATCTCTATCAACTGGGAAACGATATGCCTTGCCTTAAATACCAGTAATACCATCACTAATGAACATATAAATAGAACTGGCCCCAGGACAGTACCCTCAAGCACTCTAAAAATCCATGTTAACTACACCATTCTGTGTTCAAAGCTTCATTCAGCTCACACAACTACAAGAATTAATTACAGTTTTTGAACTCCGTGATAACAGTAAAGCAGTTGATATCCCTATCTATATTTTGGGAAGGCATGTAACCCCTTAACTATAAAGTCAGGACATCAAGAAGATTTGTTTGACATGAAAGGAATTAAAGAGGTCAAGGGCAGAGTATTTTTACATTGGGAATTTCAACAACATTTTAATTTCCAGACTACTAATGTCAGACTCACTGACCTTCAGTCACCTGATTTCTAAGTTATTATATTTCTTGCTCTCCAATCATCAATAATTGCTTGTGTCATGAATGACAGCCAACTGTTCATTTTTATAAATCATGTAACTTCATATCACTTCTATTTAAACTCTTGAAAACAAAAGGCATTACATTATAGAAGGATGAAGGCAGCGAGGGTTAATACCTTTTATACCTGCTGCAAATGTCTACTTAAAGAAGCTGACAAATTGTATTACAGAAATGACAATAATTTTGAAAGTTTTAAAGGCTGTTACTTGTATCACCAAGTATAAACACTAATAACTACGCTATTTGAATTGCTACTGCTTTCTAAAATATCAAATAAATGTGTTCAGATTGGTTAATGAAGGTGGTTTCTATGGGATCTGCTTTTTGATTAAATTATTAATTCTACATTGTGCAGGAAACATGTAAAAGTCATGTGTGTCACTGGATCATCTAGCATCCTTCGCTGGACACCTGGTAGAAAAATCCAACATATACTTGCTTTGTTGAGGATCCTATCCAAGAGATCAGGACTTGACACATTTCTGTAGCCTATAGAAGCTAAGAGCTAGAGACCATTGTAAAACAGAAAAAACACAAAACTTAGAGTCATAGCTCCACTTCAAGTATAGTGATCATTTGGGAAACCTTTGCCACCAAGCTCCAGCCAAATCTCAGTAGTCAGGAGTCAGTGTAACTAAAATAAAATGTATTTATTTGTATTCCAAATTTTATTATTTCCAATGTATTCCAAATAAATAATGAACTTTAATATGCAACGGGTAGGTTCTTTTAAAGTTGAAGTGGCTCTTTAAAGTGATAATTGTTACTAAGGATCGGAATATATGCTTTATTGACGAAATATTGTTAGTGCAAGGATTTGCACTTCTACACTGGAACCAGCTTATTTAATTTAGGCGGATTAGATTAAAGCGTTGCCAGGTATTTTTGTTATGGATGTAAAAAAACGTATTAAATGATTTCAAGAAGATCTTAAATGGATGACATTTGCAAATGTCTCCCTACAAAATAACTGGAGAAAAAAAAAGCAGCCGCCAACTTCTCACTATTGAACAATATTCCAGCAGCACAATGAACACAGCAGTGTTTGTGTAGGTCACATTGAATTATTTACCATATCTATTTTTAAAGTAAATTTGAATTAAATAAGGCTCTGTTGACAAGTGTATATTAGTTTTTTCGCAGTCTGCTGAATAAGCCTACCAAGCCATTATTGGAGCAAATAATGTGCAGATGGGTGCTTCCCAAAGACACCTATGGAATTCCATATATAAGCTTAATATAACACTTAATACCATCCAATGTAATATTGGCTTTATAGCAAATAGTATTAAATGCTACATTTCCAACAGAAACAGACCAAGTACAAAACAATAAGTGGACACTGGGGGGGGGGTATATTTTTCAGTTTAAAATTAATAAATACATATTTCAGTGTATACTCCCGTAATGATATCTGCTCAAAATACCTCTGTGGGAAATATGTCACTAGTTTCACATAGTCAGCAGTGCATACATGTACATGCAATCACACATATTGTACATATGGGCAAAAAAAAAAAAGGAGTAGGGAAATTATCCAGTGTATCATAAAATATTTTACGTTTAAAAAAAAAAAAATCAGTGAAGCAAAACCAAATACTCCTACTTTGCTTCACTGCCCTGTCTTTTCAAGCACTGAGCAGCACTGTGAACTGCCATCAGAATACGTTCTGAATAGCTCTATCCCATTGCTTAGGGTGATGAGGGGAAGTCAGGTCAGTGCCCTCTGACTATAGAAAAAGGGAGAAGCCACAGACTGTATGGGGCTTTCTTCCTGATCTTGCCTGTACCATTAAAATGCAACATGCTCAAAACAACCTATTTTAAATTGGAAACCATGTATTTTTTTGTGATATTACTAAGTGACCAATGTAACATACATACTTAAAATAACCACACTTAGAACAGGGCTCGACAAACCCCAGGCGCCAGGTCGCCATAGCGACCAGGAAATTAGACCTGGCGCCTGGGTGCCGTCAGCCTCATGGTCCCCTCGTTGCTGCCAATCCGATTGTTTTTATTTTTATGGAGCGCGGGGAGGTAAAGTCTGTGCCATCCGCACAGACTGCAAGCTCCGCCCCCTCGCGCAACACGTGTCTTAGTGCCGGGTGTCGTCACCTGACATCCTGGCACTCAGCAGGCAGATCAGCTGCAACACGAATGTCCCCCTTCCCTGCAATGAGGTAAAGCGGCAGGGAGGGGGGACACATTAAGAAGAAAACAAGAAAAGACTCTGTGAGGTGGGTGTGTGTTTTTTCTTGTTGTCTTATTGTTATATGTACTTTGCGTTATGCATTTATAAATATAAATGTTACTAAATTTACTTTCCATGGTTTCTTGGTAATAAAAGCTATGTTAACCGTATTATATACTGACGTTTTTTTTTTTTTTTTTTAAATGTCTAAACTACAATGATCCAACTATAAACTAAAAATATTTTATTTGTGCTCTATAGTGCATATTACAGTGAGCACATAGAGTCGAGTATACCTCATAAAGTCAATTATCTGAATATAACATGTCATACCATGCCATCTAAAATATTAATAAAAAGTAAAGCTTTAAATAGGTTTTTTTGTAATTTTAGCTAAATAAAGGAAGGAAGAGAAAAATAGCTTCCAGGTCCTGAACGGTACAACTATTTTAAAGTACATACATACATACATACAATTATTTTAATATGTGATGATAATGCTAAAATATTATAATTTATTTTTTTTGAAGAGCCAATAAATGTCTAAAATACTCAAACTAGAAGCCAGTTATGAATTTGTCTCGAAAAGACTCGAAAAATATAATTACATGCAAGGGTTGAGCTATGCTCAAGATGCTGCTAGACTACAACTCTCAGCGGGTAGATGGAGCCAAAATGCTGGCTTAGCATCATGGGTAATATGCTTTTTTTTTAACCACCATTAATTTAATACCACTTCCTCGCCACCACCAATTTGGCTGCGAGCAGTAAGCGTATTAAGTTCCTATAACCTTCTGACCAAACCTTCCCATCTAAATGTAGCAAGAAGGGTCAAGTATCCAGTTCCAAGTTTGTCTTATTAATCTTTTTCTGCATCAAATTAATGGTGATAAAAATTATTTTTAACAAAAATACATATATTTTTTTATTTTTTAAGCACCATTAATTTAATAGTTTCCTCAACTCAGACTGCACTTTATCACACTATCCTGTCGATAGTATAAGAAAATATTTTTAGCATCTTTGTTTGTACCTGAACAAAATATGAGTAATCTCCCTACTGGGAAACAACATATTTAATACTTAATGCACTTCAAATACTTCACTTAAAAACTAACTTCACTGCAGCGCCACATCCATAAATAGAAAAGCCACGCAGCACACTGCTTCTAGCCTCTCCCAAAACACAATGAAGTGTCATAACTATAAAGCATGACTGCCATCTACAAACATGTTTAAAGGACCTGTAATTAAATTTAATCCAGATAATGAGCTAGAGATAAAAACTCATCTTTCAAACATTCATTCAATTATACAGTCACATAGAGTTGGTTTCTTGGTCCACAAATCTCTCAGCCATAATAGTAGTTTCTAATCTATTTCCTATCCAAGCTCATCTATGGAAAGACTAAAAACAAAGAATAAAGCTGAAATAATGGATCTGCTACCAATCTGACCAGCACAACATACAGATATGTGCTGTCTTTCCTCTTTAGAGGGGTGCAATGTCATGTTTATATTACAAGATCAATTTATAGTGTATCCACAAAACTTATGCAGCTTTAGGTATGTTTTTAACAATTTATCTATTTGCTAGCAAAGTCGCTTTTCAGAGATAAAAGATATATTTTTCCTATTGAAATGCACCTCCCGAAGCACATGTTTAAAAAGCCAAATTAATCATGAAAGCAAACTGGAGTTTGTTATAATCGAATGGTGTTCTATGGACTTTCACAAACCTTGCCATGGACACTTTTAGGGTTTGGACTTGGGTTGAGTACATTACTTCAGAATACAGAAGTAAAGAGAGATATGGGTGTGTGAAAAAAAGTTGGTTTGCATAAGAGATGGGGAATAAAAAAATAATGTATACCAGGAGCCAGGGCTCCTAAAATCTCTATGGAAGTACCATTTCCCTGGCTCCTAAAAAAATAACCAGGCTGGCTCCTGAATTGGTCTGCCTTGCTTCTAAAATCAGTTGTCAAGCACTGTTGTATACACTAAAATGTAGTTTTATCACATTGTATTTCCTTAAGCAATACACTGACATGAACATCTTTTATTCTGGCAGCAAGATACATAGAGCCTAGAAATATTGAGGCTCAGGACGCATGCATATACAGGTTGAGTATCCCTTATCCAAAATGCAGGGGACCAGAAGTATTTTGGATAACAGGTCATTTTGGATAATGGATCATTTTCACCAATATATATATATATATATATATATATATATATATATATATATATATATATATATATATATATATATATATATACACCTCTCAGCACTTATTGAATACAGTAGTAGCAATGCAAATAATGTATAGAGCAAATAAATCCCTTTTACTGTGACGTAGCTGTGATGTGAGGCATAGTTGCGATCCTGCATTTGGTATGTCAGGCGTTGGGGGAATCTGCGCATGCATGGAAAGGCTATATCACATCTTAAGGGGCTGGACACTGAATAAACTGTTGTGCGCTTGTACTCGGACAGGTGTGTGTGAAATTTGCAACTTGTGGCAAAATCCCAAACAAAAATGTTTAGAGAACAGATCATTTTGGATAAGGGATACTCAACTTGTATAAAAGTAAGTCGCACACGTTCAAAAAGAGGCCAAAACTTCACAAATGGACCAAAAAGCTTGTTTATGTGCAGTGATGGCAAATGCTTTAGTGATCATAATGGACCGATTGTATTGCACACAGAGATAAATGTGTTTTTTGTTAAAGGTATCAACATTAGGTATTTAATTAATCAAGGGGACATCTACTGCCTCCCACACGCATGTCAAGGGTAACAGCTTCTTAACCTTGACTGACATGATAGTGCAGACAATCCTAAAACACACAAAGCATTCTTACAAGAGACATGAAGCAGTTTCATTATCCTTCCAAGTTGCATTAAAGCAGATTAGGGCACGCTACGAGTTCCATAGGGCGAGAAGCAACATGATATTTTTCCTCCAGTCTACAAAGGACTTATTATCTAAAGCAGCGAGGATTAACACTTAGAAGAACATAAAATAGACTAAAAGAAGAGGCCATGTTTGGATTGGAGTATTTAACAGAGAGCAGGTCTGTGACTTCCTGTGGATCACAGACACAGAGCATGACCGAGGATCCTCAATAGATAGAGGTGGTATGAGGCGGGGTTGAGGGCTAATTGGAAATGCCCTCTCAGTATTTCCTCTTTTATTATCCACAAACTACAATGAGGTTTAGTAAAATAGATATTACCAGTTTAACCTTTTGATATTTCTCTGGCATCGACAAATATAAAGATCCAAGCCTACAAATTAACGGGACACTTTTTTTCCCCACTTGTGCTTCTAATCAAGAAGCACAAGTGAAACGTCAGTTGTCCCTAGTATGAGGATATACTGGAGTGTACGTTTGATAGTACATGCCAGTTTATCCTCTGACCGATAGCTGCCATGCTTCCTTAGGTCCCGCCTGCTGATCCCATGCTGAAACAAGGGGCTCTCTCTGAGCTAGCAGCGAGAGACCCTTGCATTAGGCTGTCAGAGCTCGCCCCTGCTCCGATTGGCTGTGCGCGGCTGACGTTTGTCAGCACGCGACAACCGGGAACTGCTGTGTCTCGAATGTGAGACACAGCAGATAGTAAACCCGCGTGTATCTATTAAGATGAAGGTAAAGTGCTACTGCAATGCAATGTTAGCATTTAAACAAATGATGAAGAGTGTAGATCTAGATATAACAGGATTGTAAACATCAGACAATTGTTAACTGTAATCCTTATAGTTTTCTTAGAGTTTAAAACAATTACACAGGTTACATTGTGCTTTGCCCTGCCTTATACAGTAAGGCATACCATACATCCCGTGTATGGGGATGAGGTGTTTAAATGCTAAACAGACTGACTTGAGGTGGACAACTCTCCAAAAGACCCTACCCTAATGTTAGCATGTTGTAAACCTTGTATAACCAAGCGGCGCACTGTCACTCTCTCACTTGCTATGTTCTGCTTGGGGGGGCGAGGACTGGTAGGCTTCTGTCTGAATATCAAAAAATTTTTAAAAAAGTGTTTTATGACTTTCATCCAGCAGAGATTTTAATACAAATGTCAGATGTGAGCCATGCTGTTGACATGCCTATTTACAGCAAGTAGTCAGACATGATTTAAATGGCTTTCCTTGGCAGAGTGCTAAACCCTAAGTGATGTATTATGAAAATAACATTCCTAAAACTCCCAATTTTATGAAACTTTTAAAGTTGAATGGCATACAAACAAATACATCATGGTACAACCCCTTAAACCCGTTCAGCACAATGCCTGTACGTATATGACCTCCCAATGCATTGGTGACCATCCCTGCTGCTTTTTCACTTCTGCAGGCATCATCACCGCTTTCCTGGAAGCTTCAAAAGTCAGGCTATCCAAGAAAGCAAAAAAAAATTGCCATCGGACCACCCATGGAGTGGTTTAAAGTGATAGGTCAGTGACAGCACTAACCTGTTAATCATGCCCCCTCACCCCATGAAAATCAAGAGAGGAGTGAGCCGTGCTGCCTCTGATGGAAGCAAAGCTTCGAACGTTCAGAGAAGGGACTGTGTTACCCTGCAATAGCGGAGACTGGCCTCAGCCATGAAAATAAGGATTCTGATAAGTCTAGGGGCTTATCACAATCCATAAAAAAAAAAATTAGGGAGAGTGGTGAAAAGAGTGAATACATCCTAGCTGCCATAACAGTTAGGCAGACCTGGATCAAACATTATTTTTTGTATTTAATCATTGTGATCACAAGCAATAAATGCAAAAAAAAAATCAATAAAATGAAACAATACTGTGTGAAAACTGATTGTCAAATTACTCCCTCTCTCTTACAGACACACTTTGATCTTGCACATGGTTTATCATGTAAACAGGTATGGATTAAAACTAGAAGCTGGAAGTGAACGGAAAGTTTCCAATAATTACTTAGTGAAAATATCTCTCACAAACATGTACTCTTTCACACACACAAAAGGTGTATGTTTGATGTTTAGCTTACATATTTGCTTTCCAAATAAACAAGAAACAGATGAGTAGAGGGAGAGGATACAAGATTGGAAAATAGAATCCATCCACAATGGAAAGAAAATCTAAAAGTAGTTCACATAAAACAGTATTTAGTGAGAATCCAGAAAATAAAACTGATCTATACTCCATGCTAGCTAAATTCCCAGCAGATAAGCACGTATCACATCACACAGGGAATAGGCCTTGCATCTTATCAGCTTTAAAGATTGTTTTAATGTGCATTTTAGTTTACAGAAATTCCCAAAGAGCCCTGTCTGGCTAATGGACTTTACATTCATTCTGAGCACCAGCTGTTTAATGCCACTTAGTTGACATTTATACTTTAAAAAGTTTTCTAAAAGTTACAGAAGGTTAGTTGATGGATAACCTTGGCATTGCAGATGTTTGGGAAGTGCATATCCCATGATTCTCAGACAACCTTAAAGGACAACGAAACTTTTTTTGACTCCGTAATTAACTTGTGAACGTATTTATTTATTTTTATTTTTTTTGTGGAGGTGCGGGGACTTGCTCAATACTTTATTTAATAAATATAGTCCCCAGGCCTTGCTAATCACTCTAAGAATGTTACATTTGAATTGCATTGCTGACAATTGTGACGGCAATGCAATTCTGAAGCTACCCGAATGGTGAACTGTGAGCGCGCACGCATGTGGCTTTTTCCACCCTAGAATCATGGGAAATGTAGTTCCTAGTGATTCTGCTTTGGTTTAAAAGCCACATCCGGCATGCAAGCGCACAGTTCACCATCTGGCATCTTACAGAATTGCGTTCCCGACACAGGCTATGTCAGAAATGTAATTCAGATGCCACATTCGGCCCCTTGGTTAATCAAGTAAATAAAGTACTCCCCCACCCCCCAACAAAAAAATTCACTTAATTTAAATATTGCCAAGGTTAGCCATTTTTAATGGTTACTAACCATATTTGACAGCAAGCCAAGCAGGTGTAATGGCTGGACATGTTTAGCCCTTTTCAGAAATATTAATAGAATTTTATGTAGCTTGCTCCAAAATGTTTTAGGAGCCAGACAGAAGTTTCGGACGGCATGGTTCCCTAATTTCTAAGGTTTTCAGCTAATTTTCAAACCCACCTTGTGAGGATAAAGAAAGAAAACAATATACAAAATAAAATATTTCATAATCTAGCACATAGATTTTCGTTAACAGTTCTAAGGTTTTTTTATTTATTTTTTTAAGAATTCAGTGGGAGTACATTCATGCTTTTCCTTCACTAGGTTTACAGACAAAGCAATCTTTCTCACCAAGAAAAGAAAAAACGGTGCTAAACTTCCCATTTGAAGTCGATATGCATTTATCAAGATGAGAGTTCGGATTGAGCACCAATCAGAAAACCTCCACAAGCATGAAACCCCAAAGTAACTAACGCTTGTAATTATAGAAGTTATCATTCTAAAATGTCTTCTCCATAAGAGGGAAGCAAATTTCTGTTTATGGCAGAAATGTTTTAAAAAAATATGGGACAGAACGACTTTAAGAAGACCAGTACATTTCTTACACCTTGAGAATTAGAACCCATAAACTGAAAAGGGCTATTAATTACACAGTGTTGCAATGTTCTGGACACTTGCAGAATGGTTATAACAAAAAAATACAGGTAAATACAGGTAAACAGACGTTAAGACACACTAGGTGCAGAGCTCCCTGCCAACACATAAGTAATTAGACTAGGGACTCATAAAATCTCTGTTGCTGGCTCCTTTTTATTAAACTAGATCTCCATGGATGTACCACATCCCTGGCTCCTAAAATAGCTAGGCTGGCTCCTGAATCGACTCTGAAAGTCAGAGTATAATTTAAGTCGTGTATTAGATCCAAACCACAGTACAGGACCATCACAAAGGGAGGTTTTGGAAAATGTGACTGCACATGTATCCCTTTCAATAAATCAAAAACAATTAAATATAAATCAACAAACACATTTCCACTTTATTAAATTAACATAAATTGCATTAAAAAAAAAAACTTGGTCAACAATGATCAAATCCAACAAGAGAGCTTCAATAGTGTCTAAAGATTTTTAGCTGCAGCCCAACGGTCTAAAACTATTCAATAGAAAGGTAAACAGAACAAGCAATTTCAAAATAAAAAATAAAAGCAGCCCATAAAATATGTTAAGCCCTAATATTTAATTTAAATAAATCTATATAAAATGGTCTCACAAAGAACTGCAGAGTTATATGAAACAGCCTGCCTAATAGGATATTTAATTTAAAGAAAGTAGTTATATTTTAACCTATTCTGCAGTTTTTGTAAATGAGTATTCTTTTGCCCCCTATGTGACCAATTTCACAGTGTTTAACACAGACCAACGTATAGATGTTTTGTGCAGCTCTTGTTTTTTTGCTGTTTTGCCTTCCTAATTGAATATAAAAAGACCTTGGCTCAGAAAACTGATGTCATGTACAATGTCAAGGCACTAAATAAAAGAACAGTAAGTGCAGTGCAGAAGGACAAGCAGGATGAGCAGTGGGCCTATAACCAGTTGATTTAAAGCAGCCGCCCAAGTGCTGGAAAATTAACTGAGAAAGTCCCTCCCACCCACCACAAAAAATGCACAGACCACAGCATATAGCAGTGATATGTATCACTACGCAGTTAGAGTTACTGGACGATCTTTCTAAATAAAGACCAATAGTTCCTCTCCAAGTTACTTTACTTTTGTTGGGGGGGGGGGGGGGCTGCATTTTACTCAATGTAGCAGATTTGTAACATAATGGTGCTTAACACTTTCACCGCTAGCAGGGGTTACAATACAGCAGGTAAGCAAAGGCGGTAATGAAGTCAGCTGCTGTATTACTGGTAACTGCCAGGGGACAAAGTAGGCTTGAGCACAACAGATATGGTGTGTATTTATTTGTGATGTTTGATGCCTATAACCTGCAATTATATAAGAGCCTGGGAGGAGGGAAGGGGGCTTGCTTAAATTTCCAGCAATACTCAATGACAAGTCAATATAACCTGTTCATTTATAAAAAGCAGCTAGAACTGCTGTGAAGAAACATTTACTGTTTCAAGTAATCAAACATTAACCCTTTAATTCTTACAGGCAAGCGGTACAGTCTCCCAATCCCCAGCATGTAAATTCTTAAAAATATAAAAGGGGATTTCTTCACTGCTTCATTCGAGCAAGTCTTAATAATTACATAAAAATGTAAAGTACGGGATGTTGCATGATAAGTCAAAAAAGAAATTACATAGGCTGTATAATGCACAGTGCACTAAAAGTACAAACATCACTACAATCCTCAATGGCAATACTAAAGAGGGGTATTATATATATTTATTTTTTAAGTTGTGGTTTTCATATTACAGCACACACTTGTCACTCTACTTTTATATTAAGTTTTTCCACATATTCATGACAACATTAAAATTGGGTGCAGCATCAAAAATATTTTATACAAAAACTGGACTAACTATAGAACCCTATAAAAGATTTACAATATTTCTCAAATGCATCAAAAGGGCATCATTTGGGTAACAAAGTCTGAACACCCATGCTTTCTATGGATTTAACATACTTCATATATTTACAAGACAGATAGAGAATCCATGCAAGTGATGACGTATAGTCAGGAACATAGGCTGCCTTACATTTGTCATATGCCTAGCACTTTATATCATACCTAAAGCAGACGGTGTGACAAACTACACTAGTTATTGGGTAACCTTATTAAACGGTCACATTGCCAAGCCCACCCTGTCACAAATCTACCTAAACTACTGCACTTCCTCCGACATAGAAATAGGCTAAGCCATTAATGGCCCATATTAAATAGCATCATATTACACCATATTGACTGTATGAAAACCAACCTATTTAGAACATTTTACTGTAAAATCTAGGACAACAATTTCTTTAAAAAAAATTATATATATATATATATATATATAAAAAATTGGATTAGGGTAACAATAGGATCTCAAAAATCATATTTGCCACATGCAAGTATTTTCTGCCTAGTTTTTCTTTTTAAAAAAATTGTACTTTGATATTTAAGAGGTTTAGCACTATGTTTTAGTGGTGATAGTGGTAGGAAATCAGAGGTGGGGAGGGATGTAATCTCTAGTCTATAGACAAAATATGCGTGTAGATTCTCAAACTATTTCACAACTTCATTGTTCTTTTATTTACATTACTCATACTTAGGTGCAACGTAGGAAGTGCTGTAAGTTCGAGGTTCTTTTAGATTAAAAAGAGGAACGAAAACTTGTGTCAAATGAATCTAAAAATTATTTTTAGAATAAAGGATTTCAAGAAATCAAGAAGAGAATATCTCTGTGTCCAGAGCTACTCTAGTTCTGTATTTCTTGTACACCCATCACTGGAAAATGCAGACAATTTATAGAACTGTGTTTACCTCAGTTACTCCTTTGAACAATTTAGTATATGAATATATGTTAATAAACACTAATCTTTTAAAGCCAGAGAAAATGTTGACCACAGCTGAAACACTATAGGAGGTGGGTGGAAGAGGCCTCTGCTAGAAAGAAAAAAAAAATGCTACAGAAACAGACATATTAAGATGGGTGACAGTACTGCTAAGGGTAGTAGTAATAACAGCATAGTGAGCAAGAAAGAAGAAGGCGAACTTCAAACAATAAAGGGTGGAGCAGGATTTGAATACCAGTGCTAAGAGGCTCAAAATGTTGCCCTTTTAAATTATTATTAATAGATGAACGGAAGGCCAAACTAATAAGATTCACCACACAATATAAACATGTTTCATCTTTTAAATTATGACCAGTCGTACGAGAATTTCTTGATTTGTCATTATTTCACACATTCCAAAGAAACTACTTACAATGATTTGTTAACAAGCAGAAATCACTGTTCAATAGTAATAAAAACTGTGATAGAAATATTTGAAACACATGGCTCTTAAATGCGTTGCCTCCGTTGAAGGCAAGAATGGGTTAATAACCAGGATGCATTACATAATTGCAAGGACACAGTATTACAATACCACACATGCAGCATCAAGCAGTATACTCAATACTTTTTATACAGGAAAAAGCAGCACAAACCGTTTACTCAATTAAGGTACTAGATTTCATATTAGTCTAGACTAAGACGTTGGATTATAAACGCACAAACTATTTAAAAATTTGTTTATATAATATATATATATATATATATATATATATATATATATATATATACACACACACA
This sequence comes from Pelodytes ibericus, assembly GCA_036172795.1. NCBI lineage: Eukaryota > Metazoa > Chordata > Amphibia > Anura > Pelodytidae > Pelodytes > Pelodytes ibericus. Next base: position 189,312,859 of record CM069859.1, read on the forward strand.
CACACACACACACTTTATAAGAACATTTTTTCTTTCCTATGTTTGCACTTCCAACTTTACTGAGACATTGAAAAATCTATTTGAAAGCACAAAATTACAAAAGCAGCACTGTAATATTAATAATAATTGGAGTTGTCCTATGTAGATGTTAGATCCAATCCAAGTGTTAAGACAAATCACAAAAAAATTAAAGCTATCTGCATGCATAAAAGCAAACGCATAGTGCAGGATTATAAATAAGTACACATGGTAAATAACATTTCTTATAGTAGCGAAACCACTTATATTTCTCTAACAGCAAGGCCAAAAGCACAATGCTGGTTGCAGAAATATCATTCACAGACACTGCCTATGGATTGGGAAAGAATAGTATTTTTTTTTTTTTTTTTTGCATTTGTCATTTCAGATTGAGGTGGCATTGCAAGATCACAAGCCAAAATAACCCTAGTGAACAGTATCTGACATGATGGCTGTGATAAAAAAAAACAAAGACATGCAAATTATATTTTACTTCACTAGAACGGTTTTCCCCCTAAAATGTAAATCCCTAGTTTCATATTTACTTGTTTTATTGCTAGCGTTATAGAATAAACTACAAACATCGTTATCAGGAGGTGATAAGCAGCGAATACACCAGCGGCGCTGGAAAAATGAGGACTTTTTGGAAGTTGGACAGATTATTATGTTTTATTAAACTATTTCTCCTGATTTAACCTCTTAGAGGCCACATCGAATGCCCTGCTTGCTTTACCGAGTTACTTAAATATACATAGTAACATGTTGCTAAGAGTAAGGTTAACCCTCTGACAGCCGAGACAATAACAGTATGTTGTTGTAAAGTGTCTTTACCTCTTCTGGACAGGTTTTCGCCTTTTCCTGCTGGCATACATGATGTTGGTGTTCATCCTGCTCTCCTTGTCAGGCGCAGTCTGATCCTGAGTGGATCCCAGGGCTGACTAAATCAATATTTAATGTTATCCTTCTTTTCCGCCTCCCTCAATGCCAGTGCCAAGCGGATTTAAAGATCGCAGAAGAAAGGGACATACAGGAGTTGAGACATGGACTTCACTGCCAGCACAGACACACAGACACACAGAGACAGACAGTGCCCTGCAGTAAGTTACTGGAAGTGACACAAGAGTGCACTTTGTAGGCGACAGGAGGATGTATTTAATCCTAGTCCTGGAGGAGAAATAAAACACCCAAATCCTGGTATGCAGGTGGTAACAATAAAAAAAAGAGAGGATTTCTTGCAGTGGATCTAAGTGATCTGTTACGTGAGTGATCTGCAGCCTGACTGATGCTTTCGGGTTGGTTCTGTTTTGGGGCGTGGACTCCAGGGGGATCTGCAGGAAGCAGTGGATCCCTCAGTTGGACTTAGAAGTTTCTGTCGGGTGCAGGCCGAACTCCTCTAGATTCCACTTCTCGGAGACGAGGGTTCACCTGACTCCATAACAACGGGGAATGTTTAGACGGCTGCTCTTAATTTCGTCCGCGTAACTGACCGTCACTCACTCCCAGGCTGTGTCTATCTCTGTTTCTCTCCCTGTCTCGTCCACTTCTGGCTCCTCCCATGCCCTGGCGCCACCACGCACGGCTGGTGACGTCACACCCCTCTGCCCACAGCGCGGTGAACTTGAGCGCATGGATAGCAATAGGGGCCATTTTGATTTGGGGCAGGTCTTGTTTTGGTGTTTAGGAAGTGTCTGTTTCCAGGGTGTGAGCCGACTTTTTAACATTATTAGTAATAGTGGTTTAGTTTAGGCATTTTACCAGTTATGGACTACAGCTGTCATGATGCTCTAGGTTAAGCACATCAGGAGCTGTAGCCCACAACATGTGAAGTTCCGAAGGGTAGACCGTCAACAATCTATGATCTTTGGATACTAAATGTTGTTTCTACTTGTGCTTTCAAAGCATTTCGCTATAAAGGTAATGTTCACGTCTCTATGCCATGCATTATGTGTAAATTGTAAAGGGAGTGGGTGAAAGAAAGTGTACATCAAACTTGTATAAGGATGCATGTGCATTTAAAAATTAAAGGGGCTGAATCACGTAAAGAGTGTTTTTACTGTGCAGGTAGAGAAAAAAAATATTCTATACGTTGTTTTAGCAGAATTTCAAGCAATAAATTAAGGGAAAAATGTGCTTCAAATGTGTATGTGGGGTCACCTGTTTATGACATCACCTGTGACTTGATATGCAAATTATCTGTTTTTCAGTGGAAAATTTGTAATTTGCATATCAAGCCACAGGTGATGTCAGACAGGACACACAATAAAAACACATTTGTCCCCTAATTTATGCATTTGCTTTCAATTATGTTAACACAAAGTATAGATCATTTTCTCTATATTCACAGTATAAGCTGTGTTTAGGTATTACAGTCCCTTTAACTGCTTCATGACCGAAGACGGTCCAGGACCATCATTGAAAACAGCTCCGTGAGGACCGATGACGGTCCTTGACGTTCACAGCCTATCCAATCCTGCTCGCATATGGTGATTGCTGTAAAACTGATATGGCTACGTGCATCGGTACCAAAGCACTTCAGCCATGCCTGCCGAAGCCTTCGTTCCCCAAAACATCTGATCGGTGTGACCAGCCAATCACAGCGGTTGGATGCCTTTTGCTGTCAAAGCATGTGCACCTGTTTTGACAGCTATAGTCCCTCCCTGCTCCATAATAGACGGAAGTGTCGGGCAGCATGGAGCGTGCAGACATCCCCCGGGTGCCCCCACTAGCCACCAGGGAGACAGGCAACGTGGGGGGGAGGGGGGGAGATAAAAAGGCAAGTGAGGGGGGAGAAAAGGAGAGAAAGAGGCAAGGGAGTGGGGAGAGAGAAACACCCTAAGGGGAGAGAGAGCCAGCGTTAGGGGGGAGAGCCAGCATTGGCACATACAAGGAAATAAAAACACGAAATACATATTTTTATATCATAATTTTTATTAAATATGAAAAAGCAACTTACATGCAAATATATACACAAGTTAAACTTTTTCCTATAGGGTAGTCTTATATTCAGGCTTTTTGTTTTTTTTCCTAAAGTTTGGGGGGTGGTCTTATAATCAGGGTCGTCTTATATTCGAGCAAATCCGGTAGTTGGTGGCTATTTGGCCACAAGTCTTCCATGAAGACTACTTCCCACATTTTGTATGCCAATTCTGGGCTGATGGCACTCCTGGACATCATCCAATTGTGAAGGGAGTAATCATTGTCTTTCATGTTCTGCCTTAAACACCCTTGGCCAACCACTGCATCTATGGTCCTTAATGTTAGCCATTTCTTTGTGCTTCTTCAAAAGAGCTTGGACAGCAAAAATGGAAACCACTGTGTTCCTTGAAATTTTTGCATTGGAGAGACCTTGCTGATGCAGTATAACTACCTTGTTGCTGTACTCAGTCTTGCCATGGTGTGTATCTTTTGACATCAGCAACTTTTGTTTCAGCATCCTAACCTTGTTAGCTGAGTTTGGCTGTTCCTTATTAAGTTTTATCCCTGGTTATGTTTCATTAAATGAATGTGTTTCAACCTATGTATTAAATTGATGTTCATTGGCACCTCCGGTTTGGTACAGTTTAATCGTATACCTGACTGTATGCCTACAGAATCCCTGACTAAGTGTACCTAAAAAAGTTGATACTGTTTTAAAGGCAAAGGTGGTCCCACCCAACCAATTTGCATCCTCAAAGCATGGGTTATAGTTTTTGGTATTTAATAGATGGAAATTCAATTACCTGGGTACAGTTGCAGTGCATATCTCTGCCAGGCTAGCTTCTTTAGTCAATGTTATGCTCAGCAATATTCAAGGATCTACTTAATAAAGAGAGATTTTCAGGGAGCGGGAAAAATTTATCTGGATTGGAGGATTTTTCCAACTCGGCTACTTTGCCCTAAAGTTTAAAATTCCCGTTGGAATTCTCTCTTGATTGAGTAGACCTGTCGGTTTCCTTATTAGTATTTTTAATTGTGTTTTGAGTTCACTGACCAGACATATTGCTTGTGTACAGCTGCATAAGTGCTTCTGTGCATTTTAAAAGCATGCTTACACAGACAATCGTGAACATTATTCATATAGGTGATTCAGCTTTAGCACTTTTCACAAGCAAACACATCTGTTGCTGCCGTTTCTGTTTTGAGAACATGTTCGTCCATGATATACTACCATATGCTGGCTATGGTATCTCAAATTACCCATGGACTATGGGTGAAAGAATCTTATGTAAGTCTAATTGTTTTTAAATAAGTAAACCTTAAGAGAAATATAAAAACTGCCCTTACACAGAGCCTACATTGTTTAACTCATTCTGACGCTTTGTAATACAATGTAATTAACATGTGACATGTTAAAAGAACTAAACTGGCTACTGCTGAAATCAAAACCCACCCTTCACTTCTCCAGCTTTGTGTTTAAGAACTTGTCAGGGAAGCTTGCACCCTACCTGAGTAAAGACTCTCCCCACCTGTTCCCACCTCCTATAAGCTCCGATCCAGTATCAGCAATGTAATCCAGTATAAAAAAAAGTGGCTCGATCCTCATTTTCCTACTGAGTTCTGCACTTATGGAAAACCATCATGGACACCATTAAATCTTCTCCCAATCTAAAATTGATTAAGATAGCTCTGTCAATATATCTCAATAGAGAATGGTTGATTATATTTCTTACCTGTTCGTGTTCTTTGTTAAATCTGTATATTTGCATCTTTAATATTACCGTATTTGCTCAAATATAAGACGACCCTGATTATAAGATGACCCCCCAAACCTTGGATATTCCATTAGGAAAAAAAACAAAAGTCCTGAATATAAGACTACCATATAGGAAAAAAAATTTACTTTTATATATATACATGTAAATTGCTTTTTCATATTTAATAAAAATGATGATAGAAAAAAAATGCATTTCTTGTGTTTATTTCCTTTTATTTGTCCATCTGCCCCAGACGTAGCCAATGCATCAGCCCCACAGCCATTTGCCCACCAGACTTAACTAGCCAATACTGCTCCTACCCCCCAGACTTAACTAGTGCTGCCTCCCCCTCCCTCTCACAGACTTACACAATGCTGCATCCCCCAGAGTTGCCCAATGCTGCCACTTCCCTCCCACAGACTTACCCAATGTTGCCTCCCCCTCCCTCCCCCCAGACTTGCCCAATGCGGCACAGACATCCACCGGCTGCTTGCGAGGGGCATCCAGGTCCCCTGCAGCTCTGTGGGGAACCTGGATACCAGTATTATAGTCAGACCTCGATTTGAGGTCTGATTATAAGACGAACTTCGAATGTAAAACGAGGGGACCTTTTCAATTGCTCTGAAAAAACGTTGTCTTATATTCGAGCAAATACGGTATTTTGTATTTTTAATATTATTTTGTAGCCTATTGTTATAATGTAATGTTTGTGACGAGAGAACAAGAGAAATCTCAGTGTTTCCTTCAGGGTAAAATACTTTATAAATAAATAGAAACATAGAAACATAGAATGTGTCGGCAGATAAGAACCATTCGGTCCATCTAGTCTGCCCAATTTTTTTTTTTTTGAGTACTTTTATTAGTCCCCCGTTCCCGGTCTTATAGCTAGGATAGCCTTGTGTCTATCCCACGCATGCTTAAAATCCTTGACTGTGTTTACCTCTACCACTTCTGCTGGCAGGCTATTCCATACATCCACTACCCTCTCAGTAAAGTAATACTTCCTGATATTACTTTTAAATCATTGCCCCTCTAATTTAAGACTATGTCCTCTAGTTGTGGTAGTTTTTCTTCTTTTAAATATACTCTCTTTCTTTACTGTGTTGATTCCCTTTATGTATTTAAATGTTTCTATCATATCCCCCCTGTTACGTCTTTCCTCCAAGCTATACATGTTAAGATGCTTTAACCTTTCCTGGTAAGTTTTATCCTTCAACCCATGAACCAGTTTAGTAGCCCTTCTCTGAACTCTCTCCAAAGTATCAATATCCTTCTGACAAATACATTGTCAAGAAGATGTAATTCAGTGGGGCTATTTACTGAAAGGTGCGTTGCAAGTAAGTTGAGGTGAGATGAACATTTCACTTCACCAGTTGAGCTATACATTGTGCAGGGACAAACCTGTTAAGTTTGCATAGTGGGGTAAACTGACCGGGTTTGTCCCTGCACAATGTATATCTAAACTGGTGAGAGGAAACACTTACCTTTTAGTGAATATTTCAACTGATCTCACTTATAGCACTAACATACCCTAAAAGAAAGGGAAGAGCAGATTAACCTTATATCTCTGTTTAAACTGCCAAAATAATGCATTTCTCTATACCTTTAACCTTGCCTTTCTATCATTTCTCTCAATATCTTTGTTAAAGTCATGCCATGTCCCTATCCATTACGTTTTGGTAACATTTTTATTGTGATGAAATACAAATACCCATACTCCTCTGAACCCGTACCAAAGAAATGATGCTGAGAAGACCTTTTATTCAACCAGAGATTACTATTCAATATTAGTAATACAAATATATATTGGATGGTTGATTATCATTCTATCAGTGTAGAATATAAGAAGTAGTCTTTGGATTCTCATTACTCTCTGTATTGACATAGTGGGAGAGCAGAGTAGGTTTTGGATTGTGGTCTTTCCCATACATCCCGTGCTCATTAGCCAAAAAGCACCTTAGATTGTAGTCTGTTATTCTGTATTGTGTCTGAGAGATGAACTGTGTTGGGTAGATATATGCAAATAACGTCAATATGGAACCTCTTCACATTCTACTGTACAGTAACACCCCATAAATTAACTACATTGCTTCAAACTATTCACCACAATAGTTATTTGAGGGTCTAATCAATAAAGAGAATTACAAGGAATTGAGACAGGAATTTCAAACTTCAGGCCAATGTAGCCTGACTTTTTTTTCTCTAATGGAGGGACAAGTAAAAAAAATGTGATTCTAGTGTGATTCAGTGATTCTAGTGTGAAGAGACTTTTTAAGATACACTGTGAAGCAGGAGCCAGCCTAGTTAGGAGCCAGTGAAATGGTTCTTCCATAGGAGTCTATTTCAAAGTTAGGAACCAGCAGAAGGGATTTTAGGAGCCCTGGCTCCTGGGACTTGTATACATAGGACAAGTAACATAGCATCTTACGCAAAATATAATTTTTTTTTTTTTTTTAATTTGATTTTGGTGTTAATACATTTGTACATAAAAACACATTCTGCTTATATTTTTACAACAATGGACTAGGTGACTAAATATATAAAGGTGAAAATTAAAAAATAACCCATGAAAGCTTTCGTGTGAAGAAAGGAAGCTCTGTACCTATCTAATGGTAAACATAATTGTTCTTATTTGTCATCTTAATCCCTTCATTGGCAAAAAGCCTGAATGCATTGCTGTAAAATATTTTAAAGCCAACTTGGCAGTAAAACACCTCTCATATGCCAGTAATATGGACTCTTTAATAGTTCTTAATCACATTGGAAATCCAACTCCTGTGATTCTGAGCATTACTGTAGTAAGTTGCACAATACGTCTCAAATGCTGAAAACTAGTTCTATTCTTTCCTACTGCTTTCCTATAGACATAACCAACCAGTATAACAAGTGATATCTTTGGACACAGAGGTTTTAATGGACTGTACAGGTAAACTATAAGAAGATCTAAAATTGATATATGTATTTTTAAATGTTATTTCACTAACATAATATAAAAATAAAATCCCATTTTCTTTGTCCAAAAGACAAAGACTTGGGAAAAATCACTTTTTGAAACTGCTGCCTCAATGACCTGGTCATATTACTACTGGTTGCTCACTGGTGGTCTGTCTGTGTGTCAGCCATGTACATTAGGACTGAGGTATTTTTTGGAGTTATGCGTTTTATGTTGGACAGTTACACTGAAAACTAAAGCAAAATCAAGATATAGAAAGTATTATCCAGAGTATGGTATATGTTTTTATGTGTATGTGTGGTCAACTTCAGATGAATTGAGAAATGTATGGGTATTATAAAATTGCCCAATGCCTGTACTGTATGTTTTTGTGTATGATGAAAAAGGAAAACAATAACTACTACTAAAAGAATGAGTTAGGATTGAGGAAAGAATGTGTGAATTGAGAATGTGAACAGATAGAAGGAATGACAGTAAATTATGAGTGAATGCAAATGTTAATATTAGCAGTGAGGAAGAGCAACAGTGAAGTAGGAGAAAGTAGGCAGACAATGAGAAGAAAGTGGAACCCAGAGCCTCAGAGACATTACACAAGATTTACAAGAACATGAAGATTGAAGATGTACAGTTACGTTTTTGCACAAGTACATTGGACACATAGTTAGAATCAGTTACATTCTTTAATATGGCAAAAATCTATTTTAAAGTTTTAATCCTTCTTTAAAAACACAAAACTAGTCTTTAATAGTTATAAAGTGCATGGTTTGATTTCAGAACTATTAGCCTGGCTATGCTGTGTTTTCTGTATTTAGACCAGAGCTTGACAAATCCCATGGATTCTAAAATCCCTCCTGCTGGCTTCTGTTTGACTTGTTTTACATAGAACTCTGCAGAAGTACCATTTCCCTGGCACTTAAAAATAACTGCTGGTTTCTTAATTCCTCTGTTTTGCCCTGATTTAGGGGGAAATCAATTTTGCACATTTTCACAACATGTTAGATTTCACTGTTAACATGTTAGATCATAAGTAACCTCCAACATTTACTCTCATGAGGATCAGTGGTCTAGAGTATATTTAGCTTTGACTAGTCAATGAAAACAGGAACATTAGAGCCAATTACTGTGCTTCCCCCCTGAAAGACGCTTACTTTTTAACCATGGAGAGAATTTCAGTTAGCTCTGATGTTTAACCCCTTCCCGACCTTATGACGAGTTAACTCGTCATAAAAGCCGCAGCATTAGCGACCTTATGACGAGTTAACTCGTCATGCAGTCTAGCCGGCGGTGCGCTCCTTGGGCACCGCCAGCCAGTCTGCAACAGGTCCAGGACTAAGCCTCGCACCCGAGGCAAAGCTCCTGGACCCGATCGGTGGATATCCGGGCATGTGATCGCGGTGATTGAGTGATCACCGCGATAACATGCAAATTAGATGCAAAGTCAATGTGTTCACACATTGCCTCTAATTCACTCTCTGTGATTCACGTTCTTATAGTGAAGCACAGAGAGTGACCTGTAAATAAAAATAAATAAAGAACGTTGTATGAGAGAGAGAGAAAAAAAAAATTAACCCTTTCAATTGCTGATCACAGTTTGTAACTGTGATCAGTTTCCTTCCACTTTATGGCCCTCATTTAGTTTTTTTTTTTACAATTTTTTTTATTTTTGCAATTTATAAAGTTTTTTTAATAAATAAAGGTAATTTTAATATATTTATTAATAAAATGTAACCCCTCCATGCCTGTTGCGTGATTTTTATGGATCTGACATCGCACTATTCAGAGTTTTTTTATTTGTCTTTTTTGTTTAGGGGGGTTTGGGAACAAATATTTTTCTTTTTTATTAGTTAGTTAATTAGGGGGGATAAGTGGGTTAGTGTTGCACTAGTTGTGTAGCTTATTATTGGGAAAATAATGGGGAAAAACTTTTTTTCACCCAAAATTTCCTCTTTTATATGTATTTTTTAATACTAAAATGTAAAAAATGTTTATGTATAGGGTATCAAAAGAAAGCTCTAACTGTCCTTTAAAAAACAACATATAACTTGTATGGGTGCGTTAAATGAGAGAGAGGAAAATTATGTTTCAAAAAACGCATATTAAAAATTGAAAAAAACGCTCTGGTCCTTGGCCTTGGAAAATCCCTGGTCCTTAAATGGTTAAGCAGGTCTAGTCTTAACATAGAGGAGGTACTTTTAAGAGGTAATGATCTGACTCAAAAATGTTCAGATGAACTGAAAGTCACCTAATGTAGCTAAGTGTGTATCCTTTGCTTAAGTAGACTTTAAATGCTTTCCTATCAGCGCCCAAAATATGTTCTGAGCTATACCACTTAATGTTCTAGACCAGTGGTGGCAAACCTATGGAAGACCTCTGAGGTGGCTCTCTGCATGTGCCTACAGGATCCCCACCAATTATGGAGGACCCAGTAAATGTTATGATCTAAGTTCACAGTTGTACTCATTGGTGAAAGAGAAATTATAGTAATGGAAGGAGAGAATGAACGAGCAGAGTAGCTTGCAATGAGAGGGTACATTCAAAGCTTCATCCTGGCATCCTGCAGAAGACTTGGCACTCAAATTCAAAAACGTTCACCATCTCTGTCCTATGCTGTATAACTAATCCTGCACAGCAATGCAACCTCCATTCATTTTGAATGCAATAAAAAGTCTATGGCTCTGGTTGTAGTTTGTACAGTGGGAATAGCTGTGATAAACTTACAAACAAACATTTTCATGACCTTTTCTTATTACAACTGGGAAGTAATGCTGTGTAATTGAGCTGTATAGCTCTAGTAAAAGGGGAAATGACTTTACATGCCTCAGCCTGCTACTCTGCAGTGTTGTTTCTAGGAAGAGTAGGAAAGTATGTGCTATTTTACACTTCACGTTTCTTTTTTTACCAGTTTATCGTCGAGTATTTTTCACCTAGCAATGTACACCTCTCTTTTTGCTGAAATAGTTCTGCTTATTGTACAGTCATGCTAACCAAAGCAGGGAGGTCGGTCTCATATGGATATATACACTGTGGGAATGGAGAAATCAATTATAAATTTCGCTTGTGGGAGAAAGAAGCCAGAAAATGCTGTTGTTCACATGATGATTGTAAGTATTTTACCTATTTTCGTTTAAGGGTGGTTAGAATTAGGGTTTAGAATTAGGGTTTAGGGGGTTAATTTTAGTATTAGGGTTCGGGGGTTAATTTTAGTATTAGGGTTTATGGGGTTAATTTTAGTATTAGGGTTTAGGGGGTTAGTATAAGGGGTCGGGGGTTAGTATTAGGGTTTAGGGGGTTAGTATTAGGGTTCGGGGGTTAATATTAGTATTGGGGTTATTTTTAGAAAAGGGGTTATTTTTAGTATTGGTTATTTTTAGTATTGGGGTTTGGGAATCATTTATTAGGGGGGGGGTTATTTTCGTTTTACTTATACATTTGTAAGAGCTGACAGTTCAGCGCTATTCTTCATTGCTGACAGTTCAGCGTTCTAACTGCCGCGCTGAACTGTCAGCGATGAAGATGCGGCGAACAAGTGTCCTAGACCCCGTTGTTGTGTTCCTTGAACCATTCCTGAACCAATATTCTTTATGTACCCTTTTGATGCCAAAACAGCCCTAACCCATCTAGGCATGGATTCCACTAGAACTCAGAAGGTGTGCTCAAAGCCGCCATTAGGGGGGACAGGCGATACACCTGTCCTGGGCCCAGAGGGCCCGCTCAGGCCCATGCCCTTAAGTAAAAACAAAAAAAAAGCATGGGCAAACGGGGCAGCTACCAGAGCCCAACCATTCCTGGAGGCCTGAAGCAGCTGCCCCCTGAGCCCCGCTCCCCATGTGACTATCTCACACAGAGACAGTCACGGCTGCCGGCAGATCCGCATCCCAGCTTTTAGTCACAGCAGCTGGAAATGACATCATGTTGTATCAGGTGGCTGCATTTCCTGCATGCAGCGTGCTTGCAGGAAGAAACCCTGCGGAGGAGACTACAGAGGATGAGCATCATCCAGTTAACTACAGGAAAGGGTGAGGAGGGGGGGGGGGGGGGATTGGCTGTCAGTGGCTATTAATGGAAAAATTTTCATTTGGCTAATAATGGACAGATTTTTTTTTATCAGTAAGGGGACCTGAAATTTCTGATGGCGGCCATGGGTGTGCTGTGGTATCTGGCACCAGGACGTTAGCAGCAGATCCTTTAAGTAGTTGTGAGGTATGGCCTCCACAGATGCTTGACTGAACTTAGATCTGGGGAATTTGGAGGCCAAGTCAACACCTTGAACTCGTTGCTGTGTTCCTTAAACCATTCCTGTACCATTTTTGCTTTGTGAAAATGATCATTATCCTGCTTAAACAGGCAAGTGCCATATAAGAGAATATTGTTTAAATGAAAGGGTGTACATGGTCTGCAACAATGCTTAGGTAGGTGATATGTGTCAAAGTACCATCCACATGAATGGCAGGACCCAAGGTTTCCCAGCAGAATATTGCCAAAGTATCATGCTGCCTCTGCCGGCTTGCCACCTGTCAGTGGTCATAATGTAATGGCTGATTGGTGTATATACATATGGAACTTGCAGAATAACTGTGGTTATCATCTGTACAGCAATAAACAAAATCTCCTCAACTCTCTCCCTTTAAGCTGTTCCAATTTTTATTCTCTGGTGACAATAGCACCCCTTCCCAAAGCATCCATCTGCCTGCCATCTCGCATTGCATAGGGGAGACGTTGTGAGGTATGTATCACCATCATGAGAGAGGAGTTGGTGAAGAGATACTGATAGCAACTTTAACTCACATCTGTCCCTGAATAATTTTGTGGAAAATTAATCTTGTAGTGATACATTTAACAGTCCTTGTAACTCTTTACAGCAGTCTTTTTTCAATAGGAATTGATGTGTGACTGGTAATTAAAAGTGGGTCTTTCTACAGACAAAGGACAGCAGTTTAACCCCTTCCCGATGCTAGGACGTACTATGCCGACCTGATTTTAGAGAACCTAAAAGACGCTAGGACAGCATAGTACTTCCAGCGTTAAACAGCTCCGATCCAGCTGCAGGGACTTCCAGCGGGATCCTACCTGTCAGATGAGGCCACTCTGAGTGACATTTTACTTAATTGTGCTGTGCCCGAACTTCTGGCTATCGCGATCATTTGTCAGAGACCTACAGGATTTATTAAGACCCTGATCGGGTCTCTTCCATAATGTTCCTGGCTACTGATCACCTTGTGATCTGTGGCCAGTAACAAAACGTGATGTTTTGGTTCTTGCATCATCTGGGACACAAGCACCATGTTTCACGAAGGGGTTAAGAGGCATTATTCTCTTATGCATGTTATTGTTTCTAAAAGTTCTAGTTACTTAAAGTAAGTGGACAGGTAATATTTTTCGTAGGTCTTGTTATGGTGGCCATTTAAGGCTAGGGCCATCTTTAATCTTAATGGGACCCAGGGCAGTATCTTCATTGTGTGCCCCCTAATATCTTTGGTGTGCCTCCCACCATAACATTGCATGCATTGTCACCATACATCGTTTTAGGATTATGGTGCTTTGTCCAAAGTATATATTTTTAAATCATTAAGGCGTTACGTGCCACCAATCCTTGAAATATGTCATACAATACCCATTTTCATTCAAACCTCATTCTCTCTTACACAGAATGTGCCACCAATGGCCACTTCCTAAAACTAAGTACCACTGAAATGATCCTCACCCAATGGTGCCATACAACTCTATGCCCCATGTGCCCCCAAAACTGTCTCCTTAATTTAATGTGCTATGTAAAAATGTTACCTTAATATAATATATCCAATCTCACATATTGTACTGATGCACCAACCAACCAACTACCAGCTAAATGAAGTACCATCTTGCCACTGTTTGCATTAAACAACCATTTGCTTCCCCCTCACCTTCCCATAGCCCCTGAATTGCGAATTTACACTATCAACTCCAGTCCAATTGATGGATGAATAAAAATCATGTGCCTTATTCAGTCCTCTTTTTCTCCAAATAGCTCTAACAAGGAGCAAATATATTATTTAGAATATTAGATCAGATTTCCAAGATTCTAAACAGTATGTCAGCCCCCTGATAGATATATATGGAGTAAAGAGGACTCAATAAGATACTTTATTTGTATTATTACATTAAAACATTTATATTTAAAATGCCTGCATTTGATACAATATTTCACTTAAACAAAGCTTAATATTTTTATTTATTTTTGTGAGAGTTCACCTTTAACTTACTGCAGTAGAGTAAGTGGACTGCACAGGCGGAGGGAACAGCTAATCCAAGTTAAAGGAGGTCAGAGTAAATGTGAGAGAGGCCAGTAGGAAGAGCTGGCCAATCAATGGAGAGCTGCCCAAAGGGGAGGAGACAGAAATAATAGTCAATAGGGTAAAGGAATAATAATGTAATTTGTCAGCAACGAAGGAAACAATACCATGATGAAGGGGGTGTAATCCAAAATGTAGAATAAATAATAATGTAAATCAGTGAATTGTTATCCACCCTGGCAAGTGAGAATGTGACCTTAACAAAGCAGCAATAATAGGGCTCAGTGGATCCTTGTATTGTGCTTGGACCCAGGGCAGCTGGGGTCTAGGACACTTCTTTGCGGCTCCTTCACCGCTGACAGTTCAACGCAGCATTTTTAATGCTGAACTGTCAGCGCTGAATGCGGCCACTTCATCGCGGCTATGTAAGCACTGACAGGTCAGTGCTTACAAACATACACCACCCCAATAATAAATTAACCCCCTTAAAAGTGAACCCCCAGAACCCTAATGCTAAAATTAACCCTAATACTAATTCCACCCTCCCAGAACCCCAATACTAATACCTAACCCCCTAATACTAAAATTAACCCCACGAACCCTAATACTAAAATTAACCCCCTGAACCCTAATACTAAAATTAACCCCCTGAACCCTAATACTTAAATTAACCCCCTGTACCCTAATACTAAAATTAACCCCCCTGTACCCTAATACTAAAATTAACCCTAATACTAATTCTACCCTCCCAGAACCCTAATACTAATACCTAACCCCCAAACCCTAATACTAAAATTAACCCCTATCAAACTAATTAATAATACTTACCTTCAGTGATCTCGCAATGAACTGTCTCGCGAAGACTTCGCAGCCGCGATGAACCATCCCATCCCCAGACAGCTGCCCCTTTTACCTTTTGGTAAAGATGGCCCTGTATAGGAGTACTGGTAAAATACTAGTGGTCGCATGCACCCAGGATGCTGGCTCCATCTGATAACTTTATCTGTGGGCCATTCTACGGTATATTCTTCATTTATTTTTCTCAGCTAATTTCCTCGGCTCATTGCATCACCATATTTAATCCATTTACTTTTTGTGGCTCCCGGCACTATTTACTGATCTGTTAATGGATTCAGTTTAAGAAATGTTTCTTTTCAGGGTGGATCTCTGCATATTAGCCATTTAATCGGTTGTGTTAAACCTATAACAATGGATATAAGTTATTAAACACTGTGCATTCATACTCTTATTATAATGTGGTCTTAATGATCCTTAATTACCATTATTGAGTGCACCTCAGTCATTTGTGTCTTCTTTGAGGAGTTCGTATGGTATTCTGTGACATTAATATTAGTTGTTGCACCAGGCATATTTGATAAATAATGTCATTTTGAATCTGTTCTGTATGATACCCAAGTAGGCTATGTATTTTAAAATGTTTTCAGTATTCGTTTGTGACAACTGTGCTATGAGATCAAGCGCTCGTTAAATAGAAAGAAAATATGCGTGTGGTGGGAGGTGAGGGGGACGGGCAATTAGAGGCCCACTTGTAAATCCTTTGCTCAGAGTCTTGTTACAAGCATTTTGGCTGTGCCGGAACATGCTGTTGGTGCCACTTATTTCCAAAGCCATTCAAACAGGCTGTATGGTGCCAGCTCATTTGGTGCAATATTCAGCCCTGTATGTAGGACTTTTAGCCAGATTTTACAGGTCTCATAAAAAACTGTCTGTCACTCTTTTTTATAACGTGCATTGTTTGAGTTTTCCACAATAAATTGTTCTTTCATAGACATATCAGTCCTGTGACTAGAACCAAAATAAAGAGGGAAAAAGCTATCATCAAACTATAATGCTCCTTTTTTTAATATGGATAAATGTAGTAAACCGTGATTTTCTTTTTATTGTTTTGGATCTCCACGGAGCATTTTCATGAGGAACACTGCTGTTCTGCTTAGCTATCTCTAGTTCAGTTAACAAACCCAGTCAGTCACAAAACCATGACTGTGCATCATGTGCATGTGCACCATCACACTGAACATATAACTCTCATACTGAAAGCAGAACAGTCTGTAAAAAAAAAAAAAAACATAATTAAGGAAAAGGGGAGTGGCAGGTCCAGAGCAGGAACTAGGGTGACTGAGGCTCTCGCCTCATGGCCACCCAACTGAGGCTCTCGCCTCAGGGCCACACAACTGAGGGGGCGCAGACTTGAGAGCTACATAACTAGACTGATGCCCTCGCTATCCCATCTGACCTGCTCTTGAGTTTCAATCAGATTGCAAACTGTACTAATCAGACCAGAGCATGCTATATGAAGTCATAAAGGTGGCATGAACAGGGAAAACTCTCTCAACACTACTGTTTCACTATGAAACTCTATTAGAGGGTGATATTTTCAGCCTGTGCAGCGCACAGACATTCAGCTGCCTGCTCGCCCGTAGAGATGGCTTGTGAGGGGAGATCTTTTGAGCTAGAGCTGAGTTGAAAACAGTTTTACACTGGCAAAGGAATACTGACGAATGAATACTAAGAGTTTAGCGTCTTTTAATAAAACTTTTTTTTTTACCAATTTAAAAGTAAGCTGAAATGGATTGTCAACTCTTTAGCTATAGTGTATAGTTTTAAAATAATGATTGTTAGTGATTCTACTGATATAAACCAGAGACAGAGAATTGGCCGCTTAATAAGAGGGTTTAGGTGAATGTGTATCATTTCACAACTGAAGTGAAAGTAGTTTTGTGAACCACAAATAATTTATATAGTCATTCATGTGCATTGTAGCTGTGCCTTTCATATTTGTTTATATCTTATTTGGCATGCATTCATATGCTGTCCAGACCTTTGTTGCTTACCTACTAAATCTTGATTTTTTTTTGTTCCATTCTCATTTTATGAGCGTTAGAGAATAAATGTTAAAGGGACATTACCATGAAAATCTTTAAATACTGTGCTTAACTTTCAGCATATTCTATCTAAAGTATTGAAATTTTTTTTTTTATTTTTTTTTTACAAGTTTCATAAAATGTCTAGGTTGCTTGTTTTTTTTAATCTAATTTTTTTGCTGCTAAAAAAAAAATCAAGAAAAAAATCTTATTTTATGGCTTTTATCCTGCATCGGTTTTTAAACAGATGTCATCCAGTCTCTCATCTCAAGCTCCCTTTAGTAAAAAAAAAAAAAACAGTATAAATTGCTATTCACTAAAATTTTAACGAGTTCGAATTAGGAGTTGAGTTGACATTTAACATCATTTATAGTTGCATCAGAAAGTTTTAAAAAAAATAATAAAAGGACCACTTATTGGCTCCCAGCCCCCGTTAATTAAAATTGGTCTGGAAGTCTGCCATAAATAATACCCAGGGGCTTGCCCAAGGCCCTAGGTCACAAATTAATTAATATACCTATTCCCCACTCCCTCTCCTTGCACATTTCCCTGGGCCATAAGATGAGGATCTGAGATTTGCACTAATGACTACAGCACCCACTTTGCACTCAGGACTTTTTTCCAGTACACACTTTAGAATCAGGACTTGCTTTAGCATCCACTTTGAACTTGCTCCAGCACCCACTTTGAACTCAAAGCTAGATCCAAAACCCATTTTGCACTCAGGATTTGCCCCATCACCCAGATTTGCACTCAGGACCACTGGCGTCCTGATGGGGGTTCCGTAAGAAACATAGAAACATAGTCATCTATGTATAAATGCAACTAGTGAGAGAGTGTGTATAGATATTTATTGTTTTAGAATTGTACAATTGTTACCTCGCGGGGCTCTTGTGTGAGGCATAGTTATGGGGCTCCTGTGTGTGGCAAAATTAATGGGACTCCTGTGTGTGTGACATAATTTGTGGGGCTCCTGTATGTGGCATAATTTATGGGGCTCCTCTATGGCATATTTAATGGGCCATCTGATTGGCATTACTAAGGAATCTGTTTGGCATGGTATTGGAGGAAATACAGGGGGATGACACCCTGAGTTACCGCACTAACCCTAGTGATGCCTCTGCTCAGGACTTACCCCTCACCCTGCTGCTTCTGCCATTGCATAGTGCTTACTTAGCTCTGGTATGTCATGTGACACCCGGATCTTAGTTTATTTAGTAGCGTGAGAGGGGAACAAGCAGACAGTGCCAAAGCCACTGGCACAGACTGCATCCCTTCGCACAGCGTTCCCAGACAGGAAGCACAAACAAAATTGTGTGAGGGGTGGTCAGCGAGGGCAGCATGCTGTCCACTCCTAAAGTTGTGTCAGGGTCAGTTGACCCACCCGGCACCATTGCAGAGTCGGCTCTGGCATTCAAGTAGCCACTTGTGGGAAATCTTTATTTGCCCCCCATGCACCAACGGTGGGGCTCTTGTTGGCCACATGATAAATACAGCGCTGGTGCTTCTGTGAAATTATACAACATTTTTTGTCTCTAATAAAAATGAACTTAAAACTAAGGCCTATAAAACGTAATCTACGCCTGCAGTTCTCAAAAGAGTTTCCTTTTCCATAAACTTAGAATTCACTGCTTTTGTAATGGAAGAAAAAATTATTTTTTTTATTACATTGCACTTTTCGAAGGGGAGAAGAAACACGTTTTACCTTTTATGCCTAGTCCTACCCATAATACGCTGTGCTGGTGAACTAGGGATTTATGTGGGACAAACTGGTCTGCTGGCTTGTCTGGCATGTGTAGAATCATTTAATAATGCTTAGCCGACTTTTTGAATTTTAAAGTGGAGGAGTTTCTTTTTGCCTTTACCACACCATAACTCATGTGGGTTGTGCTTGTTGTAGAGTAGACAATGTTTGTTTTCACTTTAAATTGGTAGGATTGAAAGAGTTAAGATTTCCTCTGCCAATTTCATATGAAACCAGTGGGAACAGTGTGTGTCTGGACTGCTCTGTGTAGGTCACATGAAATGATTTGAAATGTATAGTAAATAATTGCATAACTCCTCTACTACATGCCATATTATTTCCACTTGTTAGATGCAATGTAAAGGTTTTTTTTTTAATGTATCTTTAGATTATGTGGCATTATGACCCATAAGCATAGGAAGTCTGTAAACATTATATACCAGATACCTCAGCTTAAATATAACTTCACATTTGTATCTTTTTAAAAAGGTTATCTAAGGTCTTATGTTTGAAGAGAATCATTTTCACTACATTGCAGCTCTCAGATTTGAAAGCAATGTCAAAAAATGTTGGATTCTGGATTTTGTAAACCATGAAAAATGGTAACTGAAAACTTGAAGACACAATTAAGGCACACAGAAATAGCACAACACAGCCAGCATATTCAATGTTGATTTACTCCTTTTTTTCCCTCTTTTTTGTTCCCTACCTTGGAGTGGAACATTGTTAATTTACTTTGACTAACAATACATTGTTGCCAAGTTGGTTTATAATATTAACAAAAGCTGTGTTTTAGGCAGCTTAATACAAGCTTACAATTACAATGTTCAACTCAGTGAGCTGTAGTTCCCTTTATGTTCTCATTAGGAGCCGGGGTAATGGCGCACAGTAAGATTAATGAGTAAGAAAAATTATCTAAATTAGAAATGACAAAGCAGCTTTTATGCCAAAATGTAATTTTTGTACCAACAAGCCTAAGCTAATTTTACTAATTATGGCAAAATAGTGGTGATTTAAACTGTTCTTTTGACTGTTATGATACGGAAAAAATTATATATCTCTACTTCCTGTTCATTTTTTTACTGTATTATTAAAAGGAATCTGTTCGCTGTGTATATTGTGAGTTTGAGTGTGAATTATAATAGAAACGTTTAAATATTATTAATATGCTATTTTTTGTAGAGCACCATCATATGTTCTGTGCTGTATGATTGGTACACTAAATAGACACAAATAATAGGGAAAGTAACAACTTAAAATGTTAGAGAGGGTTTATATTTGGTGTAGTAGAAGTGGTATCGGATAGTACAGTGATGGAGTTTAACATTAGATAAGGCCAGGCACCAAATACAATCTGAGAATTTTACACCACAAGAAATATGGGCAGATTAGAGGGCTGAATCATTCTTATCTGCTGACGTAATAAAAAGGTCTCACACAGTGAAATACCCAGTACCCCACTTCTGGGTTGCATTGGGCACCACTGCAACCCAAGTTTAAAGATTCATTGCTTTTCAGCTCCTCAAAAAGTGTCAGAGAACCTCCACACATAAAAGTGTCAGAGAACCTCCAAACATAAAAGTGTCAGAGAACCTCCAAACATAAAAGTGCCAGAGAACCTCCAAACATAAAAGTGCCAGAGAACCTCCAAACATAAAAGTGCCAGAGAACCTCCAAACATAAAAGTGCCATGACGCAAAATTAGACTCACTTGCTTCTGTAGATTAAAATAAAAACTGCCACTACACCTTTTTAAAGTTTTAACACTTTCATGGGTTGGACATTTTACGTGGAAGCTGCCTTTGTTTCTGCGTGAGTCTTGTACAATCAGTATTAGGTATATAAAATACATAAATATCAACATCGCTAAAATTAGTCATTTGTGTTAGTGTTTTCTGTATCACCTGAACATTGTTTTTACTGTGCATGTAAAGCTTATGTAATGATTAAAAATGATTTATATATTGTGTTAGCAAAACTGGAAGCAAATGCGTAAATTAGGAGGAAAACGTGTTTTAAATGTATCTGTGGCGTCTGCTGCTTATGACATCACCTGTGGCAAATGAACTGCTTTTCAATAGGAAATGTGTAATTTGCATAGCATGTCACGGGTGATGTCATAAACAGGAGACTCCACAGACACATTTAAAACTCATTTTTATCCTAATTTGGGCATTTGCTTGCAGTTTTTCCAATACAATGTATAGACTATTTTCAATTATTTCTTATGCTCTACATTCACAGTAAAAACAGTGTTTGGCTAAAACAGTCCCTTTAAATTTTGGTTATATTGTTATACAGCATGATTACCATAAATCCATCCAGATGCATAAATGTGCAGCATGCTAACAATACAATACTATATTTCCTAATGCTGGAACCGGAATGACAGGTTTTCAAAAGACATAAACACATTGAGCACAAAAGGAAGGCTGATTTCCATTAAATCCTAGTGCATTGTACCGATGAATGAACTGCTAGTCATGTGGCTGGAAGTGTTGAGTGGTAAGTGTTCTGCACTTGTAGAATTTAAACAATGAGAATATGGAATAGCTCAGAATAACAATGTTTATACCTGGGAGTTGTATGTAAGGTTTACTCACACAACTCATTGACAAAACATGTCCCTTGAAGAAAAAGAAAATCATGCAAATAATAGTGTAGTCATTTTATTAAGCTTAAATGTAATATATTCATGCTCAGACTGTAAAAACACACTAGGGGGTTATGTATAATTATTGCGGCACATCACAATTTTGGGAAGTTAAAAAAAAAGTTGTAATCGCTATTTTATTTATGTATAACACAGATTATGCTTTTTTATATACTTTCTTACACTTTCGTGTGTGAGAATTGAAACACTGTTTTGCAGAGGTTCCCCGACACTTATCAGACACTTTTAGTCTTCATAAATGGACTCTCGAGCAACTCTTCATTATTGATCCAGTGCATGGAACATAACTGTCAACATTTGCCAGGAGTCTATGTTATACATAGGCAGATATGGAAATAGCGCCACAAATAGGTTCTATCCTTGTGTGTGCCTCGGTTATACATAATACATGGATAAATACAATATTAATCACAACATTACAACTAAAATATCAGACATTTTGTAACGTGAGAGAGAGGTGAGAAAGATAAAGTCTAAACAGTAAACTAAGTTGCCAAAAGCAGGTAAAAAAAAAGATTGAATTGGAAAAATAATCAATATATTAACGTGATTCTGTGAAAATACAGCTTACTTGTGATCATTTTTTTTAAATGTTCTGAAGTTACTGCATTGATCACATTGTTATCCAAGGTAAAAATATGCAGGTTATCATACAAATTTTGGTGTAAAATTAAGCTCACAGACCACTAACTAAGCCATTTGCCCCACATGGGCTGAGAATCCATGTTAACTTCATTGTAGCAACAAGTATCTTACAAGCCTCCTTACGATTATCAGTGAATAGATTTTTGTCCTTGTGATATTCACTTTGTAACTCCTATCTCTGCTACTATGGAAAGCTGAAGTGGCTGATGCTCCGCCCCCTCCATGTCAGTGTGTGACATCAATGCATTACATCACTTGGGCTTCTTTAGAGACTAATACTTCTCCCTCGTCAGTCTTGCTCCTCAAAATCAATAAATCTCTAACTTAACCCTATCCTTGCCACTATGTAGTGCTACTTTAATTTAAAAGAACCCCACCATGAAAAGTAGAGAAAATGAAATAGATCACTTATGACACGCTAATATGTTTTCTCAACATTTTATATACAGGAAGTCCTTAAACTGAAAACCCATAACTGGGGAGTAATTTAAGCTTTGTTGTACTCAACCTTGACTGTACACACATTTGCAAGCAAGCTAGGCCTCTGTTGCATGTTTACCTAGAAAGCAAAACATTACTCCCTTTTTTACTTGATATCTATGGTACTCAAACAAAGTTTTCCATTGTCTTCAAGGCTCTATTGTTCCTTAAACGTTGCTATAGAGACTGTTGTTTTTACAAGCGCACCAGAATTAAATATCCAAAATATGTAGCACATGTAAACTAAATATGTACAAACATTAACCCTTTTTCTTCCTTTAAAAGGGTTGTGTTCTGCCAACACCTCTGATACAAATGTAGTCGTTTTGGGTGAACTGTCAGAACCTTGTTAATGTAAGGCAATCCTAGAAACCTAGACATGTCTGCACTTCTCTAAAAACAACATGGTTATTAGAGCAAGAAATAATATCCCTTTTCCCCGCTATGTAAAGCGTTCTATTGCCAGCACACTGATACCGATGATAAAAATCAGTACCTACTGATTTCTGGAATAAAGTTAAATGAATATGAAAGTTTCATAGAAAATGAAAATGTGTTCAACCCAGAGGATAGAACCAACCTGCCATTACTTGCCACAGATTGCGTGGTTGTTATGGCTTGCCATTTTGCAATGCAGGTATTTTACTCTAGAGAGAAAAAAAATGAATTGTTTACATTGTTAGTTTCAAGCCTGTAGGTTTCAAAGAATTTACGTTTGTTAAGAAGAACACGCTTTTAACTCAAATTACAAACACACTCGGAAACGGAAGGTAGTGAACTTCATACCAACATACTGGATGTTACAATTTATATCATGCGCTAGGTTATGTAATCCATCTATCGGTTAAACAGTATCTGTGTTCTATATAACTGTAAGTGTCTGTAAAATCAGTAGCTTGTAGGTTTAATCTTTTGAAGGCCTTTTACAGTAGAACAGTTCTCACTTCACCAATGAATTATAATTGTGCTGCTACCCTGCCTTAAAACTAATTTGAAATAGGTACTAAACGTTAAAAATGGCGTTAGTTAGTTTATTTCTAAATAACGCTTGTTTTAAAATCCTGATGTCCAACTTTTCAGTGTTGAGGATACCATACCAAACAAAAACTTGGGGGCTGTGTATTATTAATGTTTTGAGGTAGCACAATAGAAACTATCACCATTTTTGCCAGCACAAGAACCCCAGAGGGTCATAGTTGAAAATCCTTTTTTTTTTTTTTAAAGATACATGACATTTCCCATCCCACACTTTAACCTGAAGCTTAGTAGCTGATTCTGTCAACGATTGTTACTCAATGTTCCTATAGCGCTGTTGGGGGGCGGGGTTGACACTTGGTTTTTGGCTCAATTGAGACAGGTGATGCTAGCTAGCTCATCTCTCTTGATTTAATGTAGGTATTCTTGCTGCAATAGCAATGATTGAAAGATCTCAGCCACTGCTTATTGGTTGTGAGGCAGCTGACCAGCTTTGATAGGTGCTGGGGAGAAGGTGAGCCACTACATCCCAGTTCACCCAGTTGTTGTAATATTAACTTTTGTTTTTATTAAAATAAGGAAAGTATTTTTAAATTGGCTATTAAACTGAATATTTTTTTCTCTCTAATGATAATGGAAAGTTGAAATTGTGTATTAAATTGTGTTTTTTAAATCTATGACTTTCTAACTTTCACAATCAAGCCTAATCCAATGTAAAAAAAAGGGTAGAAAAATAACCAGTAAGGTGAGTGGAATATAGCAGCATACTTCTGCCAAAGAAGTTACCCAAATAATTGACCCCTCTTTATGTCCTACTGGTCAATTAGATAAGGCATTGGTCTTCTCACTTGCTGTTTGAGGATTGCTATAAATTATCATGTGATCCAAATAACCCCCGGAAAAATGGCTGATTTGTATTAATCTACGGACTGGAATAAAAAAAAAAAAAAAACAGTGCACAATATTACACACAGTCTAAAATATCTCATATTTTAAACAGACTTTAAATATATACACGCAGCTAACCAAAATACAGGGTAACCATGGAAATAAGGACATTCTTCAACGAAAATTACACATTACCTCAAAGATTGTGTTTCATTAGGACTGGAACTGTTGCATGTTAAAATTAAATGCTTGGTATGTTTCCAACAACTCTGTGAATCCAAAAGCAAAACCCCGCAAGATAGGTTAAAACTATTTGATTAATATATTTGAAAATATTTATAATTAATATTACCAATAGTTAAAATATACTTTAAGCATTATGACTACACTCCTGAACAACCATATATCATAAAGGTTGTTGCGGAAATTCTGAAAAATTACATAAAATACACAAAGGAGTTACCACGTATAGACACAAAACAAGTTAAGGATATATAAGGGAATTGGATTATTTTTCCAATTCAGTCTTTTTTTTTTAATCTACTTTTTTCATCTTAGTTCACTGTTTAGAATATATATTTATCTCGTCTCACTCACATTACAAAAAGTCTGATATTTTAGTTGTAATGTTGTGATTATATTTGTGAGCAGACTCTCTGTGGCCAATGAAGGTAAATAGAAAGAATCATCAATGGCAACTCATGCATTAAAATTAAGCTAATTCAAACAAATAAAGGTGTGAATCATCCGTGAAAAGGAGAGCCAACAGTACCGGTGACTACCAGTCAGTCTCCCACACTAGTACCGACAAAGCCTGTATCTAGTTAGGTTCCAAGAGTAGCTGTAGGCATAAGATGAGCATTTAATGTCAACTCTTATACAACAAGAAGGAGACAATTTAAATTTGAAGTGAAGAGTCATGTGTCCTATTCCTCTTTTTATCTCGTGTGGCCACATTACCTTTGTTGTGCTTGTATTTCTTCTCTTCAGCTGGCCTTGCTAGCTGTTGCTACCCAGCCTGATAAATATGGCCTGATAAATAATATGTTTATTGCAAACATTGCTTAAATCCTGTCCAGGAACTGGGACCACAGACCTGGAGGGCCCAACCAGCCAGGGAAAGGGTTTCAGTATCTCCTGAGACAGTCCTGCTTCAGCATAATTATTATAGCTAAGTTGCCCTCTCTAGGGCCTACTCCTACTTAGCTGCCCTCTCTAGGACCTTTTCCTGGTAAGCTGCCCTCTCTATGGTCTACTTCTGATAAGCTTTCCTCTCTAGGGCTTACACCTGCTAAGCTACCCTCTCTAGGGTCTATGACTGCATAGTTTTATTTCTGTTTCTATATCTGTACTCAACCCTGCAATATGAATACTAGCAAGCAACCAGACTCATCATATATCCCTGCACTGAAACTCCTACCTGACCTGGTAAAGGCCCTGACAGTCACTTGCGAAAAGGATAACCTATAACACCTTGGGAATTCAATCAGTCTCCCCCACCAGTAGCTTCCTAGATCAGCCAAACTGTGGTACTATCAGAGAAGATAGACAGCAATCTGGAGAAGCACATCCAATACTAACTAGTATACATCAAAAGGGAACCTCACTGAAGAAGCTGGGCTTCTCCCACAAAAATGAAAGTTTACAGTATTAACGATTATATTCCTGTACAGTTACTTACCAAGTCTGTCTCTGTTTTCAAGATCAGGCATGGTGGCAACATCACAGACTGTAAGTGGCAAGACAAGTAAGATAAGAACCCTTTAGTTGAAATAGATGAAACAGGAGCTAATAAATGAATGAACAAGTACTGAGATTGCATCTTGTGCTAGGAAAATGGAAAATACAAGCTTTGTGAATATGTAGCATTCAGTGGCTGTTTCTGCAGCATTATAGAATATTTGGAAACACTAAGTAAGAGCTAAAACATTAAATATCCACAGGTATTGTGTGGGCAGAAAAGCAGGGTGGTCTGTACAATTACACATTTACAGGTGGACCCATTTTACTCATACAGTAAGTAAGATGATACTTTGAATCAAAGCAACATCACCTGTACAAATGACAAGGTGATTCAGTTACATGTTTGTCTGAAGCCTATGGGGAAAAACCTTCACACTGGAATGCTAATTAATTACTTCCATATACTGTACATAATTTTTTTTTTTTGTTGGGGGGGGGGGGGGGGGGGGGATTGTTGATACATTTAAGCATAACTTCCCTTGTATCCCCACAGGGTTGAAGCATCCTGATACAAGCTACTGCATTTTGCTTTTTAATATCAGAGTGTTAAAATATGGGTTTTCCCATAATTACAAGCAAGCTCTAAAAATTCAAGTATTCTACTGAATCCTCTGACAATGACGCAGAGGAAACATCCAAGAATTGAGAGCTACAACCCTATTACAAAAACAGAAAAAGTACAAATGTATTAGGATCATAAGACACACCGTGGGATCCTGTTAAATGTGTACTTATTATTTAAAAACATTTTTATTGCATCATAAAAGCAACATACAGGTCATGAATGGTATTATAACAGTTATGTACTTTTTCTATTCTTGCATTATGCTTGTAGCTCTCAATTCTTGGATGTGTCACGTGTGCCATTGTTAGTGGACCGTCTACATTTTTTCGTTTTAATATTTTAAGGTCTATAGGCACCCACTCTCATGACTCTTGTGGTAAATCTGTGGCATGGCAAGAGCATTAATTTTGGAGGTGCCATTGACTTCATTGTGTAAGTGCTGCCTTGACATGTGGTCATGAGATCTCTGGGCTGGTCTACAGCTTGACTGAAATTAAAGAACATGTTACATCGTTACCTGCTGGTTTTTATTGCTGGTTTACAATAATGGAACCATATAAATTATGAATGTAGGATACATTTTAAGAACACTATTCCCATTTTCCTAATGAAAAAAGTGAATAAACAAATAAAAATACAACATTTTTGCCTGGATCAGCACCAACTACTGTAGATATTGTATCTGCTAGAGATGGCCTGTTTACTTTAGAAAGTTCCAGGTGCATCAAGCCACAGGTGATGTTCTAAGCATGAGACTCCACAAACACATTCACAACACATTTGTCTCCTAAATATACATGAGACTAGAATATTGATAGAACATAGAAAACACTGAATTACTGAAAATGTATGATTTTGTTATGTTAATCCTCTTTTGTCGGCAGGTAATAACTAACAATTCTTGTGTATTCATAATGAAATGTAATAATTTCCAGGTATCTACTACTCTTTCCGTGACATAGTATTTTCTTACTTTCCTCATCAGTTTTCATCCTTTTTCATTAACTCTCTTGCTGAATGTCTTCCCTCTTTATTATGCTTCCTTATTCAAAGGTTTTAATCCCTTAATGAATTTAAAGATTTCTGTCATGGCTCCCTTCTCTCTTTTTCAACAGGGATTACTGAATACAACACAAACGCCTATTTAAAATGCAGTAATTATAACGATACTTGTATGAGTATGTGCTCCCTTACAATAATAATAATAATAATGTTTTCTAGAGAGTATTAGGTTCAAAAAATGTATTACCTAACGCAACGCTGCTGTATTCCATATATGAATATTTCAAAAATATGAATGCATTTAGACACTGTGTGAATAGAACATACACTAATTGACATATAAAATGCAGAGAAAGTAATTTAATACTAAAAACAATTCTGTTTGCTTGGAAACAGTAATGTATTGTTCCTGGAAGTCTAAGCCATTTAATGCTTTAGGAAATTAAGCCAATTAAAGAGCTTATTTAGTTTCTTTCCTCCACAGAGAGTACATCTGTTGTCTTGCTTATATGTGTCATGGCATTGTGAAAACAAAGTTGAGTTATTTATCCTTCAGTGTAACTATTCCTATGTTATGTAGAATAGAAATATAAAATGTCAGCAGATATTAACCATTTGGCCCATCTAGTCTGCCCATATTACTAACCACTGTCAAATTATTATAACTTGAAACAATAGAAGGTAGGACTCAATTACAACCTTACTATAAACATATTGAGAATATGATCATGTTTTACTTAGTGCCAGAGGTTGGAATTACAAGTCTGTGATATTTTACTATACACCATATTTTCTACTAAATGTCACTGGACATATGCTAAGTAAAGCCCAAGTGCCAGATTTGTTCTACTGTATATCACATTTCTGCCACATGTCTGCAGTAGTCTAATATGTAACATAGTCTCACCACAGGTACAGATTATTTTAGAGATTAGAGTCCTACTTCCTCAATATGCAAAACTACAACTCCACATTATTAAACACATTGATAAGCAGATCTCATTTTGTGAACTATTCATAATAACTTAAATCCAGTTGTTTATTTAGATTTTACAATCCATGATGTCTGCCACTGTCCTCTCAAGGGCATAGAAAATGTGCTAAACCTCTGATCACAGTGATGTCTTCACAAAATGTTACTTTTGAAATGTATAAATTACATTTTATATGATGAATGGTGTGCCTCATTATTGATCCATTTTACTGATGGTCTGTAGTCTTTTCATATATCCATAGAAGTAATGACTAGGATATTTTCTGGTTTTCTAACGTTTTATGATTTTTAAAATATTTTTCTATGCAGTGGAACTCCATTTAAGTCTTCATCATTATCCTCACCACCACCATCCATGACCTTGACATTCAGATACAAAATGCTCTTTCACAGTTTCTCATTGGGCCTCAACATTTTGTGGTGGTAAGAATGATGTCTCTAGGAGGGGCGGCGGAGTCTCCATATTGGCAACTGCTAGGTGCAGAAACATCCTGGTTCAGGGTGAAGTGCTTAATGGGATTCAGGAAGGCAACATGGGTGAGAGGGTTGGCAGCCCACAGTCTCAGGAGGAACAACAACTGCAAAAGATGGCCATTGTCCTATATAGAGGCAAGGACCTCTAAAGCAGGGGACATACTTAATTGTAGTGAAGCACAGCAATACATATTATTACTGAGCTAGTTTAACTCTTAGTAGTTTCTGAAGGAACCGTGCCGGCGCCTCCTATAGGTGAAGTAGGTGCCGGCCTAGGGCTGATTTTTACAAGGGGCGCCCTCGCACTCCTATTTTCCAACCACAATGTGGCGCTGAGGGACAGAGGTGGCTCTCTAATTAGGTGAGTTAGGCAGTCACCTTATAGCCTTTGATGTAACGGGAGCTTAACACTGCCGTGAAGCTCCCTGTTACACGAGGCTTGGTCGTCTTCTCCGTGCATCTTCCCTCCTGCACGGATGAAGGAAACTCCAGTGTTTTGTTTTATTTTTACTTTATTGAAGCCATGCAGCTTCAAAAAAGTAAAAAAAAAAAAAAAAACACGACCGGAGTTTCCTTCCTCCATGCAGGAGGGAAGATGCACAGAGGAGACGATCGGAGAGCAACAAGGAGGTAAGTACTGGGGAATGGGGGAAGGGGGTGGGGAGGTGGCAAAAAATGAGCAAATCCTGGCATAGAGTGGCAAAATCCTGGCATATTGAGGGGCAAAATCCTGGCATATTGGGTGGCTAATTCCTAGCATATTGAGTGGCTACATCCTGGCATATTGAATGGCTAAATCCTGGCATACTGAGTGGCTAAATCCTGGCATATTGAGTGGCTAAATCCTGGCATATTGAGGGGCTAAATCCTGGCATTTTGAGGGGCTAAATCCTGGCATATTAAATGGCTAAATCCTGGCATATTGAGGGGCTAAATCCTGGCATATTAAATGGCTAAATCCTGGCATATTGAGGGGCTAAATCCTGGCATATTAAATGGCTAAATCCTGGCATATTGAGGGGCTACATCCTGGCAAATTGGGTGTAAAAATCCTGGCATATTGAGTGGCTAAATACTGGCATATTGAGTGGCTAAATACTGGCATATTGAGTGGCTAAATCCTGGCATATTGAATGGCTAAATCCTGGCATATTGAGTGGCTAAATCCTGGCATACTGAGGGGATAAATCCTGGTATATTGAGGGGCTAAATCCTGGCATATTAAATGGCTAACTCCTGGCATATTGAGGGGCTAAATACTGGCATATTGAGGGGCTAAATCCTGGCATATTGAGGGGCTAAATCCTGGCATATTAAATGGCTAAATCCTGGCATATTAAATGGCTAAATCCTGGCATATTGAGGGGCTAAATCCTGGCATATTTAATGGATAAATCCTGGCATATTGAGTGGCAAAATCCTGGCATATTGAGGGGCAAAATCCTGGCATATTGGGTGGCTAAATCCTAGCATATTGAGGGGCCAAATCCTGGCATATTGAGGGGCTAAATCCTGGCATATTAAATGGCTAAATCCTGGCATATTAAATGGCTAAATCCTGGTATATCGAGGGGCTAAATCCTGGCATATTGAGGGTCTAAATCCTGGCATATTTAATGGCTAAATCCTGGCATATTGAGTGGCAAAATCCTGGCATATTGAGGGGAAATATCCTGGCATATTTGGTGGCTAAATCCTAGCATATTGAGTGGCTAAATCCTGGCATATTGAGTGGCAAAATTCTGGCATATTGAATGGCTAAATCACAGTGCATCCAGTGCCATAAAGTTCCATGCCTCCAAAGTGCCATGCCTCCAGCACAACGTGGTCTGTGAGATCACTTTCAACATTGAGCACCTTTGCTTCTGGCTGAGTGTTTCTGTTAGTGTGTGCTGGCTGAGTGTGATTGTGTGCTGGCGGAGTGTGTCTATTAATGACTGTGTGATATGTGTTAGTTTTCACATTTAGGACACAGCAATACGAATGTGAGTTAGTCAGCCACACACTTTTTATCTATACCAAATGTTTATAGATATTTGTATAATAATTATGAGACAAATAAAATTCTAGGAGCTATAAATTCCTTGAAGCTGGGATTTAAGTTTGATCTTGAAATATGCTATTTATACAGTTCATTCTTATTATCACTTGCATATATTTTATTTAATAATACGTGTCCATGAGGGCCTCATGTTTCGACTTTCGTCTAAGGGCTCACAAAGTCTAGAGCCGCCTCTGCTGAGGGAGTGCGATGGAGGAGCGCGAGCAGCACTGTCTGAGCTCTCTGTGCATTTATCTAGTACTGCCCACTGCTGCCCAGTAAAAAGAAACATGCTCCGATGGAAGGAATGGGTGGACCTTCACCTCATACCCGGTGAGGTCCGCCTCCCTCCCTCAGTTTCACATTATAAAAATTAGGGGGACAGATCACACACATGGGAGGGAAGGAGGGGAGGAAAGACCACACACATGGGAGGGAGGGGAAAAAAAGACCACACACATGGGAGGGAGGGGAAAAAAGACCACACACATGGGAGGGAGGGAACAGACCACATACATGGGAGGGGGGAAACATACCACAGGAATGGGAGTGAAGAGACCACAGACATGGGAGAGGGACAACAGATATGGGTGCAGAGAGGAGAGAGAGAGACAAGCATGGGAAGGGAGAGAGAGACAAGCATGGGCAGGGAGAGAGAGACAAGCATGGGAAGGGAGAGAAGAGGAACAGGCATGGGAAGGGAGAGAGGAGAGAGATACAGGGATGGGAAGGGAGAGAGGAGAGAGACAGGCATGGGAAGGGAGAGAGGAGAGAGAGAGACACACATTAAGAAATTTACTTTTTCTTTAACAAGAAAAAAACTGCTCGGTTGTGTATATGTGAGTCTGTGTGTGTGGCTGTCCCTGTATGTATGTGTGAGATTGTGTTTATGATTGCATGATTGATGTGCTGTTGTCTGGCTGTTATAAGTAGGAAGGGTAAGGAGGGCAAGGTGCGGAGCAAAATGAGGGTTCGCCTAGGGTGGCAAAAATCCATGCACCGGCCCTAAAAGTAACTGGCAGGTAAATACTCTACCAACTTTTAGAGGTAAGGCCATTCAATGTATTTATATTCTCTAAAGTTATACAGAGGTGTAATGGAGACCTATCCCATGCTCACTATTTATCACACATTATCTTAGCGATATTTAGGACACTCCTGATGCCGGTGGTAGTAAAGGAAGATCCTTGCAAGTTGTATAAGACCAAAGACCCATCTTTTCCAACCAGGAAGTGTAAAGACAAGTTGATATAACTGCTGATTTGTTTACGCCATGCTGGCAGTTTTCCCATAAGACGGCATTTCTCTGCACTACTTGTTAATCCTTTAAATACTTTGGCTACCATCTCGAACATCTGCACTTGTACATTACTGTCAACAACAATGCTAAGCTAAAGGGACAGTAAAGCCTCCCAGCAAGCCGTGTCTATTAAAAGGAGGGTTGATGTAAACAGGGAAAGGTAAGACATTTAAGCAGAAGCAGTGACAAGAGAGTGTGAATGGAGAAGTGGAATAGGCATAATTACATTGATCTAGTGTTAGTGCTCTGATAAAGTAGCAGTTTAAATCAGTACTGCTAATTTTTACCAGTGGGACTAATTTCTTCCCCTGTGTAGCTAATAATTACTACTCCAACTGTCTTTTGCAAATAGAACATAATAACACTTTTTTTTTTTTTAAACCCCTTTGCATGTAGCACCATTTTTTGTTAGTTTAAAAAAATCACTATTTTGTGAACAATAAGAAATACAATAACCCAAAAAGCACCACATGCCTGAACCAAAATGGTATCTCTATCATCCCCATATACTTCTATATATACTTCTTCTTTTATATCGGGAGGAATTGGGTTATTATGAAAATAGACAAAGTCCTCCCAAAATGAAAAGAAAAAAAAAGAGATGTAAAAGAAAGAAAAAAAGAAAAAAGAGCCCCTGAAATAATCATGGAGCCATTAAAAAAGGGTCTAGGAGCCATCTAAATGGTTTCCTGCCTCCATTACACATATGCTGGATCAGTGCAGGTAGCTATAAGAAATCGGGCTATAAGAAATGGGTCTGGGAGCTGGGCAAATGTCCAGCTCCCAGCCCTGTATAAAATACATCTTCTAACATTACTGGGCTGGCCAAATGGCTCACCCTCCTATATACAATGTTGGGGGCAAGGGCCACTTGCTCTGGCCCCAAATATACTAAAATAAACCATCCCTGGAGTCTGGGGATTTTCACAGCCCATCCCTGGCACACAAATGGTGTGAATCACCCCCTCCCCCTATCTGGGCAAGGTAGAGGTAGGGCGGTTTCTGGGGAGTCAGTGGGCTTTTTGAACTGCTAGCCCTGTCCCCCCTAATTGTATTTAGGGATGTTTTTTATTATTATTTACATTCTTATTTTCAGTTCTTTCTGATTCTTGACCTGGCTCCCAATGTGTTAAATAGGGACAATTTCCCAGCTCCCCCAATGTGTTATATAGAGGCTGGGAACCATTTTGCCAGTTTCCTGTCCTGTTTGTTATTGGGGACCAGAACTGTAATTTTGATTGGGGATGTGGTATTTTTTTTCGGTGGGTGCCAGCCCCAGTCTGCTATCCCTGGGGAAAAGCTTTATTTTTTTAAATTCATTTTATAAAAAAAAGAATTCAATTCTCCAGATCAGGAGAATTTAAGTGTCTGAAAAAGCAGCAATTACGCATATTCTGAGTGTGCTTGGGGTTGATCGGGGCAAATTGGGTCTGAACACCTCCAATGCTTTGAACAGCCTATACTGCTGATTCGGACTCAAATTGAGGCATATTGAGTAGCTGCATTTTGGGGGTTTGTAAAATTCAGCTATTATGCCTGATCCGATCCAATTCGGAACGGATTGGTGCATATTGAGTAGACTCTACACCTTAAACACTATGCTGTTTTTGCACAGAGCAATGCAATAATGGTGGGACAACCCCCAAATGTAAAAAAAAAAAAAAGGACACGCAAAGGACACCACAAAACTGGGACTACTTTTTTTTATCCCACAATATGGACAATCTTTGCTAAGCCTGTTCATATTGTTATAACTGCTTCTGTGAAAATCTTGTGCCTTGCTGAAGAAAACTATGAAGTGTATATTTAAATTAAAAAGATTTTTCCTAAGTGACTCACTTTCCTCTTCTGCAGAACTAAATATACCAAGAATGAGGCATCATGATAATCAGGAAGTTAAAAAAAAAAACCAACACAGTTAATTCACCACATCAAATGATTTACTTCTATGAGAAAATTCAGAAAAATGCCATCAATTTTAGGACTAAAATAATTTGACATTTAGTATTAATCTTTTTTTGAAAAAAAGGTCATTTTTTTCCCTGTTTTATATTAACGAAGACAGGCCCCAGGTTTCCTGTCTACACCACCTACAGACCTCATAGAAGATTAGATCATGTTTGTCTATCACATTTTAAACCGAGGACTTACAAAATGGAAAATGAGCCCCACTTTTTAAGCTAAGTGGCTGATGATGGCTGGTAAATTTGAAATAAAGATCAGAATGCGGTTTGCAAAACTGCTAGTTGGTTTCAGCACAATGTAAAAAAATATATACTTTTACTGTGCAAAACAAGATGAGAGGCCCAAAGTATACATTTGAAATTCTGTTTGTATTTCAGATTAGGTTATATGACTGTATGTGCCACTGATACAATCCAGTTTTCACTAGGGAGCAATTTAAGAATTAAGTACATTTTTTTCTAGTTCATATAAGTTAGAGTATTTTCCATACATGCATACATGCTTTCAACTTGAAAGATAATAATAATGTAACATACAACATTAAAAAATTTAAAAAATAACCTCGATAACGGATGCCCAGGATGCAACTTGAATCAACACAAACTTTTTAATATCCTCTTCTTCAGATTTACTTGCACTTTTGACACTACAAAAACTGATCAGGTTATTTAAACGGGTTTTGTATAATATGTTTTGCACACAAAAGTGTCAGGAAAGTAACAAAATGGATCAACCTTTGTTTTTGTTTTTTTATGTATAACAGTGATTGTACCTTTTTTTACATCCAGATACTTCGGTAGGGTGGGAAATAGCACAAGAAAGAAAAAACATAATCTTGACAAAAACAGTAAATAAAGACCATGACATTGGCAGGCAATATAAAAGCATGTTTTAATAATAGTTTCTGTTTGAAAACATGCATTTAACTTTGTAACATAGTATTTAAATGTATTTGTCTACTTCCTAGAGCTAGTTAGTTGAAGTTTGCCTGGTCCAACAGAAAGGGAATTCACTAGAGGAAGAGCCACTGATTCATCTATGTTGCGTTTATAGTTAGAGAAACCACTATATACCGTATTTGCTCGAATATAAGACGACCCTGATTATAAGACGACCCCCCAAACTTTGTATATTCCTTTAGGAAAAAAACTAAACGCCTGAATTATAGACGACCCTACAGGAAAAAAAGTTTAACTTGTATATATGTAAATTGCTTTTTAATATTTAATAAAAAATTGATATTATACAAATGCATTACTTGTTTTTATTTCCTTTTATGTGCCAATGCGGCCTCTCTCCCCCAGCTGTCTCCCCCCCCCCCAGCGTTGTCTCTCTCTCCCCCCCCAGCGTTGTCTCTCTCTCTTCCCCCCTCCCCTTGTCTCTCTCTAAACCCCCCCTTGTCTCTCTCTATCCCCCCTCCCCTTTTCTCTCTGTCCCCCCTCCCCTTTTCTCTCTTCCCCCTACCTCCCTCCCCTTGTCTGTCTGTGTCTCCCCCCCGTCACCTGGTTTCTTTCCCTGGTGGCTAGTGGGGGCAGCCAGGGGATGTCTGAACGATACGTGCAGACATCCTCCATGCTGCCCGACACCTCCGTCTATTATGACGGACAGCCGGTCCGTCATAATAGACGGAAGTGTCGGGCAGCATGGAGGATGTCTGCACGTATCGTGCAGACATCCCCCGGCTGCCCGATTCTCCCTGGTGGCTAGCAGGGCAGCGGAGGATGTCTGCGCGATGAGCGCAGACCTACCCTGCTGCCGCCCGGCACGACCGCCGGGACTTTTATGATGAAGCTGGAAGGACCCGGCTTCATCATAGAAGTCCCGGCGGTCGTGCCAGGCGGCAGCAGGAGGAGTCTGCGCTCATCGCGCAGACATCCCCCGGCTGTTAGAGAGGGGGATCCAGGTCCCCTGCAGCTCTGCGGGGGACCTGGATCCCAGTCTTATAGTCTGACCTCGATTTAAGGTCAGACTATAAGACGACCTCGAATGTAAGACTAGGGGTATTTTTCAGAGCATTTGCTCTGAAAAAAACCTCATCTTATATTCGAGCAAATACGGTAATTCTATTCCTTGGTCGATTTGCTCAGTTTAGCTAAAGTTATTAAGATGTCATCTGCATATAAGTTTAATTTAATAGGGCCTTGTGAAGTATAAAAGTACTCTATTTTATGATTACCTGTAACCATGAATGCAAATACTTTGATTGTTAATAAATATAGACATGTATAGACACACCTATGTACATGTGTTACCACAAATGTGCAGTTCTTCTGATCCACAGACAATGGTGTGCACTATAATTTTGCACTGCAACTATCATGTCCCTTAGCTACTTGCAGCATTCATTTGTGCATGTTAATTGCTGCAATGTGCTGCTTGGCCACCCCCTATCTAACATGCTCTGCACAGCTACAGTTCTCTACACATACCCTTGCAGCTTCTCCATGTGTGGCAGCTATTATAACATGAGCACATACATGCACCATTCCTCGTGATTGTACATTCCTAGGTATCCTTGACACAGCTAAAATATCTGTTTCATGAACTAAAGGTGTTAGTTCAGGTTGATATAACATGCTGCCTACAGTGCACTTGCCTTTTCTTCACCACCTCTTTAGACCTGTTTATCCCACCAACTACATTAACAGTATCCACTATCTGCTGACAGAGTTCCTTCTTCTTCTTATGGCTTGTTCTCTTTGCTGCTGCCCCATTACCAGTACTGTGTTCTTCTCTGTTGAGAAACTCTGCTGATACCTTTTGGGCCTTATAGCGATGTTGTTGCTCCCCTCAAACATGAAATAACTAATTTAAGGGGACAGGTGAGATTGAGTGTGGGAGTATAGGTGTACTACACATACCTAAATTTAATAGCTTGGCTGCTCTTGTAAGAGCTGCTTTTCAAAGAGTATATTTAAGAGATATTCTGGAGATACTCTGGAGGTAGTCTGAGGTATACAAGAGGTGAGCAAAACTAAAAGATCTTTTTGATTTAAATTCTTAAAATGGCAGATTTGGTTTACTGTGATAATTGTTCTGCATGTGTTTCACATTCCATTTTTTGGAGGTTTGGAGGCTGTCTAATCTGTAGACAGTTCTCAAGATTGCAGCAGGAGATTGCATTTTTAAAGTCCGAGATTTGTAATTTATCTGTAAAACAAACTCGGGCTGAGACTGTTGCGAAGTCACTGCCACAGAGGCCATTGCCGCAGAGGCTTCCTAGGAATGGCAGGTGGATTACTGTTGGATCTGGTAGGCTTAGAGTTGTGGATAAAAGGCATGTCCCGCAGTCTGTGGCTGTCCAGAATTCATTTTCAGCACTTTCAGAGTGCAGTGGTGTTGTGGAGGCAGGCTCAGACGCAGAGTTTGAGGAACCACTCTCCTATGTGGCTAAGGTGTGCAAGGAGAAGGTGAGGCCTGATAGAAAGCAGTTGTTGTTGGGCGATTCTATCATAAGAGGTGCGGAGTTGGACAGTATTGGCTTAGTGAGATGTCTTCCTGGAGCTACTGCTCGCAGAGACAGGAGGCGTATTTCTAATATTGTTAAGCAAGCAAATCAGGAAGGAGAATTGGATGTACTGGTTCATCTAGGGACAAATGATTTGGCTTGCAATGAGGTTTCAGAGGTGAAGGAAGCTTTTTGTGTTCTTGCCAATGATATACGGCAGGTTGTGTCCACACTGTCCTTTTCTGAAGTTATGCCTGTGCATAACATTCAGAATGATAGACGGATGCGTATTAGGGACTTCAACTTGTGGCTTGGAGAATGGTGTCGGGAGCAAGGATTTGGCTTTGTTTCTCATGGAAGTTCACTATGGGATAGAAAGGAACTGTACAAAAAAGATGGTTTGCATCTTTCTCAAAAGGGAACGAATGTTCTCAGTGAGCAGTTCAGAGGTTTTGCTAGGAGGTTTTTAAACTAAAAGAGGGGGGCAAAATGGCGATAAAACATCAATCCAATTGCCCCCCAAAAAAGGTACAGAAGTTACCTGTAGTCAGTGTGCTGAAAAATGATAAGCTTAGGGTCATGTCTACAAATGCTCGCAGTTTAGGGAATAAGATCCATGAACTTGTGACAATATTGGCAACTGAGAATGTAGATTTAGTGGCTGTTACTGAGACATGGTATAATGAAAAACATGACTGGGACATTTCAATACCAGGGTACTCTTTATATAGAAAAGACAGAGAAGGTAAAAAAGGGGGAGGGGTGGCCCTGTATGTGAGGGATAGCTTAAAATGTAACGTAATACAAGTTAGTGAGGCGAACATAGAGTCAGTTTGGGTTACATAAGAATTTGGTAATCATATGGTAACTAGGGTAGGTGTGATTTATAGGCCCCCTGGACAAATAGAGGAATTAGATAATCTACTAGTTGAGGAAATAGCTAAAATGACAATGAAGGGAGAAGTGATCATCATGGGTGACTTTAATCTTCCTGATGTGAACTGGAAATACAAAACAGCTACTTGCCCCAGGAGTACGCATATCCTAAACTCCCTACTGGGATTATCTCTAAAACAAGTAGTGGAGGAGCCAACTCGAAAGCAGGCCATACTAGACTTAGTGTTCACAAAAGGAGATTTGTTATCAGATATTACTGTAGGTGAAAATTTAGGATCTAGTGATCACCAGACAGTGTGGTTTAATATAAGAACAGTGACGCAGTCACACCACACAAAAACAAAAGTTTTAGATTTTAGAAAAACAGACTTTTCTAAAATTAGATTAGATGTGAAGGAGTCATTATCAGACTGGAGCAATTTAAATGGAGTCCAGGAGAAATGGGATTATCTAAAAGTTGCACTACTGAAGGCAACAGAAAATTGTATAAGGCTTGTCAGTAAGAGCAAAAAATTGAAGAAACCACCGTGGTACTCTGCAGAGGTGGCTAAAATAGTAAAAAATAAAAAGCTAGCATTTAGTAATTATAAAAATACTCAGAGTGAGGAAGATAGAAAGATCTATAAGAGTAGGCAGAAAGAGGCAAAGCAAGCTATAAGAGCTTCCAAAGCACACACAGAGAAGACTACAGCCCAGTCAGTGAAAAAGGGGGATAAAACATTTTTTAGATACATAAATGAGAAAAGGAAAGTAAAACAAGGATTAGTTAGATTAAAAACAAAAGAAGGATGCTATGTAGAAGAGGATAAAGGCTTAGCAGACTGCCTTAATGAATATTTTTGTTCAGTTTTTACAAATGAAAATGAGGGTAAGTGACCTCATTTAGGGAAAAAGACTAATGAGTCTTTTGATGCATGTACGTTTACAGAGGAAGAGGTTTTACTTCAGCTGTCTAAAGTAAAGACAAATAAGTCGATGGGACCTGATGGGATACATCCAAAGTTATTAAAAGAACTTAGTGGTGTACTAGCAAAACCGTTAACAGATTTATTTAACCAATCATTGTTAACGGGAGTAGTTCCAGAAGATTGGAAATTAGCTAATGTTGTGCCCATTCACAAGAAAGGTAGTAAGGAGGAGGCGGGCAACTATAGACCAGTAAGTCTTACTTCAGTAGTGGGGAAAATAATGGAAACCTTGTTAAAGAATAGGATTGTTGAACATCTAAAGTCGCTTGGATTTCAAGATCAGAGACAGCATGGGTTTACCTCAGGGAGATCATGCCAAACTAATCTTATTGATTTTTTTGATTGGGTAACTAAAATAATAGATCAGGGTGGTGCAGTAGACCAGTGGTGTATCTTGATTTTGTGCTGCCCTAGGCAGACAAAATCCGGGCACCCCCCTACCCAAGCTGCACACCCACGTTACACACCTAAAACATGGCCCATCATTCAGACTCACATCAAGCTCATACTCCCATCACACACACACTCCCATCACACTCAGTCACACACTCCTACTCCCATCACACTCAGTCACACACCCCTACTCCCATCACACACACTCTGACTCCCATCACCCTCAGTCACACACACTGTCTCCCATCACACACACTCTGACTCCCATCACACTCAGTCACACACACTTTCTCCCATCACACACACTCTGACTCCCATCACACTCAGTCACACACACTGTCTCCCATCACACACACTCTGACTCCCATCACACTCAGTCACACACACTGTCTCCCATCACACTCACTCTGACTCCCATCACACTCACTCTGACTCCCATCACACTCAGTCACACACACTGTCTCCCATCACACACACTCTGACTCCCATCACACTCAGTCACACACATGTCTCTCATCACACACACTCTGACTCCCATCACACTCAGTCACACACATGTCTCCCATCACACACACTCCTACTCCCATCACACTCAGTCACACACACTGTCTCCCATCACACACAGTCACACACACTGTCTCCCATCACACTCACTCTGACACCCTTCACACTCACTCTGACTCCCATCACACTCAGTCACACACACTGTCTCCCATCACACACACTCTGACTCCCATCACACTCAGTCACACACATGTCTCTCATCACACACACTCTGACTCCCATCACACTCAGTCACACACATGTCTCCCATCACACACACTCCTACTCCCATCACACTCAGTCACACACACTGTCTCCCATCACACTCTGACTCCCATCACACACACACACACACACATCCCATCAGCACTTACCTTTCCCTGGCAGGCAGGCAGCATGGTCCCTCCATGCTGCCTGTTCGGCTTCCCGGCGATTGTGCCGACAGGTCACGTGACCGGACGCGCGTATGACGTCAGCGCGCCCGTCACGTGACTGTCGGCACTTCCGTGTCGGCACACTGCACGGGGAGCCGAACAGGCAGCACGGAGGTTTCTCTGTGCTGCCTGTTCGGCTCCCCAAGCAGTTTTGCAGGCAGAGCGGAGGTGAGAGGGGATCTTCCGATCCCTTCTCACCTCTGTCTCTGCCTGCAAGCGCGGTCTTTTTTTTTTTTTTTTTTTAAAGGGCCGTTTTTTTTTTTTTTTGTATTTTTTTTTTTTTTCAGTGCTGGGGGGCGCTGCCGCCCCCCAAAATTTGCCGCCATAGGCATCCGCCTAGGATGCCTCGCGGTAAATACAGCACTGCAGTAGACATTGCTTACCTAGATTTCAGTAAGGCTTTTGACACTGTCGCACATAGAAGACTTATCAATAAACTGAAATCTTTGAGTTTGGATTTCAATATTGTTGAATGGATTAGACAATGGCTGAGTGACAGGCAACAGAGGGTTGTAGTCAATGGGGTATATTCGATGCAAGGTCTTGTTACTAGTGGGGTACCTCAGGGATCTGTTCTTGGACCCATTCTCTTTAATATTTTTATTAGCGATATTGCAGAAGGTATTGTTGGCAAAGTATGTATTTTTGCTGATGATACAAATATTTGCAGCAGGGTTGATATTCATGGAGGGATAAGCCAAATGGCAAATGATTTAGCTAAACTAGAAAAATGGTCAGAGCAGTGGCAACTGGCATTTAATGTGGACAAGTGCAAGATTATGCACCTTGGGCGTAAAAACCCAAAAGCAGAATATAGACTATTTGGTACAGTCCTAACCTCAACATCTGAGGAAAGGGATTTAGGTGTAATAATTTCAGAGGACTTGAAGGTAGGTAGGCAATGCAATAGAGCAGCAGGAAATGCTAGCAGAATGCTTGGTTGCATAGGGAGAGGTATTAGCAGTAGGAAGAGGGAAGTGCTCATGCCATTGTACAGAGCACTGGTGAGACCTCACTTGGAGTATTGTACGCAGTACTGGAGACCGTATCTCCAGAAGGATATTGATACTTCAGAGAAGGGCTACTAAACTGGTTCATGGGTTGAAGGATAAAACTTACCAGGAAAGGTTAAAGCATCTTAACATGTATAGCTTGGAGGAAAGACGTAACAGGGGGGATATGATAGAAACATTTAAATACATAAAGGGAATCAACACAGTAAAGGAAGAGAGTATATTTAAAAGAAAAAAAACTACCACAACTAGAGGACATAGTCTTAAATTAGAGGGACAACGATTTAAAAGTAATATCAGGAAGTATTACTTTACTGAGAGGGTAGTGGATGTATGGAATAGCCTGCCAGCAGAAGTGGTAGAGGTAAACACAGTCAAGGATTTTAAGCATGCGTGGGATAGACACAAGGCTATCCTAGCTATAAGACCGGGAACGGGGGACTAATAAAAGTACTCAAAAAAAATAAAATTGGGCAGACTAGATGGACCGAATGTTTCTTATCTGCCGACACATTCTATGTTTCTATGTTTCTATGTTTCTAAAGAAATAAAAGTGGAATTGCATCAGGCAGGTAAAATCAGACTTGCCTAAGGGTTTAAACACTCTCAAACCACAGAGTACACAGTATAATATACATAAACAGATCAATAATATGATAATAAATACTTTGACAAAAACATTTTGGTTTGATTTCTCTCAAATTTGCATATGTGAAGTAAATTTAGACAAAAAAAGGGGAGAGGCTCAAATTTACTGGCAAAGTGCCTTGTTTAAAAACTCCAGCACTCGGGGGGGTTGGTGTAGCTAACCACCAACATGAACGGTCGCATGGCAGAGGAGCTCCTCCATTTGGAAACCTATTCTACGAGTTATATATGGCATCTCACCATAAATTTGATCCAAAGAGATCCCAGACTGCTGTTAAAGATATCGGACAAAAACTAGAAAAGAAAAAAGACAAGAAACATCTTACGCTAGGTCCAGATATCGGTCTACTTCTCACTAGACCCGGAAGGCCTATGTCAAACACGCCTGATCTACCCCTCCCACGTCTGAGAAGCGTCTCGGACAATTACAATGAGGATTCTGATACCTCACAGAGTGGTACCTGCTCCAGGACAACAGCTTTAGCCCGAGATGATGCTGCCCTGACTACTAAAGGGGATCTTTGGAAACTCTGGGAAGATCTGCAGAGTCTGCTGAAGGCCGACGTAAAATCTATACAACAAGATGTAGTGTCCCTTACAGCGAAGGTTAGCACTCTGGAAACAGAAGTGACGGGTGTTAAACTAAAATCCGAAGACTCTCACAGCCAAGTAGTACAAATGTCTCTACATATACGGTGTCTCAAAAACCAGATAATCGGGATGGATGCCAGGGCACGGCAGTGCAATGTGCGGATAAAAGGTGTCCCGAAGGCGGTTGGGCCCGCCGATCTCCGGAGACACCTAACAAGCTGGCTAACGGCACTTTGCCCACAGTGCAACGCACAAGAGTATGTATTGGATGCCTTTCAGTTACAGAAAGCAATACGTTTTCCTAATGATGCACCATGAGATAAACTGCTGAAATTGCGCTCTATGGCAGATAAAGTGGCCTTGCTATCAATCTCAAGGAAAACGCCACAGCTGATCTTTGAAAACTCCACACTGTAAATTTTCTACGACTTACCACCATCGTTATTGGCGTGGAGGTGGTCAATGATAACCTTAACTGCTCACCTCAGGGCATTGGAAGTTTGATTTCTATGGGGTACAACCCGATCTTTAATGATCCTCCAATGAGACAGATGAATACAAGTGGACAACATGGACGTTGTACC
The DNA here is from genome assembly GCA_036172795.1 of Pelodytes ibericus. Lineage (NCBI taxonomy): Eukaryota > Metazoa > Chordata > Amphibia > Anura > Pelodytidae > Pelodytes > Pelodytes ibericus. Next base: position 189,356,663 of record CM069859.1, read on the forward strand.
AGATATACTGACAGCATTAGACCTGCCGCCGTTGCCACAGCTACATGGTACGAATCTGGATCCGAACACAGAGACCCCGCAGGACACCCCGATGAAGCAAGGCATACAGAGCTCCCATTCGGCAGGTGCCCACATACCAAACAAGTAACGGAAAATGCCTTGACTGTATGGACCTTTTGGACTAGTCCTGACCTGCGGACATATTTTTATTGCCTACTTGTTCCACGTTTAAAGTTTTGATGTTCCCTCTGCCTGATTATATTTAATACCCCCCTCCCCGGGGCACTACCATTGTATCTCCTCATGGAGGCGATGGTTCTTTTCAGCTGGCCGCCAAAAGTGCAGTTCAGCAGCCCGCCTCTTTGGTGAAGTTCCCCCTCGATGCTACCGGTATCCCTCTCTTGGGATCCCCTCTCCCCGCTGTTATTCTTTGCTATGTCCGCGCTCCTCTTCTTCCTTTTCTTTCAGGATTTTCTTTCATTTCTTCTTCTCCCTATAGGTTGGTCCACTCGTTTTTATGCACCCCTTCGAGTTACATGGAGGTAGCTAGTCTACCTATATGATGGCAGATGATTTACTATCCTCTTTAGGAATACTCTGTCTGCTGTACCAGACTGTCACTGACTATTGTGCGGGACTATACTGAGTATTGTGCAGCATGTTAGCCCAAATCTGTAATCCCATTGCAGGTTTACCTTCATTTTTCATATAACACTTTGTATATTACTTGTATAATACTATAAGTTTACCGCACCCACCCAGACTACCAGGGGTTGTTCAGTGTCACTAATTGACTCAAGTAAAGATCAGTGGTGTATTTATGTCCCCCTCCTACCTGGAGTACCTGTATGTATATCATTGTAACCCTAACATCTGCCAACGGTTTAGTTAATAAGTTAAGCATTTATCTTGGCTCGGAGGACCACAGTTTATTAGACTCCTAGCATAGGGGCACATGTCCCAACCCCATAAGTATTTTACGGGTAGGTATAGTTATATGGGTTTTCTCAATATTCCCAGGGACATAGCTGGTAGATAGATAAGGACAAGCGGCATCCTGGAGTGTTGCACACTACATTCTTACCGCCAAGAGAAATGGACGCCTAATTCGTGAGCTCCACCATCCTCCAAGCCATCCAGTGCAATCTGCAACGAACAGCAAACATGGAATAAAAAGACCCCGTCGCTGAAGGAATATTTCTGCACACCGGGCCTATTGGCCTCCTCTCCGCGGATGAAGGAGGCTTAACATCAACAGGAGATCAGAACCGTGATCCCCCCTTATCGGTGCAACAAATGTTCTCCTCAGCGCTATGGCGGGAAGACTTTGGTAAGCTCATAACGGAGCTCAAACAGACTGTGCAAGACGCGGTGGTTACCCTATGCACGGACCTTACAAAGCTTGAACAATGAGTAGACCTGCAAGAGAGGGAATCTGCCTTACGTGCGCAAAAGCTCACGCAGACGGCGAGAATAACGGCCCAACATGCGTTATACATGGCGGATTACCGTAGGCGTCTGGAAGACCTCGATAACCGAGGTCGTAGGAACAACATCATAGTCAGAGGACTCCCAGAGCCTACATCACTACAGAACGAGGACGGCTTGACCATTCTGACCAAAGTCTTTAACGCTTCTTGAACAGACCGGAGGAGACGGTGATCCCAATGGATAGAGCCCACAGGGCCCTGAGGCCTCGGGGTCCCGTTACTGGCCCACCGAGAGATTTGATCTGCAGAATAGTGGACTTCCAGCTCAAAGAAGCTATTATGAGAAGAGCGAGGGAAGCGGGAAACTCGTCATTTGAAGGGAACCATCTATCCTTCTACCACGATCTCTCAGACCTCAACCTTACAAGCTAGAAGAGCTCTGAAATTACTCACGTTGGAATTGCTACGTAGAGGCATCACATACTACTGGGGCCACCCATTTTGCCTACATATCAGAGACGGTGACTCTCTCAAGACGCTGCGCTACTTCCATGAGCTTCTAAGTATCATTGCGGAAATGGACCTTCCTGACCTGCAGATCTTGGATTGGAGCCTCCCTGACCTGCACCTACCTACCAATCCATCTACCACGGTGAGGCGGCGACCACCTAGATCTACTACGCCCGACCGACGAACCACAGCCGGGCACAGCGGTCGATAGAGAGGCCTACCGACCGGGTTATCCGGAGGGAGGTACCGATCGAGGAGTGAATACATCAAGCTGGCGCTCAGGGAGTAGACATCATGTACTTTGACCAGTTTATCACGACACACCATTAGGCCCCCACACCCCAAACGTGGGGTTCCATCCACCCTGGCTGCAACCTACGGAGACTGTCTTACCCCTCAAACAACAACGCAGGATTTATACTCACCAGACTATGGTTCCGGAACTTTCAACCTACGACGCATCTAACCAAGTACTGTATTTAAGTATGCGGTTCATCACTGCAAGGAAATGTCTGCCTGTATATGTACTGGAGATCTACCCGGCCAGTGCCACCACCTGGTGCTGCAAGCACAATATACCTGATCCGGTATTGTATATAATGTAATTACTTTTGTCCCCTATATCGTGCCTTGAGCACCTGGAACCCCCAACCTGAGCCTTGGGGCCCACTGCGATATTTGATCGAGAGCTGCATGTTGGCCCGCCACTGTACCGACTCGTGGAGGCCTAGAGCCTGCTTACTCTTGACTAGCGAGAGGCCTTTTGTAATTTGCGAGGTGCCCGAGAGCGCAACACCAATCAATTAACTTACCTCGGTCTCCCGCTAGCTCAACGCAGAGGTGGAAAGATGTACATAGTTTGTGCCAGAGTGTCCCATCGCCCTGAACCTGTCAGGTATATAAGTGAGACCCAGGGCCACGGCCTCCACGTTATCATTAAGCTCCCACTGTGCACCCCACATGTTATAATTATAGAGCTGGGTTTTTTCCCCCTTTTTTTTTACAATATATGGCTGCACGTTGTGTTATGTTGACTGAACCTTGGAGGACGGACGGGTGACTTCTCTCATCCATTGTCACCTCTCCGATTTCCTCGGTTTTGGAGTCTCACGATTGATATGCACTGTTACTGTTTATTCATTGTTCTCAGTCCTAATTTCTCTACCCGGTTACCTCGTTCTTGGTTCCTTGACACCTTAGGATTTTGGGTAGACTGAGTCCCGGTCCATATATTATTGAACCGGCACCCTTTTACTACCCAATTGGTGTCCCTGGACTTACTTATTCTTACCACCCCACAATTCTGCCTCCTGTTTTATTAAAGAGCCCATCCCTAAGCCCCGATCCCCCCCCTCTTCCCCCCGAAATGCTAACCCCAAGAAGTCCTGCCACAACACCGGGATCACGTCTGGCCGATCTCAATATTATCACACTAAATGCCAAGGGAGCGAATATCCCTGAGAAACGCTCCCACCTGCTCCGAGACTTGAAATTCCAGCGGGCTAATGTGGCGTTAATTCAGGAAACGCATTTTCGTACACCTTCACACCCTAGGCTTACAAACACTGAGTTCCCCCTATGCTACTACAGCTCTGATTCTCTTGCAAAAATTAAGGGCACAGCAATTCTGTTCTCCAAACACACTCCATTTACAGAAACTGCACACCTGACTGACCCTGATGGCAGGTATATTTTTGTCAAAGGCTCTATAGCTACACACACATATACGTTTGCAAATGTATACCTTCCTAACAGACAACAACATTTAAGCCTGACCAAAATATTGACACTATTACGCAATTTTGCTGAAGGCCTGGTGATTTTGGGAGGGGATTTTAATGTAGCTTTGGAACCCTCACTAGATACATCCAATGGCCGTACACGTACCCCAGCACATGTCCTTAAAAAGATCAAAAATGTACTACTTGATTTTCAGATGGTGGACTGTTGGGGGGTCCCCCATCCCACTACCCGGGACTACACTTTTTTCTCCACCCCCCACGACTCCTACTCACACATAGACTATTTTTTTATACCACACTACCACCTCCCCCTACTGAAAAAGGCGACATATGGTTCCCTGACCTGGTCCGACCATGCCCCACTGACACTAACTCTCCAGTCTCAATTAACTAGACCAACAGGCAGATCATGGCGACTTAATGAATCCCTCTTGACAGATGTAGACACGATACAATCCTCTAAGTCCCTCCTGACAGACTACTTCCATGAAAATACCACACCTGGGATGTCACCTCTCACTTTGTGGGAAGCACACAAATGTGTAATCGGTGGTAATTTTATCAAAATAGCATCAGCTCGGAAGCGTCAGCAGACAGCTACCCTCAGCACCCTATACACCAAAATCTCTGCCCTAGAGAGAATCCATAAGAATTCTGTTGAGGCCAAAGATTGGCAACAACTAACACTTCTTAGGAAAGAATTATCGAAAATCTTATTTATTTATTTATTTTTAATTATCGATAATCTTAAATGCGCAAGCACAGAAATCCTTTACCCGATTCCGCTCCCTGTTCTATGAGTCCGAGTTCAAGGAGGCACTCTGCATTGTCTCCCTTCTGAGATAACTCGGGAATTTGTGGACTATTACCAACAACTGTATCATATTACAACCCCACAATCCCCTAATTCGTTGGTCACCACAAATTCCAAAATCTCGGAATATCTCTCTCGACACATCCGTCATAAACTTTCCCCAGCAGACACAGATTCCTTGGAAAAACCTATATCCCTGATAGAATTGTCGTGGGCAATTAAGATGTCCAAAATGGGAAAATGCCCGGGTCCCGATGGCCTATCCTTAATTTACTATAAAAAGTTCTTGGAGATCCTGGGTCCACACTTCACACAAGCTTTTAATGCCCTACTGGAAGGACAGGATATACACCCTCACACACTTGCAGCTACCATATCCTTAATCCAAAAGGAGGATAAAGACCCAGAACTCTGTACAAGTTACCACCCAATATCCCTCCTAAACGCTGACCTAGAATTTTTCTCCAAAATTCTCGCATTGAGGATCGGTAGGTTTGTCCCATCTTTAGTACACCCTGACCAGTCGGGGTTCGTGCCGAGGCGGGAGTCCAGGGACTGCACTATTAGGGCGATCAATCTCACTCATCATGCACGCCAATCAGGGACACGCACAATTTTTCTATCTACTGACGCCGAAAAGGCATTTGATAGACTTGATTGGAAATTTATGATAGCTACCCTGCAACATATGGGATTTGGTATTAATGTTTTGAGGTGGATCGAGTCCCTGTACTCCCGCCCCTCGGCCCGGATCCGGGTCAGTGGGGCCCTCTCTGACTCATTCCCAATTTTTAAAGGGACGAGGCAGGGCTGCCCCTTGTCACCACTGCTGTTTGTCCTATCCTTGGAACCATTCTTGGAAGCGGTGAGAACGCATCCTGATATTATGGGAGTTGAGACTGGGGACACACACCATAAAGTACTTGGATATGCTGATTATTTATTATTTGGCCTTACCAACTCACAAGTGTCGCTGCCAGTACTCCTGAAGGAATTTCAGACTTATGGCCAGCTTACAAATCTGAAAATTAATTTCTCGAAGTCAGAGATTCTGAACATAAACCTGCCCCAGGCAGAAGCAACCGCACTACAAGATGTCTTCCCTTTCCGCTGGTGCCGGACCAAGATTAAATATCTGGGAATCTGGTTGACAGCGGACACGGTGGACCTCATTGCCCATAACTTCCCTCCCTTACTGAATCAATTGCAGAGAGATCTTCTGTCCTGGGCCCCGCTACATATTTCATGGACAGGCAGAATCAATGCCCTGAAGATGAATGTCTTACCCAGGGTGTTATACCTACTGCAAACAATCCCTATACGACTTCCCCCCGCGTTTCTTTATATCTATGAAAACTATGTTCACCAAGTTTACCAGGGCAGGAAGACAACCCAGAATTAAGCTTGATTTACTCACTCAACATAAGTTTAGAGGAGGCCTAGGCATGCCCTGTATACGGACTTATTATAGGGCCTGCCATAAGTTAAGAGTTCTCGAATGGGTACATCGCCCCACACAGAAATTGTGGATAGACCTATAGAGCGAATGTTTGACCTTCCCTCTCCAGAGCCTACCCTGGCTTTCCCCGTCCCAGGCAAGGGCGATCGCCAAGTCTCACCCACTGACACTGGCTACTATCTCGGTCCTTCACACCTCCTACCGCCCTTACAATTTGACCACATTCCCCTTCCCCCTCACACCACTCCGACGCAACCCTGATCTTCCCCCAGGAATGGGCTCTGGCCCGTTCCTAGATACACACAGGACGTCTACTCAACCGCTCTCGGAATTACTTAATGGCACCACACTCAAACCACTCACCGACATTCTTCCAGACAAGACGCTCACTCCTTTAGATCAATTCCTATACATGCAACTATCAAATTACATACAGACTATTCCCCTGAAACACCATCTGTTCAGGACTTACACTGAGTTTGAAGACCTGCCTACTAGTGACTCACTGCCCGACATGTCATCTTGATCCTCTACCAATTACTGTTACATGCAAAATTCCCCACCCTCCCCAGTTTTGTGGGGAAGTGGGAATCCACACTCCGGTTAAGTCTCACTACCCCACAATGGGAAAAGATCTTCCAACTCACACATAAGTCATCCATAAGTAACAAAATACAAGAGATGTCCTATAAACTGCTATCACTTTGGTAAAAAAAAAACCCTGCTACGTTACAAAGAATATTTTCAAACCGCTCGGCTGAATGCTGGCGATGTGGGTTAGCCCCGGGCACTACTCTCCACCTGTGGTGGGAATGTCCGCTGATCCAGCCATTTTGGCGAAAAATAGATCACCATTCACTCCAGCGGCATACCTATTACACCATACCAAAGCCCCGGTGGCAGTGTATAAAAAAATCGGTGGAAGAACACCTGCTTAATGCAGCAAAAGCTCTCATACCCCTTCATTGGGTTGACCTGAGGCCACCCTCTTTTCAGGAATGGATAGCAAGGGGGGAAGACATCCGCGCCATGGAAGCGCTCCACTACAGCGCTTTAGGCAAATCAGACAAATACCGACACAAGTGGTTTTACTGGTCTCAGTTCCTGGAAAATCCCCAGATCTGTGCATTGGTAGGCCGGACGTGATCCCCCTAATATCTACCCACCCACCCCCCTTTTTTGTTTTCTCTTCGTTTTTCCTCTGTTGATTTTTGATTATTGTTTATGTCGATGTTTTCTAAGTTACGGCTAATATGAATAATACTGCTAGACTATGTATCTTTGACCTGCACTCTCCCACCCGCTCAGAACCCCTCCCCCACCTTCTCTTTTTTCTGTATCCCACCCTTGAATTCCGGTTGAAAAATCAATAACAATCTGATTTACAAAAAAAAAAGAAGATCACTCTTACTAGTACATGGCTTGTAATTTGATAGATTTAGGGTTCCCGGACATGTTTATTTTTGAAAGCCAGCATTGGCCTCATATAATTGGGTGCTCCCATACTGTATATTATTCTATATATACTCTTAAGTTCATCCTTTCAATGTTATCTATTCCTTCATTTTTGATGTGTACGTAAATACAAAATGAGTCATGTACTATTGTGTGATGATGTATGTTGTACCAAAGATGGTATGTATGTTTCTGACTCAATAAAAATGTTATTAAAAAAAAAAACCTCCTGCACTGCAAAGGGAGTTTAAAAAAAAATTGCAATCAATGTTTGGAACATATAACAGCGATTACATGTTTTTATAACTCCCGACACTTTGCAGTGACACAAATCAGGCACTTTTCAGCGCAACGAGTGCCGGCACAACCTAAATTTACACACTCAGCACAAAGAGTCTGCTTTATACAATGGTGCACAATCCGATTGCAGCAGTATTTGGTGTAATCTGCATGTTTAAAAATGACCCCCTAAGTATTTTGTGGATTTCTAAAGTGCCGTCATCAATTCACAGTTTCAAAATCAGCAAAAGCAAACTTGACATATGTGAATTATATTCAGACCTCCCTCTCGATGTCTCTTCACAGAAAAAAGGCCACATTTATTCTCAGTGTATCCTATCTAGGGATTTGAACCTGTGCAAACTCACAAAGAAAATATGTATATCTTAATATTGTCTATGATGTGTCTGCATGTCTGACCAGAAAACCAAATACTCTTGTAGATATTTAAAGTGCAGCAAATAATTCTCAATTCCCATATCAAAGTACACTATATAGACACAAGTTTTTGGACACATCACTTAATTATTGAATTCAGGTCTTTCAATCAGACCCGTTGCCACAGGTGTAGAAAATCAAGCACCTATCCATGCATTCTGCATTTACAAACATTTGTGAAAGAAATTGATTGTTCTGAAGAGCTTAGTAAAGTCAAGCATGGCACTGTTATAGGATGCCACCTTTGCAATAAGTCAGTTCGTGAAATTTCATCCTAGCTAGATATTCCATGATCAACTGTTAGTGGTATCAGGGCCGGACTGGGAGAAAAATTCGGCCCGGGCATTTTTTGATCACAGCGGCCCACTAAGAAGGGGGCGGGGCAGAGGAGGTGTGTTTTGTCATCACCAATGACAAACACGCTCCCTCTCAAAGTGAGCATATTGGTTCAATGCTCTTCCAGGGCATACCATGCGCAGAGCTCTGCTGAAGAGCTCTAGCATGAGAAAAAAGCCCTGTATGTGTTCTGCACAGTGCAAGCAAATGTAATAACATGCTTGCACTGTGTTTCCTTGCAACTTGTCTCTGGTGTCTCTATAAATGGATACCAGGAGACAAAAATGCCAGGAAAGAGTATTGAGCATGTGTTTGGAGCCTGCTTGTGGGATTGCGTGTGTGTAGAGTAAGCTGATTGTGGTGTGGTATTGTGTAATAAGGTTCGGTTTTAGTTGTGTTGTGTTTGTGGTGTAATGTGATGCATATGTGGCTAGGGGCTGTAGAGAATGTGTGTATAGGGGATATAGCAAGTGTGTGCATACAGGCTATAGTGTGTGTGTGTGAATATATATATAGATTTAGTGTGTGTTTAGGGGTGTAGTATGTGTTTGCTTACAAGGAATCTAGTGTGTGTATATATACATATATATATATATATGAGTCTAGTGTGTGTTTGAAGGACCCAGAATGTGTATAGGAGATCTAGTGAGTGTGTGTTTATAACGGTTTCAGAGTGTATATAGGGATCTAGTGTGTGTATGTGTGTAGATGATCCAGAGTTGGATCTAGTGTGTGTCTGGAATGTAATTTGTTTAGGGGTGCAGTATGTGTGTGAGGGGTGCTGTGTGTATATATATATATGTAAGTATTGTGTATGTCTGTTGTGCAGTGTGTTGTGTTCTGTGTGTATGTGAGGGGTGCAGTATGTGTGTGTGAGGGGGCGGTGTGATGAGGGGGGCGGTGTGCGAGGGGGGCGGTGTGTGAGAGTGATGGTGTGTGAGAGTGATGTGTGTGAGTGCTGTGTATGATGTGTGTGAGAGTGCTGTGTGTGATGGGTGTGAGAATGCTGTGAATGCTGTGTGTGATGGGTGTGAGAATGATGGGTGTGAGAATGCTGTGTGTGATGGGTGTGAGAGTGCTCTGTGTGAGAATGCTGTGTGTGATGGGTGTGAGTGCTGGGTGTGAGAGTGCTGTGTGTGTGAGAGTGCTGTGTGTGTGAGAGTGCTCTGTGTGAGAATGCTGTGTGTGATGGGTGAGAGTGCTGGGTGTGAGAGTGCTGTGTGTGTGAGAATGCTGTGTGTGATGGGTGAGAGTGCTGTGTGTGTGAGAGTGCTGGGTGTGAGAGTGCTGTGTGTGATGGGTGTGTGAGTGCTGTGTGTGATGGGTGTGAGAGTGCTGTGTGTGATGGGTGTGAGAGTGCTGTATAAATGTTAGAATGGATTGTGTGTGTGTGTGTAGGGGGGGGGGGGGTAAATAAACAAATAAAATAACAGGCATTATGGGGACATAATGCCTGTTATTTTATTTGTTTATTTACCTACCCCCCCCCCCCCCTACACACACACACACAATCCATTCTAACATTTATACAGCACTCTCACACCCATCACACACAGCACTCTCACACCCATCACACACAGCACTCTCACACCCATCACTCCTTTCTTACCTTTAGCCTGGGAGGGGGGGACTGGCACGCTGGTACCTACGACTGTTCCCTCGTGGTGAGAGGTTCACTCTCGCGAGATCCGGTCGTTGCTATGGCAATGCTCCGGATCTCGCGAGAGGAACCCGGTGGAGCTGCAAGTTAGAGCTCCGCCGGGTCCTCTCTCCCTCTCTCCCCGCCGGCGGCCGTATTTGAAGGCATGTGGGCCGGTGAGGGAGATCTTTGATGTCCTCACCGGCCCTTCATGTCAAACAGCGGGGCCGGCGCTCGGATAGTGCCGGCCCTGCATAGACCGGCAGGGGAGATTCTGGGACCTCCCCTGCCGGCCTCGGCCCATGGCCACCGCGGCCCACCGGGCATTTGCCCGGTGTGCCCGATGGCCAGTCCGGGCCTGAGTGGTATTATTGGAAAGTGGAAGAGTTTAGGAACAACAGCAACTCAGCTATGAAGTGGAAGATGACCTAAAGTCACTGCTCTGCTTATTCCGTAGCTGAAAAGTTACAAACTTCCACTGGCATAAATATCAGCACAAAAACTGTGCAGCAGGAGCTTCATTAAAGGAATTTCCATGGCCGAGCAGCTACATGCAAGCCTCACAACACCAGTGGCGGATCTTCCATTGGTGCTAGGTGTGCGCTGCACACCTATGGATTTGAGCTGCCGTGATAAAAAAAAAAAAGTCCAGTTTTCGCCCGTTTCGCGGGCTTTTGTCTGCACGGATAAGGTGTCCGTCCGGGGACACGGAGCATGCAGCTACTAGGTAAGTGATGGGGAGGAGGGTGGTTAAAAACAAGCACATTAATTGCACAATATTCCAGGACTCTGACTGGCACACTATTACTGGGCATCTGACTGGCACACTATTACTGGGTATCTGACTGGCACACTTCCTGGTATCTGACTGGCCCACTATTCCTGGTATCTGACTGGCACACTATTACTGGGCATCTGAGTGGCACACTATTACTGGGCATCTGACTGGCACACTATTACTGGGCATCTGAATGGCACACTATTCCTGGTATCTGACTGGCACACTATTCCTGGTATCTGACTGGCACACTATTCCTGGGCTCTGGCACACTATTCCTGGTATCTGACTGGCACAATATTCCTGGGCTATGACTGGCACACTATTACTGGGCATCTGACTGGCACAATATTCCTGGTATCTGACTGGCATACTATTACTGGGCTCTGACTGGCACAATATTACTGGTATCTGACTGGCACACTATTACTGGGGATCTGACTGGCACAATATTCCTGGTATCTGACTGGCACACGATTACTGGGCTCTGACTGGCACAATATTACTAGAATCTGACTGGCACACTATTACTGGGGATCTGACTGGCACAATATTCCTGGTATCTGACTGGCACACTATTACTGGGCTCTGAGTGGCACAATATTCCTGGTATCTGACTGGCACACTATTACTGGGCATCTGACTGGCACGAAATTCCTGGTATCTGACTGGCACAATATTCCTGGTATCTGACTGGCACACTATTACTGGGCTCTGACTGGCACACTATTACTGGGCTCTGGCACAATATTCCTGCTATCTGACTGGCACAATATTACTGGTATCTGACTGGCACACTATTACTGGGGATCTGACTGGCACAATATTCCTGGTATCTGACTGGCACACTATTACTGGGCTCTGAGTGGCACAATATTCCTGGTATCTGACTGGCACACTATTACTGGGCTCTGAGTGGCACAATATTACTGGGCATCTGACTGGCACAATATTACTGGGCTCTGACTGGCACACTATTACTGGGCATCTGACTGGCACAATATTCCTGGTATCTGACTGGCACACTATTATTGGGTACTGACTGGCACATTATTACTGGGCTCTGGCACAATATTCCTGGTATCTGACTGGCACAATATTACTGGTATCTGACTGGCACAATATTCCTGGAATCTGAGTGGCACAATATTAGTTGGCTCTGAGTGGCACAATATTACTGGGCTCTGAGTGGCACAATATTTCTGGGCTCTGAATGGCACAATATTCCTGGTATCTGAATGGCACAATATTACTGGTATCTGACTGGCACAATATTACTGGTATCTGAATGGCATAATATTACTGGTATCTGACTGGCACAATATTACTGGGCTCTGACTGGCACAATATTAATGGGCTCTGAGTGGCACAATATTACTGGGCTCTGACTGGCACACTATAACTGGGCTCTGACTGGCACACTATTACTGGCATCTGACTGGCACACTATAAGTGGGCTCTGACTGGCACACTATTACTGGCATCTGACTGGCACACTATTACTGGCATCTGACTGGCACAATATTCCTGGTATCTAACTGGCACACTATTACTGGCATCTGACTGGCACAATATTACTGGGCTCTGATTGGAACAATATTACTGGGCTCTCACTGGCACACTATTCCTTTGCTCTGACTGGCACACTATTACTGGTATCTGACTGGCACAATATTCCTGGGCTCTGATTGGCACACTATTACTGGTATCTGACTGGCACACTATAACTGGGCTCTGACTGGCACACTATTACTGGGCTCTGACTGGCACACTATTACTGGGCTCTGACTGGCACAATATTACTGGGCTCTGAATGGCAAACTATTACTGGGCTCTGAATGGCACAATATTACTGGGCTCTGAATGGCACAATATTACTGGGCTCTGAATGGCACACTATTACTGGGCTCTGACTGGCTCAATATTCCTGGTATCTGAATGGCATAATATTACTGGTATCTGAGTGGCACAATATTAGTGGGCTCTGAGTGGCACAATATTACTGGGCTCTGAGTGGCACAATATTTCTGGGCTCTGAGTGGCACAATATTACTGGTATCTGACTGGCACAATATTCCTTGTATCTGAGTGGCACAATATTAGTTGGCTCTGAGTGGCACAATATTACTGGGCTCTGAGTGGCACAATATTTCTGGGCTCTGAGTGGCACAATATTACTGGTATCTGACTGGCACAATATTCCTGGTATCTGACTGGCACAGTATTACTGGGCTCTGAACGGCTCAATATTACTGGGCTCTGAATGGCATAATATTACTGGGCTCTGAATGGCATAATATTACTGGGCTCTGACTGGCATAATATTACTGAGCTCTGACTGGCACAATATTACTGGGCTCTGACTGGCACAATATTACTGGGCTCTGACTGGCACAATATTACTGGTATCTGACATTGACATTACATTGTTATTCTTTTTAAGTAGCAGCACACCTGTCTCTCATAACCAGGATACGCTCCTGCACATCACCAAGTATAATGCTAAGTGGTGGATCAAGTGGTGTAAAGCATGCCTTGGGAGCAATGGAATCATGTTCTGTGATGAATCACACTTCACTGTTCGACAGTCTGAGGTTTGGCAGATGCCAGGAGAACATTATCTGTCTGACTGCATTGTGCCAACTGTAAAGTTTGGTGGTGGAGGTTAATACCGTATTTGCTCGATTATAAGACGACCTTGATTATAAGAAGATCCCCCAAAATTTGTAAATTCCTTTAGGAAAAAAACTAAAAGCCTGATTATAAGACTACCCTATAGGAATATTGTATATATGTAAATATGTAAATTGATTTTTAATATTTAATAAAAACTTTATATAATACAAATGCATTTCTTGTTTTTATTTCCTTTTATGTGCCAATGCGGCCTCTCTCCCCCTCCCCCAGCTGTCTCTTTCCCCCCCAGCGTTGTCTCTCTCTCCCCCCAAAACTTCTCTCTCTTTCCCCTTCCCCTGGTCTCTATCTATCCCCCCCTCCCCTTGTCTGTGTCTCCCCCCTCCCTCCCCTTGTCTGTCTGTGTACTCCCCCTCCCTCTGTCTCTCTCTACCCCCCTCTCCCCTTTTCTCTCCCCCCCCTTGTCTGTCTGTGTCCTCCCCCCTCCCTTTGTGTCTCTCTATCCCCCCCTCCCCTTGTCTGTCTGTGTCCTCTGTCCAACCCCCCCTCCCCCTTACCTGGTTTTGTTCCCTGGTGGCTAGTGGGGGCAGCCGGGGGATGTCTGCACTATACGTGCAGACATCCTCCATGCTGCCTGACACGGCAGTCTATTATGACGGACAGCTGGTCCGTCATAATAGACTGCCGTGTTGGGCAGCATGGAGGATGTCTGCACGTATCGTGCAGACATCCCCTAGCTGCCCGATTCACCCTGGTGCCTAGTGGGGCAGCAGAGGATGTCTGCGCGATTCATCATAGAAGCCCCGGTGGTCGTGTGGGGCGGAAGCAAGGGAGTCTGTGCTCATCGCGCAGACATCCCTGCTGTTAGAGAGGGGGATCCATTTCCCCTGCAGCTCTGCTGGGGACCTGGATCCATGTCTTATAGTCTGACCTCAATTTGAGGTCAGATTATAAGACGACCTCGAATGTAAGGGGGATTTTTCAGATAATTTGCTCTGAAAAAAACCTTGTCTTATATTCAAGCAAATACGGTAGTATGAGGCTGGTTTTCATGGTTTAGTCTAGGCCCCATATGTCCAATGAATGAATTTCACAAGGCTTCAGTATACCAAGACATTTTGTACAATGCTATGTGTCACAGTTCTACCCCATTTTCCTGGCTCCTGTATATTGTATTCATGTAGTACTTCTATTTTCCTTCAGTTATGTCAGCTGTCTCATAAACCTGCAGCACCCAACCCTATTTATAACCTCAGCTAATTGCAAACGTAACAAAGCTATAAAATCCAGAGGTCAGCTACTTTACTATAGCAGAAACATACAGCATATAGTCTTAACATATATAGAGTTGTTTAGACGAAGATCCTTATGGATTGAGTGAATTGTCATTTTTAAATAAATGTTAATCCTTGATAGAGGTCCAGGGGTAAAAAAAAAAAAAAAATTTATTACTTTGGCCCACTCCAGAGTTATGTGTCAGTAATAACTGTGCCCAGTGTGGTGTGTATATAACTTGATAATGGCTTTGTATAATTAAGTATAAAGGACTTTACCTTATTATTTAAGGTGTGTCCTTATGGATGTAATATGAAAAATAGAAAGAAGACTCTTATCTTCTTAGACCAGTATAATTCTTCTTTTATAAATATTTAGGTATACCTGGCACCAGGGCCAGTGGAAGGATTTTTTGGTACACAGATGAAAGTGCTTTTTGGTGCCCCCCCAATCCCATGACTCTCCCCATATCCCTTATCTATCCTCCCTCTCCCCATATCTCTTTCCCTCCCCCCCATCTCTGTTCTTCCCCCTCATCTGTTTTCTCCCCTATCTCTGTTCTCTCCCCCTCTTCCTCTCCCCATTTCTGTTGATTTGGTGAATGTAAGATCATCTCAAGACACTGACAGTTGACATGTCTAGCTTTTTTTATTGTATCATCATTTTGAAGAAATATACATTAAAGTTGTACTTTAAATAAAAATGTACATAGAACCTCACACACCTCTATGAAATATGTTAATAAGTTTCCGGCACAGCCAAAGCAACAGCGTTCTGGTTCTCATGATCCCTGTGCACACTCTTCACGATTAATGCCTCACACATCAATGTCTAAGCATGATGAGGCGTTGTACATTGCGTCGGCAGCATGGCTATAGGGAGGACTTGCCACTTCATGGGAATGGGTCCTGACTCCTCTTGCCATGGTGTAACTCTGCACCTTACAGAAATATGGCAGACCAGGATTGCTGTAGAGACTCTCTGTACTGTATCTTATGATCAGTATGTTGTTTTATCATGTGGTCATTTTGTACTGTTGTTTATTGGTGCTGTTGATTACCTGTCACAGTTCCTTTAAAATAAATATAAAGTGTACAAGTAAGGATAATTGTGCAGTATGATAAAACTGTTCTGTACATGTCATTACATGCTTCACATCCAGTAATAAATAATCTTCTTTAATATACATCCCATTACCATGCTGAGAAATGTACTGACACTTTTTAATTACTACTTCCAAACATTAACATCAAAGAAAGGTTTCTACAAGTTGCAACACTAGACATAAATGTAACTTAAATGAAAGATTCATAACATTTTGGTTCTGTGGTTGCTCAATTCTTTACATCAGTTATGTTAAAGAAGCTGCCTGCAGGCCACATTCTGCCTCCAGCTGCTTGTTTGAAGCCCCTTTGAGTTATGAAGCACAACTCTACCTGTGTCTGATTCCAATTCAACTGCATTGAGGGTGAGGATTGATTGTAGACTTGGGCATTTTTCAGACAAATGCTGCTTCGGACCTTTTTATTTTTATTTTCCTTCATTCATCCGAAAACTAATGCAAAACTGGATGAAAAAATGAATGGATGAATGAAAATGATTTGTTCATTCGTCCATTTGTTTCAGTCGTTGGTCCCCTCACAAAGTTCAGTTTTTCTCGGATCAAATCAGATCACTTCAACTGAAATCCTCTTCCCCATAGAAATCTGTCTTCAGCTTATTTCAGGAGGACATTATTATTATTACATTATATAGTAAATAAATATATTATATTATTATGGAAATAACTAGTCAATGGTTAATAGCCTTGGTCCTCCCAACATAAGCTCCATTTCTCCTCCTGGTGAGGACTGAGGCTAATATTTTGGCAGGGAAACTGGTTTGGAGTTTGGCTGCCAAAATGTTTGGCACAAATTTCCAAAATTAACATAATGGACAGTTGGAAGTTCATCCAAAACGAATGTGTATATGGGCAAAACGAAACAAAAAAATGGCTACTCCCAAGTCTACTTGATTGTCATATTATAATGCTTTTAGCTGATAACTGGGAAGTGTAAAATAATAGTACACTTCCTCTCCTCCTCCTCTTGTCTGCTTGCTGTGCATATTAAAAAAACCGAATGTCAATCCACATGAATCTGTAAATAAATGCACTGGAGGCTTTATTTAAGAAACATAAAAACATAGAATGTGTCGGCTGATAAGAACCTACCGGCCCATCTAGTCTGGCCAATTTTCTGAATATGTTTTAGGCCTCCCTTATCTTGTATCTAACATAATTTTATGCCTATCCCATGCATTCTGAAATTCCTTCACTATGTTAACCACTACCACTTCTGCTGGAAGGCTATTCCATGCATCCACTACTCTCTCAGTAAAGTGATACTTCCTGATATTATTTTTAAACCTTTGCCCCTCTAATTTAAAACTATGTCCTTCTTCTGGACATACAGTCTTCAGTACTGCATACAATACTCCAAGTGAGGTCTCACTAGTGCTCTGCATGAGGACATCCCTCTTTATACTGCTAATACCTCTCCCTAAAAAAACAATAATTCATTGTCTGCCTACCTTTAAATCCTCTGAAATAATTACTCCTAAATCCCTTTCCGCAGATGTTGAGGTTAGGACTGTATCAAATATTCTATTCTCTGCCCTTTGGTTTTTATGCCCAAAGTGCATCATCTTGCACTTAAATGTCAGCTTCCACAGCTCTAACCATTTTCATAGTTCACCTAAATCATTTACCATTTGGCTTCCATTTGGGTCTTCCAGGAACATCAACTCTGTTTCAAATATTTGTTTTACCAGCAAAAAGTCACACCTGACCATCAAAACCTTCTGTAATATTACTAACTATAATGGGTCCAAGTACAGATCTCTGAGGTACCCTGCTGGTAACAAGACCTTGCTCTGAATATACACCATTGCCCTCTGTTGCCTGTCAATGTAGCCATTGACTAAACCATTCACCAAAATTGCAAACCAAACTGAAAGACTGCAATTCTTTGTTAAGTGATCTATGTGCAACAGTGTCAACTTCTTTACTGAAATTTAGGTAAGCAATGTCTACTGCACCGCCTTGATCTATTATTTTAGTCATGATCTCCCTGATGTATCCATTAACATAATTTCCATTACTTTCCCACTACTGATGTAAGACTTACTGGCTTATAATTGCCCGACCTTTCTTGGGAATGGACACAACATTTACTAATTTCCAACCTCATGGGATTACTCCCATTTATATTGATTGGTTGAATAATTCTTTAACAGTTTTGCCAGTACACCACTAAGTTCTTTTAATAACTTTGGGAGTATCCCATCAGGCCCCATCAACTTATTTGTCCTTACTTTAGACAGGTGAAGTAGAACCTGTTCTTCTATAAACGCACATGTATTCAGCGATTCATTAGTCTTTTTTTTTACTAACTAAGAGCCCTTTCATTCATTTACATCTGTAATAAGCTAGACATTTATCCTCTTCTACCTACCTTCCTTCTTTTGTTTTTAATCTAATCCTTGTTTTACTTTTCACTTTTATGCATGTGAACATTTTCTATTCCCTTTTTTCTGACTGGACTATTTTCTCTTCTGCGTGTGCTTTGGAAACTCTTACAGTTTGATTTGCCTCTTTCTGCCTAATATCATCGATCTGTCTATCTTTCTCACTCTGTTTTTTTTTTGTTATAATTACTAAATGCTAACTTTTAGTTTCTTACTTTTTTGGCCACTTCTGCGTCATACCACAGTGGTTTTACCCCCCTTTTTGTTGCCGTCCTGTTTTTTCTCCAATTCTTTTGGTCCACGGACGTTCCAATAAAGGATTTTTGCATTCTTTTACATTGGGCTTACCTTGTTTATGTATCCGGAGTCAGCTGGTGTTTGGTGGTTTCTGTGTTCAAGTTGTGGGACTTTGCACTCGTCCCTATTGCTCTAGCACCTTTAATAACGAGTACTGATGCAGCGCAAGGACATGCTATATTTGATCTCCCACAATATTTGTTTGTTTACAAGTGGTTTCCTCAACTTTCTGCTCTTACTGACAAGTCTAATGCCGTTTTTCTGTTGCCTTCATAGTGAAACTTTTAAATAATCCAATTTATCCTGGACTCCATTTAAAGTACATTCCCACCTAAAAATGGAAAGGTTTTACTTTTTTTTATTTTGTATTGTTGATTTAAGATATGTCTTTTGTTTTTCTTATGTGACTGTATTTAATAAAATGTTTAACTAAACAAGTGTGACTGGGCGCTGCCATTTTGTGAAATATAGTTTTTTTTGGGTGCCACCCCTCAGAGACTTTACAGCACAAATTTCTCACTTTGGGGCTTGGGACACAGAATGATGTCTATAAGTCTGAATTCTGATCATAGACTTGCATTGAATGGGAGGGTAATGTAACATCACAAGGGGACAGAGTTATGATCCTGTTTGATCATGTTAATCTCCTCTCTTTGTGTTGGAAGGCAGTAAAAATAGTTGTACACAGCCACCTAGTCCTGCCCAGTATGATACACAGGAGCCAGTAAGAGAGCAGGGGAGTATCTTATGACATCATCATACAGGCTTTGCCAACAGTTGTAAAGTGATACTGGCTGGAAGATTTTGGATAATGTTGCATCATGGGACATATTCTCAAAATAGATGCTGGAGATACACACCTAATTTTAGTTTTCCTTTCATATGCAATTAATTCAATCATGTATAAAAAAAAAAACAGTGGCATATGAATTAAACATATTAAACCACCAAAAATTAATGAAATGGACCTCAGTTAAGAAACTGCAGGGAAGTAGCTGAACTGAATTGGAGAATTTTTCCAACTTGGTTAAATTAGCCTTCAGTTTGAAATACTCTTCTCAGTTCCCTGCACTTCCCTCTTTCATGAATAAAACTATGAGTTTACATTGAAGATGATGGTAGGACATTTTACATTTTCTTCTAAAGTTGAAAAGAACATTCAGGGGTCTGTTCAGATACCCCAATATGGGCAAATTCTGGACATAATGTCAGCCCTATTCAGCTCAGGAGAACTTGGCCTGTTAAAGTCTATAGAGCTCTGAATAGGGATGAACTTAGCACAAAGGAAAAATTTCAACATTTTCTATATTTTCTACCTTTTGTTTTTTGGAGAACTGTACATTATAGGGCCAAAAAGTACAAGAAGTGGTTAATTGACATGGAAATTGCTAAATATATGCTGTAATAGCATTTTTAACACATTTATGATTGGAATTTGTTTTAAATATTCTACTGCTGATTAAAGTGTACAATTACCGTGTCAATCAACCTGTCATTTTTAACGTTATGTATAAAACCACACATATTCCATACGCCACTTAGAAACCCCAATAAAAATCAGGGAATTGTCATGTATAAATATGTATGTACAGTAACAAATATTATTTTACACGCTGCCATAATAACTCATGTGGTATAACAATACTGATGATGTCATGCCAGCTATAGGTTGGCATCATATCACCATTTTTGTTCACTGTCCACGGCTGTGTATCATAGTAGAATTTCCTGTCTACAGTGTGGATGGCAACATTGATTGGCAATGCACTATGCACTGTGCACATAAATGGGTACCATTACATATCTGAGTGCATTAGGTAGGGGGGGGGTGAATAGAAAACACTGGGCCATGGTGGTAAAACTGTCACACAGCCTTCTGATTACATAGCACATCACCACATGATACCACCGTTGCAATACATTCCCACTGTATACCGTACCAGCTTTGCATCCACATCACTTATCGTCTCAGGGTCTCCCTAGAATTGTAAGTGGTGTGTGGACAAAGCTGGTAGACAATGTAGGTATATTACAATGACGATATTTTGGTGGAAAGTGCTACATGGACAGATGTATGGGGTGTCTGAGGATCATGGGAGGTATAATTTACATCTAACACCTGCCACCCCATAGCTACAGCTCTCATAAAACATACTGCTCCCATAATGCTTGTTAAGACAGTATTTTAACTGGCATGTCTGCGGAAGCCCCCTCTGTCACATCTATGTAGCAGTTTCTTTCATTAGCTTTTGTAGATGTGTAAAATATTTTTAAATATATGATATGATCAAAATAATGCTATCACAAAAAAAAGTTCTTCTTATCCCAAAAAAACTCAGTATATAATTTGTGTGGATACAGTAAATGAAAAAGAGTAACATTACAGTTAAACACAAACACCACAGAAACATTTTAAAAAGTCCGGTCATGAAGGAGTTAAGTTTTTTTTTTATACAGAAATTACCCTATTGTAAAACGTTTTTTTTTTTTAAATTTCACTTATTATTGCTTGTAAAATATTTGGGTTACTCGGACATGATATCTCGAGTAAATTCCCCAAAGAAGCCCGTTGCAGTGTCATTTAACATTTTTGTCAAAACTACCTCTTAGATATATAACAATATAGAGTACAAACATGGAATAAAGAGGAACATCAAGTGGAAGAACTTTGCCAGAAGCCTCCACGTATTTGAGTATTATTGACTGGAGCATAGTGAAAAGCTGTTACGATTTTACATCAGTCGGTTCCACGTTCGTAGACTCTCACTTTGAAGGTTGCCTCAGGAGTTGAACACATCTGCTCTTGACTGCAAACAAAAGGACCATACAATGCTTTTACCATACTGAGGACCAATAGAAAGCATGCCTGCAGCATACATCACTCTTTCTTGTCCCTTTTCTGCACAACAAAAGAGAAGAAACATGATTTGGCATTTTTCTGCTGGAATTCGAAGAAAGTCCATTTAAAACCTTACTTCATCGAAAGCAATAGAAATGATAATACTAGAATTATATTTTCACATGTAACTAAACTTAATATTTCTCTTTTCCACTCAAGTTTGTAATTTTCTGAGCCAGGTAAACAAAGATCCCATGCCAGTCAATAGAGCTTACTTATCAGAAAAAGATGGCGTACCTCAAAAGGTTGACCATTAATCTCATCACGCCCTTTCGACGAGTTAATTTACTAACCTGTGCGTGGTTAGTAAGTTTAATTTATATGTGAAACTATTGGCAGTGTCTGGAACTATTTACAACATAAATATTTGTTTGCTTATATTTGTAATCCAATTTGTAAAAACATTTGAGCTTTTTAAATTTTCTCTTTCCCCTGTTTTCTACTGTAGTACTTCATCAGGATCTTAACATCAGGACCACTCATTTACATGCACATGAACATGTAGGTGAGGACCTGCTCTTGATGTGGTGGGGAATGCTGTGGACACAACCTCAGCTTTTCAATATGTTTAAAGACATGCAGCCACATTCTCTCCATTTCGTGTGCGTTGAGATGATGAATAAAAAAGTATTCAAAAATGTCATTGTGTTAGCAAAATTGCATGCAAATAAAACATGTTTTACATCCTTATGTGCTGTCTATAATAGCACCTGTGCCCCAATATGCAAATTACAACCTTCATTTGCAAATCAAGTCACAGGTGATGTCATAAACACATGGAAAACATGTTTTATCTATGCATTTGCTTGTAATTCTGCTAAAACAATCTATAGATCATTGTTTATATTTTCTTCATTCACAATATATGCAGTACCTAGGTGACAGAAGCCCTTTAACCTATATGTGTATAACCTGTACAGGTGTATGCAGAAGTCAGGGTATGTCAGTTACATTATGTATAGCAAATAGTGGATATTAGCACATAATAGATTTTCATCTCATTTTTAGACTGCAGAGTGCAGAACACAATCCACAATCAGACACATAATTAAAATACATAGTTACATTGACAGGTGACTTGCAAATAGAAGCAAAGCAGTATTAAATACCGTATTTATCAGCGTATAACACGCACTTTTTCTCCCTGAAAATAGGGGGAAAATGATGTGTGCGTGTTATACGCTGAAAAAAAAAAATCTAAAACTTACCTCGTTCCTGCTCTGTCCCCCGGTGCTCTGAAGCTGCGTGGCTGTGAGGGAAGCGTTGTGAGCTTCCCTCCAGCCGCGCGGTCAATAAAGTGCTTTTTTTTTAAGCAAACTTTATTGACCGCGCGGCTGGAGGGAAGCTCACAATGCTTCCCTCACAGCCACGCAGCTTCAGAGCACCGGGGGACAGAGCAGGAACGAGGTAAGTGCTGGGGTCTGGGGGAGGAGGGGGGCATAACGAGCATACTAAGGGGCAATATCCTGGCATATTGGGGGAAATATCTGGCATATTAAAATGGCATATTGGGGGCAATATCCTGGCATATTGGGGGCAATATCCTGGCATATTAAATGGCATATTGGGGGCAATATCCTGGCATATTAAAATGGCATATTGGGGGCAATATCTGGCATATTAAAATGGCATATTGGGGGCAATATCCTGCATATTAAATGGCATATTGGGATCAATATCCTGCATATTAAATGGCATATTGGGGGCAATATCCTGGCATATTAAAATGGCATATTGGGGGCAATATCTGGCATATTAAAATGGCATATTGGGGGCAATATCCTGCATATTAAATGGCATATTGGGGGCAATATCCTGCATATTAAATGGCATATTGGGGGCAATATCCTGGCATATTAAAATGGCATATTGGGCTTCAAAGTTCTTTATTTGAAATTTAAGGTTTTTTTTCCTAAAATTTCCTTCTTAAAATGAGGTGCGTGTTATACGCCGATAAATACGGTAATAATATCGACACAAATGTGATGCAGAATGTTTGTTTCATACAAGAGAAAATGAAAGTGATGTTAAGTCAAAACAAAAAATAAACCAGATATTCAAAGGGACCACCACAAAAACCTTTAGCTCACTTGCCCCATGTATTATAACATTACTATGGATGTCATATGTGGGTGTTCTAATGATTTAACGAGCAGATATATATTCACGTAGGATTAAAGTCCACTTTGTCTTGTTCATCTCAGCTGATATAATATTCAGTGTACGTAAGTCCTGGAAGTGGGAATAAATCCATATATTAAAGAATTATTCAACTAGAAGTTTTAGATTCACCTAAGATTAAAGTTGACTTTGCCTTGTTCATCTCAGCTGATATAATATGCGGTGTATGTAAGTCCTGGAAGTTGGAATAAATATTGAAGTTTTTTTTAATCTATTTTTTTAAAATAAATAATTAATGTCTTTATTTCATTTTCTGATGTGTGTGGGTGTCTGAATGTACACAGGTTGGGGTAATAGGCAATATTCTCAACTATGTAGTTTATAATGTAAAATAAGTAACCTAATATAAAATGTCTTGGCTTGAAGCATATATGGCAATCAATATAATTCTCCTCTTTTTTATTGCATCTCCCTCTCTGGGTAATAGTTTGGAGTAGCATTGGGTGGAAATAGGGTCATATGGGGTTAAAATAGGGCCAGAATAGGGAGAGAGTGATGTTTAGGATGTGAAAAGTGTGTTGTATGGACATAGAGCGTAGCTTTATTGTCTACCTTTTTTTTTTTTGGAATAAGATCTATGTCAGGGACAGCTTAGGGACAAAGGGTACCTTATGGGCAGCAAGGTCTTGCATATATGTCATTTCTTCTCTATTTTTACCCCAGATCACTCATTTATTTCTTTACTTTTATCTCTATCACTTCTGTTCAGAGTCTTTTTTTAGTTGAGGCCAGTTTTGTGAAATTCTTAAGCTTAATTGGGTCTAGGGAGGGAGGGAGAGGCGGGATAAGGGAGATGGAAAATTGCCTAGTTTGTTGAACATTGAAATTTGATTAATATGTACGTTTGCTTTGTTTTGTTTTTTATTGCCCATATTTTTGTATAATATTGGCAAGTATGAATACATTTTTTTTTTTTTTTAATCACAAAAAAAATACTTTTACCTGACTCAAACACTTTTTGAATGGTGACCCTGATGCACAATTCACATTAGAAAAGAGAATTGCAGGTCAAGCAGAAAAGCTTAAAAATGTCTGATAAATCCAGCAGGCCTTGTGACACTAGAAATTATATCTGGTCATTACAGATCATAATCTGCAATGTCTGAATCTTCGACTGGAAATGCTTATCAGTAGGACATGGCTTCCAAATTGGAAACAGATTATGTAGAAAGAAGCATTAACACATTTAGAAAGCAGGTGCTTCTATGCAGTGAGACTTTAGTACCCTAGACCAGGGGTAGGCAACCTTTGGCCCTTCAGCTGCTGATGAACTACATCTCCCATAATACTCTTTCAGCTAAGAGGCTGGCAGAGGAGTATGGAAAATGAAGGGGGAAGTTGTGTGGGCAAAGTTTGACCAAAGTCTGCAGATTTTTTATTATTTTGCCTTCCATGGTTGCCATACAAAAGAAGCACACCAGGGAAGTCATTTGTTTAATTGATTAGGATTCCAGGTCTGGTGATTAGACTTTGATTCAACCTATATCCTCATAAAGACACATGTTTACATTTGCTAGGTACTGGTTTGCAGCGCTGTTATAATGGTGCACAAAAATATGTTGGATTTACAGTTTTGATTTATTTGCACAAAATGCAGGGAAGATATCCAAGTATTGTAAAGTGATAAATCTAAAAAAATAATAGGGGCTGAAGTAAAGTTGTATAAGTAGATCAATCCCCATGGAAACCAATAGAATGTTCCTGACCACTTTTAGAACTTTTGCCACAGAATTGACATATAGACAAATTAAGTTAATTGTTGACTAAACTTTTTCATCATAGTTTTCATCAACTGCATGTTTTCAGTGACTAAAACGAAACAATAACTAAATAAAAACGAAGTTAATAGGGCTAAAACTATGACTAAAATCCATTGCCATTTTTGTCAACTGACTAAAATGTGATTAAAATGTTAGGGAGGGACTATTGCATTTACCTATTTCGACTTCTGGTTCTGGTTCCCATGGATCTCTGCCAAAGCTCAGTTCCCTGACTCTGTCTGCCACCTGGAACAATGCCCTGCATACCGCAGAAGAAGAGGATACTCCTCCATCTGATTCGCCTGATACTGTCACGTGCGCGTTTCCCCTCCCATCTCCCTAGCAAGTTAACTTAATACTGTGTAACAGCTTTTTCAGACCTGTTCCCTGCCTCACTGCTGGAGGTTTAGTTTACTAAAACAATTCAGATGACTAAAATACAACTGAACTGAAACTAAATCAAAATTTGCCGTCAAAATTAACACTGTTTTATACATAAAATCATTGTGGATATTAAAGACGCCCAAAATATCAGTGACTTCTCTGTGTCAAGGATATTAGATATCTCACTTAATTAGAGACAGCTGACAATCTAAATTGGTTATACGCATTTCTTAATAGAAAGTTGTTCTGGATATCAATTTTCAAGTCATACAAAAAGATCACATAAGCTATTGCTTTTTATTATTAATTTTATTTTTAGTAGTGTAAAGAGACGTCTCCTCCCGGGGTTACTTTTCTCCTAGCCTGCAATGGAAATCAGCCAGAGTCCCAAATAATTCACTGTCTCGCCCTGCTCTTTGTCCCCAAGAATCACACACAACAACGTTGTAGGTACAGCAGAAAGAAACAAAGACTTTATTCCAGGGAATAGCAGACTCTTTATACAGTAAAAGATGAGATAATGTTTGATTGAACAATAAGTAATGTTGACAGTTAACAGTTAGACTTGCAGATTGCATAATTTGACTTGGCAAGGCACCAATCGGAGGGGACCTCTAAAATAGCCACCAATCGGGACACAAGGTGCAGGCAAGGTGCAGGCACCAGACACTTTTAATCCCTTTAGCAAGGAGAGCCAATGGGGAACCTGCTGACAGAGGTGGCCTAGAAGTGACCAATCAGAAAAGCGCCTACATTCCTAATGCTTCCCTTGGGTATTCACAAGTAGTAATATTATTCTACTGCTATTTTAAGAATCATTTCTAATTATTTTATGATTACTAATTGTTATGTAAGTCTTATTTCTTAAACTAAAGGGTGTACTCAATAAAGAGAGAATTGCAGGGAACTGTGATGGGAATTTCAAACTTTAGGCCAAAGTCACAGAGTTGGAAATATTCTCCCAACTCAGGTACTTTGGTCTTAAGCTTCAAATTCCCATCTCAGTTCCATGCATTTCTCTTATTTTTAAGTAGACCCTTATGTTTTATATTTATTTAATTTATTATATTCATTTATCAAAAGGGATCAATGGATGAAAATGCATCCTTTGATCTCATTAAATGGTTACTTGGTTACATATTTACATCTGGCATTATTATTTGCAATCTAGTTACATGGAGCTTTATTATGACTATTTTCTGTGGGGTTTTTTGTTTCTTTTTTACAGATGACTATATCCCTATATTGTTATCCTGTGAGATATTTCCTGTCTTGTCATTTCAGATTATGTAAGATATGATCCAGAAGGTGTTTTTATTATCAATTTTTGTCCGGTTTGGCTCTTTGTAGACATTCACAGCACTATTATTACACCTGTTTTGTCAATCTCAGAAGTGCACAGTTTTGCCATTTAGAGACGTACACAGCATTGTATCTGGTGCTTGACTGATTGGTTACTCATTTTTCTGATTGTGCTTCTTTTGTTGCAAATAATGTATTCAATGTCTAGTGTATACAACTGCTTTCCCATCCTCTGCGCCCTTTTCCCTTACATGTAATTTACCACCTGTCAAGGATTTGGCAGGATTGGCGCTAGTAGACAGGAAGGCACATCTTGTGGATCACCACTGACCACTAAGAATGATATAGTAAACAGACACGTGGAAAGTAGCAGGAGCACAAAGGCCATAATAAGAGAGATCCGGTAAACAGACACAGGTCGATAGGCAGGCAGCAATAATCACAATGGGTAAACAGGCAGAGGTCAGTAGGCAGGTGGCAATTATAACCCTGTGTCTGTCTTCTATATTAGACTGATTGGAACTACAAACTTTTGGGAAAAATCTGCAGCAAGCAAGGGTTTTGTTTGGATACCTGTAGTTTGGGAACCGTGCTGCCACAGGACAGGAGCCATCTGCCATTTACTCGCTGCCTGGGGGAAGGTTGCAACTTTTGGAGATGCAGGCGAGGTAAGTTGGGGGCCTGACCAGTGGTGTATCTTGATTTTGTGCTGCCCTAGGCAGACAAAATCCGGGCACCCCCCTACCCAAGCTGTACACCCACGTTACACACCTAAGACATGCCCCATCATTCAGACTCACATCAAGCTCATACTCCCATCACACTCCTACTCCCATCACACTCAGTCACACACTCCTACTCCCATCACACTCAGTCACACACTCCGACTCCCATCACACTCCGTCACACACACTGTCTCCCATCACACACACTCTGACTCCCATCACACTCAGTCACACACACTGTCTCCCATCACACACACGCTGACTCCCATCACACTCAGTCACACACACTGTCTCCCATCACACACACTCACACACACTGTCTCCCATCACACACACTCCTACTCCCATCACACTAAGTCACACACTCCTACTCCCATCACACTCTGTCACCCACACTGTCTCCCTTCACACACACTCTGACTCCCATCACACTCAGTCACACACACTGTCTCCCATCACACACACTCTGACTCCCATCACACTCAGTCACACACACTGTCTCCCATCACACACACACTGTCTCCCATCACACTCAGCCACACACAATGTCTCCCATCACACACACTCTGACTCCCATCACACTCAGCCACACACACTGTCTCCCATCACACACACTCAGACTCCCATCACACTCAGTCTCTCACACACACACACACACACACACACACACACACTCTCCCATCAGCACTTACCTTTCCCTGGTGGCAGGCAGCATGGTCCCTCCATGCTGCCTGTTCGGCTTCCCGGCGATTGTGCCGACAGGCCACGTGACCAGGCGCGCGTATGACGTCAGCGCGCCCGTCACGTGACTGTCGGCACTTCCGTGTCGGCACACTGCACGGGGAGCCGAACAGGCAGCACGGAGGTTTCTTTTTTTACATTTTTTTTCTTTTCAGTGCTGGGGGGCGCTGCCGCCCCCCAAAATTTGCCGCCCTAGGCATCCGCCTAGGATGCCTCGCGGTGAATACAGCACTGGGCCTGACACCACGTTTTCCTTTAATTGTAATTAATTTGCACAGATGGTGGGTGCCTGAGGGCTTACAGTGCGCCACCCTGTCCTGTGCCCTGCTTCAGGGCTTTCAGTCTCTTTCATGTTCAGTTTTTCTTTCAGTCAAAACCCGTTCAGTCCCACCTCTTGACCTGTCAGTACCATTTACTACTCAGCTCTGCCTGTATTTACAATCCAGTTCTGTAACATAAATTGTGGAGGACACACAAACTCCACAATAACCTCTCCAGCTAGGCTCCTCCCTGATCTCCTCTCCAGAAATGACAGTATATAGATGTATACATGTATGCTCGGCACAACCTGTTTTGTAATGTGTGTAACATCGTGGACTAAAGACTCTTTTATGTTTCCATATATATTTTCCTTCCTCTGAAGAAGCCACTTCTGAAGGGCGAAACGCGTCAGGTTTCTTTTTCACTTCTCAGATAATATCTAGACACGAGAACTGTAAATATCTTTTAGGCAAATAATAGAATTCCAACACTTTTGGTGAGTGTAAATATGTCTTGTAATCTTGCATGCCATATCACTGTATAATATATATTCTTATTTTACTTGAAAAATATTTTAAGTATATATATTAAAAGCTTGTTTACTACTATACTAATTTAGAGATTCTGTCAGCTTTTAGATATATATATGCTATTTTTTTGTGAAAGCATTTCCTCCTAAATACTCCCACCATGACCTCTATTCATGTGAAGTATATAGTTGTGATTGGTATAGCTGGTGGGAAAAAGGAGGGAAATATGTTATACTACATTCTTTCACACTGGTAAAGTATTCCTGGTGGATAGATATTGGCATTACTCGTGCTGGATAATAAGATTTCACTGAGAAGGAATTTTGATTAAATTCAGTTTAGATGTAATGGCTCTAACTGCTGAAGACTTGCAGGTCGAGATATTAAAGATTAAGAGATTCATTCCTGGAGTTGAAAATTACAAACAGCTGTAGCTAGCAGACATGTCAGCATATTCTTAACAATTGGAAGTGATTAAATATCCCTTTAGGGATTATACCCACATAGGAGAAATAGTTATGTCTTGATTATATACAGTATCAGACATATGCGTTGCAGGGGAAATGTTGGGCATCGTGTGAAGCGGAAATAATAATCATGTACCCATAACAACACAACATCATTAGCTGCACCTAGAAGGCATCACCCTTGTGAGCATGCTTGTAAAATAATGTTTGCTTTTTGGATGGAAGCAACCATTATCGTCCTCACTCCTAGGATAAGTGAGATGGCAACCGAATCCGGCTTGCTTCATAGTGAACGTACAGTTTTTGGGCACAGGAAAAAAAATGGTATGCAACTTCTAAAGTACACTCCATCTTTCATGTTCTCCACACTAGGACCATTGAATGGTTTAGCATGGCACTACAAGAATATAACTTTATAAGGACTATGTTCAATGATCGTTTTTTTTTCATTCTACTGAAAATGTTGCAGCTCTTGTCCCGGAAGACATCTTGAAAATAACTTCTTGGCTCGATGAGCAATAAATACTGAGTGCCATAGGTATGTGTGGTGGCTTCTTTCCCTCCAGCTTCTTTTAGTCTCAAATAAGCAAACATGTATGCCTGTGAGAGTTGGTTTTCCTCCCTCAAAGGATGTAGTACAATGAATGCACTGGAAATCAGGATATGAGGTAGAAAGCATCATCCCCAATTCAGGCAATCTGTTACCACACAGGAAACATTCTTTATTTTGTGGCAAAAGATTAAATTGTGATGAGGAACCTGGACATAGCTATTCTGTGGGTGAGATCAAAATGTGGGAAAAGGGACTATAGTGTTAAAGAAGTTGTTGCTCTATAGCAGGGGTCCTCAAACTACGGCCAAATGCGGCCCGCCGAGCACATTAATCCGGCCCGCTGGGGGTGCTGCCGGCCGCTGTTTACCTTTTTTTTCTTTTCTTGCAGCCGCAACAGATGCGGCTGCAGGAAAACGAAAAAAAAAAATCACCGCGAACGGATCCGGTAACTGTGTTTCCCTCCTCCGTGCAGGGAGGAGGGAACACTGCGCGAGACGTCCGGCCGGGGACACAGCAGCTGGAGGTAAGTGATGGGGAAGCGGGGGAGGAGGGAGGTATAACGAGCATCTGACTGGCACAATATTCCTGGGCTCTGACTGGCATAATATTACTGGGCTCTGACTGGCATAATATTACTGGGCTCTGACTGGCACAATATTCCTGGGCATCTGACTGGCACAATATTCCTGGGCATCTGACTGGCACAATATTACTGGGCTCTGACTGGCATAATATTACTGGGCTCTGACTGGCACAATATTCCTGGGCATCTGACTGGCACAATATTCCTGGGCTCTGACTGGCATAATATTACTGGGCTCTGACTGGCACAATATTCGTGGGCATCTGACTGGCATAATAGTACTGGGCATCTGACTGGCATAATATTCCTAAAATAATATTACTGGGCATCTGACTGGCACAATATTCCTGGGCATCTGACTGGCGCAATATTCCTGGGCTCTGACTGGCATAATATTACTGGGCTCTGACTGGCACAATATTCCTGGGCATCTGACTGGCACACTATTCCTGGGCATCTGACTGACATAATAGTACTGGGCATCTGACTGGCATAATATTACTGGGCATCTGACTGGCATAATATTCCTGGGCTCTGACTGGCATAATATCCCTGGGCATCTGACTGGCATAATATTCCTGGGCATCTGACTGGCATAATATTCCTGGGCATCTGAATGGCATATTATTCCAGGGCATCTGAATGGCATAATATTCCTGGGCATCTGAATGGCATAATATTCCTGGGCATCTGACTGGCATAATATACTGGGCATCTCAATGGCATCATATTCCTGGGCATCTGACTGGCATAATATTACTGGGCATCTGACTGGCATAATATCCCTGGGCATCTGACTGGCATAATATTCCTGGGCATCTGACTGGCATAATATTCTTGGGCTCTGACTGGCATAATATTCCTGGGCATTTGACTTGCATAATATCCCTGGGCATCTGACTGGCATAATATTCCTGGGCATCTGATTGGCATAATATTCCTGGGCATCTGAATGGCATATTATTCCTGGGCATCTGAATGGCATATTATTCCTGGGCTCTGACTGGCATAATATTCTTGGGCTCTGACTGGCATAATATTCCTGGGCATCTGACTGGCATAATATTACTGGGCATCTGACTGGCATAATATCCCTGGGCATCTGACTGGCATAATATTCCTGGGCATCTGACTGGCATAATATTCTTGAGCTCTGACTAGCATAATATTCCTGGGCATCTAACTGGCATAATATTCCTGGGCATCTGACTGGCATAATATCCCTGGGCATCTGACTGGCATAATATTCCTGGGCATCTGAATGCCATAATATTCCTGGGCATCTGAATGGCATATTATTCCTGGGCATCTGAATGACATAATATTCCTAGGCTCTGACTGGCATAATATTCCTGGGCATCTGACTGGCATAATATTCTTGGGCTCTGACTGGCATAATATTCCTGGGCATCTGACTGGCATAATATTCCTGGGCATCTGACTAGCATAATATTCCTGGGCTCTGATTGGCATAATATTCCTGGGCATCTGACTGGCACAATATTACTGGGCATCTGACTGGCACACTATTCCCATTGAAATACTGGTAAGTTTGTTGATTTAACTTTACTTAATTTTAAATATTGTATTTGTTCCTGATTTGTTTCTTCACTTCAAAATAAGATATATGCAGTGTGCATAGTAATTTGTTCATAGTTTTTGTTTTTACTATAGTCCGGCCCTCCAACGTTCTGAGGGACAGTGAACTGGCCCCCTGTTTAAAAAGTTTGAGGACCCCTGCTGTAAGCCATCAGGAGGGTATGTGATTTTATATTACTTATTGCAAGCATATACATTTAACTTTAATTACTCTGCTTTTATTATGGATTATCAAGCTGTTTTTATATTGTCTATATTCATGTATATTCAATAAATATATAAAAAGACAAAAAGGTTATTGCTTCCTTAATCTCTATTTTCTTTGTATTCTCAATTATTTATAAATATAAATAGAGAAACCTGCTATTCTGTATAATATTGTTGCTACAAGATATCTGTATGGTTAGCCCTGCTAAATTCTAAGCTGTCAAGAAATGTATAGACGGAAGGTACTGAACAGTTACAGCACTATGACATGACGTGACTCACGATCTGCATCAGGGGTGTTTCCTGAGTGGAAATAAGTAGAGGCTACTGAGCAATGGAGCGATGAGCATTCAGATTGGGGAGGGCAGATTGGATGGGGAGGTGGCAGATTGTGGAAACTCGGGGGGGGGGGGCAAAATTGAAAGTAGGGTACAGACTGGGAAATCTGGGGGGGGGCAGAATTTAAAGAAAGTGGCTGACTGGGAACTCTTGGGGCAGATTGTAATGAAGGGGGCTGACTGGAAAGGAGGCATCAAATTGATTAGAAAGGAGTCAGAATGGCAAGCCAGTGAGTCACATTGGGAAGAGAAAGTCAGATTGCCATATCTGGGGGTCACATTGGAAGAAGGAGTCATATTGGCACATCTGGGGGTCAGATTGGAAGAAGGAGTCAGATTGGCACATCTGGGGGTCAGATTGGTAAATCTGGGAGGATGTATTGGCAAGTTTATACATTACTGCTGATTTAGCCATGATTTGCCAAGTTTATACATTACTGCTGATTTAGCCATGATATGCCAAGTTTATACATTACTGCTGATTTTGCCATGATTTGCCAAGTTTATACATTACTGCTGATTTAGCCATGATATGCCAAGTTTATACATTACTGCTGATTTTGCCATGATATGCCAAGTTTATACATTACTGCTGATTTTGCCATGATATGCCAAGTTTATACATTACTGCTGATTTTGCCATGTTTTACTAAGCTTATGCTTTACAGCTCATTTAGACTGAATGTGTGTGTGACTGACTGTGTGTGCGTGTGACTAGGGTGTGAGGCCAGCTGCAGTGTATGGCAGTGCAGGACTGGAAGAGAGGGAGAACTGGACCAGGAGAAAGATAACTTGCTTACAATATAGTGGGAGAGAGTGAAAGGTTGGGAGAAAGATGCCTTGGAGTAGTGAGAGTGCAGGGAGAATAGTGGATTGGAGTAGTGAGAGTGCAGAGAGAAAGATGGCTTGGGTCAAGTGAATGCGCACTATGATGTCACGTGACTCACAATCTGTATCGGGGGTGTTTCCTGAGTGGAAATAAGTAGAGGCTACTGAACGATGGAGCTGGGGTATGTATGTGCATTCAGATTGGGGAGGGCAGATTGGATGGGGAGGAGCCAGATTGGGAACTCTGAGGGGGGGGGGGGGGGGAGTGCAAAATTGTAAGTAGGGTACAGACTGGGAAATCGGGGGGGGGGCAGAATTTAAAGAAGGTGGCTGACTGGGAACTCTTGGTTCAGATTGTAATGAAGGGGGCTGACTGGGAACTCTGGGGGCAGATTGGAAAGAAGGGGGCTGACTGGGAAGAGTGCACGGAGAATAGTGGCTTACAGTAGTGAGAGTGCAGGGAGAAAGATGGCTTGGAGTAGAGTAGAATCTTGGTGGAGTGAGAGTGGGGGGAGAGAGATGGCTTGGTGGAGTGAGAGTGGGTGAGACAGGTGGCTTGTTTGAGTGAGAGTGGGGGAGGGAGATGGCTTGGTGGAGTCATAGTGGGGGAGAGAGATGGCTTGGTGGAGTCATAGTGGGGGAGGGAGATGGCTTGGTGGAGTCATAGTGGGGGAGAGAGATGGCTTGGTGGAGGGAGAGTGTGGGAGAGAGATGGCTTGGTGAAGTGAGAGTGGGATATACAGGTGGCTTGGTGGAGTGAGAGTGAAGGGAGAGATGGCTTGGTGGAGTGAGTTCAGGGAACCCAGATGGCTTGGTCAAGTGAGAGTGGGGGACACAGATGTCTTGATGGAGGGAGAGTGTAAGGCTGGAAGAGAGAGCTGTCTTGGAGGAGAGAGAGTGCAGAGCTGGGAGAGATGGCTTGGAGGAGCGGGAGAAAGTGCAAGGCTGGGAGAGAGATTACTTGGAGGAGAGCGTGCAGAGCTGGGAGACAGATGGCTTGGAGGAGTGGGAGAGTGCAGAGGAGTGAGAGTAGGAGAGGGTGCAGGGCTGGGAGGAATGAGAGATTACCTTTCTGGGTAGTGGGAGAGAGCAGTAACCAAAGATGTATGAGAACAGATCTAAGTAAGAGAGTCTGGCTGGATAGTGTTACATCAGGCTGTGTTAGAGAGCACCTTGTTGGTGCAATCTAGGTGCTCTGGAAAGACCTGTGGGCAGTGGCGTCGCTAGGGGGGCTGTTGGGGCTGAAGCCCCGGATCTCCGCTCCATAGATCCGAATGGAGACTCTGGCCACGCCCCTCATGCTCGGCCCCTCAAGACTCTGCATACTGCAATCTGGACGCTGGACAGCACCAGACTCCGTCCCATCCTGCTCAACTCCACCCCCTCAAGCTTTGAATGAATAGCTGCTCTATCGGCAGTTCCTTGGATCCTCCTCCTGCAGATTTTCCCTCCATGCTGTCACAGGTTGGGTCCTGAACTGCTAGGTAAGCACAATATCTGTGCTGGGGTAAGACTATTATATATAAAGAAATACTGTGTTTGTGAGTGGCAGAGAAAGTGTGTGTGAGTGGCAGAGTGCAAGTGAGTGAGTGAGTGTGGCAGAGTGGGAGTGTTTGGCAGAGTGTAAGTGTGAGTGGCAGAGTTATGAGTGTGCATGTGTGAGTGTGTGTGAGTGGCAGAGAGAGTGTGTGTGAGAATGTGAGTGAGAGTGAGGGTGGCATAGTGTGAGTGTTTGGCAGAGTGTAAGTGTGTGTGAGTGAGTGTAAGCATGAGTGGCAGAGTTATGAGTGTGCATGTGTAAGTGGGTGTGAATGGTAGAGTGTAAGTCGGTGTGAGTGGCAGAATTATGAGTGTGTATGTATATGAGTGGCATAGTGTAAGTGGCAGACAACACTGGTTCTGCCTTGTGGCTTGGGGGTGGCTGATACAAGGAAGCAGAGTTCTGACTGAGGTACATTGGGTAACAAATATCTCCCATAATTAAAAATTCATTCAGATTTGCAGCCTTTTCAAATTGTAATAAAATCTGATCTTCTCCATCAATGCTAATATTTGGTGGCTTGTAGCATACACCTACAAGTAATGTGCATTTCCTTTTAGTGTCTATGCTAATCTCCACCCACAGTGTCTCCACATCAGTTCCAGTTTCTTCATGCACACCTTCTTTAATACTTGACTTTAATTTAATATTTACATATAGACAAATCCCTCCCCCTTTTCTATTTATTCCTTTGCTTTCTCCTTGTCCTTTCTAAAAAGTGAGCAGCTTGTAAATGTTCTGACCAGTCATGGGTCTCATCCCACCACGTGTCTGATTCCTATTAAATCATACTGTTTAGCACTAATTGTGTCCATTAGTTATACGACGTTTAAAGGGAGGCGTGGCTTTCCTTCGTGCATGCGCTGTGTGCATCATAAAGTGACTCACGTCACGTGAGCTCTTGCCATCTCTTTTTAAAAAAAACCCTTTTTCTTTATGCATAATTTATAGTATCTGCATAATGTAACTGTACCGAGGAGCCGGAAACTGAATCTGAGAGGGACAGTGAACGGATGCACCCCGCTTTGGCTCCACCTACAACTATGGCCGGTATTTTTTTAATGAAAAGGTGGCAACCCTAGCCGTCAGACCAACAACACAGCCATATGAGGCTTGAAAGAAGGAGTAGAGCATGAGGCACAGTAGCAAGGTGTACTTGAGTACTGGTAGCTTCATTAATCAGAAAGTAAGGATGGTTTGGCAGAGAGGGTTTATATAGGGTGTGTTCTACTTCAATTAGTGGGAGATTCAGCACAGGTTGTCATGTTGCCATGGAGTTGGAGTGACTGTGAAGCCACGCCCCCTTTATGACCATGCACTAATAGGAGGAGAAGGGGGTGTGGTCCTGTCTTCCTACTGTGGTGTCTGGAATGATTGTTAAGCCCATATGGGATTGTCTGGAGTTTGATATGGGCTATGACTGAGAGTTGCCATCTTGGAGGAGACACGTGGTGGAGATCGCATCCACCATCTTGGTTGAGGCGTGCATCGTATCCATCATTGTCGATGTTGTTTGGGGCATGATCGCGACAGACAGGGACCCCGATCCAGGTAGGCATGACAATTATATGTATAGTTCTTAAATTCACACTGTCAAAAATACAGTGTGACATAGTGTCATGTGCACATACACACCATACACATCACATAGTGTCTCACACATCAGACATTGTAATATAGTCTCACACTGTCAGTGCCACCTGGCCGTAGAACTCCTGCCTCTGCATAGCACTGTCAATACGGCAGCGGAGACTATCTCCTCTGCTTAATTGGAAATCCTGGCTTGGCTCCCTCTGGGTGTTGAGCCCTGTGCATTTGTACAGGTCGCACACCCCAAAGGCCAGCCTTGTTTCCCCTAGCTTGGACTATTCCAGTTTTTGTGGTTCACACCCTTCCAGGCTTCACCATCAGTACAAGAGGTGACTGATAACTTGCTAGTAATTTTATAGAGTACTTTCTAAACTGGTTGTTCAGAGACTGATATTCTACAAAGAATATAAAAGGCACACTCACCCAGATAAATAGGCGCTTCAACTGTTAGTGTTGAATAACATCCACTTAAATGTGAATCTGTGTATTTAACATAGTGTTATAGTTACAGTGTTCAAGGTCATTTATGACTACTGATGCTTCTGTTGATCCTGGTAAAGTGCATGCTGTGCATACATGACATTAGCATGTTACATTAGTGCCAAGATTGTTCCATTTAACCTACAGTGGTTATTTGTCTCAGACAGATCACATTCTGAATATATATATAAGCATGTCTAGGGAAGTGGACCCATGAACTGTATTTTCGGCTCGTCTGAATTCATTAGCTTTTTTTGGGTGCCACCCCCAAAAAGGGACATAGAATGCAGTCTATAAAGCAGAATTAGGATCATAGCCTTTCATTGAATGGGAGGGTAATGAAATTATTTCATCAGAAGGGGGCGGAGTTATGATCCAGTCTGATTAGGTTAATCTCCTCTCTTTGTGTTGGAAGGCAGGTAAAAAAAAGGTTGTACACAGCCACGAGTGCAGGGGAGTATCTTATGACATCATCATGCAGGCTTTAACCACAGTTGTAAAGTGAGACTGATTTTGGACAATGTTGCATTATAGAAAATATTCACAAAATGGAGCCAGGAGATAAACACCTAATTTTGTTTTTCTTTTTATATGCAATTAATTAAATCATATTAAAAACCCCCCAGTGGTATATGATTTATATATGTGCTTGTTGTAAATTACCAGGTTATCTAGTTACATCTTATGTAAGTGGTAATGTCCCTTTAAGTATATACCAGGTGAGCTTTGAATTTGCCCATTATCCTATTTTATCAGTCTTCATTGCCATAATCTCTTTTTATTTTGCACTCACTCTTCTTCAACCCAATAACATCTCATCACGTCAATAAAATGGAAAATATTTTATTTCACGTTAAAAATCATAATTTTTTCTCCTCTGTTTCCATGGATTTATCCAAAAGTCTGCAAAAAGAATTAAGATATCAGATTGAAGTAAGATTATCATGCTCTATAACCTGACCTTCTGATGACAATTTCTAAAGACATTAAATGCTTAAGATAAAAGCTATTACATATTAAATTGCCACACTGTGGAAAGGTACAATGGATACAGCATGAACTCAGATATTAGTCACTGACCAAAAGCTGCTGATGGTATCAGTGTGCTGTATAATGAAAAGTTCTGCAACATTCACAAAAGATTTAAAAGTATATTTCAGTATTGCAAAAAAGAGCCTCAATGTGTGAATTAATACTGCAAATAATGAATTTGAGTTGTTATGGGAAATCCTCTAGCTTTTTCATGTGAAAACAAGCAGTATTATCGTTTAAGTTCTCATACCTCCCAACCTCTCCCTCTGACAATGTGGGACACACTTAATGTGATGTTCCGAACAAGGAAAATGAACCATGAAATAATGGTCCAGAATCAATACTGTCTTATCACCGTGGAAACGTTATAGTACAGAACTTAAGGTGGGGTCACAAATCAAATGATAGTATCACACTTCAGTGAATGCCTTAAAAGGGGGCCTGGATAATGCTTGTTTGCCTTATTTTGAATCAACAGCAGTAATCAAGAACAGAGTTGAACAATAGTCCTTTTTTCAACCTAAACTACTATGTAACCAGTGCTGTATTTACCGCGGATGCCTAGGGCGGCAAATTTTGGGGGGCGGCAGCGCCCCCCAGCACTGAAAAAAAAAAGTTCCAAAAAAATAAAAACGCGGCCCTTTAAAAAAAAAAAGACCGCGCTTGCAGGCAGAGACAGAGGTGAGAGGGGATCGGAAGATCCCCCCTCACCATCGCTCTACCTGCCAGGCTGCACGGGGAGCCGAACAGGCAGCACAGAGAAACCTCCGTGCTGCCTGTTCGGCTCCCCGTGCAGTGTGCCGACACGGAAGTGCCGACAGTCACGTGACGGGCGCGCTGACGTCATACGCGCGCCCAGTCATGTGACCTGTCGGCACAATCGCGGGGAAGCCGAACAGGCAGCATGGAGGGACCATGCTGCCTGCCACCAGGGAAAGGTAAGTGCTGATGGGAGAGTGTGTGTGTGTGTGGGTGTGTGTGTGTGTGTGTGACTGAGTGTGATGGGAGTCAGAGTGTGTGTGATGGGAGTCAGAGTGTGTGATGGGAGACAGTGTGTGTGATGGGAGTCAGAGTGTGTGTGATGGGAGACAGTGTGTGTGACTGAGTGTGATGGGAGTCGGAGTGTGTGATGGGAGACAGTGTGTGTGATGGGAGTCAGAGTGTGTGTGTGATGGGAGACAGTGTGTGTGTCTGAGTGTGATGGGAGTAGGAGTGTGTGTGATGGGAGTCAGAGTGTGATGGGAGACAGTGTGTGTGACTGAGTGTGATGGGAGTCAGAGCGTGTGTGATGGGAGACAGTGTGTGTGACTGAGTGTGATGGGAGTCAGAGTGTGTGTGATGGGAGACAGTGTGTGTGACTGAGTGTGATGGGAGTCAGAGTGTGTGTGTGATGGGAGACAGTGTGTGTGACTGAGTGTGATGGGAGTCAGAGTGTGTGTGATGGGAGACAGTGTGTGTGACTGAGTGTGATGGGAGTCAGAGTGTGTGTGATGGGAGACAGTGTGTGTGACTGAGTGTGATGGGAGTCAGAGTGTGTGTGTGATGGGAGACAGTGTGTGTGACTGAGTGTGATGGGAGTCAGAGTGTGTGTGATGGGAGACAGTGTGTGTGACTGAGTGTGATGGGAGTCAGAGTGTGTGTGTGATGGGAGACAGTGTGTGTGACTGAGTGTGATGGGAGTCAGAGTGTGTGACTGAGTGTGATGGGAGTCAGAGTGTGTGTGATGGGAGACAGTGTGTGTGACTGAGTGTGATGGGAGTCAGAGTGTGTGTGTGATGGGAGACAGTGTGTGTGACTGAGTGTGATGGGAGTCAGAGTGTGTGTGATGGGAGACAGTGTGTGTGACTGAGTGTGATGGGAGTCAGAGTGTGTGTGATGGGAGACAGTGTGTGTGACTGAGTGTGATGGGAGTCAGAGTGTGTGTGATGGGAGACAGTGTGTGTGACTGAGTGTGATGGGAGTCAGAGTGTGTGTGGTGGGAGACAGTGTGTGTGACTGAGTGTGATGGGAGTAGGAGTGTGTGACTGAGCTTGATGTGAGTCTGAATGATGGGGCATGTCCTAGGTGTGTAACGTGGGTGTGCAGCTTGGGTAGGGGGGTGCCCGGATTTTGTCTGCCTAGGGCAGCACAAAATCAAGATACACCACTGTATGTAACTGTAATATGCCTGGCACGTCCTTTGTCCTCAAGGGGTTACCTACTTGTGTTGTAATGTTTATTATTGTACAGCAGTATATTTTATAGATGTGTTCCTGCAGCATGACTGTAAATATAGCATAAACCTAGAATGGTAAAGTTTCTAGTCTTACCGTTATTCGCCCCTCCTTCTTTGTCCAGAACTTCACCCTCAGTCGTTTTCCTTCTTTAATTACCATTCTTTTTTTCTGTTTCCTCCTAAAATACATTAAGGATTATTTTCTAAGCATTACATTCACAGCCAGGTTTCTCTAGTTACTATATGGAATAGCTTCATGGTCATCTACACACAGTATGCAATGATATTTTTGCACTTGATCTCCACATGACACAGTACCATATAGGAGCATGACATGAAGGAATAAGCATATGGTATTAAATGTAATAAACATGATGGAAATTTAAATCATCATTCCTCTACTCCATTTAAATCAAACTTGATTCTCTTAATAAAATACACTCACTTCTTTCTCTTTCTCTTCCTTTTCTGAATATTTTGAAAATTAACTGTTATTATTATCTGATTTGGTATACGTGGTTTCGCCATGACTCTCGTTTTTTAACTACTCAAGCAGCAGCAGTCCTGCTTTATACATGACAAGCATTGTGATGACACTTAATTCCCTTTATGACATCATGCACCTGAGCAGACATTGTAAAAACAGCCTTTTAACTCCTTAGTGACCAAGTGCATTGTTATATTTGATGTGCCTTGAAGACCAGAATTCCATTATTTTTTATGTTTACTGAACTGTGAATTTCTTTCTTTGTGTTCAGTCCCCCCACACAAATGATATATAGGGCTTTCATTTAATATATAAAATCCGATGAAAATATGCCATAAAAAACACTTTTTCTAACTTTGACCGGATACACAATTACAAATGGTAAAAAAGACCCTGTCTATATATTTCTAATATTTGTCCTGAGTTTACTAATATCAATGTTTCCTTGTTTGTCTATGTTTGTTTTAT
Organism: Pelodytes ibericus; assembly: GCA_036172795.1. Lineage (NCBI taxonomy): Eukaryota > Metazoa > Chordata > Amphibia > Anura > Pelodytidae > Pelodytes > Pelodytes ibericus. The sequence continues at coordinate 189,398,426 of CM069859.1, forward strand.
TTCAAGTAATAGGGCTATATTAGTGTTTTTTTGTTTTCTAACCATTTTCTTCTACAGTGACCTTTTAACCCCCACCCTAAATTCACCCCAAGTCTAAATTTACCCTAACTCTAAATCTACACCCACCCCTTAATCTAACCCTTTTAATTAGACATGTGCATTCGTTTTCGGACGAATGCATTTTCGGACGAAAATAGCATTTTCGTCCATTCGTCCGAAAAACGAATAACGAAAATTTTAACTAACAAAATCCGAATGAACGAATGGTTAATAAACGAAAATCATTCGTTCATTCGTCCATTCGTCCATTCGTGCTATTGGCATTCTAAACCGAAATAGAGTCGGTTTACAATACCAATAGCATTGTACTACATTCCATAAACCGACATGAATGACTTTCGGTTTATGGAATGCATGTAATGCTATTAGCTTCCTATAAACCGAAATTGAGTTCCCATTCATACGAATAGGTCAATTGACCTATTCGTATGAATGGGGACTCTTTCGGTTTATAGACAACCAATAGCAGCATGTATTCTATAAGCCGAAAGTCTTTAAAACAAACGACGTTCGGTTTATAGAATACATGTAATGCTATTGCTGTTCTATAAGCCGAAAGACATTCGGCTTATAGAACAGCAATAGCATTACATGCATTCTATAAACCGAACGTCGTTCGTTTTAAAGACTTTCGGCTTATAGAATACTATTGGCATTCTATAAACCTAACTAGAGTCCCTCCTCATTCATAAGAATTTCTTATGAATGGGGACTCGACTCTAGTTCGGTTTATAGAAAGCCAATAGTATTCTATAAGCCGAAAGTCTTTAAAACGAACGACGTTCGGTTTATAGAATACATGTAATGCTATTGCTAAACTATAAACCGAACGACTTTCGGTTTATAGAATAGCCATAGGATTACATGTAGTACATAAGCCGAAAGTCTATAAACCGAAAGTCGTTCGGTTTATAGGCTGTCGGCATTTAACTATACAGAGACAGAGTCTCCATTCATAAAATTATGAATGGAGACTTTGTCTCCGTGTAGTAAAATGCCGAAAGTCTATAAACCGAACGATCGGTTTATAGACTTTCGGCTTATGTAATACATGTAATCCTATGGCTATTCTATAAACCGAAAGTTCGGTTTATAGAATAGCAATAGGAATACATGTATTCCATAATCCGACAGCCTATAAACCGAACGTTCGGTTTATAGGCTGTGGGCATTTTACTACACGGAGACAAAGTCTCCATTCATAATTTTATGAATGGAGACTCTGTCTCTGTATAGTTAAATGCCGGCTTTTAACTATACGGAGACAAAGTCTCCATTTATAATTTTATGAATGGAGACTCTGTCTCCGTATAGTTAAATGCCCACAGCCTATAAACCGAACGTTCGGTTTATAGGCTGTGGGCATTTAACTATACGGAGACAAAGTCTCCATTCATAATTTTATGAATGGAGACTCTGTCTCCGTATAGTTAAATGCTATTGTATTCTATAAACCGACTCTATTTCGGCTTATAGAATGCAATAGTACTACGAATGGACGAATGATTTTCCTTTATTAACCATTCGTTCATTCGGCTTTAGTTAGCTTAGCATTTTCGTTCTTCGTTTTTCGGGCGAATGGACGAAAATGCAATTTTCGGACGAAAATGCATTCGTCCGAAAACGAATGCACATGTCTAGTATATATTCACATGTAAATTGCTTTTTAAATAAAAAATTATGATATAAAAAAATCTTGTTTTTATTTCCTTTTATGTGACAATGCTGCCTCTCTCTTTCCCTTGCCCCCAGATTTGTCGCTCTCCCCCCCTTAGTGTTGTCTCTCTCTCACCCTCCCTTTGGCTCCCCCCTCGCTCCCCTTGTGTCTGTCTCTTCCCCCCTTCCCTCCCCTTGTTTCTCTCTGCCCCCCCCCCCCTTGTTATTCTGTCCCCCCCTCACCTGTTTCTTGCTCCCTGGTGGCTAGTGGGGGCAGCCGGGGGATGTATGCACTATACATAATAGACGGAAGTGTCGGGCAGCATGGAGGTTGTCTGCACGATTCGTGCAGACATCCCCCAGCTGCCCGATTCTCCCTGGTGGCTAGCGAGGGAGCGGAGGATGTCTGCGCGATGAGCGAGACCTCTCCTGCTGCCGCCCGGCATGACCGCCGGGACTTCTATGATGAAGCTGGGTACTTCCGGCTTCCTCATAAAAGTCCTGGCTGTCGTTCCGGGCGGCAGCAGGGGAGGTCTCGCTCATCGCGCAGACATCCACCGCTGCCTCGCTAGCCACCAGGGAGAATCGGGCAGCTGGGGGATGTCTGCACGAATCGTGCAGACAACCTCCATGCTGCCCGACACTTCCGTCTATTATGTATAGTGCATACATCCCCCGGCTGCCCCCACTAGCCACCAGGGAGCAAGAAACAGGTGAGGGGGGGACAGAATAACAAGGGGGGGGGCAGAGAGAAACAAGGGGAGGGAAGGGGGGAAGAGACAGACACAAGGGGAGCGAGGGGGGAGCCAAAGGGAGGGTGAGAGAGAGACAACACTAAGGGGGGGAGAGCGACAAATCTGGGGGCAAGGGAAAGAGAGAGGCAGCTTTGTCACATAAAAGGAAATAAAAACAAGATTTTATTTATATCATAATTTTTTATTAAAAAAGCAATTTACATGTGAATATATACTAGACATGTGCATTCGTTTTCGGACGAATGCATTTTCGTCCGAAAATTGCATTTTCGTCCATTCGCCCGAAAAACGAAGAACGAAAATGCTAAGCTAACTAAATCGAATGAACGAATAGTTAATAAAGGAAAATCATTCGTTCATTCGTCCATTCGTAGTACTATTGCATTCTATAAGCCGAAATAGAGTCGGTTTATAGAATACAATAGCATTTAACTATACGGAGACAGAGTCTCCATTCATAAATTTATGAATGGAGACAAACGTATAGTTAAAAGCCGACAGCCTATAAACCGAACGTTCGGTTTATAGGCTGTGGGCATTTAACTATACGGAGACAGAGTCTCCATTCATAAAATTATAAATGGAGACTTTGTCTCCGTATAGTTAAAAGCCGGTGTTCTGACAAATTTCTGGAGCAAATTCTCCTGCGCAATCGCAGGAGAATTTGCTCACTGAGCATGCGCATAAAGTTACAGCTGATAACTCAGCTGTAACTTTGTGACCACCGTGCATGAGACAGCTGCGCAACCCACCTCCCGCCCCCTCACACCCGCCGCACACCCCTTCTTACCAGATCATCGACCACAGCGATACACAGCGCATGCGCACGCCTATCCAGCCGTTTGGGAATGCGCGCGTCCGTTGTTGTGTTCTTAAGGTGGTAAGTAACACGGGGCGTCGGGACATAAGGGGGCAAGCATCCTGGTGAGGGCTGCCTCATCTTGATGGGATTTGTGATCCTCCTGCTGTATTATTGATGCAGCAGGAGGATCACAAATCCCATCAAGATGAGGCAGCCCTCACCAGGATGCTTGCCCCCTTATGTCCCGACGCCCCATGTTACTTACCACCTTAAGAACACAACAACGGACGCGCACATTCCCAAACGGCTGGATAGGCGTGCGCATGCGCTGTGTATCGCTGTGGTCGATGATCTGGTAAGAAGGGGTGTGCAGGGGGTGTGAGGGGGCGGGAGGTGGGTTGCGCAGCTGGCGCATGCGCGGTGGTCACAAAGTTACAGCTGAGTTATCAGCTGTAACTTTATGCGCATGCGCAGTGAGCAAATTCTCCTGCGATTGCGCAGGAGAATTTGCTCCAGAAATTTGTCAGAACACCGGCATTTAACTATACGGAGACAGAGTCTCCATTCATAAAATTATAAATGGAGACTTTGTCTCCGTATAGTTAAAAGCCGGCATTTAACTATACGGAGACAGAGTCTCCATTCATAAAATTATGAATGGAGACTTTGTCTCCGTGTAGTAAAATGCCCACAGCCTATAAACCGAACGTTCGGTTTATAGGCTGTCGGCTTATGGAATACATGTATTCCTATTGCTATTCTATAAACCGAACGACTTTCGGTTTATAGAATAGCAATAGGAATACATGTATTCCATAAGCCGACAGCCTATAAACCGAACGTTCGGTTTATAGGCTGTCGGCATTTTACTACACGGAGACAAAGTCTCCATTCATAATTTTATGAATGGAGACTCTGTCTCTGTATAGTTAAATGCCGACAGCCTATAAACCGAACGACTTTCGGTTTATAGACTTTCGGCTTATGTAATACATGTAAACCTATGGCTATTCTATAAACCGAAAGTCGTTCGGTTTATAGAATAGCAATAGGATTACATGTATTCCATAAGCCGAAAGTCTATAAACCGAAAGTCGTTCGGTTTATAGACTTTCGGCTTATAGAATACAAGTAATACTATTGCCTTTCTATGAACCGAACGAGAGCCCCATTCATAAGAATTTCTTATGAATGGGGCTCTCGTTCGGTTTATAGAAAGCCAATAGTATTACATTGTATTCTATAAAACGAACGAAAAAAATTAACGAAACGAAAATAATGAACGAATTTCGTCTGAAACGAATGCACTAATGAACGAAATTAGTTTTAGACGAAATAAATAACATTTTCGTCCGAATGGACGAAAACGAAACGAAAATTTTAGTTTTGCACATGTCTACTTTTAATCATTATTATTCCTGGGCATCTGAATGACATAATATTCCTGGGCTCTGACTGGCATAATATTCCTGGGCATCTGACTGGCATAATATTCTTGGGCTCTGACTGGCATAATATTCCTGGGCATCTGACTGGCATAATATTCCTGGGCATCTGACTAGCATAATATTCTGGGGCTCTGATTGGCATAATATTCCTGGGCATCTGACTGGCACAATATTACTGGACTCTGACTGGCATAATATTACTGAGCTCTGACTGGCAAACTATTCCCATTGAAATACTGGTAAGTTTGTTGATTTAACTTTACTTCATTTTAAATTTTTGTATTTGTTCCCGATTTGTTTCTTCACTGCAAAATAAGATATATGCAGTGTGCATAGGAATTTGTTCATAGTTTTTGTTTTTACTATAGTCCGGCCCTCCAACGGTCTGAGGGACAGTGAACTGGCCCCCTGTTGAAAAAGTTTGAGGACCCCTGCTCTATAGGTTTGGACTGTGTGTTAAATTTGTATTATGATGCTACTTCCTTTGATTAAAAGTCTTCAAACATGCTGTAGATGGACCTTAAATGAACTAATTCTCATTTTATATAGATATTTGGTTACACACAGATGGTAGGTTAAGGAGACAATTGAGTCCCTTTAAATTGTGGCGTTTAAAGGGACTGATGAAAAACTGATGAAAAATTGCATTGTGTTAGCAGAATTGCAAGCTAATGTGTCTGTGGTGTCTCCTGTTTTTGACACTTACTGTGGTTTGATATGCAAATGAACATATGTTCAATGGGAAATGTGTAATTTGCATATCAAGCAACAGTTGATGATGTCATAAGCAGTAGAATCCCCAGACACCTTTAAAATATATAAACATCTTATTTTATGCCTTTATTTGCAATTATGCTAACACAATATATATATAGTTTTATTTTAAATTTTGAATTCTCCATATTCACAGTATAAGGAGTGTTTCGTTTAGTACCTTTAATGTGCTGGGGATGCCACAGGTCACTGCATAATGCACCAGAATTAATTTCATAGGGCATCAATACATTTTTGGTCAAAACAGAAATACAGAACAATGAACACATGTTTATATGTTCACATAACATGTTTGCAGTGACACAATCTTTTATTAATTCTTACAGTATATTATAAATAGATTTACACTAGTGTGTGGCTTACGAATGATGATTAATTCTGAATCACACTTAATTTAATTTAATAAGCTATATATCATGTGTGGCAGTAACAATATGGATGCTCATGAATTATACATGTTCAAGATGCACTGCAATTTACTGGTTCATTTATTTGCTTTATTATATTTTACCATACTTATAGACTTAGTTTTTTTTGTACCTTCACCGTTATTCAAAACCTAATAGGCAAAGGATTGGCAGAGAAATGTACACAGCTGTATTAGCTGCACATGTATCTGAGTACCCTGCTCATAGAGCTCCGTGAATGAATTGATAACAGACAAATACATAGGAGTGGTTCAAAACGAAATAAGGAAAGCTCTAGTGCAGCCAAGTCAAACAGAAAACTTGCTTTTCTCAGCACACAAAGGGTGTACTGTCTTAATGTATTTTTGTTATTTTAGCAATCGTCACAACGGGCTTGCCATCAGAGTTTGAACCTGAGGACACAGCAAAATAAGGTGGATGTACCCGGACTATTGCCAACAAATCAATCCCTACTGGATTATTAATCTCTGCACAGAGAGTTAGTCCACCCAGCCCAAAAATATTTAACAAAATAAAAACGAAGGAAAGTTGGCAGATCATGTTGAAAAGTAGATATCTGAACACAAATAGGTGGAAATAGAGTGCAATATAAGTGGATAGATCTAATGCTAGGCCATGTGCTATGCCTAATGAAGAATTGGTTGACATGAGGGGAGGGATTCACAAACTCAACACCTGTCAAAGTATAGACATGAACAGCACATTCAAACAGAATGAAGCTTTATTGCTGCATATTTACAAAAAAAGAAAGGATTGCAGAGAACTAAAGGAATGGAGGAGAGTACGCCAGATACCATAGAAGTGTCTAATGGTGTTTCATGCTGTAATATTCCTCAAAAGGAAATAAGGTGTTTATCAGAGTCTCACATGAAAAATGATAATTTGTGTGCAAGCTAAATTATTCACCTATATATTATTATATACCTATTTACGCTATTTTGATACAATTAGATGCTTTGACTGGAGATATCCCACTAAAACTTTATCTACTTTTTACAGCAGCTATTTAGAATAAAAGTTAGGTCACATACTCAGCACATTGAAGGGTATGTATAAGGAGAAATCCTGTTGTACAGCTCTAAACATTGCACTTTCACCAGTAACATTTCATTGGTTTCCATGGTGATTGCACCTGTTCTACAGCTTGCCCCCAGACAAACTCTTTTCACATCATGTATGTCGATACATTCTGAGAACATTTAATTGTTTAGTCTGGCAGGTGTTTTGAAACATTCACCTTGCATCTTGAACTTAGCACCTGCATGCGCATCTGATTTCGGCCCTAGAAGAATGTGTAGCTATTTAAAGAGCCACTATAATTTAAAAATAAACTTGCTTATTTTATACCAGCAAAACCTATTTTAAAACAGAATGTGGAATTTTGAGAAAGCAGTTTGTATTTTCTGAGATCCAAATATTCACGTAGACATGGAATCCGGGTCAGCAACAGTTTATTGCTGTGTCTGCAGTATTCTTCACAAAATAATGGCGGAGATCTTAGCTAGATCTCCTATAATTATTCAGTTCCTCTTTAATTGCTCCAGTGTTAACCTACTTTGAGTTGAGGTATATATAACATAATTTACATTAATATTCTGTACAGAGTAGAATCTGTAATTTTTCCTTTAATGTACACCAAAAAACACATCTCTCTCCCTTATTTCTCATCTTTACCATTGCAACGCTCTTTAGATTGGATTAAAATACTTAACTGACACAGAATACAGGCCACATGGTTCATCTTCCCTTATCACCTTGCTTCACCTTGCCAAGTCATTCACGTTTTACCAAACTATTGAGAACATTTAAACTTCAGACTTTCTCTTAAAAAGCCCTCTATAACCCTGTTTCTTGGGTATTACTAAAAACATTTATTAAGCAGGACCTTTATTACATAGTCATTTATCTACCAATCCAAGAGAACAAAATCAACATTTCAAGATTGCTTCATTTTGTTTAAATAGGGGTCTGGAGACTTCACAATTGTGATAGTAATAAAGCATGAACAGAGAATTGGTTTGAGAAACCCAGATCTAAGGTTCTATAGCTCTTTAATCACATCCAGTCATAAAAGCCCAGTGAATTGTGGAGTTAAATGCAATTATACCGTATTTGCTGGATTATAAGACAATTTTTTTTTCCAGAAATAAATGTCTTATAATCGAGGTCGTTATTTAATCAGACCTCAGATCAGCCCCCTCCGATACCTCATACCTCATACATAGATAAAACAATATAATGAAGTATATCGTATAAATATTTATACAATATACTTCATTATATTGTTTTATCTATATTTCATCTGCATTGCTGCAATCCCCCTGACGAATGAGCATTGAATACAAAGATTCTACACTACTACCAGGGATCATGGTCCAATAATTACTCTTCACACTCAGAGCTGCTTACTCAGGCTCTAGAAAGTGTGAGTACATTTTCATTGGGGGAGATATGTCTATACCACCGATTAGTTTGCAATATTGCACATTGTATTTGTATTTTTTCCTTTTTATATATACACCTTTGCAGTGCTGTATTTACCGCGAGGCATCCTAGGCGGATGCCTAGGGCGGCAAATTTTGGGGGGCGGCAGCGCCCCCCAGCACTGAAAAAAAAAAATAAAAAATAAAAAACGCGGCCCTTTAAAAAAAAAAAAAGACCGCGCTTGCAGGCAGAGACAGAGGTGAGAGGGGATCGGAAGATCCCCCTCACCATCGCTCTGCCTGCCAGGCTGCACGGGGAGCCGAACAGGCAGCACAGAGAAACCTCCGTGCTGCTTGTTCGGCTCCCCGTGCAGTGTGCCGACACGGAAGTGCCGACAGTCACGTGACGGGCGCGCTGACGTCATACGCGCGCCCGGTCACGTGACCTGTCGGCACAATCGCCGGGAAGCCGAACAGGCAGCATGGAGGGACCATGCTGCCTGCCTGCCTGCCAGGGAAAGGTAAGTGCTGATGGGAGACTGTGTGTGTGTGTGTCTGTGTGTGACTGAGTGTGATGGGAGTCAGAGAGTGTGTGTGTGTGTGTGACTGAGTGTGATGGGAGTCAGAGTGTGTGTGATGGGAGACAGTGTGTGTGTGACTGAGTGTGATGGGAGTCAGAGTGTGTGTGATGGGAGACAGTGTGTGTGACTGAGTGTGATGAGAGTCAGAGTGTGTGTGATGGGAGACAGTGTGTGTGACTGAGTGTGATGGGAGTCGGAGTGTGTGACTGAGTGTGATGGGAGTAGGAGTGTGTGACTGGGTGTGATGGGAGTGTGAGCTTGATGTGAGTCTGAATGATGGGGCATGTCTTAGGTGTGTAACGTGGGTGTGCAGCTTGGGTAGGGGGGTGCCCGGATTTTGTCTGCCTAGGGCAGCACAAAATCAAGATACACCACTGCACCTTCGTGTGGAGCATCAAGCCTTCTATTTTTGATAAGTAATTTATTATTGCTTTTTACACTTCTTTCATTTTGCGCAACACTTTATCACACCTTAATGTAGAATGATGAGTTGCTCTAGAACAGTTATACATATACGGAAATGATGATGAAGTTAAATAATGTTCTGTAGCAGATATTATAGATATATTTCAAATAACAAAAGCATATAGCACTATAAACTATGCTTTCACGTATCCCTTTACCATACAGCCACACTAGATTTTTATTCTGTAATTTACTTTTCAGAATAGTTACTCATTTGTTGGAAATATGCGGATACTCAAATGTGATCTATAATCTTTTAAAATTACCTGAATACCACATTTAATTTCCCATGTTTCTTGCTAAAGTATGAGGTGTTTGTTCTAACTGATGCAGTAATCACTTTACAGGAAATATAAAACATGTCAGTGCCAATAAACAACAATGAAAATATAAAACATATTATTTTACTAAAACTATATTTTGAAAGGAATATACACTGTTCTACTGTTTTTTGTTTATTTCTCATCTTTTTAGATTCAGTAGAAAGCCCGGCTACACGGAAACAGGTCACAAGAAAATCAGTATAATAATTGTTATGTTATATACATTTTTAATCCCGTTTTTCACAGATAATGAGTGAATCAAGCAACTTTTTCATGTAATCCTGAAGATAAAAGATCTTGGGTCTCCAAGGGTTTTTTGGGTTCTAGATATGCATTACACATCTTTACAAATCAAACAATAAAACCTCCACTGGTGTGGGAATATCACAACAACTCAAAATTAAGTTATATCTGATTTAAAAGATTGCATCAAGTTTAGATGTTTTAAATAGAAATGTCGCAAAGACCATGACCCATGCCTTAAAAATCGAGGCCTTACCAGTGACGAGGTATAGGTAGACTGAAAAATGTGGGAGAGATCGCATGTGGATATACAGACTGCATCATGTGCCCTTAGCAAACATATCACTCTGATAAAGAGCATGGTATACTTCAAGGAAAATCTAACTCTGATTCAACAGAAAATTAAATCTTCTACTTCATTCCAAGAAGCAATTCCAACTTTTTTTGGATAATGTGTATGCACAGTTCTATAATATAATGAATTTACTACTGAATAAAAACAACCCTAAAGGCTTAAATGCATAATAATTATGATTCATTGAAAGAAAAAAAAAGACAAAAAAAAGGAAAGAGTAAATTAGAATAGACATTTATAAGACAGCTCTAAATTTTATTTCGAAAGGGTGTGTCACATAGACTCTTGTGGTGTCTGGAACATTTTTTTTTGTTTTTAGTATACAATATAAAATCCTTTTCCAAGTAAATTGTAATTTCCCAGTACTGCAAATATATGAGAAGAAAAGTATTCTTTCAAGCTGTGCTTGCTAGAGTTATAAGATTACAATTTGGAACTTTAAGACTCATTTCTTATTGAAATATTGCTAATATGGGAAAAAAAAGAGTTCTGTAATAACTCGGATTTTCTCTTCCAAAAATTCCTGATTTTCCCCAAAAACAGCTTGTTAAGTCTTTAAGGGGCAACTAAAGTTGTATTTTCCACATTTGCTTCCATTATATAACAGTGGGATTAGTATGAGGTAAAAATAGCATGTACTTTTTAAGATATATGCAGCTGTATCATCTGATAGGCACCATGCTTCTCTGTAAAGACTGTCACTTGTGGCCACAGAAACCATAGTTTCTATATGTTTCTTTATGTATTCAGTGATTGGTACCTAGGACTATTTTACCTTGGGAAGATGAGAGGGGGGAGAGGGGGGCAAGGGGTGGCTCTGGCCTTGGGCAAACAACAATAATATTTATGTAAAAACAAAATAGAACAAGCAGTAGGTATAGTTAGAGCTGCAACTTCGGGTTCAACAGCTTTTACTGAGGTCCACGGGCAAAATGTCCAGATCTTTTAGGAACTTGGAGGGAAACCGTTGAGGTCCTTGACGGACAACTGTTGGTCATCTCGAGTCACAGAGAGCTGGGTCAGGAGACCCCACCGATATTTGGTCCCAAAGGATCATAGAGGAACAGTCAATGGTGCCACTGACTTCCTCCATGCAAGGATGTCAGACGGCAGGTCCTCAAAGATCTGAAGTGCATCTTCACCTTATGAAATCAGTGGCAGGTTCCTTGAGGCAATCAAGATCGCCATCTTGTCTTGATTGGAGGGAAGACGGACTATAACGTCACAAGGTGAGTTCTGCAGGGTCTTCCTGGCCTTCTTGACCCTGAAACTGTCCAACATTGGTTGGTGTTCAGCATATTTGTATGGCAGTAGGGGGTTAAGTAACCCTTGCAGGTAGGTTTGGAGTGGCACCCCTCTGATCCGTAGATAAGCCTGCCTTGATTTTATGTCCTACATCAGGGTAGTTGGTGATTTCTATAAAGTTGCTGAGTCAGTTGGCTCACCTGGTGATTCGTTTCTGTTTGGGTCTGTTGCAAACTCTCGGATGCTGACTCCAATGTGTCAATTTAAGTGTATAGAGAGGCGACCTCAGTGCATCCTTGACTGTAAGTCTTTAAAGAGTCTCCACAAGTTCCCTCTGGACACCAGTGTTTTATCCATGTAGATACCAGTGCTTTTTATGGGACTTGACAGTTTTTTTAGGAGGGCCCGAATCTTCCGATGGTTCATCCGAGTCCGTGAGAGTGACACCTCGGTGCAGGAGGCTTTTGCGGCCTGGTCAAGAAAGTGCTGATCTCTCAGTTCACTGATTGTTGTACAGATTCACTTTTTTTGCTTTTCTCACCCCATGATAACAGTCAACTTAGGGGAAGATTTTGTGAGGTGTCTGGTTCGTAGCACGCTCAAGATTTACCAATTTAGGAAGCAGATGCCCGGAGCACTAACAATGCGTGTCCCTCCCACATATCGTGCAGACACCCCCCAGCTGCCTCCACTAGCCACCAGGGAGGGTGGGGGAGAGACACAGACAACATTGGGGGGAGGGGGAGGGAGACACACAGACAATATTGGGGGGAGGGTGGGGGAGAGAGACAGACAACTTGGGGGAGGGAGGGGTGGAGAGACAGACAACATTGGGGGGAGAGAGACAGACACCGTTGGGGGAGCATTGGGTAAGTCTGGGGGTAGGGGCAGCATTGGCACATAAAAAGGTAAATAAAAAAAAGAAATGCATTTTTTTATCATACGTTTTTATTAAATATGAAAAAGCAATTTACATGTGAATATATACAAGTTAAACTTTTTTCCTATAGGGTAGTCTTATATTCAAGCTTTTAGTTTTTTTCCTAAAGGAATATCCATAGTTTGGGGGGTCGTCTTATAATCAGGGTCGTCTTATATTCGAGCAAATAAGGTATTTGAATTTATTTTGTTTACCCCATTGTATGGCACTGTAGAATATGATGGTAAAAGAATAATACTGCTAATAATACTGATAATGTGAAAATACAGTTATGTATAATGTTTATACTTGATGGATACTGATTTGTTTATCTGTTTATTCATTTACTGACTATGGTTACATGTCCCTCTAGAGTGGGGGGCCCAGTAGCATCCCCCGTGACCATGATTGTTACACCTCTAGTTGATACCAAAACAACATGTAGAAAACAAACCAGAAATATTTTATTGCTGATTCACAGCTGACATATGTTCTTAAAATGAGACTCTTGATCACTCAAAAGGCTCACTTGATATTTTTTATAATTTTGGCATAAAAGTATATTTTGAATAATTGAAAGGATACATCTGTTATATAGTTTGACCTTGGGTGGAATCTGACATTTGAAACCCTTAAATTAGAACACAGTTTTGCTTTTAAGAGATAGTCAATGAAAAATAATGAGAACATTTTCTGTATCACTTCATCTAGTGGGATGACTTGACTGTTTTTGTTTTTTCTTCATTAATTTGGTATATGGTAATATTGTAGTGGAGCTTGACCGTTAAAAAGTGGCAATAGACAACCAAGCTGCCAAATTTTGAGTAGCAAAATTGAAACACTTAGTTTTTTTATTCATCAAAACTCACTCCGTAGTGAACAAGTAGGTTTTGGAATTGTGACCATTTTTAATATCATCGATCAAATCTAGGAATAAAAAAACAAAGAAAATCCATTACACACAAGTGTTGGATGTTGTTTGTACCTGATTTTAACTTTTATTGTGTAAGCCTAACATTTTGGAGGCCATTAAACTCTGTTTTTAGTCATTTGCTACACTATGGTCTGTCTCTACTCCTGCAGCGAGATATTTCACACGGATTTAGACCCTATACCAGTCTGAATGCAGATAGTGGGGACTGAAGTCCCGCAACATGATTACACTAGAGCCAATATGGTTCTCCTAAAGGGTGCATATCACTATATTATCACCTGATACAGTATCACACATTGTATTTATTCTTTTCTTTATATGAATTTATTGCCAAGTTCATAAGATAAGTATTAAGTTCTGTTGGGAAACACTTTTTTTTGCTTTCATTATATTTATTATGTTTTGGTGGTTCACATCAGTGTCTGCAGCATACATATTTTCATATATTTCTGTATATATTCACTTTGTTTTTGTTTTTGGGTGAAATAATTTGTATTGGGCACCTCCTTTCTACATATTTTTTATACACCAGCACGTGGCCTATCACCCACGTTACACATCCAGGACATGCCACATCACTGACACTGCACACCCATTACATGACCCATCACTCACATTGCACACCCATTAAATGGTCCATCACCCCAGGACATGCCCCATTACCTACATTGCAAACCCATTACAGCCCCCCCCCCCCCCCCCCATCACCAAAGGACATGCCCTATCACCTACATTGCAAACCCATTACATGCCCCATCACCCCAGAACAAGACCCATCACTCACAAGGAACACACATTACATATCCCATCACCCCATTACTTGCCTCAACACCCATTGCACACACATAAAATGCCCCATTACACCATTACATGCCTCATAACATGCCCCATCACCCCATTACTTGCCTCATCACCCCGTTACATGCCTCATCACCCCCATTACTTGCCTCATCACACCCATTACATGCCCCATTACATGCACCCGTCACCTCCATCATGCCCATCACCCCACGACTAACCCGGGGCAGCACTGTTCCCTGGTGTCTAGTGGCTGGCAGCATGATATCTGTGTGGTGCCCAGGCACACAGACAACCTACTACGCTGCCTGTTGATCTCCCCACGTGGTTTGACTGGTGAATGCTGGGTCGTGTGACCTGTCAGCCCTCACCAGTCAAACTGCGTGGTGAGAGCGACAGGCAGCATGGAACTAAGTATGTGCACCTGCGATCCTCTCTGCCGGCAAGTTATTTTTTTTAAAGGGCAGCATTTTTTGCAACCACCCAGGCAGAAAAGTAAGTGTTGTACTAGGCACTTGCCTTGTCTGCCTTGCTCTAAATACAACGCTGCACATAAGTCTATTCATTCAACTGTCAACTGTGATGACTTGGCAACTGAGTGGCAGAAATCAGGCTTTAATAGCTGAGTGGGGAAAATAGGAGAAAAGAGCACAGGCAGTGTACAGGGGCCATAAAAGCTGCCCTTAGTACCTTCTATGTTTCACTTCTTTGCAGCACTGGCACAGACTTTGCTGATCTCCACTAGGAAACAATCTCTCTGGGCGGCTGATTGCTTGCATCCAATCAGCAAGAAGATTATTTTACCATTGATTAGACAATCAGAGGGGGAGCTCTTCCTCCCTGTGGTTGGCTGCAGTCAGTAGGGTGCAACATAAATAACAAAGAAAGACAAGAATTATTTTGATATCATACTCATCAGAATAAAATAAACTCAGTAAATATAAAGGAATCCTGAAATTGTGTGTTAATAAGACATAACTTTCAAATATGGTCATTGACCTACTGCAGACATTATCTGTAGAGTCCATTAACTAAAGAAAGTGAACTTAAGTAAACTGAATTGCAAAAATAGGACATTTATAGCTAAGATGGAAACATTCTCCACTTTGTCTATCTTTGCAGCTCAATTATTAGCCATGATGTTCATACTGTCAGTCCACCATTAAACTTTTAGTAATTAGATCCCTATATTTGAAATCATTGATTTCAAAACACTTGAGAAAAAAAAGACTGAGCTTACTAAAAAAGACTGCTTTTATATATAAATAAGGCTATAAATCCAGATCACAGGATATCAGATTTTTACAGCATCCTCTTGCCAGTAAATATATTTTTTATCCTCAGATCTTAAGTCAAAGCGAAGGAGGGGGTGGGTGACATTTTGTGAATAGGTATGTTGATTGTTCTTCTGGAATGATATTATTTATTTAGTAAATTGTTACACGTTTTTTTATTGGTTTGATTTCTCTGAATGGCCTGCTAACATAATCTACACTTAGAGAATGTAACTGTACTTAAACAAATTGTAATGGGTTTAAAGAAACGGCTCATATTGTAATTTATTTACCAACGACTAAACTGGAATCTCAAATGACACTTGGCAATGACACACAGCTAGGGGACTATATGTCATCAAAATTTTATGTCTAAGAATAGAAATTCATCTATAATTCATTTAGCTCAGGCAGAAGAAAAAAATACAGTTAAGTGCAACCTATTCACTCCAGCCATTTCTTTTCTGTGCAATCTGCAGTCATTTTCTAGTTTTTTTGGGGGGGGTTTTATGCCCCTTCCTTGGAACAATTAACAGAATCAAGATGTGTGGATGCATGATACATTGTGATAATAGCAGAGGTGTAATGCGATTAATCACTTGTCAGTTTTCTTAGCATGTCACCTGGCCACTGCATTTTTTTTTTCTAAACAAGACTAGTTTTAGTTTTACAAAATGTAAGGCTTCTACCAAAATTGTTTTTTTTTCAAGCTTGTTTTTATCAGCACATATAGGGCTATGAGACATTCCTTGGCTCCATGTAATTGCTTGACATTGTCATTTATTCTTAGAATCAAATCAATGAAGGCAAGATGTTAAGACTGTGCTAAAAAGTCAACCGTAAATAAAATGTCAATGGTTCTATTACATTTTGATTCAAGGAACCAGTTGTTGGCTACTTATTCCATGAAATATGTAATTTAACCTTTCTTATTTGCTGGAAGGGTGCACATCAGGACTAATCTCAAAGTAGCATGTTCCATGATCGAAGAATTGCCCGAGAATTTCCATCCAGCCTAATCCATCCTTTATACTGGACTTGGACAAACTGTGTTATATACGTTAGAAAAAAAGAGCTTATTGATCCAAGGAGAAATCTGATTGCCCTTTGGAGTCAAGAAGGAATTTTTCCCCCTAGGAGGCAAACTTAGAAATAGCTTCCTTAGGGGTTTTTGCCTTCTTTTGGATCAAAAGCTGGAATGATAGGTAGAAGGGTTGAACTTGATGGATTTGTGTCTTTTTTCAACTTAAATTGCTATGTTACTATGTTACTATGTGTCTGTTCCACATTTCAGTGGAGGAGAGTGTGCATTTATGCATAGTGCTCCAAATAGGTCCAAGCTTTGGAGGCCACTCTTCACTGTCAGTATATGTTTAAAACGTTACCCATTTGCTGATAAAGACAAAAGAGCCTTCTCTAGAAGTGCTCACCTACATGTCTCCACACAGTGCCCTTTAATGCAATGTTTTCAGTTTTCTGTGAGAATGCAGGTCCTGAACTTGTCTACATTAGTAGCAAAAGAGACCAAATCGCTTAGATTCCTTTAGTCATTTCTCTGCCACTTGACCATTTTTCACAGATAACTATTGAAAGGTGCTTATCTGGAATTATCTTCCCATACTTCCAAGATGCAATAGATTTACTCTTTTAACTGAACTTGCACAAATGTTTAGGTACTGGACATGTAGCAAGCCTGTGTAGTCTTTCTACACAATTGTCTTTAATTTGCAGTATATTGATTTGATTGACTTTTTTTTACATATCATAACCCATCTGTGGAAAATGTATGAGAGTATATTTCAGTCTTAAATTTCTCTGAACCAACCTGGGTCTTACATTACTGGGAACCAACCCCAGTCCTAAATTGCTGGGGAGTAACACACAGGCATAGGCAAAGTAGTTGTATAAGGCACCAGTGTCACAAAGTCCAATGAATGTCCACCATGGACAATGTTTGTGCCTACTTCTGGCAACAAGGTTGAGACAGTTGTATATTGGTATATATATGGTATAATTTTCTGCCATAATTGTAAACTGGTCACAACGACGCCAGTGGATCTAAAGCTTTCAGCCTGAAAACTCCAGCACTTTTTGATGGGAGAGGTAGGTTTTGACTTCCACTTCTGCTTGAAGACTCGGGGGTCAATTCAGGGCACCATGTTTTCAGAGTGGGTCACATTCCAGCTTTAGCAGTCCTATGCATCATACATTTGGTATCCACTGGGTATCTCCTGAGTCACTCAGAGTGGGAAGGTCTGTAGGTGATACTCCAACAGAGGTTTACGTGTGGTCTTTCCTGACCTGTGCGGTAAATATTAATTAATATGTTCCAGGAGCTCTTGCATATTTATCCTCATTCACAAATTTATTGCTGGAAAGGTGCATCAACAGGAGTATTCTCTATCTAGTGCCTTCATCCATAGCTGGTAAAAATAAACAGCCAATTGATGGACAACATAGAGTCTGTTGTTGCTCAACGTAGGGGTGTTCTGATACCCCAAATCTTCAGGATGTCAGCTGCTCTTTACATACTCTCTTGCATGAACTGGCTACATATATAATTTGGTTAGAACCAGCTAGGACTGCACCATAATGGTGATACAGAAAGAAAATGCTGTTAAACACCATAGTCGGCTCAGGAATAGATAGGAATAGATAGCTACATCAGAACTGTGGTAAATTGACAAGAGAACTGCATAAATCAGCCATTAATAGCAGAATTGGGAAAATTCACCAACCTGTCTTACCTTTGCAGATCACTTGTCAGTTTGCCAATATTTTCTTTTAAATTATCTGGAAGAAAGTCAACAAGGGGTTTTGCAGAGGGTCAGATTGGCCACAAAGGAGTTTAGCATGAGCTGCATTTTCCCAGTTTCAATGTTCCCTTAAGGACGGCAATTGTGAAAAGTAAACAAATAACCATCATCAGTAGCTCACCGCTACAAGCGCTGCCAACTGAATAGTTAAATACATGACTTTGTTTCAGTGGACCTGTGGACTCCCTCCTGTTTTACTAATGGAATCTAATCAGCCAATAAATCACTAATTAATCATCTTGCTTGATAGCAGTTTGCTGAAAACCATCATAGTTAATTAGAGATCTACTGTAGCTGTTAATTTTAATTCAATGACAGACAGCCTAGAGTAATTCAGTGAATTTCTCAAGGTTAATTCAGTCTCTCCTTTTTGACTAAGAAATGACATGTTAACCCTAAGGTACCTCCAAGAAACATGGAAAGGGTATTAATATGGTGCAGTATAAATCTGTGACTGCACTTAATAAAATATGTGACTAGACAAGTGTGACTGGGTGCCGCCATTTTGTGACATATTGTGTTTTTGGATGCCACGCTCTAGTGACTTTACAGCACAAATCTATCCGTTTGGGTCTGGGGACACAAAATGCAGTCTATAAGTCTGAATTCTGACCATAGACTTGCATTCAATGGGAGGGTAATGTAACTAGTACATCACAAGGGGGCGGAGTTATGATACTGTTTGATCAGGTCAATCTCCTCCTGTGATGGAAGACAAGTACAAGTTGTACACAGCTACCTAGTCCTTCCCACTATGATAAACAGGAGCCAGTAAGAGAGCAGGGGAGTATCTTATGACATCATCATGCAGGCTTTGGCCACAGTTGTAAAGTGAGACTGGCTGGAAGATTTTGGATTATGTTGCATCATGGGAAATATTCACAGTATGGAGCCAAAGATTTTGTTTTTTCCCCATATGGACCTTTTGACCCAACCCGCACCCTAATCCTAACCCTAAATGTAACCCCAACTGTAAGCCTTATGCTAACCCTTAATATATTTTAATTTAATTTTAACCCTATCCCTTATGCTAACCCTAATTTAGTTGTAACCCTAACAGCTATTCTAATCCTCACCCTAGATTTAAACTAATTAAGTCTTTTTTTTTTTCATTGCAATGTTGCCGACTGCCTCTAGGGGCAGTCAAGCATCAGATTCAGAGCGTGGGAAGAAAAAAAAATGCTGCTCCTGCAATATGGCACCCATGATCGCTCTGTGGAGCGATCGTGGTTGCCTCAGAGCCGAAATTTCAGTGCTGCTTGTTAGAGCACCGTCAGAGCACCGTCAGAGTGGTTTTCATGATCATTGATCTCGAAAACCACTCGTTCCACCACAGGACTTGTCAGGCATGTCCATTGTCGCCAACGGAGTTGGCGTCTTGATGTGCCTGACACGTCCTTTGTCGCGAAGGGGTTAAATGACCAAGTTATCTCGTTACATCTTATGTAAGTAGTAGTGTTCCTTTAATATATTAGACTAATCCCACAGATAAAGGCAGTCCAGACCCAAAATGCTTGGCAAGCTTCCTCTGCACGAGAACACAACAACCACAGATATAGGTTTTGGACTATCAATAATCAATAAGCATGATTTAACATTAATTTTCTTATTATTTTTGGGGGGTTTCAGCTGTGTTTTTGAATACCAATTCTCTCCTTAAACAGCCGCAAATACACTATGGGTGAAATTAGGGGCTCATGATATGTATGACCTACTTGCCAAGTACTGTGCTAATCATGACTTACCACATGGCTGACCTGTGATATGTATAAGCAAACACTCTCTTTACAGTTTGAGTATATTGTATTTAATAACAATTCACTAATACTATAAAACATCTATGTGTACATGCAGTATTTCTTCAGTGTGTGTTTTATGTCTCATATATTTTTTTAAAAACAGATAAAATAAATTATATAAGACAATGTGTTTAACATTATTTGCAGTAAGGATGTGAGGAAATGACCTTTATTGTTAACTGACCCCAAGGCTCATCCATTTTGCTGAATTCACATGTAAAACAGGGTGTAATGAGTATTCTGGCAGCATCATATATCACATACAGGGGTGTCTCTGAGTTTCAAGAATTACTTGAATATAGCCCTCCAGCAGCTTCCAGACTACACATACTATAATTCTCTGCCATTTTTAAAGACTGTTGGGTGATTATGGGATTTGTAATCTATCAGCATCTGGAGGGCTACAGTCGGACTCCTAGGTTCAAATACAATCCAGAGAACTTATTTTAGTCAAGTGAAATGAACTTGTTGTAAAATGTTATTTTAGGAAAGAGCTATGCATGAAATTGGCTCACATGGTTTAAATATTCATTTTCCTATAATGAGAATTTATAGATTCAGCAACAAATCAGCATGACAAGTATTTAACAAACATTTATTGCTCCGTTCAACGCAGTTACATCACACTCACATGCCTGACATATCATACAAGACGTCTTTTTAATTCCTTCACCTTTCCAAATGCAACTATTTCAACCCTTCACCTTTCTTCAGTGCAATTACCTCACAGTGAATCTGAGGTAATCATACGCACCGTGTCCCTTGCAATCTTCCAGGTGATTAATAGAACTATTTACTATAATAACATTACTTACTATGACAACAGTAGCTTTGAGGAGCTGGACGCCTAAAGTAAGAAAAAAAGACCTTCAAAATAGGGAAGGTCTTTTCTAGCTGAAAGGACTAACTAGCTTGACAACTAAAAGGAAACTTTGTCTCCTTTGGTTATTTCACATTGCCGAAGAAGTAGACCCCTCTTGTTTGTAGCATATTGTTGTTTTCCTATGGATGACCCTAATCCCCAAATAGATTTTGACCAGATTGCTTATATTTTACAAGCACATGAGCAACTTTGACCTCACAGACATAATGTTTAATTGTCTCTAGCTCATGTCAAGGTTTCCTGTCACGTTCCTTTCTAATTCTTTCCGTCCCCCTATTTGTTTTGACATCATTATATCTAAAACTTGCACCATTATTTATTTAAGTGTTAGTAAGCTACTTTTTTAAATTTTCAAAATGAAATAAATTAACATTTCCACAAACAGGTTATACTCCACTCCCTCTGTATTATAAGCTTATGTGCAGGGTTCTGTTTTAGTTTGTTTTTAAGCTTTTTACCAAGTGCCATTAAACTGTTGGCACTATATACATTAATATAATGTAACCGAAGTTTAAAATAAAATTATTCCAGTCTAGCATCTCTATTTTTTTTTTTATAATTCTATTTTATTTTACTAGCCAGGATACCATGTTATAATAATAATAATTTATATCTATTATTCTTAAAATAATACAATTATATTAAAAGATAATTTAAAATATTAATAGTCATTCACTTTTTTTTCTTATTATTCATTTTAAAAAGAATAATTTTTATGTTTTTTTGGCAATACCAGTTGGATAATAATTAAACAATATTAACTTACTGAAACAGTCTACGAAACGCTTTGTATTGTTTGCTTTTAACATGTGACTGCATGCATCTCAAGTTCACATATGGAGGCAATGTTCTTTCAACATCACCTAGAACTGTGTTATCAGATCTACCAATTTCAAAATCTTAAAAACAATCAATTTAATTAAATTGTACAAGTTTGTTCAATGATTTTAAATCAGTCACATAGCTTTGAGTCTGACATAAATACTTTCTCTCCTTTGGATCATATTTTTTTTTTTATGTTCCACATTTGGTAGCAATTACGTGTATTTACTTTATGATTTACAATCTGGTTAATGCTAGCCAAATAAAGTGTAAAAAAGAAAAACAACACAAAAATACAAAGCAGAATATTCTTGAAAAGAATGTACAAAAGTTGCAAATTGTTGCAGAATACTTATTTACCTTTTATAGTTTTAATTGTTTTAAAGAACCTTTCAAGTCAATACAGATGATGTTGATTTGCAAAAACTGTAAACATTTGATGGTTGAAATCCTCACAAATTACATCTGATCAGCCCTCTTATCTTCAAATAAAAAAGCCCTGTCTTACTTACTTTTTCTGTATGTGGGCTGAAATGTCAGCATCTGTAACGATCACGCAATAAATATATATTGGTTTTCAGTATATGAGAGTGCCATTTCTCTTTGTTCTCACTATGTTTTTCAAGCTATTCTTTTTAGGGAGCAGATGCATCAAAACGACACTAATGAAAGGGCTCAGGGTCTGGAAAGGGTATAAACACAACAATTCAAGCGGGCGGACGGGCGCCTCCTGGGGTGTTGCACCTTGTGCGCTCGCACAGGTCGCCACCCCTAAAGCCGGCCCTGTGTACTATACTCCTCAGCATTATTCAATCATATGGGTTAATGTGAAATCCCCATAACTTGCTGGTGTCTACTATCACCTAAACTGTATAGTCAACTACACATCTCACATCTAATCTCTACCATGACGTTTGGTTCTGAAGATTTGTAAATAATACACGTTTCAGATAAATATTATGCAACACATTTGAAGTGTGTTGCACAATACCTATCTGAATAGTGTTGTTGATCTAAGGACTGTTACTCATAGGCTTGTCACACTTGCACTTATCATTAACCCCTTAACGACAGATGACGTGCCAGGCATGTCAAGATCTTTTTTCCCCCCAAGCATTATAAGAGCTATATAAAATCTGGGTTTTCTATGTGGACAACAATGTTCTTCCTTCAAAAGAACAGTATGAAAAATTACAAGATAATTCACAACACTGAATACTAAATGACTCCTTAAAGGTAATGCATCATCTGAACACTGTTTTTACGTTGCACGTAGGGTATAAAAAATGATTGAAAATGATCTATACATTGTGTTTTAGATGTGTCTGTGGAGTCTCATATTTATGAAATCGCCTGTGGCATGGTATGCAAATTAACTATTTTGAAATTAGCTTTTTGAAAGAAATTAATTTGCATATACGTTTGCCACCTTTTCCTCAAAAAAATACCATCCATAAATGTGGGTGGGGCCACGAAGGGGCCGTGATGGGTGGCATCACAAAGGGGGCGGATCCACTCAATGTCCCAATCAGACTGAGCTTCAAGCTCCTCAGTACAGGAACCAGGTGCCTGGAGCTTAATTCTCATTCTCTTTATGCATATGCTTTTCACTGACATGATATATAGATATATACATTTTTTTACAAAACACAAAGTGTAGACTGCTGCGCCTGTATGTAAACGGGTATGCAGCACTCGGGCACCGCTAGTGTCTCACTTCTAGCAAAATAAATACAATACAAAGAAAAACGTGACCAGTGCGCTTCAACCAACACTACACACACTTATATTTACCCTTAGAACAAGTATGTATCTTGCAGTGTTGTACAAAGGGAATATGAAAAATAAAAGAATAAAACACACAATAGTGTAATATATCAAAGAAAAAGTGAAATAAAGTGAATGAATTGTGCCAAGTGGCCACTCACATTCGTCTGAGCAACTACTTGCTCAGGGATATCAGCATAAGGGAGCCCAGGGAAAGGGTCAGGGCCGGACTGGCCCACCGGGATACCGGGAAAAATCCCGGTGGGCCGCCTGCCCCGGGGCCGCCTCGGCCACTAAAATTGAAGAATTCGGCTGCTGCAGCATCCGGCCGCAGCAGGCGAATTTCTTACAGCGGCGACGGCCGCCGAATTGCTTAAAGTGGCGGTGGGCCACTTTAAGCAATTCGGTGGCCGTCGCCGCTTTAAGAAGTTCGCCTGCTGCCGACGGATGCTGCAGCAGCAGTTCCGGCGGCGGGATGGGAAGTAGAAACCAAGGTGAGTGAGACATACAGGGGGAAGGGGGTGAAAGACACTACAGGGGGGGGGGTGAAAGACACTACAGGGGGGGGGGTGAAAGACACTACAGGGGGGGGTGAAAGACACTACGGGGGGGGGAGAAAGACACTACAGGGGGGGGTGAAAGACACTACAGGGGGGGGTGAAAGACACTACAGGGGGGGGGGAGAAAGACACTACAGGGGGGGGTGAAAGACACTACAGGGGGGGGGAGAAAGACACTACAGGGGGGGGTGAAAGACACTACAGGGGGGGGTGAAAGACACTACAGGGGGGGGGGAGAAAGACACTACAGGGGGGGGTGAAAGACACTACAGGGGGGGGTGAAAGACACTACAGGGGGGGGGTGAAAGACACTACAGGGGGGGTGAAAGACACTACAGGGAGAAGGGGGGGTAAAAGACACTACAGGGGGGGTGTGAAAGACACTACGGGGGTGTGTGTGAAAGACACTACAGGGGGGGGTGAAAGACACTACAGGGGGGGTGAAAGACACTACAGGGGGGGTGAAAGACACTACAGGGGGGGTGAAAGACACTATAGGGAGAAGGGGGGTAAAAGACACTACAGGGGGAAGGGGGTGAAAGACACTACAGGGGGAAGGGGGGGTGAAAGACTCTACAGGGGGAAGGGGGGGTGAAAGACTCTACAGGGGGAGAGGAGGGTGTGAAAGACTACAGGGAGAAGAGATGCCACAGAAAGGACACACAGAGAGAGAGACGCCACAGAAAGGACAGAGAGAGACGCCACTGAAAGGACAGAGAGAGAAAGACGCCACAGAAAGGACAGAGAGAGAGAGACGCCACAGAAAGGACAGAGAGAGAGAGAGAGAGAGACGCCACAGAAAGGACAGAGAGAGAGAGAGACGCCACAGAAAGGACAGAGAGAGAGAGAGACGCCACAGAAAGGACAGAGAGAGAGAGACGTTACAGAAAGGACAGAGAGAGAGACGCCACAGAAAGGACAGAGAGAGAGACGCCACAGAAAGGACAGAGAGAGAGACGCCACAGAAAGGACAGAGAGAGAGAGAGACGCCACAGAAAGGAGAGAGAGAGAGACGCCACAGAAAGGACAGAGAGAGAGAGAGACGCCACAGAAAGGACAGAGAGAGAGAGAGAGACGCCACAGAAAGGACAGAGAGAGAGAGAGACGCCACAGAAAGGACAGAGAGAGAGAGAGACGCCACAGAAAGGACAGAGAGAGAGAGAGACGCCACAGAAAGGACAGAGAGAGAGAGAGAGACGCCACAGAAAGGACAGAGAGAGAGAGACGCCACAGAAAGGACAGAGAGAGAGAGAGAGAGACGCCACAGAAAGGACAGAGAGAGAGAGAGATGCCACAGAAAGGACAGAGAGAGAGACGCCACAGAAAGGACAGAGAGAGACAGGATACAGGATATGTCTCACACACTGCCCTGATATATACCTCTGCACAGGGCAATTCATATAACTCTGTGTACATACTGGAGGTATATATATTGCCCTAGACAGGCTTTTATATCAGTCTTATCTATAAATAATACACTGTTCAGATGTGCTTTTTAAAATGCATGATTTTCCCTTCTATGAACAAAAAAATTATATTATGCTATGGGCTGCTTTAAAAATCTTATGCGATGGGGCTGGTATATAAATTTTTTCCAGGGCTGGTTTTTGTTCCCAGTCCGGCCCTGGAAAGGGTTAATGATGTTCCGTTACTTCATCCATGAAGACTCCACAAAACACATGAGGAAGAAGGAAGGCAAGGATATTAATGAACACTGTTTAATATGTAATACAAATAAAACATAGAATTCTTACAGTTAAAATCTGAAGAGTCCTCAATTTCATTAAAAGCAATAAAAATGGTAAAAATCCTTGAAAAAGAGTCCAGTGTTGCACATCCCTTGTTTCCTATAGCACACAACGCGTTTCTCCTCTTTGGTGAGGCTTTTTCAAGTGGACAAAAATTAGTTTTGTGTCCTTGTCCAGGAACTGGGAATCTGACCCTGAGTGGCTCAACCATCTCAGTAGATGATTTTCAGCATCTCCTGAGACCCTCTGTTTACATCAAGATCTCTTCAGCTAAGTTATTCCCTTTAAGCTACCCTTCTCATTTCTCACCCTTCCCAAGGTATTCCTGCTTAGTCACCCTCTCCAGGGTGTTCCTGCTTTGTCACCCTCTCCAGGGTGTTCCTCCTCAGTCACCCTCTCCAGGGTGTTCCTCCTCAGTCACCCTCTCCAGGGTGTTCCTCCTCAGTCACCCTCTCCAGGGTGTTCCTCCTCAGTCACCCTCTCCAGGGTGTTCCTGCTTAGTCACCCTTCTAAGGCCTCACACCTACCTTTGCTTTGTCTTCAGTCCCTACTATAGCTCCTTTTCCTATTCTGCAGTTCTTTGCTAAATTCCCTCTTGTCTCTCCTTCAGTCTCTATTCCAATACCTAGCTCTGTTTCTTTATCTGTTCCCCCTTTGCACTACATTTAACATGCAACCAGACGCCTCCACTATCCCTGCACTTAAACTCCTACCTGACCTGGTAAAGGCCCTGACACCTTGGTTGAGCCGCCTGTGGTATGTCACCAAGCACTTTGCTGAAACACTTACTACCGGGTACTCAGCAAGTGGAGCCCGTATAGGATAGTACAGGAAGACAGGCAAACGGAGAGTCAGGAAACAGGCCGGGTCACGGAATGGAGATATACGGAGAACCAGGTCACTAGCTTAATCGAGGCAGGCGGCGGACGGAGAATAGTCAGGAACAGCAGGGTCATGCACAGAATATTCAGGAATGCAGGAACAAACGGATAAAGATATACAGAATATACAGGCACGAACCGGGTCAGCAACAGATAAACAGATTCAATCAGGAGTCAAAACGCTAGTGAGGCACACAAGGCACTAAAAGCTATTTCTTTTTTATTCATGATTCTACCTTACTGTGTATATGATGGCCATGCACAGCCACACACACACACACCCAAGCTGTCTCACACAAACACACACACAGACTCTGTCTTACAAACACATATAAGCTATCTTTCTAACACTGACACAAGCTATCTTTCTCACACTGACACAAGCTGTCTCTCTCACACTGACACAAGCTGTCTATCTCAGACAGGCACACGCTGTTTCTCTCACAGACTGTCTCTCACACACACGGTCTCAAGCTGTCTCTCTCACACAGACACAAACTGTCTTGCTCACACAGACTGTATCTCACACACAGACTCAAGCTGCCTCACTCACACACAGACTCAAGCTGTCTCTCACACGCAGACTCAAGATGTCTCTCACACACAGACTGTCCCACACACACACAGATGCAAGTTGTCTCTTTCACACAGACTCAAGCTGTCTCTCTCACACAGACTCAAGCTGTCTCTCTCACACAGACTCAAGCTGTCTCTCACACACATACTGTCTCTCTCACACACAGACTCAATCTGTCTCTCTCACACAAACTGTCTCTCTAACACACTCAAGCTGTCTCTCACTCACATACTGTCTCCCCACTAACACTAGCTGTCTCTCTCACATAGACTCAAGCTGTCTCTCTCACACACAGACTCACGGTATGGCAGTGACCAATCTCTCCCCTGTGAGAGCAGAATCCACTGGGGGATTCCGGGACAGTGTCATGGAAGGAGGAAGGCTCTGCATGCAGGGGAGATACAGATAGCAGCTGCTACCTCTCCCCAACCTAAATACCAGGCATTGCCGGTATATTAGCTATACCAGCCAAAGCTCCAAGAACATAATTACTGACTGTGCCGGTAAATTACCGGCCAGGTGGCAACCCTATTTGCATACCATGCCACAGGTAATGTCATAAACAGAAAACTCCACAGGCACATTTAAAACACAGGCATTTGCTTGGAATTTTGCTAATACAATGTATAGATCATTTTCCATAATTTTTAAAATTCTCTACATGCACATTAAAAACAATATTTAGGTGATACCAGAGGCGTCGCAAGGGGTGGGCTAAGGGGGCTGAAGCCCTGAATAAGCTGTGCAAAGCCCTGAGTCTCTGCAGCTTCATGATAGCTCCGCCCCCTGACATCACGCAGACAGTGTGTGAAAGCTCTACACTGATAGGATGCTGAGTGATGTTTCAGCCAATCAGTGCAGGGCTTTTACACAGCATCATAACTGTGTGTGAAAGACCTCCACTGAAAGCTGACACATCATTCAGCATCCTATCAGTGCAGGGCTTTTACACAGCATCATCACAGGGATGTGAAGGAAGCTTCACGTGGGACAGTGAGGCAGCTCTGAAGATATCATTACCGGCTGTCACCTTGTGGGAGGTGTAGTGAAGTGTAGTGAAGGCTGCAGAGTTCTAGAATCCTCATCACAAAAGCCAATGTGAGCTCACTGAGCTCTTGATTCCTTACAGACACTACAGCCTAGGTCCATTACCCAGCATTGCAAACCTTTATTTTTCATACAGGTTTACATGCTCATTGTTTACCATGTGAAACTGTTTCATTGTTTACAATGTGAAAATAAATGTTGTGGGAAACAAAAATATAAAATACATGTACTTTCTAGCTAGTACACCCTAATGTTCACTTAAGTGCCACTTGAGGAAAATTGTGCCACTTTTGAAATATTGTCAGCCTCTTATATCTTTTTTTATTTTATTTAAAGGAATATGTTTTTTGCCTTTGATTTTCATCAAAATGAATGTTTTTCAAGATATAATGCCTGATGTTAAGGTAGCTAGTGTACTATTTCTACTATATATATATATATATATATATATATATATATATATATATATATATATATATATAGCCAACACCTTGAACTCATTTTTGTGTTCCTCAAACCATAAATGAACCATTTTTGCTTCTTGTGGCAGGGCGCATAATCTTGCTGACAGAGGTCAGTGCCATAAGAAAAAACTTTTCCATGAAAGGGTGTAAATGGTATGCAACAATGCTTAGGATATCAGTAGGTAAACATCACACTGCTGCCACCGGCTTTCCTTATTCTCATAGTGCAAACGGGTGCCATGTGTTCTCCAGGAAAGCAACACACATGCACCCGGCCATATACATGATGTAAAAATAAACATAATTCATCAGAAAAGGCCACCTTCTTCCATTGCTCTGTGGCCCAGTTCTGATGCTCACATGCCAATAGTAGTCACTTTTCTCAGTGGACAGGGGTCAGCATGGACACCTTGACTGGTCTGCGGCAACGTAGACATACCCCATACGCAACAAACTGCAATGCACTGTGTGTTATGCACCTTTATTTCAGAACCAGAATTAACTTTCTCAGCAACTTGAGTTACATTGGATTAGTTGGACTGGACCACATGGACCAGCCTACACTCCCCACGTGCATCATTTTAATTCATTTTACCTATCCGTAATGTTATAGCTGATCGGTGTATATATAATATACATATATAAATATTCTATAAAACTATATATATATATATATAGATAGATAGATATAGATATATATATATTGCATACATAGACAAGATAAACTGTCTGCTATTTGTTAACCAATATAGTGTCAGATGTAATATTCATACTTTACAGAGGCGTCGCTAGGGGTGGGCTTATAGCTGATCGGTGTATATATAATATACATATATAAATATTCTATGAAACAATATATATATATATATATATATATTGTATACATAGACAAGATAAACTGTCTGCTATTTGTTAACCAATATAGTGTCAGATGTACCGTATTTTTCGCCTCATAAGACGCACCTGACCATAAGACGCACCCAGTTTTTAGAGGAGGAAAACAAGAAAAAAAACCTCAATATGCCAGGATTTAGCCATTCAATATGCCAGGATTTTTCCCCTCACTATGCCAGTCTTTTGCCCCTCACTATGCCAGGATTTAGCCATTCAATATGCCAGGATTATGCCCCTCACTATGCCAGGCTTTAGCCACTCATTATGCCAGGCTTTTGCCCCTCACTATGCCAGTCTTTGAAAAATACGGTAATATTCATACTTTACAGAGGCGTCGCTAGGGGTGGGCTAAGGGGGCTGAAGCCCCTAATAAGCTGTGCAAAGCCCCGAGTCTCTGCAGCTCCATGATAGCTCCTCCCCCTGACATGACGCAGACAGTGTGTGAAAGCCCTACACTGATAGGATGCTGAGTGATGTTTCAGCCAATCAGTGCAGGGCTTTTACATGGCATCATTACTGTGTGTGAAAGACCTGCACTGATTGGCTGACACATCATTCAGCATCCTATCAGTGCAGGGCTTTTACACAGCATCATCACAGGGATGTGAAGGAAGCTCCACTTGGGACAGTGAGGCAGCTCTGAAGATATCATTACCGGCTGTCACCTTGTGGAAGATGCAGAGCAGGTCTATTTCCACTCAGGTAAGCTCTGGATATGGTGGAGAGAAGGGAGGGTTGGGGTCACTTATTTACATCCACCTTTGTGTATTTAAGCTATATATTGTTGGTGTGAGATTCCTTATATATATATATATATATATATATATATATATATATATATATATATACACACACACCAGGGGCGTATACTGGTTATGAGAGAAAGGTGAGCTGCTACTTAAAAAAAAATAACAATGTAATGTCAATGTCAGATACCAGGAATATTGTGCCAGTCAGATTCCAGTAATAGTGTGCCAGTCCAGTTATAGTGTGCCAGTCAGAGCCCAATAATATTGTGCCACTCAGAGCCCAGTAATATTGTGCCAGTCAGATACCAGTAATATTATGCCATTCAGATGCCAGTAATAGTGTGCCAGTCAGAGCCCATTTATAGTGTGCCAGTCAGAGCCCAGTAATGTGCCACTCAGAGCCCAGTAATAGTGTGCCAGTCAGATACCAGGAATATTGTGCCAGTCAGATACCAGGAATATTGTGCCAGTCAGATGCCCAGTAATAGTGTGCCAGTCAGAGCCCAGTAATATTGTGCCAGTCAGATACCAGTAATATTGTGCCAGTCAGATGCCCAGTAATAGTGTGCCAGTCAGAGCCCAGTAATAGTGTGCCAGTCAGATACCAGGAATATTGTGCCAGTCAGATACTAGGAATAGTGTGCCAGTCAGATACCAGGAATAGTGTGCCAGTCAGAGTCCAGTTATAGTGTGCCAGTCAGAGCCCAGTAATATTGTGCCACTCAGAGCCCAGTAATATTGTGCCAGTCAGAGCCCAGTAATATTGTCCCAGTCATATACCAGTAATATTATGCCATTCAGATGCCAATAATTGTGTGCCAGTCAGAGCCCAGTTATAGTGTGCCACTCAGAGCCCAGTTATAGTGTGCCACTCAGAGCCCAGTAATGTGCCAGTCAGAGCCCAGTAATGTGCCACTCAGAGCCCAGTAATAGTGTGCCAGTCAGATACCAGGAATATTGTGCCATTCAGATACCAGGAATATTGTGCCAGTCAGGGCCCAGTAATAGTGTGCCAGTCAGATACCAGTAATATTGTTCCAGTCAGATGCCCAGTAATAGTGTGCCAGTCAGAGCCCAGTAATAGTGTGCCAGTCAGATACCAGGAATATTGTGCCAGTCAGATACCAGGAATAGTGTGCCAGTCAGATACCAGGAATAGTGTGCCAGTCAGAGTCCAGTTATAGTGTGCCAGTCAGAGCCCAGTAATATTGTGCCAGTCATATACCAGTAATATTATGCCATTCAGATGCCAGTTATAGTGTGCCAGTCAGAGCCCAGTTATAGTGTGCCACTCAGAGCCCATTTATGGTGTGCCACTCAGAGCCCAGTAATATTGTGCCACTCAGAGCCCAGTAATATTGTGCCACTCATATACCAGTAATATTATGCCAGTCAGATACCCAGTAATATTATGCCAGTCAGATGCCCAGTAATATTGTGCCAGTCAGATACTAGGAATATTGTGCCACTCAGAGCCCAGTAATAGTGTGCCAGTCAGATACCAGGAATAGTGTGCCACTCAGAGCCCAGTAATAGTGTGCCAGTCAGATACCAGGAATAGTGTGCCAGTCAGAGCCCAGTAATATTGTGCCAGTCAGATACCAGGAATAGTGTGCCAGTCAGATACCAGGAATAGTGTGCCAGTCAGATGCCCATTAATAGTGTGCCAGTCAGTGCCCAGGAATATTGTGCCAGTCAGATACCAGGAATAGTGTGCCAGTCAGATACCAGGAATAGTGTGCCAGTCAGATGCCCAGGAATAGTATGCCAGTCAGATACCAGGAATATTGTGCCAGTCAGAGCCCAGGAATATTGTGCCAGTCAGATACCAGGAATATTGTGCCAGTCAGAGCCCAGGAATATTGTGCCAGTCAGATGCCCAGTAATATTGTGCCAGTCAGATGCCCAGGAATAGTGTGCCAGTCAGAGCCCAGGAATAGTGTGCCAGTCAGATACCAGGAATATTGTGCCAGTCAGATACCAGGAATAGTGTGCCAGTCAGATGCCCAGTAATAGTGTGCCAGTCAGAGCCCACATATGTGTGTTATGTGTATGTGTGACATGTTTTATTACAGGACTGCTAAACAGCTTAGGAAGGATTTATGTTTATATCAGGGCTTGACAAATTTTATTTAGTTTTAGGAGCCAGCAGAAAATTTTAGGAGCCAGACAATGGCACATCACAAAAGCATACATACACAGAGACATTCACATGCATGCACCTCACATACAGCATCACATAAATACACAGAAAGTCACATACACACACCTCACAGACATCCAGTCACATACACAGCCAGTTACACACACACACACACCAGTCAGCAAGTTTTTGTTTTGTTTTTTTAAATAAAAAAATAATTCCTTAATGTATTCCTGTGCACATGTCACATGCACAGCCAGATACATACATACATACACAACACATACACAACCAGTTACATACATACACACACACAACACATACACAGCCAGTTACATCCATATACACAAACACACACACAGAGCCAGTTACATACATACACACACACAGCCAGTTACATACATACACACACAACACACTCACACTGACATACACATACTCTAGCTCACACTGACATCCACACACTCCCTCTCACGCTGACATACACACACTCTCGCTCACACTGACATACACACACTCTCGCTCACACTGACATACACACACTCTCACTCACACTGACATGCACATACTCGCACTGACATGCACACACTCACACTGACATACACACTCACTCACACTGACATACACACTCACTCACACTGACATGCACACACTCACACTGACATGCACATACTCACAATGACATGCACACACTCACACTGACATACACACACTCACACTGACATACACACACTCACTCACACACTGTCAGTTTTTAACTTACCTGCTGCAGGCATCTCTTTGCTTTAAGCTAAGTGTGAAGGAGGTCTCAGCCAATCACGGGACGCTTCCGAACTCTCAGCCGATCAGGAGAGTTGAGAAGTCTCACCTGATTGGCTGAGACCTCCTTCAATCAAGCTCCCCTGGACACAGGAAAAAAAAAAAGAGAAAAAGACCACTGCATAGAGCATCAAAGTGCCGCCCCTGCCAGGGTGCCGCCTGGGGCAGCTGCCCCACTCTGCCCCATTGAAGGGCTGGCCCTGTGTAGGCTCCTAAATTATAAAACGGGCATGAAGCTTAGAGCGGTGAGCATATATTGGTAAGTGCCCGTATGGTTCCATATAAAAAACTAAAAAAGTCTTATGGGCTATAGCCCCAGATCTTTTGGAAACCTAGCGCAAACAGACTGAGCTGATAGAACAGAGCACTAGGAGCTCGGACAGGTCTTCCAACACTGCTCCCTCTGTGAAGAAAAGTGCAGCACTGGTAGCGTGAACAGACTGAGCTGAGCACTCGGAGAATATTTTTTCTCCACACTCGGCAATCCTGAAAGGTAAACCCCGATTATAGGCCGCACCCCTAACTTAAGAAATTATATTAGAGGGGAAACGTGTGACCTATAATCAGGTCAATGTGGTATATATATTGTATACAACATATATTCTATGAGATGTTTATATTTATATATATCACAAAACCTTCTGAGATGACTAAGGACTTTTACTTTCAGATTTATTCATTACAAAGAAAAAAAATCAACTCTTATTACTAACCATTATTTCTTTATTTTGTAATACTTTTGACCATGTTTTGCAGTTCAAGTACTCATGAGAAGGCCTTACATTTTCTTCCTTTTTTTACCAGGTTTCCCTGTATCAAGTTGCATGGGGTCACCTAGTGCATTTTCGGAAACCTTTTTCGAATCAGTTTCCTTTTTTATAAATTCAGAGTCACTCAAAGAACGTTTTTTCAGTTGCCTATGTGCACGAGCAACTTTGCCTGTGGTGGCCAGTTGCCAGGCCTGAAAAGTGGTGACTGGATCTAAAGCAGTAATTTGCTTACTCGAGGTTTCAGACACCTTTGATCCTAAGGCCTTAGGTTGTACGTTTAAAAAGTTCAAGAAGGTTTCTTGTGTTATTTCTTTGGCATTTACGTTAACATCGCTTGCGTTATTTTTTGAAGTTAAGCTAGAATCCTTGAGATGGATGTTGCTGTGCTTTAATAAACTGGCTTTGTCAGGGAAAAAACATCCACATATCGTGCACATTTTATAAAGTGACCTCGTTTTCCTATCGCTTTGTTCTCTAACTTCACCATTTATGGTTCCAAGACTGGGTGGCTGCAGATTATTTTTGCCTTCTGATTTATTATGAGATTTAAGATGGTTCTTGAGGAACCGTGGCTCTTTGTATCTTCTGTAACAAAAATCACAGGCAAAAGGATATGAGCCACGGTGCTTTTTGGCATGGGAACCTACATCTACAAGGTTACTAAAAACCTCACCACACACTCCACAATGCAGACTATTGTTGTCATCTTCTTCATGGTCATTTTTGTCAAAATGACCTGCACTTTGTCTCACCTTATCTTCGGGACTTAAATACTTGGCTTCAACAAGCACTACAAATGGCTTGCATTGAATTGGTTTGTGCTCATCTGTAATATGCTTCCCCAGATCTTCCTCATTCGTAAATTCCTTATTACAAAACATGCAATCATAATCCAAGTTCCTTTCCATCTGCATTAATGGTTCACACCTTATGGTTCTGCTGCAGTCCTCTTTGGGAAACAACAGACTTATATTCTGCTTGTCTCAATACCTGGCAGCATACATTGGTATGCCTGCTTTTTTGTAAGGGAGGCAAGAAACCATGAAAAATCTAGGGATAGGTTAGATTAGTTATCTTCATAGGTAATCCAAAATGACCAGAACAAAATGAAGTGTAGTGAAGGCTGCAGAGTTCTAGAATCCTCATCACAAAAGCCAATGTGAGCTCACTGAGCTCTTGATTCCTTACAGACACTACAGCCTAGGTCCATTACCCAGCATTGCAAATCTTTATTTTTCATACAGGTTTACATGCTCATTGTTTACCATGTGAAACTGTTTCATTGTTTACAATGTAAAAATAAATGTGGTTTTACAATGTAAATGTTTGTGGGAAACAAAAATATAAAATACATGTACTTTCTAGCTAGTACACCCTAATGTTCACTTAAGTGCCACTTTTGAAATATTGTCAGCCTCTTATATCTTTTTTTATTTTATTTAAAGGAATATGTTTTTTGCCTTTGATTTTCATCAAAATGAATGTTTTTCAAGATATAATGCCTGCTGTTAAGGTAGCTAGTGTACTATTTCTACTATATATATATATATATATATATATATATATATATATATATATATATATATATATAGCCAACACCTTGAACTCATTTTTGTGTTCCTCAAACCATAAATGAACCATTTTTTGCTTCTTGTGGCAGGGCGCATAATCTTGCTGCCAGAGGTCAGTGCCACTTTTCCATGAAAGGGTGTAAATGGTATGCAACAATGCTTAGGTAGGACATCAGTAGGTAAACATCACACTGCTGCCACCGGCTTTCCTTATTCTCATAGTGCAAACGGGTGCCATGTGTTCTCCAGGAAAGCAACACACATGCACCCGGCCATATACATGATGTAAAAATAAACATAATTCATCAGAAAAGGCCAACTTCTTCCATTGCTCTGTGGCCCAGTTCTGATGCTCACATGCCAATAGTAGTCACTTTCTCAGTGGACAGGGGTCAGCATGAACACTTTGACTGGTCTGCGGCTACGTAGCCCCATACGCAACAAACTGCAATGCACTGTGTGTTAAGCACCTTTATTTCAGAACCAGCATTAACGTTCTCAGCAACTTGAGTTACATTGGATTAGTTGGATTGGACCACATGGACCAGCCTACACTCCTCACGTGCATCATTTTAATTCATTTTACCTGTCCGTAATGTTATAGCTGATCGGTGGATATATAATATACATATATAAATATTCTATAAAACAATATATATATTTATATATATAGATAGATAGATAGATATAGATATATTTATATTGTATACATAGACAAGATAAACTGTCTGCTATTTGTTAACCAATATAGTGTCAGATGTAATATTAATACTTTACAGAGGCGTCGCTAGGGGTGGGCTAAGGGGGCTGAACCCCCTAATAAGCTGAGCAAAGCCCTGACATCACGCAGACAGTGTGTGAAAGCCCTACACTGATAGGATGCTGAGTGATGTTTCAGCCAATCGGTACAGGGCTTTTACACAGCATCATTACTGTGTGTGAAAGACCTACACTGATTGGCTGACACATCATTCAGAATCCTATCAGTGCAGGGCTTTTACACAGCATCATCACAGGGATGTGAAGGAAGCTCCACGTGGGACAGTGAGGCAGCTCTGAAGAAACCCTTACTGGCTGTCACCTTGTGGGAGATGCAGAGCAGGTCTTTTTTCACTCAGGTAAGCTCTGGATATGGTGGAGAGAAGGGAGGGTTTGGGGTCACTTATTTACATCCACCTTTGTGTATTTAAGCTATATATTGTTGGTTTGAGATTCCTTATATATATATACACATACACACACACATATGTAACATAAATCATTCCTATGCTGTTTGGCAGTCCTGTAATAAGGAACCTCAAACCAACATATAGCTTAAATACACAAAGGTGGATGTAAATAAGTGATTTATGCTATACATGCATAATAATTTATGCTATATATATATATATATATATATATATATATATATCATAAATCATTCCTATCCTGTTTTCAGTCCTGTAATAAATAATGTCACACATATGTGTGTTATGTGTATGTGTGACATGTTTTATTACAGGACTGCTAAACAGCTTAGGAAGGATTTATGTTTATATCAGGGCTTGACAAATTTTATTTAGTTTTAGGAGCCAGCAGAAAATGTTAGGAGCCAGACATTGGCACATCACAAAAGCATACATACACAGAGACATTCACATGCACGCACCTCACATACAGCATCACATAAATACACAGAAAGTCACATACACGCACCTCACAGACATCCAGTCAGTCACATAGACAGCCAGTTACACACACACACACACCAGTCAGCAAGTTTTTGTTTTGTTTTTTTAAATAAAAAAATAATTCCTTAATGTGTCCCATATGTCACATGCACAGCCAGATACATACATACATAACACATACACAACCAGTTACATACATACACACACACAACACATACACAGCCAGTTACATACATATACACAAACACACACACAGAGCCAGTTACATACATACACACACACAGCCAGTTACATACATACACACACAACACACTCACACTGACATACACACACTCTCGCTCACACTGACATACACACACTCTCGCTCACGCTGACATACACACACTCTCGCTCACACTGACATACACACACTTTCGCTCACACTGACATACACACACTCTCACTCACATGCACATACTCACACTGACATGCACACACTCACACTGACATGCACACTCACTCACACTGACATACACACTCACTCACACTGACATGCACACACTCACACTGACATGCACACTCACTCACACTGACATACACACTCACTCACACTGACATGCACACGCTCACACTGATATGCACACTCACACTGACATGCACATACTCACACTGACATGCACACACTCACACTGACATACACACACTCACACACTGTCACTTTTTAACTTACCTGCTGCAGGCATCTCTTTGCTTTAAGCTAAGTGTGAAGGAGGTCTCAGCCAATCACGGGAGGCTTCTGAACTCTCAGCCGATCAGGAGAGTTGAGAAGTCTCACCTGATTGGCTGAGACTTCCTTCAATCAAGCTCCCCTGGACACAGGAAAAAAAAAAAAGAGAAAAAGACCACTGCATAGAGCATCAAAGTGCCGCCCCTGCCAGGGTGCCGCCTGGGGCAGCTGCCCCATTGAAGGGCTGGCCCTGTGAAGGCTCCTAAATTACAAAACGGCATGAAGCTTAGAGTGGTGAGCATATATTGGTAAGTGCCCGGATGGTTCCATATAAAAAACTAAAAAAGTCTTATGGGCTATAGCCCCAGATCTTTTGGAAACCTAGCAACGCCTCTAGGTGATACAGTCCATTTAAAAAATTGATTATCTTTATTGTGCCCGATGTTAGGTTTTCCAGTTGGATTGTATCTGTAGTACCGTATTTGCTCAAATATAAGACGACCCTGATTATAAGACGACCCCCCAAACGTTGGATATTCCTTTAGGAAAAACTAAAATCCTGAATATAATACTACCCTATAGGAAAAAAGTTTAACTTGTATATATTAACATGTAAATTACTTTTTAATATTCAATAAAAAATTATATTAAACAAATGCATTTCTTGTATTTATTGTGCCAATGCTGCCTCTCTCTCCACCCCCCCTGCGTTGTCTCCCTCCCCCCAAACTTTTCTCTCTCTCTCTCCCCCCTTGTCTTTCTCTCCCCCTCCCTCCCCTCATCTTTCTCTGCCCCCCATCCCCTTGTCTTTCTCTGCCCCCTCCCATTGTCTTTCTCTGCCCCCCCCCCCTCCCTCCCTCTCACCTGGACTCTCGCTCCCTGGTGGCTAGTGGGGGCAGCCGGGGGATGTCTGCACGATACGTATCCTCCATGCTGCCTGACACCTCCGTCCATTATGATGGACTATCGTTTAGACATCCCCCAGCTGCCCATATCTCACGATACGTGCAGACATCCTCCGCTGCTGCCCGGCACTTCTGCCCGGACTTTTATGTTGAAGCCGGAAGGACCCGTTATGCAGACATCCACCTGCTGTTAGAGAGGGGGATCCAGGTCCCCTGCAGCCCTGCGGGGGACCTGGATCCCAGTCTTATAATCTGACCTCGATTTGAGGTCATATTATAAGACGACCTCGAATATAAGACGAGGAGTATTTTTCAGAGCATTTGCTCTGAAAAAACCTTGTCTTATATTCAAGCAAATACGGTAATTGCTTTTGAATGAACTGTACCTTTTTCGAGACAAAGCTGGGACAATTTACTATATTACCCTCCACTGTTATTATTATATTTCCACCACAGGAAAGGAAGTTTCTTATTGCACCATCCTCCAGATGATCATGATTAAATGAAAGTGAATGAGGAAGTGGTGATCCACAAGGAAACACCTGGGGCCTGTCATGTAATGTTTTTCCTCTGCACAATTAAAATCTCCACTGGAGATGTACAGCTGCCTCCGAAGACTCCTGCAAATCAGTCTGTTTGGGTATATGACAGGTTTGGAAATCTTGGTGGAGGTCGGGTCAGTAGGTTTTGACACTGTATTAAGTTAATGTAAACATTAAGAAGTAATCTTTCTTTGTGAAAACATCATTGTTGCTACTTTATTTCTCTATTGTTTTCCCCCATAACAGAACTTAATTTGGGGAAATTACAGACTTCTAAATCCTCCTTCTAGAGGATACACCTGATCACACAACTAATTGGTTGATGTATCTATGTACAGAGCATGACAACATGACCAACTCTATAATAGCTAGCATTACTGTGAAAAACAGCCACATATATTTTTTCATCATCACAGATCTACTTCCAACTCTAACAATAAGAATTCTCCTGGACAAACAGTTAATACTTTGAAGAGTAACAATTTAAATAATTCATTTTTAAAATTCTTGCCCATTGTTTTTTTTTTTTTTTAATGAAATTATCACATTAATGAGATAGTTGACCTTTTATATTTGGTGTTTATGTGTTGTTAATACTGATGACACATTTTGCAATAATTCAGTTTATTTACTTATACTCTGTGTTAATATGTATTCATATTACTTATTAAAATCACTGTAGAGAAGCTGTTGTTTACCCGTCTTAACATTTTCTCTCAGCAAGAGCAAGACAACACATTATAACACATTCAAAGCATGTGTAGTTTTATTTAATAATTATTTACTACATTGTCTTCATATTCTAGTGATTGAAACAAATATATTTTAATTATTAAAACAAATAAAATGTATAATAACAAACAGAAATCACATAAAGCAGGTATTTCCTTATTAGAGGCTAAATATTTTATTGAGACTAGCTAAAATATAATAAATAAATGATTATTCGCAGCTCCCACTGGAGCTATCTTTGGAGCCCGAGATTATTCGGTTTCTGTACGGAAAGATCAGCATGTCTGATTCAACATGACAGAGGACAGTAAATATCTATGGCTTTGCCGTATTCAATAGTAAATAGTAAAAACA
Source organism: Pelodytes ibericus (assembly GCA_036172795.1). Lineage (NCBI taxonomy): Eukaryota > Metazoa > Chordata > Amphibia > Anura > Pelodytidae > Pelodytes > Pelodytes ibericus. The sequence goes on from CM069859.1 coordinate 189,439,128, forward strand.
TTAGCTTTTACAATGTTTAGTCCTGCCTTTTGCCCTCTTTCCTTTCTTATAAGGAAACAAATTAAATTTCCTGATCTGAAATGGCAAACTCCATCATTACATACAGTAAGATTTCAAAGAGCATCTGTCATCACACACAGACAAATACATTTCTCAAAGAAACATCTGGTGCTTTGTTAAAAAAGCCTCGGGCCAACTCAGCGCAATGAATGAAAAATGTACCAGAGATAGTATAATTTTCTGTTGCTTTTCCTTTGACCAACAAAATGTGGATTTAATCAGTATCTCTTTAAATTATATACAACCACATTGGTTATTATCCTTTTTTTTTTTTTTTTTTTTAAACAGTATTTTTTTATTGATTAACTCATGCCACTTTAAAAATAAATATGCATTTATTTGTTCCATTTTTTGTTGTTAACTATTTAACCTGAAACGTACCTTTTGCAGGCTGTATTGCTGTATTGAATTCGTATAAGAAAGGTAATGCACACTCAAAGAGATGTGACACTCACATTCCAACTTATGTTCATAAAATAAAGTGCTATTCGGATATCTTCTTTCTTGGTCTTTGTTACCTAGTAGGCTCCAAGCAACACGAAGATATCAGCATAAAAACAGAACAGGTTTCATAAAAGTGCATAAAATATCTTACACATAAGTTGAATGAAGTCCAGAAAAATCCTGACTCGCAGGTAATAAAAGTCTCCAACCCCAATAAGCAGTGCCCAGCTGACGCGTTTCACCCGTCTCTTGGGTTTCCTCAGAGCCTGGCTTTCTCCTGCGTATTGATCCTTTTGATAATGACATCTCCAGCTTGACACCATGCAAAAAATGGGCACCCCCAGCATCTGCTGTTAGTCAATCAGAAGTAGCATACTACACAGGATACTTTCTAAGTAGTTACCAGCTATTACCACACAAGCTCACCTCATCAGAACATATTCTCTTGCAATGTAAATAAGGTAAATGTAAACAGAGGGGACTCAATCAGGAAATGTCAAAATACATTTGCAAAGATTTACTACGTGCATTTCCATGTAAATAGAACAGTACAGTGTGCAGGTTAAAAACTTCCAGAAGCATCAAAGTTAGGTTGATGTCTTGAGTGTCCTTTCAAGAATTCAACAAACACGCACAAATAACATATGCTATTATAGCCTTTCTCAGGGCACATGTGTTATCAAATTTGCAAGCTCCAAATTTGTGGAGTCTCCAGTTTATGACATCACCTGTGGCTTAATATGCAAATTACACATTTCCCATTGAAAAGCATTTAATTAATATATCAAGCCACGGGTGATGCCATGTGCAGGAGACTCCACAGACACATTTAAAACACATTATTCTCCTAATTTAGGCATATGCTTGCAACAGAGCATATATATAATTTTCAATCATTTTTTATTCTCTAGATTTACAGTAATAATGTTTAGGTGATCCAGTCCCTTTAATAATCCATCGAGATAAAATCTAGTTTTCTTTTTATAGGATGCCAAAATGACATTTCAACAACAAAAAAGAAAATGCCTAATTATTGCAAAACATATTAAGTGTTGCACCAAGGGAACATTTTTCAAATGATTATTAATCTATCAAATGCATTTGATATCCTGATCTCACTTAGGCTTCTTGGCATCATTTCAAATGAAAAACATACAGGAATCTGTATTTGCATTACAGATAACATTTGATTTGGCATCAGATTCAGTGCAAATTGACCTGAAAGAATGTTTGAACTGGGGAAACTTTGTAATTAACTATCATATAAAGAAAGAGTAGCATAGTTTAACAAAGCACTTTCATATTTTATTTCTTTGAGTGGCCTCACTCTGACACAGAAAATGGAGCCGACGCTCAAAGGGAGACCCTATAGAGACCCAGATCGGGTCATGATTGGCAGCCGGGAACACACAGGTGCACCATCCGATGTGAAGGGGTTAATAGATACACGCAGGCTTACTCTCTGCTGCGTCTCACAGTGGTCTGGAGGCTGGCTTGCCCTGCTCGTCTGATCGTGGTCTGCTTGTCTGATTAAGGTCCTGTAACGCACAGGGACCAGGATGGTAAAGGCCCACCGAGCGCCCGAGATCAGGAGATACATTGCAGGGTGGAGACACAGGATCTGGTGCTGGGTAACTGCAATCTCTTGGAGGTTTGGGACCCCCAGTTTTTGCAGCCACAACCAGGTCCTGTGAAGCAGCTGCTGTATCCAGGTACCAGGGCTGAAGAGGAAATGAACTAAATGACAACTAAGCAGAGCTAAAACAGAAAAGTAACTGAGGGAGAGCAGAACAGAAATACAGAGTTCAGGACAACAGTACAGAGGCAAGACATGAGCAAAAAAAAACATAAACTAACTAAGGATAAACAAGGCAAGGCACAGGGTTGCAGATAATAACATAAGACTACTGCAGGGAACAGGACTAAGGAACAGAAGAGACACATACAAAGGAATAAACATAAATACAGGAACTAACCTAACACTAAAGTTGGTAATGGTGGGGGTTTGGTTCACCAATTGGCCAATTAGTTGTTAGCTTGCTAACCACGTCAAGGTACCCCACATTAGACAAGTCCATAACTAATATAGCAAAGAATAAATAGAATCTAAGACACATAAATGGCATTGAAACTTCAACACAGAGAAAATACCTGTAGACTGCTGCAAAGGACTGAACAGTAACGGTTGTGGTTTAAATAGAAGAAAACTAACAAGGCAGTGGGTTTGAGAGAATACCTAGAAAGGAACATAATCACAGACAAAGGAAAACCAGGAATGGAACAGAGCAGAGAACAGAGAAAACATAGAAACTGGGTACAAGAGCAAGGCTGGAAACTGACAAAGGATTACATTTAAAGGGATTCAGGACAAGTCATCCCACTGAAGGGACTCAGGACAGGTCATCCCACTGAAGGGACTCAGGACAGGTCATCCCACTGAAGGGACTCAGGACAGGTCATCCCACTGAAGGGATTCAGGACAGGACTGAAGGGACTCCCGATAGGACATCCCACTGAAGGGACTCAGGACAGGACATTCCACTGAAGGAACTCAGGACAGGTCTTCCCACTGTAGGAACTCAGGACAGGACATGGGCAGAAGCCACTCTGGGGCCAACTGGGCAGGTGCCAAACAATAGCCAGACTCAGGCAGGTACTGGTCCATGGCAAGGCTTCGGCAGGTACCGGACTAGCCAGACTTAGGCAGGTGCCAGTCTTATGGCTAGGCTAAGGCAGGTGCTGCTATGGGGCCAGGCTAGGCAAGAGCCACTAAGGACAGGGACTTGGGAAATGCCACTACTGTGGCCTGGAACTAGGATCTTCAGAGCACAAGACTAACAGAACAGTAAAGAACCCAGGAACAAGAAAAACAAAGAAGCAGAACAGAATAGCAAATGCAGAAAGGAAACTGAAAAGCCTGGTTGACTACGGGTTAACTTATGACAGGTCCTCTCTGTTGATCCCATGCAAAACAAGGGTCTCTCTCTGCAGTCTCAGAGAGACGGTTGCCGACCAGACCTGGATGCCTGCTTCACATGGAAGCATGGCAGCTGCCGGTCCGAGGATAAACTAAACTAGCATTTAATGTAAAAAGTACATACCACTTTATACTCACACTAGGGACAACTAATTTTTCACTTGCGCCTCTATATTAGAAGCAAAAGGGAAAGATAAAGTTTAGTTGTCCTTCAACCAGTACAGAGAGCGCCCAGTGCTGTGTGTTAATAGTAAACAGATCAAAAATAATAATTACCTAATAATTGCGATGTACTGGTCACAGCCATCATAACTACAGCCCGGGCATGCAGGGGTTAACTGTAGATAAATGAATCTATTAAAATAATAAATTTAAGAAAAATTAGAAAAACAAAATGAGGGCCTGGAAGTGGGAAGGAAAGAGATCACAGTAACAAACTGTGATCAGCAAGGGATGGGAAGCATTAACTTTTTTTTTAACAGGAAATGTTTAGTTTTATTTTGTTCACTTCTCAGTCGCAAGTCAAGTCATGTCTGTGACTCTCTGCACTTCACAATCAGAGTGTGAAGTACAGGGAATTGGAGGTAAAGTCAATTTGCATGCGATCTCTGAGACTGACACAGAGTGTCCCGTCAGGTTTAATGCATGCCGAGTTAACGCTGATATGGTCGTGATCAACCCAGCACTTATGACAAGTTAACTTGTTATAAGTTTGCAAAAGGGTTAAATATAGGTTACAGAGGCAAATTAACTGCTCCAAAAAGGACAACCTACTGTGCTTAACACAGCAGATGTACTCACATATTTTCTATATAAATGTTTTGTGTTTTTTGTTTAGCCATCAGTACACAGATAGTGAAGATTAATAGGCCATGTTTCCTGATACAAGATTAGAACTTATTATTTACTTTATCACTTCCAGTGCTCTTTCTATATTAATTATGATGGAGTTAAAGAAAAGCTACGATGAAAAGTGTGTTGATTTTTTTTAATTGTCAAATAATATAATGTTATAGAAAAAATAAAACTCATCTTTTATTTCTCTTTATTTAAATTGTCAAAGTTATAAGTATACAAGAATAAAACAATAAAATAATTGAAATCGATTAATTTCATTCTCCTTTCTTTTTTTTTTTTAGTAAAACAGATTTACAGATTTATTATTTTAAAAATAGGCTTTTTTGTGGAATCACTGCACGTACTATACTATAGGAGTTAATAACATAATATTAAAAAAAACTATTCCTTCTAAGATTAATATATGAAGACGCTGTCTGACATACAACATAGTTCATTATATAAACACAATGACCCATAGTGTGGTCATTCTTTGCAAATTGTCAGTTTTACTGTTATTTAAAAAGAAAAATATATATCACATTTCATAAAATTGTACATAAAAGTTATTCAAGGGCTTACAAATTATCTGTATTTACGCAGTCCAATCACAATATGCACAGCCAATCAGTGGGGAGAAAATCATCTTCTGATGAAGATGTGTTTGGCATCACACACACATCAGCTCTAACAGATTGTGGATAACCATCTCTGTGACATGGCAGCCTGGAAGTCAGTAATGGACTTCCCAAATAAGTATAAATAGCTATTTGAACGATGCTCAAAATGAGCACAAAAGATGAATTCTGTCTTATTAAAAGATTGAAAGTAGGGTTTAGTTAGCGTTGCCATCAGTGGTGTATCTTGGGTTTGTGCTGCCCTAGGCAGACTAAATTTGGGCACCCCACCACCCACGTTGCACACCCAGGACATGCCCCACCACCCACGTTGCACACCCAGGACATGCCCCACCACCCACATTTCACACCGAGGACTAGTGGCAGGCAGCATGTTGTCCTAACATGCTACATGTTGGGCTCCCCGTGCGGTTTGACGAGTGAGTGCCAGCAGGTACTGATGTCAGAACGCCGGGTAACGTGACCTGTCAGCACTCATCAAAATGCTTGGGGAGCTGAAGAGCCAGCATGGAAGTTTGTCTGTGTGTCTGGGCAGTGCACAGACACCATGCTGCCTGCTTGCAGACAGATTAGTGGTGAGGGGAGATCTTCTGATCTCCCCAGACATCGTCTCTGCCAGTGAACAATTTTTTTTAAAGGGGCAATTTTTTGCCACCGCCCCCCAGGCAAACAAGCTGTAGGCAATGAGAACATCCTAAGTGAGAGCAGGTCTATATTAATTGATCCACAGACATGCTCAAAAGATCATTCGGGAGACTGGCACACAAATTAAGCTGTGTACGGCCTCCCAATTCCCCAGAGCAATGCCCGTTCATTGCTGGTGCTAGCCAGAGTCAACACCAGAAGGAAAACCCCAAAATAGCTCATTAGTGGTCAGCAGTGTACTGGACACCTCTTTGTCATTGCTTCCTTGGCCCCCCTCCTGGGTCTGCCAGTTACACTCATGTCATGGTGGGCTAAATCTAACACCATGAGGAATCTTGCCAAATAAATATTTTCAAGCCAAGTGTTTACAAAACTAAAAAACAAAAACTGGAAAAAACTACATGCATTTTTATATTGACAGTATAACCTTTAATATTTATTTAATTGTGCAGGGGTTTTGTTCATACTGCAATGATAGTTTAAGACAAGGTTTTATAAATTAATTGACAATCTATCATACCATTCCGGTATGAAAATTAAAATAAGAATCAGTTAATTAATGGATTTTAAAGGTGACACATCAAAAGCAATTATTCACTGACTAACTAAATTAGTATTTTTATTTTTGAGGCTGGTATTAGTGGATATTAGTTGCCGAATTGGGAAAATTCTCTAATGTAGATGAATGGGAGAATATTTCCAACTCAGCTACTTTGGTTTTAAGTTTGAAATTCCTGTCTCAATTCCCTGCAGTTTGTATAAGTGGGAATCAAAGCCATCCTTCAAACAGGCTCTTTCCAGGATTTCTCTCTGGAACCAATCAGTTTGAGGTTTACAAGGGAGCATGCCCTTTGGGATCCAATCAGACAGCTCCGATGGAAATTCATTGAAATGCCCAAAGCACATGTGATCAAAGTCTCAATGGGAGTCCCCATACATCACTACAGAGTGGCATGAGCACCCTCTGTGTATGTGACCTCCTCGAGTGGCATGCACATGCGTAATGTGTCTCCTCTCACAATTTTAAAAGCATGACTAGGAGCATGTGTTTTTGTTGCATGTTTAATTTTACAAAAAACAGTATCGTGAGTAATAAAAACATAGGGCTTTTTAAATTCTCCTCCAAATGCCTCATTTCACACAAAAAGGAAATTGTCTGTCTTCTTGACTACACTTGTTAAATGTTATTATTCCTATTAATACAATATAAATCTCATACTAGAATAAATTCATGCACCTCCTGCTTGGGGTTAAGCTTCTAAGTTTCAGAGACCCTGAGGAAATGTCTTTCAGCATTCGATGAGCAACACAAGCAATTCATTTAATTATACCCAAAGTCAGGACTGCAGTATGTTGTAGTAAGTTTGTTTTTAGTGAGATTAGTTTAATGTGTATAACACTCTTCACTATATCCTCTGATGGCTTCACTAGGTAATGGTGGCTTTAGTAGCCTACAGTTGGCCCCAACCATCCCTTCCAGGTGACAATATAGATACATAAACTTAAATTAAACATATGTGGATGTAGACTAAAATGAAGGAATGTAGAGTCCTGGAAGAAATTGTTTGTATATGACTTTGGCATTTTGACAAAATCACATAAAAGAATATTATTTATTTTCATTTTTTACTTTACTGCCATGACCTGATAGCTCAGTCTGAAATGAAATTCAATTTCCTCAGTCAAGTATATACTCCAATCGGAAAAACCTACACTTTTACACATCTGCTGGTGTTGAATTCAAACCAGAAATAACTGCCACAGCTGATGTCAGAAGACACCACAGACACATTGAAAAACATTTTTTATCCAAATTTTTGCATTTGCTTGCAAATACCAGAGTGGTCCCTTACATGGGTCACAGTGGGTCCATTGGACTTAGGTGGTACTTTGACAGGGGTGGCAATTTGCCGGCCAAAGGTAGAGTCGGGACAGAGTGCACTGCACCTGGGCACTCTAAACACCAGAGGCATGGAGCACAGCACAAGGGGTGACGTCTGTGCAGTGAACACCCCATTCACAATGTTGTACTACAATCAAGGATTATTCTTTTTTATACTCTGTTCATGGGTTCTATTTTTCATGACATTGTTGTGCCCGGCTCTATTACATTCGCTTGCTGTTCTCTATATTGTACGACTGAGGTGCTGCATGCTTGAGAGCACCAGGACCAGCGCAAGCACATCTAGCGATCTGATTAATTACATGTTACCAAGTGTCACTTGCTTTTGCACAATCAGTCTTTTTTGTGCCCTGATGGTAACACAATGGTTAGATTATTATTTTTTTTATTTTTATATGTAAAGCAATGGATGCATTTTTCCTTTTGTAAGTTTATGCACAGATTGAGACCTCTAAGTTTATTAATTTAGCCCTTTTGTTCTTTAAACAGATTACACACAATTCACGCTGTCACTATAAAAGTAGAACTGCAATAAATCTACAGCATAGTTAAATCAATACTGTTTACAAACACATTACATGTCGTCTTTTTACAATAATTATGTCTACTCAAACACACAACCACTGATTCTATTTCTGGAACTGGAATGTAGTCTGAGTTAATGAAACCCAAGTGTTGAAAGAGAAAAAGGAAATTCTAATTCATTTTATTTTGTATTGTTACTGCAGTTTATTATTTTCCAAGCACAGAACAACATTAGTCAATTCATCTTCCAAATGTTAATTCATATTAATGTGCTTTCAGAGTACATTAAAATGCATGTTTTATAATTTTGCATTGCTTAAAATATAAAATACTTACAGCTAGATGAAATTGTGAAATTACAGCAGTTTGCAAGAAACCAGGACTGCCCATACCAGCTGAGTAAAAGTAAATTTCCTTGTTTTGTTTTTTGCTGCAGGAACCAATGAGAATAATTTCATTCAAATTAATGGAATTTTCTGTCTGTCTAGTGATGTCATGAGACAATGTGTTGCACTGTTAAGAGATCCTACTGTGTACAAGAGCAAGTCTATTACAGTCCACACAATGTATTCTATTACTTATAAAAGTTAAAACTAACATGCTTATGTTATCTATGCTGTGTACATATCCCACCAAACGGCGGGTTGTGATTAAAGAACTGCAAGCATATATATTTATAATTGCATTTTAAAAATCTTTACTTTTGTTGTCTCTCTCCCCAAACTTGTGATATTACCAAACAGATGACTGGCTGAGTATTTTGGAAACTGTAGTCCACAGAATATGGGGTACCAAAGGTTAGCCATATCAGGCATCTCTTTCCACCCCCAGTCTTATTCTCCTCATAACCCCTTGCTTCCCCGCCATTTCTCTCACCCCATGGTACAACTAATTCCACAGAAAACAACAGAAATCAGCATCAATACATATCACTTTATTTATAAACATCTGGCACTGACAGTGATATAATGTACTTTCTCAGCACTAACTGGATATGGGGTTCTATCACTATAGTGACTGGTGGGTGGGGAGGTTGTGCATACCACTGCATGTATATAGGTACTAAACACACCATTACAAGATGTAGCCAATACTTATTCAAATACAGGGTAATATGGTTTCTTCATTTCAAAGGTTGTTGAAGTCATCTTTGGAGCAACCTTTCTTACAGTGAATTATTGATCCTTAAGGGTAAATAAAGAGAGAACTGTAGGAAGGTGAGCTGGGAATTTAAAATGTAATGCCAGAGTAGCTGGGTTGGAAAAATTCTCCCATTTAGCTGCATTGGATAGTTTTTCCAACTCGGCTTCGTTGGCTTAAAGTTTGAAATCCCCATCTCAATTCCCTGCAATTCTCTCTTTATTGAGTAGACTCTATAATCTAAAAATGTGTCCAATTAGTTGCCCAGGTAGTATATTGCTGCCCTCACTGGAATGACTCCCTTCTTCTCTGGAGGCTGACATACGCTGGGTATGTCTATGAATGGATGTGTACAACTCCAGACATGTTCAGACTAAACAAGCATCCTTTTGTGCGTGTATTGCAGAACCAAATATTGTCTATAGGCATGACTAGGCAAAAAGTTCTAAATAATTTATTTTAAAGGAAAAAGCCACATAAAACAATAACATTTATCTGTATAGATCTAGTTAAGAAAAAAATGACATGAAGAAAGAAGAGGACCCAGAGAGCACATATAAAGAGTGCAATAATAAAAAAAAAAAACCTTTAAAATGGTTTCCTAAGGAAAAATACAACACATGCTTTTAATTTCTTGCAAGTGACTGAAGATTCTTTATGCTAAATGGACCTTCCTCAGGCGGTGTGGTATAAATGAGCGGCATTTACTTTTATATATCTAACAAACAATATGCCACATGTGTTTAACATAAACAATCCAAGCTAGAAGATGGTCACTCACCGTCGCTCTATAAAATAAAAAAGATGGAATTATGTACCATTGTCTACTCATCTAGCAAGATGACATCATCACCTATCCTTACCTGGTCCCCATCCACAAAAACAAGCCATTTAAAGAGTACCAACTTCAACACCCTCACATATACACTTAATAAACGTAAAATTTGCAGATTTCTCCTTAAAAATTATTTATACATTTAGCAACTACCAGAGAATGTCCCTCATGGTGGCTGACCTATCCTCCAAAAAGCAACTTGTCTGGGTACTTTGAGGAGGACTGACAGATAGTTACAGTTTAGTGCACCATGATAGCTTTGCAATCTGCTTGAAAGCTCCAGGAGTATATAGGGTTTACACCAATTAGGCTATGACTTGCTGAGCACATTCTGGTGGCCAAGGGGAAAAAAGTGGAACTTTCGCAACCCGAGAACCAATGGATGGGGATGGGGACCACAAATTAGTTCAGGACTTAAAGTAATTGCAATCTGTTAAGATAGATCCAAGTTCTTAGGATGATGGTTTATGCAATAATTAAAATAAACTAAAATTCAGCTTGCCAGTAAAGCTCACAAGCTAATATAATTAATGTTACCCAAAACACTCACAGTCTAATTTTATTCAGTTTGCCAATAAAGCTCATGCTCTAATCTAATTCAGTTTGCCAATGAAGCTGGCATTCTAATGTACTTCAGTTTGCCAACGAAGCTTGCATTCTAATGTAATTCAGTTTGCCAATGAAGCTTGCATTCTAATGCAATTCAGTTTGCCAATAAAACTTGCACTAATTTGCACTCAGTGCCATCTTTGTCTCCAAAGAGCTTGTCAGTGCCATTTGCCGTCCCCAAATTCTTGTATAAATAAATTTCATATTCCCTTATATTAAAATACTAAAAATAATTATGCTTGCATGAAAGTTTAAAGCTCACAGGTCATCGGGCATTTGACGCTAGTCTATCTCTTCAGCTGTTGCTTCATCTTGTAGTAGTGCGCAATGGTTGTTCAGCAAGTGGCACCTCTGTTTCCTCAGCAGTTTCATTGCTCCATTTTGTAGCAGGTCATATATTGTGTAGCTCAAAATTCGGTTTCTGATATGACCACAATGTAACCCAAATCTTTCTGAACTTTGGGCCAATTAGATTACAAATCTTGCAAGTGCTGTGAAGAAATCTTGCAAGTACTGGGTCATTGTTCTATAACACCAGTGATGTCATAATCTGTTCCCATCCCTAGTGTCCATATGGTTCACCTCAAAACTTAATTAACTCATATCCAAAAAAAAAGAGGAAGGAGAGAAATCTCCTCCAAACACCGGCTCCATTCTACAGCAGTAATAAAGATACTTCCGATATTGAAAGTCACTTAATTAAGGGAGCTCCATCCCGCTGTTGAGGCGTAACGACTGGAGAAAAAAAAGAACGATGTATGCACTCCTGTTTTAGTGAAAAAGTGCAATAATTTATTAATACATAAGGATCCGATAAAACAAAAATCGATATGACTAGCAGCAAGGCATATGATGGGGGGGAAAAAAACGCGTTTCCAAAAATGTTTTTTTTGTTGTTGTTAATTTGCACTACATTTCTCTATTCGATTTTTCACCAAGTATAGTGTAGTCCTTACCTTTTTATTTTTCGTTTCACACTTATTCGCATAATATTTTATTGTTCATGTTTTCATAGTTTTTTCTATGCCTTCAGCATGATTAATTTTATTTCATTATTATTTATATCTCTGTCTGATACATGTGTCTCTGTGCGATGCTCCTGCTGCTTTTATAGACTATTTTGGTGTCCTGTGAAACTACCTCAGTGCCAATGACATACATATTTCTTTACTTGTATTAGTATTTACACTATTACTTTTTTGAATTATCATCTTTGATGTACCTGATATGTAATTGTAGTTATCCTTTCTGTTTATATATTTTCCTTGTTTTTTATATTTATCTATTTTTTGCATCTATTTTTGCATTTACAGATTGTTCTATAGACTACTACAGCTTATGCATGCTTTCCAGGAACAGACTATCAATAACTGCTTATTTTTATTCTTGTAATAACACGCTAACAAGGAACACACGAATCTCACTTTAAAGATCTAGGTTTTGTCTTTTATATTTTATTATTAAATAAATTGTTAATTAAATAAAATAATCTTTATTGTTTTTAAAGAGCCTTTTTCTGTATTTTTATATATGTCAAGGCACTTTCTCATTCATATTATGTATTGTTAATATGTTCCAGTTTTATAGCGTGTATGCTTCATGTTATTTGGTTCACCTTAATTTACACCACCATTATGAGATTTCTTTTCTATGCACTCACAAGTATTATATGTGTATATATGTGATAAACCTGCTTTGCACAATTTTTATGCATCTCTTGTTATTAGACATGTGCATTCGTTGAAAAACGAATAACGAAAATGCTAAGCTAACGAAAGCCGAATGAACGAACGGTTAATAAACGAAAATCATTAGTTCATTCGTCCATTCGTAGTACTATTGGCATTCTATAAGCCGAAATAGAGTCAGTTTATAGAATACAATAGCATAGTACACTACATTCCATAAACCGACATAATGAACGACTTTCGGTTTATGGAATGCATGTAAGTCTATTGGCATTCTATAAACCGACTTTATTTCGGTTTATAGTAATGCCAATACTATAGCACGAATGGACTAATGATTTTCGTTTATATTAAACCATTCGTTCAGTCGTTCAACTTCTTAGCTTTCTATAAACCGAAACAGAGTCCCCATTCATAAATTTTTATGAATGGGAACTCTAGTTCGGTTTATAGAAAGCCCATAGTATTACATGTATTCCATAAGCTGAAAGTCTATAAACCGAACGTTCGGTTTATAGACTTTCGGCTTATGGAATACATGTAATCCTATTGCTATTCTATAAATCGAACGTTCATGTCTCTGAGGACACAAGCATCGGAGCTTATAGCTATCTTACTTCTTGTATTGGTCAAATAATAAGTGTCATTACAGTAATTGTATTTCAGTAATTCTTTTCCTGCATTTACATCATTTGATGATCAATAAATGTGTTACATTGCTGCTAAGTCTATATATATATATATATATATATATATATATATATATATATATTTGTGATTTGCATCACTAGTAAACATCTCTTCTAGATTTCCAGCCCTCTTGTACAGTAAGATAATTTGTCCTGTCACATAGACTCATCCAGTTTTGGCATTAAGCCCCCCTAGCAAATTGTGTTTATCTTCCCTTAGCAATCATTTGGTCTGACATTAAAATAAAATAAGAAAATCCCTGGCATAGAATTGTACGTTTACACACAAAAATTGATCTATTTTTCTAAAACTTTTTTATACTTAAATTAAGAAGTATTTATGGTGTCCATGGGAATTACATTAACACTGCACCTACCAAAGGAAGAGCGAGGCATCTCTGAGCAACCGTGTGTCACGCAAAGGATATTACACATTGGGTTTTGTTTTCAGTTTTCTATTCCTTAATGAGAAAAGCATTGTTCCTCTGCTTCTCACACACTGTCATTTAAAAGTGAGTTGGACAGTTGCAAAATACGCTCTTCTTAAGGTCAAAGATGCTGTTAAGGAGTCTTTGTCTGCTAAACAAAGATGCTCCGAGCTTTTTGACAGAAACATAAATCTACACATGAATAGCTACAAAATGTGATCTGTTTATAAAGATGACAATATTTGTTTCATCCCATCGCGCATGGCCAGTGAACATGTCTGACCTTTAGCTGAACTCTCCCAAGTACAGTTCCTTAGAATCTTTTATTGCACAAAACAATTGCTCTGTCTTTTTATTACAAACACATTATTTGTATTAGACATTAAAAAAAACATTTATCCGAAATATGAGCCAGTTAAAATTACAAGCAACTATACTATTTACCTCAGAATGGCCATTATAAACAAAAAATCAAATAAACAGAATTCTTGACACTTGCAGCATCGGATCACATGTATATGTTGAAACCAGAAGTAATTAAATTTTTTTTTTTTTTTTTTTTACCACAGAATGACCATTATAAATAATGGGGGTGATTTGTAACCATGATACACATGCAGATAGTGCCAAACAGTATTTTTTTTCCCCTCCATACTCCATACTTTTGCATGGAATTCAATATGTTTGCTGTTTGCAAATGTTAACTGATAACATGTTGCTTTAATTATAAAACATATGTAACACGCAGCTGTATTTCCACAATACCGCAAAGGACAACTTTTTTTTCAACGCAATGAATAGTCTTAATGTGTCTTTTCTTTCACACATCCAACATTGTAACATTGGACACAAATGTCTCTGTGTTGGGTTTTGTATATAAACACACATTCTTGAGTAATATACACATGAACAGTCCATCAACCTGTTTTTATTCTATTTGGCTTCTCTTGCAGTGAAGCATATAATGAAGCCCTCCTCATGTATAGATTATACATGGTACGTGGGTAATATTCTGTCACTTCTGATCTCCGTGGACATGGTACAACAAAAATCAGTCTGTGCAGTATAATACAGTGGTTAAAAAGTATGTAACAAAATCTCTTTCTTTTGATGATTTTAGAAAAAAGGCAAAAATATGGCCAGCTTTTCATTTATGTACATTAATAAAATACAGTGTTACTAAAAATCTACAAATAAACAAAACTGTTACTATGTAGTAGTGTATACAGTATTGTAAAGGACAACTGTAAACAAAATATTAAGTTGTGTTTTGAATTGAAAATTGAGTTATATTTAATTGAAAGATTGATTTTCTATTACTATTTAAAATGCCTTTACTTGATGCAAGCGTTCAATTATACATATATATATATATATATATATATATAAATATATATATATACATTTTTTGCCGACAGTTGTCTTTAAAAATTAAAGAATAGGATTTATACACAAGCTGCTTGAAGAATGGTAAAGAATTCAAACAATATTGTTTTATTATTCATACCATAGGCAAAAAAAATAATAAAACGTATTGCGTAATCTTTTCCTCTTCTAATTAAATCTAATTATTCGTTTTATTAGTTCTCCAGGATGGGCTTATGCAGATTTATGCATATGCTATTTTTTTGATAATTAATATATGTATCTTAGATTACTCAACATCAGACTATAAAGATTTTGCATGTTAGGACCAGAATTTTAAGTATGATTCTTGAAGGTATGGGAGCAGAGACGAGTGAGAAAGATGAGCATTGTACTAGTATTTTGGATAGTTTGTAGCTGCGAGAGTTGAATTATAGGAATGCCAACCAGGAGAGTGTTAGAATAATCCAGTTGTGGCTTCTTTGGTGAGGCCATAACTGGATTATTCATCAGGACATCGATATCCTTAGTGCTTTATGATAAATTGCATCATGTATAGCATAAGTCATTCTCTTTAAAGTATGTATATCTATTTTGCCAGTGGCGTATCCTTCCCATTAGTAGTAGGTGTGCGCCAAACTGGCAGTACACCAACGCGAAATAGATCCAAGAGGCTGACGGCATCAGTGAATTCAGCATCAGAGTCACTCACTCTGTTGCCAGTTCAACCTGCATGAAAAATATACGTAGATATCTTTGTAAACTTTTCGTGCTGGTCGAATTGGTGAGTGATTCTATTTCGTGTATTTCCGGGGCTATCTGTTCAGAGCACACAAACCCCCGGAAATACAGCGCAGCATCGTGTTGTGACGTGCACACCAAGCACACACTGAGTATACCTGCTATTACCTGAGTATACCTGCTATTACCTGAGTATACCTGCTATTTTGAGATGCACTCCAATATTATAAGTTGTTATTCTCTATTTCTCCGGTCTATAAAGCTCACAGGTTTATTTTGCCACTATAATTACAGTATCAGCAATAAATGCAATGGAGTTGGATATTTGACAACATTTCAGTGAAAGGAAATCTCTGTTACAAGTTTTGTTAACAAAATATTACAAGATGTTCCAGTAAATTAGACAGGAAATATTTATTTCTTAGGTTGCAAAGCAATACAAATGTATTTTTAGAAATGATGGATAAAATGAAATTGGGTTTTAAAATGTTTGTATTCATTCATTTTCATGGTATAGACTTTTGTCCATCTTTATTATGAACATTCAAAAAAAAACATGAAAAAGTAAAATTAAACCATCCTAATATGCTATGTTATGTTGTGTGTGTCATGATGACATTTTTTTGTTGTTGCAAAAACTGGACAGTACAGACTAACTGATATCATTTTACAAAATGGCATCAGCATTGAAACATACAGTATATAGATACACGTTTATCTTTGGCCTATCCCACCTACTGCCAACCATCTACATTACTGTACTACAACTACCTTCCCTCTGACCTCTTCAATCACTTATGTGTCTCATGGACCCCATTCCCTCTAGACTGTAAGCTTGTGAGCAGGGCTCTCTACCTCATGTACCAGTCTGTTCTAGTTTGTCTAACTTAGTCTGTAGTTCCATTTTATGCTCTGTACCTTGTGCTATGTAAATTGTTGGTGCTGTATGAATAAATGTTAATGTAATGTAATGTAATGTTTAAACATGTAAAACACATGTACCTACATATATGAGGTTTTGCACATGAACAGGGACATTTTTATTTTCTTGAAGGTTATTGTACATTTTGAGTGGCTCTTTAAGTGAGGGGCTCTTTAAGTGAGGGGCTCTGTAAGTGAAAGTACCTCAACCCACTTCCTTTTTGTAAACATGATGAGTAAGGTACTGAGTTTGTGTTTTGTAAAATATGTGAGGATCCAGAGTGAGCTGGATACTGTTTCCAAGGTTATGAACTAGGCAGGCATCAATCTATTTTTTTTATATGGCATCATAGGGTGAGCATATAGCAAACAACTGGGGACTTTGACCATCTTTCTCTATCATTGATCCATTCAGACCCCAACCACGTTGGGTTTGCTTGGAACAACAGCACACAATTTTCTTAACCCTTGCTTCCACCAAGGAAGCAACGGTTAAAAAAAAAAAAAATTTACATGTCCATTAATTCAAGCATATTTTCCACTCATTCTGTGCAAGCCGAGGACACAAACGACATGAATATGATATCTTTGAGTAAATGAAACATATTTAGCATCCATATGTTAAAAGTCTAATGAATACATACATTTTTATAATTATACACATTAATATGCATTAACCAATGCATTACTAACTCTACATAGTGACATAAAGGATTCTTAGCAGCGATTACGTACAGTGCATGTGCTTCAAACAGCAACTATATCAATCTATTAATCCCTTTGCTAAATAAACAATTTAAATAACTTCCATGACTCATTTGAAGACAGGGAAATACCAATAAAGTAATCTGACACGTTACGCTCAATTTGTCTCTAACCATAGTCATGGCTGTTAAAAATGTAATAAAAAAATGATAAGCTTATTGATAACACTTGCATGTCAGTACAGTGATGTTAGCAGGTTACATTGGTTCACTGCTATAGATGTTACACTAAACATAAAGCAGCTTGGCAAACTCACGCAACATGATATGAATCATAAGCCCTAAAGTCAAATATTAAATTGACCTCCTCCTCACACTGCCATTGACGGATCTAGTAAATAAAAGAGAAAACATGAAATAATGATAATGTAATACAGCATTACTAAAAAATCATATGTATATGTAAACACAGTCACTGGAAAGTAGAACAAAGGGGATGTGCTCAGTGGTGTATCTTGGTTTTGTGCTGCCGTTGCACACCCAGGACATGCCCCATCACCCCATATCATTTCCCATTACATGACCCCCATCACCCCATTACATTCCTCCATCACTCCATTACATGCCCCCATCACCCCAATTCCAGGCCCCCATCACCCCATTACATCACCCCATCACCCCAATTACATGCACCTATCACCTCCATTACATGCCTCCTTCACCCCATTACATCACCCCATTCCCCCATTTACATGCCCCCATTACCCCAATTACATGCCTTCATTACCCCAGTACATCACCCCATTACATCACCCCATTATATAACCCCATTACATGCCCCTATCACCCCCATTACATGCCCCATCACCCCATTACATGCCTCCATTACCCTATATCATCACCCCATCAAATGCCTCTATCACCCCATTAAATCACCCCATCACCCCAATTACATGCACCCATCACCTCCATTACATGCCTCCATCACCCCATCACCCCATTACATTACCTCATTACATGCCCCTATCACCCCATTACACTTCCCCATCCCCCCTCACCCCAGGACTTACCCTGATCCCTGGTGCCTAGTGGAAAGCAACATGGTGTCATAGGTCACGTGACAGGTGAGTCTATTCTACAGAATATCTCTTGTAGATCAGCTACAATTCACAAAGTGGAAAACAGAAATACAAATCCCTATAACATTTTACTTCTATTCTTACTGATTTTTCATCAGTCATCCATTATATTTCTTTTGATCCTTCATAATTTTAGGTGTGATAAAAAGAGGAGAGAGAAAAAGTGATAGACCAATTATAAATCCCTATACCATAATATTTCACTTCTCCATCAAACATTGGTCATATTTCTTTTGTTCCTCCAGTGGCAAATATATATATATATTTCCCTTTTCCTCATGATACATTTTCTGTATTAATTCCTTTCTCTTATAGCTATTATTGTAGAAGATTCCCGCTGTTACGTCAGGTGCCAGTGCCATAATTTCTGTAAACAGTTAGTACCACAACATGTACTTATAAATAATGCGCAGTTCACAGTGGAGTAAAGAACAGGAATATAGACTCCTATAAAATGACACCTCTATTCTAACTCATTTTTCATCAATCAACCATCATATGTCTCTCGATTTTTTAGAGGAGAGAAAGGGAGAGAAAGAAACAATATACATGTTCTCAGCCCCTCTATGCAGTTTAATTCTTTTCCTTTGTCCATTCTTCCAACGTTTCAGCTGTATCGAAGGAGTGCCACTTATTTTCAAACAAAAGGGAAAGTTTTACTGGGTACCCCCACTGATATTTAATGTCATTGTTTTTCAAAATAGCTGCGCCAGTAGTGAATGACTCCCTCCTTTTCCTTGTAAGGAAGGATAGATCTGGGTATATTTTTATCTTGTCGTAGGGGTCTTGCAATGCTTGTTCTTTTCTTGCCCTGAGGAGGCTTTCTTTGATCCTGTATGAAGAACAGCATATTAAGATGTCTCTGGGTTCTGTTTCGGTGATGCCAGGGGCTTTAATTGTTCTGTGGCATCTATCCCAAAGATACATACATCCTCCCATATGAATTTTCAGCTGGGTCAGGAAATCCTTCACGAAATCTTCCAATGTATCATTAGTTACTGACTCTGTTATACCTCTTACATAGTAACATAGTAATTTAGGTTTAAAAAAGACACAAGTCCATCAAGTTCAACCCTTCTACCTATCATTCTAGCTTTTGATCCAAAAGAAGTCAAAAACCCCTAAGGAAGCTATTTCGAATTTTGCCTCCTGGGGGGGGGGGGGGGGGGGGGATTCTTTCTTGACTCCAAAGGGCAATCAGATTTCTCCTTGGATAAATAAGCTCTATTATTAATGCTTATTATATTATTAATAGCCTTGTATGTTCTGCTTTTCTAAAAAAAAAAAACATCCAGACCATTTTTAAGTGCATCATACCTTAATTGTCCTTACCATAAATAATCCTTTCCTTTGCTGTCTATGAAATCTTTGCTCTTCCCATCTCAGGGGGTGACCTCTTGTTCTTTGTACATTTCTGTTAATGTACAGGTCACTGGAGAGCTCTTTATTTTGGCCCTGCACATATTTGTATAATGTTATCATATCTCCTCTGAGACGCCTTTTTTCTAACTTATATAAATGCAATTTTTTAAGTCTCTCTTCATAACTAAGATGCTCCAATCACCTTATTAATTTTGTAGCTCTCCTTTGCACTTTTTCTATTTCCTTAATATCCTTTTTAAGGACTGATGCCAAGAAATGTACTTCATATTCAAGGTGAGGTCTTACCATTGATTTGTAAAGAGGCAAGATGAAATCCTCCTCCCGTGAATCTACACCTCATTTTATATCTTATTGGCCCTTGCAGCTGCTGACTGGCATTGTCCACTGTTGCCAAGTCTGTTATCTACAACTATTCCTAAATCCTTTTCATTAGCAATTTTTCCCAAGGAAATACCTTTTAAAGTATATGTTGCTTTGTTATTATTTTTCCCGTAATGCATAACTTTACATTTGTCTATATGGAACCTCATTTGCCACTTAATTGCCCAGTCCCCCACTCTGCCCAAATCTTCCTGTAAATAAAAAACATCAAGATTAGTCTTTATTATCTTACCTTATATAGTGCCATCAGCAAACACTGAGACATGGCTCTCAGCACAACTTGGGAGACCATTAATAAGCAAATTAAAAAGAAAAGGGCCCAAAACAGACCCCTGAGGTACTCCGCTCAATAGCCTGGTCCAATTTGAGGATTTTCCATTTACAACAACCCTCTGCATTCTATCTTTTAGCCAATTTTCAATCCTAATACATATATTTGCCCCCAAACCTATTTCTCTCAATTTGTAGAGTAACCTTTTGTGTCAAATGCTTTAGCAAATTCCAAATAGATCACAACAACTGCAACACTTAGATCTATATTTTTACTGACTTCTTCATAGAATGTTATTATGTTTGTTTGACTTTGTCTTTCACAAAACCATGTTGACTTTTACTAATTATATTCTGATTCAAGATGTGTTCTAGAGTGTATACCGTTAGTAATCCTTTAAATAATTTCCCCACTACAGATGTCAAGCTCACTGGCCTATAATTACCAGGCAGAGATTTTGATCCATTTTTAAATATTGGAATTACATCGGCCTTTCGCCAGTCTATTGGCACTGTACCTGAACTGAAAGAATCCCTAAAGATCATAAATAGTGGTCTGGCCAGAATTATGTTTAAATATCTAAGGACTCTTGGGTGTATACCATCTGTCCCTGGGGCCTTCTCTATCTTAACAGAGTTTAAATTGTTCCTTTTTGATCTGTCTTCGAGGTCAGTGATTTTTGTTTCCATTTTATTTACTTTTTTTCTTCGAATTTCTAATGAGGCTGCCTCCATTCGTTCCATCCTTTCCTCATAGGCCTCCATTCTCTTAAATGGAATGGTGACCTCTTTCCTGATGTCTATGGCGGTTGTTTGGATTTCGCCTTTGATTTTTTCAAATTTTTGCATGCTGTCTCTGATCTGAGGGCTTTTTAGTTGCCATTTTGCAATGTTGATATTTTGCAATGGGGGAGGAGGAGTGTATTCGGAATTTGAAAGTGCCACAACGGGAGGGTAGAGGGGCCCCACTTTGATTCCTATTGGGACGATTTTGTTTCCCTTATTTTTTATTCAGCATGAAAATCATATGTTATTTAGTGCATACACCACATAAAGACGTGTTTCTGTTAACCCTCTATTTTGTGGCACACTCAGCAGGAGATCTGATACAGATTCTAGGGTAATAAACGTTATACTTCAGTTCTTTGAGCCTTTTTGATAGAGTCAGGGGTATATATTCCACACCTATATCACTTTTCCTTTTTTCTATTCTCTCCTCAATAAGGAATATTCAGATTTAAGGGATTGGAGTTAGGCACTTGATGTATGCCATTTAGTCACTTCTCTTCTTAAGATAGTTCAATCGGTAGTAAGTGAATCTAAGTTTCTTATACTCTCCTCATTAGCAAATAGTCAGATTTTGGGAGTAAAGTTGGACACTTAATGTATACAGTTTATTCACCTCTATACTAAGAGTGATTCATTCCTTTGTGGATATTCTGAATTTCCATACATATAATGTTGGTTATTTTGCTACAATATTTTCCATCTAGATTTGAGAATTTTAAAAAGTATAACTTTACTTATCTGAACTTCTCCAATTCTTCCGCTTTGCCTCCCTTGCATGTGTTTCGGAGAAGGCGTGTATGGTCTCGGTGCCTGCTTCGTCCACCAACCCTCACCAAATTGCTGTGTTTCTTTCTCACTGTCCCGCTCCCTCTCCCAAATCTTGCTCCTCCTCAATTTGTTTCAATTAATCATTAGACGTAGTTGAGTTTCTTCCTGCTCTCCATCTACAGCCGCTTCTTTGCAACCATTCCTGGATGCTGCATCCTTTCGCGTTCTCAGCACCTGACGCCAAGGTGCGTAGCTGCGTGCTACGTCATCACTCCTCCCCCATCTGGTACACAAAAACTATTACTTCTAATGGCTTTTGCAGGGTTAGTGGAAGAAAACATTCAAAACACATTTTTTTTTATGTAGTCATTTATTTAATTTTTTTTTACTTTATTCCCACTTTATTATAAAATACTTGAAAAATGTGTATTACTCATAATGTTATAAATTAACTTTTTTTTTTATTTTTTACTCTTTTCCTAGTACTGTTTTTTAATTGTTTTGTTACTTATGTAGCACTGTAGGTTTGTTTATTAGTAGAAAACTAATACAGCTAATTTGTTGGTTTTCTATATAAAAGAAAATGTATCCACAATTCTGTGTGGCACATAACTAAGAACAATATACTTGTCCATATGTTAGACACATTCGTATAACTAAGCTCATAGCCACTGGATATGTATTCTGTACATCGTATGTTGGAAAAATATTTAATTTATGGGCACATCTGGAGATGGCAATCTCCTGCGGGTAGTTTACATTCTGTTAAGTCCTTATGCATTTGTATAATAATATTTTGTTCTAAAAAGGATCTCATCGCATAGAAAAACATTTCCATCAATTTACTGGGGAAGGAGATATCAAACATATTTTTTTTTTTTTTTAGTATCGGTTGGTTTTAGTAGAATAAAAAGTGTCAATCAGAAAAAATGCCACCGTGCAAACCTCATTTTTCCAGGAAAATTAGTCATTAAATTAAACAGACAAAGAAGCTTATTCTTAGCCTTATTTAGCTCTAGCCATGCATGTTAATCGTGATATGCATGGTATGGATACCATGATTTATCCATGGATGAGAAGCTGAGTGATAAAGCAAAAGAAAAAAAAATGCATGACATTGGACTACAGCCAAAGCTTATTGGAAAGCAGAGACTGAAAAAGTCTACTGCAGCATTTGTATTGTTATATTGGGTCTCAGTATGTTCACAGACAATGATTGTGGAATGTTGTTGTGTCTGTCTCTGAGTATATAATACATTTGAATTAGATATTATGAATTCATTGAAACAGTCAAATGTAAGAAATGTATTTAGTTCATAATTTATTTATTTTTTGGACTGTAACACTAGTTGTAATTCCTACCAATTAATCTATTTTGGTAAAATGTGTTCTATAGGATCTTTTGTTGGATTTTTTTTTTTTTTTACAGCTAGTGCTTAATTCTTAAGTATAAGTATAAAGGGTCTAATCAGGTAGCTCCAATGTTCTTTGAGATATGAGTAGTCCATGAGTAGTCCATTTGGCTACGCAGGAAGCAATGAAGTGCCATTGTGGCCAATTTTTGTGCCGAAATGTAGGGATCCGATCACCGCTGGAGTTCAGAACACCTAAATAGTAGCCTCTATCCTTCCCATAGACTCCCCTATTGGGAGGACTTCAAAGTCTTCCTGATACAAATAAATATAATAATAAAAATAATTAGAAATTCATTAAACATTTTAAAAAATAGCCTGTTAAGGCCTCTCTTCCTTTGACAAATAATATGCAATGTGAGTAAAGAGTTTACTCACGGCACCTGTCTTCATGGATCACAAATGAATGCATGTGAACAAAGTAGAAGCTGGAGGCTGATAAACAGTCTTTTAGGGTATGGAATTAGACAGTAATTGTTGTTGCGAGGTCTCTTTCTGCTTTCAATGCCGACATCCTTCTCCCAGCTCCATGCAGTGTTTACACAACAGCCGTGAAATAGTTTGCCTTGATATGGTTGTGTCAATTCTCACATCTAATTATTACCGTGAAATGGAAGCCAGTAATGCGATTTAGAATAATAGCAGCAGTCAAGGGTAGAAAAAGCCTATTCCAAGCCCCACAAAACTTGCCATCTGCACCTTCAAGTTTTCATCCACACCACCAGGATCTTGTGTCAGCGGGTTGACGTACTTGTGTGTGTCACATCATCCCACCCTCTCTGTCACCCAAGATTCTAAACAACATGTCTGCCCCTTCATATCGCTATAAAGGCAAAGAGGGCTCAATAAGGTACTTTATTTGTATTATTTAATTAAAAGGTTTCTATTTGAAGTGCATATACTTGATGCAATCTTTCAATTAACCCCTTAGTGACAAGACATTTTGACCTTTCCCTTGGTGACAAGGGCTGTTTTTACATTTCTGGGGTGTTTGTGTGTAGCTGTAATTTTCTTCTCTCTCACATACTGTACCCACACAAATTATATGTTGTTTTTATCATCATAAGAAGGGCTTTCATTAGATAGCAGTATGTTCATCATATCTTATAATTTACACACAAAAAAATTAAAATAAACTCCAGACTCCATCTAAATAGTTTCTAAATGTTGTCCCGAGTTCAGAAATATGCATGTTTCCATATTTTTCAGCATTTTTTTGCGAGTTATGGGGCAAAACCCAAAAATTGTGTTTTTTGTTTTTTTCTATATTGACATTTTGACCCCAACCCAAACTCTAAATTTAACCCTAACCCTAAATTTAACTCCAACTCTAACCCTTATGCTATCCCTTAATATGTTTTAATTTTAATTTATTTTTAACCCTATCCCTTATGCTAAATATTAGGGATATTAGGGAATTTTTTTTTTCACTTCCGAAGCTCTGACCACAAGAGGGCATAGTGATATTGCCGGAGCATGCTGCTCCGTCAATATGGCGCCCACGATCGCCCCGCGGGGCAATCGTGGGTGCCCCAGAGAGCAAATTTCGGTGCTGGGTATTGCCTTGACATCGAGGCAATAGACCAGCACCGTTAGAGCGAAAACCGCGAAAACCGCTCGATTCAACGCAGGAGGTGCCTGGCACGTCCATTTTTGCGAAGGGGTTAAAGATAACTTGATAGATAAAGATAGAATGTGTCGGCAGATAAGAACCATTCGGTCCATCTAGTCTGCATCACTTTAGTTAAATACCAGTGATAAGTGATAATTCATGTCATTAAATAGAGCTGAAAGTGTTTTAAAATATTTTTCAATGGATAAGGGAAGTTTATACCGAAAAATAACATGATGTCATGAACAGTGAAACATTTTAAACTAAGTTTTCTCTTAAACATGTATTTGTTTGCAATTCTACTAATGCAGTGGACTTTTTAGTTGATTTATCTACGTGAACACTGTGAATCAAATATTAAATAGACATGCACAGTCTGGCGAGTTTAATGTAGAGTGGCTAGTCATGTCAAACTCCACAAGAGCAATGACATATTAAAATTGCACAGACAGTTCACATAAACAGTGGATAAACAATACAGGTATTCAGCCAAGAACTTGCATTAGAAATAAACTGCTCCTTAACACAGCCACCTCCTAGTGGCCATATTAAGAAATGCATGTGAAAAAAATTCATTAAAGAGAGAATTGCAGGCATTTGACAAGGTTGCAGAGCATAAGCTGACTGGAAAACTTCTCCAAGTCAGTTATACTTCAAACGCTACTATTTTGAGCTTAATTTTGCAATTCCCTTGTCCATTCCATGCAATTTCCTCATTCATGAATAAAGCCCTAAGAGATATGTGATATTTCTACTACCAAGCCCAGCAATTCCTAGCCTCTTGGACAAGTGGTTACCAATTACTGTTATCATATGCTTTATCAAATATTTTTTGGGGGTAATTTCAATGTATACCTTTTGTTGTGTGATAGAACATATAGAAATATTATTGTTATGGTTCCATGAATGATCGCCCGTGCATTAGGATTTAAATTCACGGTCCTCGCAACTTAACCATCACACCACCTGTCACGTGATTACTGATGCGGTTCCACAAGTGACCACTAGACGGCGCAATGCCTGTACCAGTGTATGAAGTTACCTGTTAATCAACTGCCTACTGGCCTAGTGTTCACATGACCTCCTTGTTTGCCACTAAGCAGTTGCAGCTGCTTACTATGGTATTGAACCCTTTACTCCTAGTTAAGCTTTGCTCTTGACTTTGTGTCCAATTACATGATAGTGATACCTGTATTCTGCTGTGACCTAGCTTTGTGTTCTTTTATCCTGACCTCTGGTTTTCTGACCCGGATTATTACTTTGCTGATTCGTTTTCTACTGTGCACTGACTGGCTTCCTTACCGTACAATTTGCATGTCTGCTCTACTTGTGGTTTCTAGGATTTCTCAAGGTGTATCATCATCCAGGCTGCTGACATCACATCCTGTGCTTCTAATATAGAAGCACATGTGAAATTTTAGTTGTTCCTAGTGTGAGGATAAACTGGCGTGTACTTTTGATAGTACATGCCAGTTTATCCTCTGACTGACAGCTGCCATGCTTCCATAGGAACCAGGCAGCCGTCTGGTGGGTGACTAGGTCCCCCCTGCTGATCCCATGCAAAAACGAGGGTCTCTGATTGCGTGCTGAGAACCAGGAACTGCTGTGTGTCGCATGTGAGACACAGCATATAGCAAACACACATGTATCTATTAAGATACACCTCGGGTTTACTTAAAAGTCCCAGGACATGTTTTGTTTAACCTGTGCTTCCTTCAAGGTTTAATGTTCCTTTAAGTAGTTGCAACAGTGACAAATCTCTTTTGCATACAAGGAGAATATATTATTATTATTGTTTTGATTATTTACAAATGATTCTTTAGGGAGCCCTAGTGTGAAAGTGATGCTATTTATTAAAGAGAAACATTGTTTCAAATTATCCTTCTGTACTGTTAGATAATTGTACTTATAGGATTATGTCCATTTAACATAATACTTAATCCTGTTATGTTTTGGGATATTTGAACAAATGTTACATTTCATTGTTACAATCTAATTGCCTATACTTTATTCACTTATATGCACTTTCCTATAATGGCAACTAGTTTTCATAGCCCTACATGTCGATTTCTCTCTCTCTTTTTTTGCATGTGAGGTATAATTGGTATAAAGGGATTTATATTTAAATGTCGATGTTTACGCATGACACATGTAAAGCATTTTCACCCGATGTGGTGATTTTGTGTCTGTTTTGCCACATTGTGGAACAAACTACAAATACAACTTTATTAAATGTCTTCTATTAATCATTTGTGTGAGTGACCAGCTTTACTTCTATTGAAATTACTTTTCTACCGTTTGCTACCGAGGATTGTAATACGGAGCTTCTTTCTGCATGGTTATCTCAGCAAGCAAAGCTGATATCCACGAAGAAGAGTTAATATGATATACTCAGTAAATAGAGAATTACAGGGAATTGAGACAGGAATTTCAAACTTAAATGATAACTGAAGCAAAAACTTTGATCGTATCAAGTGTAGATGATTTATAAAGAAATTCCCGAATGTTAGAATGCAAATAAAAGTACCTTATTGAGCCTTCATTACTTCATACTTCAGTTCTCTCAAGGGGCAGACATCTTGTTTAGAATCTTGAGTCAGATGTTCACTCACCTTGGTTCAGATAAAGAAAGATCTGACCATCTGACCTAAACAAAATGTCTGCCTCCTGGTAGAGCTATTTGGAGCAAAGAGGTCTCAATAAGGTACTTTAATTTTATTCTTTCATTAAAGCATTTCTATATAAAAAGCCTACACTTGATGCCATCTTTCAATTAAACTTAACTCCATTTTTTGCTACATTTGTCCTTTAAGAACGGAGCTGAGTTGGAAAAATTCTCCCGTTCAGCTGCATTGGAGAATTTTTCAAACTCAAATCTGAAATTCCCATCTCAATCCCCTTCAAGTCTCTCTTTAGTGGTGTAACCCTTCTGTATATTACAGAAAGAATAGACTGAATAGACTAGTTAATACTGCACATTTATTAATTTTCACCAGAGTGTGTGTGTGTGAGCGAGCGCGAAGTGTGTGAGGGAGCAAGTGGCAGAGTGTGTGAGTGAGCGAGCAGCAGAGTGTGTGTGTGTGAGTGAGTGAGCGGCAGAGTGCGTGTGTGTGAGTGAGGTAGCGGCAGAGTGTGTGTGTGTGAGTGAGGAAGCGGAAGCGTGTGTGTGTGACTGAGGGAGCGGCAGAGTGTGAGAGTGTGTGGGTGGCAGAGTGTGACAGCGTGTGTGTGTTGGCAGCAGAGAGTGAGAGTGTGAGTAGGTGGCAGAGTGTGACTAGGCAGCAGAGTGTGAGAGTGTAAGGGTGCGTCAGAGTATAATAAATGGGTGTATCACAGTGCTCCACGGCAATAGAAAGACGAGGGTGCTGGGGCAAGTCCTGTGAGTGCAAGCTAAGTACTGGGGTAAGTCCTGTGAGTGCAATCTAAGTGCTGTGGTAAGTCCGGGGTGCTGGAGTAAGTCCTTTGAGTCCTGCTGAGTGCTGGGGCAAATTATTTGATGCTAGGGAAAGTCCTGTGAGTGCAATCAACATGCTGGAATAAGTTCTAGGTGCTGGGGTAAGTCATGTGAGTGCAATCTGCATGCTGGGGTAAGTCAATATATGCACCCAATATGTACATAAGGTTATAGCTCACACAATGCCCTGATTATATATACTACCCCTGCACAGGGCAATTCATATACCCTTGCGTACATACTGGTGGCTATGTGTTAGACTGTGCATGGGGTATTTATCAGGGCAGTGTGTGAGCTATAACTTTGTGTACATACTGGGGGCATATATTGCCATGTGCTTTAACCCCTTAGTGACAAGACATTTTCACCTTGACTTTCCCTTGGTGACAATGGCTGTTTTGACATCTCTAGGGTGTTTGTGTTTAGCTGTAATTTTTTTCTTTCTCACATACAGTACCCACACAAATTATATGTTGTTTTTATCGTCATAAGAAGGGCTTTCATTAGATACCATTATGTTCATCATATCTTATAATTTACTACAAAAAAAATCATAAAATATGATGAAAAATTTAAAAAAACACACTTTTTCTAACTTTGACCTAAAATATAATTTACACAAATAAAATCATTAAAAAAGACCCCGTCTAAATAGTTTCTAAATGTTCTCCCGAGTTCAAAAATATGCATGTTTCCATATTTTTCTTTATTTTTTTGCGAGTTATGGGGCAAAAACCAAAAATAGTGTTTTTTGGTTTTTTCCTATATTGATCTTTTGACCCCAACCCGAACCCAAAATGTAACCCTAACACTAAATTTAACCCCAACTCTAATACTTATTATATCCCTTAATATTTTCTAACTTTATTTTAATTTTAACCCTATCCCTTATGCTAAAAAATATTTAATTTTAACCCTATAGGCTAATATAGCTAAATAACCTGTTTTTAATTAATTAAATATTTATTTTAAATATTTCCCATTGCAATGCTACTAAACTACCACTAGGGGTAGTCATTAGCATATTCAGAGCGACGGAAGTGAAGTTACTTTCACTTCCAAAGCTCAGACCGACAGAGGACTTAGCCATATTGACGGAGCAGCATGCTCCGTCAATATGGCTCCCCACGATCGCTCCGTGAGGCGATCGTGGAGGGTCCCGAAATAGAAATTTCGGTGCTGGCTATTGCCTCGATGTCGAGGCAATAGACCAGCACTGTTAAAGTGGTTTTCGCGATCGTTGATCGCGAAAACCGCTTCATTCAATGCAGGACGTGCCAGGCACGTCCTTTGTCGTTAAGGGAGTTTCTCCCAGGACGTGCCTGGCACGTCCTTTGTCGGCAAGGGGTTAAAATGCATGGTTTTTCCTTCTATAAACAAGAAAATAATGACACGATGCTATGGGGCTGGTATAATGACACAATGCTATGGGGCTGGTATACTATTATTTCTCTACCAGACTCTACCTGGAACAACATCCATTCTCACCATCCTCTACTTCAAGACCTGACTGTTTCATACATATCCATGAGACTCTACCTGGAACCACATCCATTCTCACCATCCTCTACTTAAAAACCTGACTGTTTCATACATATCCCTGAGACTCTACCTGGAACCACATCCATTCTCACCATCCTCTACTTCAAGACCTGACTGTTTCATACATATCCCTGAGACTCTACCTGGAACCACATCCATTCTTACCATCCTCTACTTCAAAACCTGACTGTTTCATACACATCCCTGAGACTCTACCTGGAACCACATCCATTATCACCATCCTCTACTTCAAGACCTGACTGTTTCATACATATCCATGAGACTCTACCTGGAACCACATCCGTTCTCACCATCCTCTACTTCAAAACCTGACTGTTTCATACATATCCCTGAGACTCTACCTGGAACCACATTCATTCTCACCATCCTCTACTTCAAGACCTGACTGTTTCATACATATCCCTGAGACTCTACCTGGAACCACATCCAATCTTACCATCCTCTACTTCAAAACCTGACTGTTTCATACACATCCCTGAGACTCTACCTGGAACAACATCCATTCTCACCATCCTCTACTTCAAGACCTGAATGTTTCATACATATCCCTGAGACTCTACCTGGGACCACATCCATTCTCACCATCCTCTACTTCAAGACCTAACTGTTTCATACATATCCCTGAGACTCTACCTGGAACCACATCCATTCTTACCATCCTCTACTTCAAAACCTGACTGTTTCATACACATCCCTGAGACTCTATGTGGAACCGCATCCATTCTCACCATCCTCTACTTCAAGACCTGACTGTTTCATACATATCCCTGAGACTCTACCTGGAACAAAACATCCATTCTCACCATCCTCTACTTCAAAACCTGACTGTTTCATACATATCCCTGAGACTCTACCTGGAACCACATTCATTCTCACCATCCTCTACTTCAAGACCTGACTGTTTCATACATATCCCTGAGACTCTACCTGGAACCACATCCATTCTTACCATCCTCTACTTCAAAACCTGACTGTTTCATACATATCCCTGAGACTCTACCTGGAACCACATTCATTCTCACCATCCTCTACTTCAAGACCTGACTGTTTCATACATATCCCTGAGACTCTACCTGGAACCACATCCATTCTTGCCATCCTCTACTTCAAAACCTGACTGTTTCATACACATCCCTGAGACTCTACCTGGAACCACATCCATTCTCACCATCCTCTACTTCAAGACCTGACTGTTTCATACATATCCCTGAGACTCTACCTGGAACCACATCCATTCTCACCATCCTCTACTTCAAGACCTAACTGTTTCATACATATCCCTGAGACTCTACCTGGAACCACATCCATTCTTACCATCCTATACTTCAAAACCTGACTGTTTCATACACATCCCTGAGACTCTACCTGGAACCACATTCATTCTCACCATCCTCTACTTCAAGACCTGACTGTTTCATACACATCCCTGAGACTCTACCTGGAACCACATCCATTCTTACCATCCTCTACTTCAAAACTTGACTGTTTCATACACATCCCTGAGACTCTACCTGGAACCACATCCATTCTTACCATCCTCTACTTCAAAACCTGACTGTTTCATACACATCCCTGAGACTCTACCTGGAACCACATTCATTCTCACCATCCTCTACTTCAAGACCTGACTGTTTCATACATATCCCTGAGACTCTACCTGGAACCACATCCATTCTCACCATCCTCTACTTCAAAACCTGACTGTTTCATACACATCCCTGAGACTCTACCTGGAACCACATCCATTCTCACCATCCTCTACTTCAAAACCTGACTGTTTCATACACATCCCTGAGACTCTACCTGGAACCACATCCATTCTCACCATCCTCTACTTCAAGGACCTGACTGTTTCATACACATCCCTGATACTCTACCTGGAACCGCATCCATTCTCACCATCCTCTACTTCAAGACCTGACTGTTTCATACACATCCCTGAGACTCTACCTGGAACCACATCCATTCTCACCATCCTCTACTTCAAGACTTGACTGTTTCATACATATCCCTGAGACTCTACCTGGAACCACATCCATTCTCACCATCCTCTACTTCAAGACCAACTGTTTCATACATATCCCTGAGACTCTACCTGGAACCACATCCATTCTTACCATCCTCTACTTCAAAACCTGACTGTTTCATACACATCCCTGAGACTCTACCTGGAACCGCATCCATTCTCACCATCCTCTACTTCAAGACCTGACTGTTTCATACATATCCCTGAGACTCTACCTGGAACCACATCCATTCTCACCATCCTCTACTTCAAAACCTGACTGTTTCATACATATCCCTGAGACTCTACCTGGAACCACATTCATTCTCACCATCCTCTACTTCAAGACCTGACGGTTTCATACATATCCCTGAAACTCTACCTGGAACCACATCCATTCTTACCATCCTCTACTTCAAAACCTGACTGTTTCATACACATCCCTGAGACTCTACCTGGAACCACATCCATTCTCACCATCCTCTACTTCAAGACCTGACTGTTTCATACATATCCCTGAGACTCTACCTGGAACCACATCCATTCTCACCATCCTCTACTTCAAGACCTAACTGTTTCATACATATCCCTGAGACTCTACCTGGAACCACATCCATTCTTACCATCCTCTACTTCAAAACCTGACTGTTTCATACACATCCCTGAGACTCTACCTGGAACCACATTCATTCTCACCATCCTCTACTTCAAGACCTGACTGTTTCATACATATCCCTGAGACTCTACCTGGAACCACATCCATTCTTACCATCCTCTACTTCAAAACCTGACTGTTTCATACACATCCCTGAGACTCTACCTGGAACCACATTCATTCTCACCATCCTCTACTTCAAGACCTGACTGTTTCATACACATCCCTGAGACTCTACCTGGAACCACATTCATTCTCACCATCCTCTACTTCAAGACCTGACTGTTTCATACATATCCCTGAGACTCTACCTGGAACCACATTCATTCTCACCATCCTCTACTTCAAGACCTGACTGTTTCATACATATCCCTGAGACTCTACCTGGAACCACATCCATTCTTGCCATCCTCTACTTCAAAACCTGACTGTTTCATACACATCCCTGAGACTCTACCTGGAACCACATCCATTCTCACCATCCTCTACTTCAAGACCTGACTGTTTCATACATATCCCTGAGACTCTACCTGGAACCACATCCATTCTCACCATCCTCTACTTCAAGACCTAACT
Organism: Pelodytes ibericus; assembly: GCA_036172795.1. Lineage (NCBI taxonomy): Eukaryota > Metazoa > Chordata > Amphibia > Anura > Pelodytidae > Pelodytes > Pelodytes ibericus. Next base: position 189,472,284 of record CM069859.1, read on the forward strand.
GTTTCATACATATCCCTGAGACTCTACCTGGAACCACATCCATTCTTACCATCCTATACTTCAAAACCTGACTGTTTCATACACATCCCTGAGACTCTACCTGGAACCACATTCATTCTCACCATCCTCTACTTCAAGACCTGACTGTTTCATACACATCCCTGAGACTCTACCTGGAACCACATCCATTCTTACCATCCTCTACTTCAAAACTTGACTGTTTCATACACATCCCTGAGACTCTACCTGGAACCACATCCATTCTTACCATCCTCTACTTCAAAACCTGACTGTTTCATACACATCCCTGAGACTCTACCTGGAACCACATTCATTCTCACCATCCTCTACTTCAAGACCTGACTGTTTCATACATATCCCTGAGACTCTACCTGGAACCACATCCATTCTCACCATCCTCTACTTCAAAACCTGACTGTTTCATACACATCCCTGAGACTCTACCTGGAACCACATCCATTCTCACCATCCTCTACTTCAAAACCTGACTGTTTCATACACATCCCTGAGACTCTACCTGGAACCACATCCATTCTCACCATCCTCTACTTCAAGGACCTGACTGTTTCATACACATCCCTGATACTCTACCTGGAACCGCATCCATTCTCACCATCCTCTACTTCAAGACCTGACTGTTTCATACACATCCCTGAGACTCTACCTGGAACCACATCCATTCTCACCATCCTCTACTTCAAGACTTGACTGTTTCATACATATCCCTGAGACTCTACCTGGAACCACATCCATTCTCACCATCCTCTACTTCAAGACCAACTGTTTCATACATATCCCTGAGACTCTACCTGGAACCACATCCATTCTTACCATCCTCTACTTCAAAACCTGACTGTTTCATACACATCCCTGAGACTCTACCTGGAACCGCATCCATTCTCACCATCCTCTACTTCAAGACCTGACTGTTTCATACATATCCCTGAGACTCTACCTGGAACCACATCCATTCTCACCATCCTCTACTTCAAAACCTGACTGTTTCATACATATCCCTGAGACTCTACCTGGAACCACATTCATTCTCACCATCCTCTACTTCAAGACCTGACGGTTTCATACATATCCCTGAAACTCTACCTGGAACCACATCCATTCTTACCATCCTCTACTTCAAAACCTGACTGTTTCATACACATCCCTGAGACTCTACCTGGAACCACATCCATTCTCACCATCCTCTACTTCAAGACCTGACTGTTTCATACATATCCCTGAGACTCTACCTGGAACCACATCCATTCTCACCATCCTCTACTTCAAGACCTAACTGTTTCATACATATCCCTGAGACTCTACCTGGAACCACATCCATTCTTACCATCCTCTACTTCAAAACCTGACTGTTTCATACACATCCCTGAGACTCTACCTGGAACCACATTCATTCTCACCATCCTCTACTTCAAGACCTGACTGTTTCATACATATCCCTGAGACTCTACCTGGAACCACATCCATTCTTACCATCCTCTACTTCAAAACCTGACTGTTTCATACACATCCCTGAGACTCTACCTGGAACCACATTCATTCTCACCATCCTCTACTTCAAGACCTGACTGTTTCATACACATCCCTGAGACTCTACCTGGAACCACATTCATTCTCACCATCCTCTACTTCAAGACCTGACTGTTTCATACATATCCCTGAGACTCTACCTGGAACCACATCCATTCTCTCCATCCTCTACTTCAAAACCTGACTGTTTCATACACATCCCTGAGACTCTACCTGGAACCACATCCATTCTCACCATCCTCTACTTCAAGACCTGACTGTTTCATACAGATCCCTGAGACTCTACCTGGAACCACATCCATTCTTACCATCCTCTACTTCAAAACCTGACTGTTTCATACATATCCCTGAGACTCTACCTGGAACCACATCCATTCTTACCATCCTCTACTTCGAAACCTGACTGTTTCATACACATCCCTGAGACTCTACCTGGAACCACATTCATTCTCACCATCCTCTACTTCAAGACCTGACTGTTTCATACACATCCCTGAGACTCTACCTGGAACCACATTCATTCTCACCATCCTCTACTTCAAGACCTGACTGTTTCATCCATATCCCTGAGACTCTACCTGGAACCACATCCATTCTTACCATCCTCTACTTCAAAACCTGACTGTTTCATACACATCCCTGAGACTCTACCTGGAACCACATCCATTCTCACCATCCTCTACTTCAAGACCTGACTGTTTCATACACATCCCTGAGACTCTACCTGGAACCGCATCCATTCTCACCATCCTCTACTTCAAGACCTGACTGTTTCATACACATCCCTGAGACTCTACCTGGAACCACATCCATTCTCACCATCCTCTACTTCAAGACTTGACTGTTTCATACATATCCCTGAGACTCTACCTGGAACCACATCCATTCTCACCATCCTCTACTTCAAGACCTAACTGTTTCATACATATCCCTGAGACTCTATCTGGAACCACATCCATTCTTACCATCCTCTACTTCAAAACCTGACTGTTTCATACACATCCCTGAGACTCTACCTGGAACCGCATCCATTCTCACCATCCTCTACTTCAAGACCTGACTGTTTCATACTTATCCCTGAGACTCTACCTGGAACCACATCCATTCTCACCATCCTCTACTTCAAAACCTGACTGTTTCATACATATCCCTGAGACTCTACCTGGAACCACATTCATTCTCACCATCCTCTACTTCAAGACCTGACTGTTTCATACATATCCCTGAGACTCTACCTGGAACCACATCCATTCTTACCATCCTCTACTTCAAAACCTGACTGTTTCATACATATCCCTGAGACTCTACCTGGAGCCACATTCATTCTCACCATCCTCTACTTCAAGACCTGACTGTTTCATACATATCCCTGAAACTCTACCTGGAACCACATCCCTTCTTACCATCCTCTACTTCAAAACCTGACTGTTTCATACACATCCCTGAGACTCTACCTGGAACCACATCCATTCTCACCATCCTCAACTTCAAGACCTGACTGTTTCATACATATCCCTGAGACTCTACCTGGAACCACATCCATTCTTACCATCCTCTACTTCAAAACCTGACTGTTTCATACACATCCCTGAGACTCTACCTGGAACCACATCCATTCTTACCATCCTCTACTTCAAAACCTGACTGTTTCATACACATCCCTGAGACTCTATCTGGAACCACATTCATTCTCACCATCCTCTACTTCAAGACCTGACTGTTTCATACACATCCCTGAGACTCTACCTGGAACCACATCCATTCTTACCATCCTCTACTTCAAAACTTGACTGTTTCATACACATCCCTGAGACTCTACCTGGAACCACATCCATTCTTACCATCCTCTACTTCAAAACCTGACTGTTTCATACATATCCCTGAGACTCTACCTGGAACCACATTCATTCTCACCATCCTCTACTTCAAGACCTGACTGTTTCATACATATCCCTGAGACTCTACCTGGAACCACATCCATTCTCACCATCCTCTACTTCAAAACCTGACTGTTTCATACACATCCCTGAGACTCTACCTGGAACCACATCCATTCTCACCATCCTCTACTTCAAGACCTGACTGTTTCATACAGATCCCTGAGACTCTACCTGGAACCACATCCATTCTCACCATCCTCTACTTCAAGACCTAACTGTTTCATACATATCCCTGAGACTCTACCTGGAACCACATCCATTCTTACCATCCTCTACTTCAAAACCTGACTGTTTCATACACATCCCTGAGACTCTACCTGGAACCACATCCATTCTCACCATCCTCTACTTCAAGACCTGACTGTTTCATACACATCCCTGAGACTCTACCTGGAACCGCATCCATTCTCACCATCCTCTACTTCAAGACCTGACTGTTTCATACACATCCCTGAGACTCTACCTGGAACCACATCCATTCTCACCATCCTCTACTTCAAGACTTGACTGTTTCATACATATCCCTGAGACTCTACCTGGAACCACATCCATTCTCACCATCCTCTACTTCAAGACCTAACTGTTTCATACATATCCCTGAGACTCTACCTGGAACCACATCCATTCTTACCATCCTCTACTTCAAAACCTGACTGTTTCATACACATCCCTGAGACTCTACCTGGAACCGCATCCATTCTCACCATCCTCTACTTCAAGACCTGACTGTTTCATACATATCCCTGAGACTCTACCTGGAACCACATCCATTCTCACCATCCTTTACTTCAAAACCTGACTGTTTCATACATATCCCTGAGACTCTACCTGGAACCACATTCATTCTCACCATCCTCTACTTCAAGACCTGACTGTTTCATACATATCCCTGAGACTCTACCTGGAACCACATCCATTCTTACCATCCTCTACTTCAAAACCTGACTGTTTCATACATATCCCTGAGACTCTACCTGGAACCACATTCATTCTCACCATCCTCTACTTCAAGACCTGACGGTTTCATACATATCCCTGAAACTCTACCTGGAACCACATCCATTCTTACCATCCTCTACTTCAAAACCTGACTGTTTCATACACATCCCTGAGACTCTACCTGGAACCACATCCATTCTCACCATCCTCTACTTCAAGACGTGACTGTTTCATACATATCCCTGAGACTCTACCTGGAACCACATCCATTCTCACCATCCTCTACTTCAAGACCTAACTGTTTCATACATATCCCTGAGACTCTACCTGGAACCACATCCATTCTTACCATCCTCTACTTCAAAACCTGACTGTTTCATACACATCCCTGAGACTCTACCTGGAACCACATTCATTCTCACCATCCTCTACTTCAAGACCTGACTGTTTCATACATATCCCTGAGACTCTACCTGGAACCACATCCATTCTTACCATCCTCTACTTCAAAACCTGACAGTTTCATACACATCCCTGAGACTCTACCTGGAACCACATTCATTCTCACCATCCTCTACTTCAAGACCTGACTGTTTCATACACATCCCTGAGACTCTACCTGGAACCACATCCATTCTAACCATCCTCTACTTCAAAACCTGACTATTTCATACACATCCCTGAGACTCTACCTTGAACCACATTCATTCTCACCATCCTCTACTTCAAGACCTGACTGTTTCATACATATCCCTGAGACTCTACCTGGAACCACATCCATTCTCACCATCCTCTACTTCAAAACCTGACTGTTTCATACACATCCCTGAGACTCTACCTGGAACCACATCCATTCTCACCATCCTCTACTTCAAGACCTGACTGTTTCATACAGATCCCTGAGACTCTACCTGGAACCACATCCATTCTTACCATCCTCTACTTCAAAACCTGACTGTTTCATACATATCCCTGAGACTCTACCTGGAACCACATCCATTCTTACCATCCTCTACTTCAAAACCTGACTGTTTCATACACATCCCTGAGACTCTACCTGGAACCACATTCATTCTCACCATCCTCTACTTCAAGACCTGACTGTTTCATACACATCCCTGAGACTCTACCTGGAACCACATTCATTCTCACCATCCTCTACTTCAAGACCTGACTGTTTCATACATATCCCTGAGACTCTACCTGGAACCACATCCAATCTTACCATCCTCTACTTCAAAACCTGACTGTTTCATACACATCCCTGAGACTCTACCTGGAACCACATTCATTCTCACCATCCTCTACTTCAAGACCTGACTGTTTCATACAGATCCCTGAGACTCTACCTGGAACCACATCCATTCTCACCATCCTCTACTTCAAGACCTAACTGTTTCATACATATCCCTGAGACTCTACCTGGAACCACATCCATTCTTACCATCCTCTACTTCAAAACCTGACTGTTTCATACACATCCCTGAGACTCTACCTGGAACCACATCCATTCTCACCATCCTCTACTTCAAGACCTGACTGTTTCATACACATCCCTGAGACTCTACCTGGAACCACATCCATTCTCACCATCCTCTACTTCAAGACTTGACTGTTTCATACATATCCCTGAGACTCTACCTGGAACCACATCCATTCTCACCATCCTCTACTTCAAGACCTAACTGTTTCATACATATCCCTGAGACTCTACCTGGAACCACATCCATTCTTACCATCCTCTACTTCAAAACCTGACTGTTTCATACACATCCCTGAGACTCTACCTGGAACCGCATCCATTCTCACCATCCTCTACTTCAAGACCTGACTGTTTCATACTTATCCCTGAGACTCTACCTGGAACCACATCCTTTCTCACCATCCTCTACTTCAAAACCTGACTGTTTCATACATATCCCTGAGACTCTACCTGGAACCACATTCATTCTCACCATCCTCTACTTCAAGACCTGACTGTTTCATACATATCCCTGAGACTCTACCTGTAACCACATCCATTCTTACCATCCTCTACTTCAAAACCTGACTGTTTCATACATATCCCTGAGACTCTACCTGGAACCACATTCATTCTCACCATCCTCTACTTCAAGACCTGACTGTTTCATACATATCCCTGAAACTCTACCTGGAACCACATCCATTCTTACCATCCTCTACTTCAAAACCTGACTGTTTCATACACATCCCTGAGACTCTACCTGGAACCACATCCATTCTCACCATCCTCTACTTCAAGACCTGACTGTTTCATACATATCCCTGAGACTCTACCTGGAACCACATCCATTCTCACCATCCTCTACTTCAAGACCTAACTGTTTCATACATATCCCTGAGACTCTACCTGGAACCACATCCATTCTTACCATCCTCTACTTCAAAACCTGACTGTTTCATACACATCCCTGAGACTCTACCTGGAACCACATTCATTCTCACCATCCTCTACTTCAAGACCTGACTGTTTCATACATATCCCTGAGACTCTACCTGGAACCACATCCATTCTTACCATCCTCTACTTCAAAACCTGACTGTTTCATACACATCCCTGAGACTCTACCTGGAACAACATCCATTCTTACCATCCTCTACTTCAAACCCTGACTGTTTCATACACATCCCTGAGACTCTACCTGGAACCACATTCATTCTCACCATCCTCTACTTCAAGACCTGACTGTTTCATACATATCCCTGAGACTCTACCTGGAACCACATCCATTCTTACCATCCTCTACTTCAAAACCTGACTGTTTCATACACATCCCTGAGACTCTACGTGGAACCACATCCATTCTCACCATCCTCTACTTCAAGAGCTGACTGTTTCATACATATCCCTGAGACTCTACCTGGAACCACATTCATTCTCACCATCCTCTACTTCAAGACCTGACTGTTTCATACATATCCCTGAGACTCTACCTGGAACCACATTCATTCTTACCATCCTCTACTTCAAAACCTGACTGTTTCATACACATCCCTGAGACTCTACCTGGAACCACATCCATTCTCACCATCCTCTACTTCAAGACCTAACTGTTTCATACATATCCCTGAGACTCTACCTGGAACCACATCCATTCTTACCATCCTCTACTTCAAAACCTGATTGTTTCATACACATCCCTGAGACTCTACCTGGAACCGCATCCATTCTCACCATCCTCTACTTCAAGACCTGACTGTTTCATACACATCCCTGAGACTCTACCTGGAACCGCATCCATTCTCACCATCCTCTACTTCAAGACCTGACTGTTTCATACACATCCCTGAGACTCTACCTGGAACCACATCCATTCTCACCATCCTCTACTTCAAGACTTGACTGTTTCATACATATCCCTGAGACTCTACCTGGAACCACATCCATTCTCACCATCCTCTACTTCAAGACCTAACTGTTTCATACATATCCCTGAGACTCTACCTGGAACCACATCCATTCTTACCATCCTCTACTTCAAAACCTGACTGTTTCATACACATCCCTGAGACTCTACCTGGAACCGCATCCATTCTCACCATCCTCTACTTCAAGACCTGACTGTTTCATACTTATCCCTGAGACTCTACCTGGAACCACATCCTTTCTCACCATCCTCTACTTCAAAACCTGACTGTTTCATACATATCCCTGAGACTCTACCTGGAACCACATTCATTCTCACCATCCTCTACTTCAAGACCTGACTGTTTCATACATATCCCTGAGACTCTACCTGTAACCACATCCATTCTTACCATCCTCTACTTCAAAACCTGACTGTTTCATACATATCCCTGAGACTCTACCTGGAACCACATTCATTCTCACCATCCTCTACTTCAAGACCTGACTGTTTCATACATATCCCTGAAACTCTACCTGGAACCACATCCATTCTTACCATCCTCTACTTCAAAACCTGACTGTTTCATACACATCCCTGAGACTCTACCTGGAACCACATCCATTCTCACCATCCTCTACTTCAAGACCTGACTGTTTCATACATATCCCTGAGACTCTACCTGGAACCACATCCATTCTCACCATCCTCTACTTCAAGACCTAACTGTTTCATACATATCCCTGAGACTCTACCTGGAACCACATCCATTCTTACCATCCTCTACTTCAAAACCTGACTGTTTCATACACATCCCTGAGACTCTACCTGGAACCACATTCATTCTCACCATCCTCTACTTCAAGACCTGACTGTTTCATACATATCCCTGAGACTCTACCTGGAACCACATCCATTCTTACCATCCTCTACTTCAAAACCTGACTGTTTCATACACATCCCTGAGACTCTACCTGGAACAACATCCATTCTTACCATCCTCTACTTCAAACCCTGACTGTTTCATACACATCCCTGAGACTCTACCTGGAACCACATTCATTCTCACCATCCTCTACTTCAAGACCTGACTGTTTCATACATATCCCTGAGACTCTACCTGGAACCACATCCATTCTTACCATCCTCTACTTCAAAACCTGACTGTTTCATACACATCCCTGAGACTCTACGTGGAACCACATCCATTCTCACCATCCTCTACTTCAAGAGCTGACTGTTTCATACATATCCCTGAGACTCTACCTGGAACCACATTCATTCTCACCATCCTCTACTTCAAGACCTGACTGTTTCATACTTATCCCTGAGACTCTACCTGGAACCACATTCATTCTTACCATCCTCTACTTCAAAACCTGACTGTTTCATACACATCCCTGAGACTCTACCTGGAACCACATCCATTCTCACCATCCTCTACTTCAAGACCTAACTGTTTCATACATATCCCTGAGACTCTACCTGGAACCACATCCATTCTTACCATCCTCTACTTCAAAACCTGATTGTTTCATACACATCCCTGAGACTCTACCTGGAACCGCATCCATTCTCACCATCCTCTACTTCAAGACCTGACTGTTTCATACATATCCCTGAGACTCTACCTGGAACCACATCCATTCTCACCATCCTCTACTTCAAAACCTGACTGTTTCATACATATCCCTGAGACTCTACCTGGAACCACATTCATTCTCACCATCCTCTACTTCAAGACCTGACTGTTTCATACATATCCCTGAGACTCTACCTGGAACCACATCCATTCTTACCATCCTCTACTTCAAAACCTGACTGTTTCATACATATCCCTGAGACTCTACCTGGAACCACATTCATTCTCACCATCCTCTACTTCAAGACCTGACTGTTTCATACATATCCCTGAGACTCTACCTGGAACCACATCCATTCTTACCATCCTCTACTTCAAAACCTGACTGTTTCATACACATCCCTGAGACTCTACCTGGAACCACATCCATTCTCACCATCCTCTACTTCAAGACCTGACTGTTTCATACATATCCCTGAGACTCTACCTGGAACCACATCCATTCTCACCATCCTCTACTTCATGACCTAACTGTTTCATACATATCCCTGAGACTCTACCTGGAACCACATCCATTCTTACCATCCTCTACTTCAAAACCTGACTGTTTCATACACATCCCTGAGACTCTACCTGGAACCACATTCATTCTCACCATCCTCTACTTCAAGACCTGACTGTTTCATACATATCCCTGAGACTCTACCTGGAACCACATCCATTCTTACCATCCTCTACTTCAAAACCTGACTGTTTCATACACATCCCTGAGACTCTACCTGGAACCACATCCATTCTCACCATCCTCTACTTCAAGACCTGACTGTTTCATACATATCCCTGAGACTCTACCTGGAACCACATCCATTCTCACCATCCTCTACTTCATGACCTAACTGTTTCATACATATCCCTGAGACTCTACCTGGAACCACATCCATTCTTACCATCCTCTACTTCAAAACCTGACTGTTTCATACACATCCCTGAGACTCTACCTGGAACCACATTCATTCTCACCATCCTCTACTTCAAGACCTGACTGTTTCATACATATCCCTGAGACTCTACCTGGAACCACATCCATTCTTACCATCCTCTTCTTCAAAACCTGACTGTTTCATACACATCCCTGAGACTCTACCTGGAACAACATCCATTCTTACCATCCTCTACTTCAAACCCTGACTGTTTCATACACATCCCTGAGACTCTACCTGGAACCACATTCATTCTCACCATCCTCTACTTCAAGACCTGACTGTTTCATACATATCCCTGAGACTCTACCTGGAACCACATCCATTCTTACCATACGCTACTTCAAAACCAGACTGTTTCATGCACATCCCTGAGACTCTACCTGGAACCACATCCATTCTTACCATCCTCTACTTCAAAACCTGATTGTTTCATACACATCCCTGAGACTCTACCTGGAACCACATCCATTCTCACCATCCTCTACTTCAAGACCTAACTGTTTCATACATATCCCTGAGACTCTACCTGGAACCACATCCATTCTTACCATCCTCTACTTCAAAACCTGACTGTTTCATACACATCCCTGAGACTCTACCTGGAACCGCATTCATTCTCACCATCCTCTCGTTCAAGACCTGACTGTTTAATGCATATCCCTGAGACTCTACCTGGAACCACATCCATTCTCACCATCCTCTACTTCAAGACCTAACTGTTTCATACATATCCCTGAGACTCTACCTGGAACCACATCCATTCTTACCATCCTCTACTTCAAAACCTGACTGTTTCATACACATCCCTGAGACTCTACCTGGAACCGAATTCATTCTCACCATCCTCTCGTTCAAGACCTGACTGTTTAATGCCCTCCCTCCCTTCCCCACAACCCACCCACCCCCAGCTTGATTTCTTTTATAGGTCTAGTTCACCAGACAATGTGACTTGACCTTTAATCAACCACCTGTCCTTCTTCCCCCTTCTGCACATAATTACCAGCAATATTTTAAGGACCTCACACACATTACTCTCCTGCAGTCTCCAAACCAGTGGCTGGAGTTTGCAGACTTACAATGCACCCAACTAGTCACCTGTTACGTAACATCTGGTGTCACTCAGTTCTCACAAGCTTGCAAGCAGGGTCCTCTACCTCATGTTTTAGTGTGAAAATGTTTTTGTGTAACTGTTTGTAACTCCTTTTTCTACTCTGTACCAAGCGCTGCATACATTTCTTCCAACTTGTTTAATCATGTATGTATTTTTATCTACTGTTAAATGTGTAACTCTGTGTAAATCCATTCTGGACTGGGTCCCCAGGACATACTTGAAAATGAGAGAAATCTCAATGTATTCTTCCTGGTAAAACCCTTTCTAAATAAATAAATAAATGTATGGACACTTGTAATAGATGGTCTGTGCCAGCAGGCTTAATTTTACATAGCCTGCCGGTCCGGACCATCTAACTAGTGTCCCAAATCTCCAGCTAGACTCAATGAAGTAAGGGTAAAACCAGTATCTACGTTCTACTGGATGTCGATATCCTGTACAGCTCATACCCCGTAAATGGGGAATGCTAGCCTTGGAACATTTTATAAAAAGAAGGGGACCGGTACACAGTGACCACACAAGATTAATGATGGAACACGTAACATGTATACTCACTCACAACATCTTTATATTTGATAGAAACATATACAATCAAACGCAAGAAACAGACAGGGGCACATGCTGTGTCCCATCATCTGTAAATTTAAAATCTAATTTCTATCTAGGATGGTGGGAGGAACAGAGAGTGTTTACAGATAAACTTGAGTACCTCATGAACCACATACACCTATGGCTACATAGGTACATAGACGACATACTCATCGTATGGGATGGTAGTGAGGAACAAAGTGCTAAATTTAAGACTCACACACAAACTAAGATGGGACTGTATAAAAATTTCTAAACCTGACCATATGTATCAGAAAAATACCTTACAATATAGACAACAATATAAAGGAAGCCCACAGCAACAAACAGGCTTATATGGCTACATGCCAATGTGGTATGAATTACATAGGAAAGACAATAAAAGAACTAAGAAGGAAAGTATTGGAAAATGTGAACGATAAACTCAACAAAAGTGACACACCAATATCGAAACATGTAAATGCCTACCACAATGGAGACCCAAAAGTACTAACTTTTAAAGGCAATCTCCCCCCTACCCAGAGGAGGCGATAACAACAAATGATTGCTACAAAAGGAATCTTTTTGGATTTTTCAGTTAAAATCATTATCGCCCTCAGCCTTTTTATAAAATGAGCATAGATATCCTAGCAAGTTCCCCACACACTGACCATTCCTACTGACTTTATCAACTATTAATTACCAATAAAATGGGAATGGGAAAGTGACCAAACATTACCTAAGATAAGGACCCACTAATGAGCAGAAATCTTGAGTAAAATGTGTCAACTTCATGAAGCGTGAATACTGTACCCCAAATAGCATTAATAAGGGGACACCAAAAATGTTTATTAATTTAGCCATGGTCACTATAAGGCATAAATCAAAGTGAAAATTGGGTCAGTAATAACCCCCCAGTGACACAATGACATAATAAGAAGAATAACAGTCTAAATAAAGGTCTTTTACTGACATACATCACAAAGAAATGAGAGCAACGATATGATGCAATAATGAATACTATTAAGCCACCACTTGATCACATCCTTATCTGTTTAAAAATGGACTGTAATAGCAATAGATACTGAAGCAAAAAGTATCTTTTTCTAAAGCACGTCAAAAATGAATTAACAGCTAGGACGGGATTTCCCCAACCTGAACCACTCCCACTTGCAGCTGACTGGTCGTCTCCCATCCTGGTGGCGGCCAATCAAACACAGTAGCGGGTATACTTAAATGGCCACCGTGATAGTCATTCCCATTTAAGCCTTTGACAAAGCCACGTGCTTCACATCAGTAGCTGAGGCAAAACACATGTCGTGCATCTAAACAAATGGAAGATTGTTTTTTTAATAACCTTTACTAGCAGGATCGACCAGGTATTGTGGTGGGCACAAAATATACTTTGACTGGTAACATGGTGTAGCCAAAGACAGCAGGCTACATACAATTAAACCTGGGGGCACATACTGTCTATTACAAGTGTCCCACATCTACCAAACGGCGTTCTCTAACAGCGCAGAATAAGGGGGCTAAAGCAAATCATTCCGTTATTTTAACCACAGAAAGGATCGTCTTTTGGTTCAGATTGTTAATAATAGGAGGTAAAAAAAAACAGTGATATCCTGCTAATAATAATGCTAATAATATGGCGAAGTACAGTAAGGCTGAATCTAGATAATAAGTCAAACAGGGGCTTTAAGACACAAAAAAAAGCGAATAAAGATCTGATACTTAGCCTCTAACAAACAAAGGAAGCTAGTCACCAGCTGCTTCTTCTATAAATAATAGGAGTACAAACCCACAACTAAATGGTGTGAAACAGTGTAACTAATCACACCTGAACCACATGGTGGTATTAACCCTTACACTACCTCCTCATCACCTCTTTGTGAGGAAAGGGATTTTTAAAATCACTATTTTTTGATTTCTATACACACCTTGTAGTTTCGCACTGATACTGGAATTGTATCGCATGGTGGAAAGCTGGCAACCACCAATTACTTTTTAATAGTACAGGTTACATTTTAATTTTTAATAATACACAGACCCCACTAAACAACGGGTGATTAATCCGGGATCATCATCTGCTTCACTGGCCAGTTTTTATTTTCAGTTCATATCTATATTTCACCTAAGAACATTTCACAGGTTTATTATCTCTCAGCTTCTGTCTGTCATCCTGCTACTGGGAACCAGTATTTAGCAGGGTGCATTGCAGGTTTTCACATTAGTTTTCTATTGAAAAGTAAATGTATCCACAATTCTGTGTGGCATCTAACTATCTGAGAACAATGTACTTGTCCATATGTTACATACATTCGTATAACTAAGTTCAGCATAGCCCCTGGACATGTATTCTCTATGTCTAATATCTAATTTATGGGCACATCTGGAGATAACAATCTCCCGTGAGTGGTTTACATTCTGTTAAGTCCTTATGCATTTGTATAAAAAAGGTTTTGTTCTAAAAGGCATCTCATCCTTGCACTTACAGAGTAAAATAGGTACAATTCCCTGGTTGTCCTATAGGTAGCAAGGGTCTGAGCATTCCACAAAAAGCCCAGACCCCACTTTGGGCTGTTATATGCTACTTTAATGAACCAGAGCATTAGCTGTCAAGTGACACCTGGTGCTCTGTGCTTGCCTGTAGCCCAAAATAAATGAGGTAAGGAGTATGTACAAAATCTTGCCCATGCCTGTGGATGCTAGAGCCAGAAAGATATGCTAGCATTATGTTGGCATAGAAAATAGAGGAGTCCCACAGTTGGATGAAAATTCCATTTTAAAAACTTACTGTTCCTTTAAAACATTTGCAAAAAATAGTCTTTGTCATCTTAATGTTCATTAGAACTAAGCTAAGTTTTTTTTATAGTATTCTAAAATGTATTAAGCAGTCAGCAAAAGATTTTAACAGCCAAATAACTAGCCATACATAATAAAAGAATAACCTTTAATAACTTATTTGACACTTACTTTTCTCTTCACAATCTTTCCACTAGACAATCGCATTTGTAAAATGAGTCAATGATTTATAATAAAGCAAAGAGTTTTTTCTTTCTATGGAGCTTACATATGAAGATAATATAATTGTCAAGTCAGCAGCCTGAGTCCAACAGACAGTATGAGATCTATAGAGTGTCCAGAATCATATAAAATAATCCTTATGGAAACAGATTGCAGAGAGAAATCCAAAACATAATACTGCCAATGAACCATAATTAAAATGAAAGACCACATCTTCATGGGAAAGTGTGATGTAAGGAACGCAAATCAAAGCCGATGGTGGAAGAATCAGCAAGGTTCATAAATCAAAGTATTACATTAACATTTATTTATATAGTGCCAGCAATTTACGTAGCACTTGACACAGAGCATAGAAGTAGAGAGTCCTGCTTGCAAGCTTACAATCTAGCATCCTATCTGAAGTACAACATAGATAAAGAGTAAAACTAGGCACAAATAGCCCAAGTGCCTTCATTCCCACATCATTGTCCTACACATATTTGCCACCTAAACATTTAGTACTATTAATGGTCTATTACAGGCAAAATCATTTGCTGTATGGTGGATCATAACTGAGCATACGAAATAGAGATGGACCTCCAAACTGCAGCCCTACCACTGCTGAAGACCTACAACTCCCATAATAATCTTTCAGTTAAGAGGCTGACAGAGGAGTATGGGAGATGTAGTCTTGCAACAGCTGACCCCGCTTGGAGACCTCTGCACTAGACGTCGAAAAATCTGAGTCACGACAACTTTATATACTGTACATCCCTAATTGAAAATAATAGGTAAACCACTCGGCAATGATGTAAGAATACATGCAATGTATAAAGATAAGAGAAGAAAAAAAGTGTGGATTGCTACCAACCTAGTGACCTTCTGCAAAAATGACTACTCTTTATATAATCAAAACATACAAACAGCAAATTTGTAAATATAAGCACACATTCTGCTTGTATTGCACTTACACTATATAGAGCAAGGATATGCTCACCCATATATATATATATATATATTTATGCCCCAATAGAAGAGGATGCAATGCATAATATAAGCAAAAGGAGTTCTATGTCAGTCTCTAGTAAGCATGCAGCAAAAACTCAGAGTTATCATTTATCAGTAACACAATTATGCTTTCAAATAATCCATGTGAGTCCACACTAAAAACACTCAGTGCAGTGTTCCAAAGGTCCATGCCATGCTACATAGGTTATCAGAAAGACAATGCAGACGCTCCACACTCAAATCATCCGGCTTATAAGAAAACATGCCAACATGCCTTAACATTTGGCCGTTACGCATGCACATTGCATTTCGCTAGACTCAAGCTTTATCAAAAAACAAAATGGACTTTGCATGTGTAACAATTGTTAGATGAACAAGAGAATCCCTCTTGAATATTTAGCAAATAAATATATTTTTTGTGGATTGAGGTTTTTAATAGGATGTGTTGATTAAAAGCTAGGAGGTTCCTTACCTTTCTTCTTCCTGACTCCTTGATTGTCCAGTCCAATCAGCTAACTTCAAAAGATAGGAATGGGGAGGAATAATCACACAAGTATTGAAGGTGACTGCTCCCAGCACCACTTGCATGCAGTAAAGGTAGTATTAAATCTCCCATACATCTGTTTTCCAGGTCTTTCTCCCAAAGCAAATGTAGCTTGAAAATATGCCCCAGCACCCCAAGACATGTCCCAGCACCCACATTGCACACCCAGGAAATGCCTCATCACCCGCTTTGCACACCTAGGACATGCCCCAGCACCCACATTGCTGACCCAAGACTTACCCCAGCCCATCAAGACATTGCCCATCCCCCACATTGCACACCAAGGATTTATTAGAAATCTATTTCTTATTATTTAATTAGAACAATGTCTGTAGCTTGGCTGAGGATGTTGCAGCTGAATATTAGATGGGAAATTGCTAGTTGGATATCGCCGCTCAATTGACCTAGCCCCTATCATTTCAAACAATGGTAAAAAGAAGGGCTGATGATAGGCTGATCTAATTGCAACTCCCATTATGAAGAGAATGAATGTGACATAGTAGATTGATAATTGTATCTTTCTTTATGTAATTTGCTAATAAGGCATTAGGGCCACCTGGAACATATCACATGGCAAGATGTATTAGTAATTGTGAGTCTTTATTTTAGGTCCTTTAACAATTTCTGCATCAGGTTTTCCAGGCACTTGTGCTTTTTATCCATAAACATATCATTTGTTTATTTTACACAATCCTTGAAACGTTGAGGTGTTGAGACTTTTTTGTATTCTGTAATATTGCTTGAAATATTAATCCTAATAGCTATATTTTCCTTATTGTATATTTGCTTATTGTTAATCTTTATTTAATTTTTTTTGTAAATAAATCTTTATTCATTTTGAAAATATAAGTAACATTTGTATGGGGGGGAGGTAGAGCAGGATTTGTGGGGGGAGGGCGTGAACACCCGGCGCTGCGGGGTACAACAGACAAATAAAAGCACATGAAAACTGTGAATGACAGCAAACCGTATCACAGGCAGAATAACACATAATAACATATAAAAGTTATAAAACTTACCAGGAAAGGTTAAAGCTCCTTAAAATGTATAGCTCGGAGGAAAGACATAACAGGGGGAATATGATAGAAACATTTACATACATAAAGGGAATCAACACAGCAAAGGAAGAGAGTATATTTAAAAGAAGAAGAAAAACCACCACAAGAGGACATAGTCTAAAATTAGAGGGTCAAAGATTAAAAAGTAATATCATGAAATATTACTTTACTGAGAGGGTAGCGGATTTATGGATTAGCCTTCCAGCGGAAGTGGCAGAGGTAAACACAGTCAAGGATTTTAAGCATGCGTGGGATAGGCACAAGGCTATCCTAGCTATAAGATAGGGAACTGGGGAATAATAAAAGTATTTAGAAAATTGGGCAGACTAGATGGACCGAATGGTTCTTATCTGCCAACACATTCTATGTATCTATGTTTCTATATGAAGTGACATGTATTCATAAGTATATAACGAACGTGTGGAATAAACAGTATCAGTAAAAACAGCCATCTGTAAAACGTGTAACGAAAAGAAGAAAGAAAATAAAAGAAAAGAAAGGGGGGAATGTTAAAGAACAGCTAGGTATGTGAGGGCAGGCTGTTAAGTTTGGAGAAATGGAAAAGTCATAGGACTGTTTAGAAAGGCCGACCAGTGAAACCACGGCTGTCTATATTTCTGGCTCTGATCTTTGGAATGCATGGCTAACTCCTCCAATGATCTAATTTTCTCAACCTGCAATATCCATTCCATATCCTGGGGTTAGGGGATCTTTCCTATGCAGTGGTATTAGGGTCTTTGCCGCATTAATCAAGTGTTTCACCACTGATTTTTTTGTATCCTGCCACTGACCACCCAGTTTGGTGTATCAGATTTGGGCCAGTAAGAAAGGGTAGTGGTGTATCAGTGAAATTATGCATTATGGCATGTATATGTGTCCAAAATGGTACAGTGTGTCTGCATTCCCATCAGATATGGATCAAGATGCCCTTCTCCTCACCACACCACAAACACAGATCAGAGGTATCAGGGAACAGGGGTGTGGCCCAAGATTTCGCCCAATCTTCCGGCTCTAGAGATATCTGTAGTGTTTATTCCCACTGACTCACAAAGGAAAATGGTTTATACAAACATGAAATAGCGTGACTACAATTATGATCTTTACTGACAAGGACAAACCGGTATGGTAAAAAGTCTTTATAACTGATGCATTTCCTACCTAATGTTTTTTTTTTTTTTAAAGCAGCCGAGTGCCGCATTGCGAGAAACTTGGTTGAAAAAAATACTGTTAGCGCCATTCCTCTTCTCGGTGCCCCTGGCAAATAGTTTAGTTAAATGTCAGTACTTAACATGAATGGTGCTAAGTTATAAAAGAATATGTTATCAGTAATATCTTATTAAGTTATAAAAGAATATGTTATAAGTAACATCTTATTAAGTTATAAAAGAATATGTTATAAGTAACATCTTATTAGGACTCAAGGTTCGAAAATGACAAATCGAAAAGAAAATCATGTGGAAATTTGACGTTTACCCCCTTAAGGATTACATTAAGCTTGAATATCAATGCACATTGAATTAATATATGTGGAATGTTACTGGAGTCATTTTTGAAGTAAAAAGAAGAACATTTTCTCTTTCTGCTAAATTGTGTGCCTGGACATCATCCAAATCCCCACTGAAAACTTAGGTAGTTATTTTTTATTTTTTTTTAAATCAAAGGGATTCTTAATACCTAATCAAATTTGTAATCATACCATTTGTCATCTTCCTGGGTTGTTGATGTCTGCCTGGGTGAAATAACAGTCTCAGCTTACATCTTCCTTTCTGTACCGTGCAAATACAACTAAGCCAAACAGTCGCTTCTTTCACCTTGAGTGTATCAAAACAATTTGGGCGATCAAGTATTTAAAATAACATTGTGTTTAAAATGGCCGATGACATGATATTTCTACCAGCAGTCGGTGAGATCAGAGTAAAATATAGTTCTTAGAAACAATTGAATTATATCACTGAATAAAATAGAAATGATACCATATTACTTAACATTACTTCATAGGAAATAAAAAAAAAATCAAACAAAGCTTATGATCACATGACATATTTGGAAATGTGTGGTCTGAAAAAGGGGGAAAAAATCCCCAGTTTGGGATGAACTACATATTCCTTATTTCTTTACCTGCAGGCTTTTGTTGGCACTGGATCATGGGAGTTGTAGATCATGAACATCTTTGCAGCAACAAGTTGTGGCCTTAAAGCACGGGTGGGGAATATATGGCACTCCAGCTGATGATGAACTACATCTCCCTTAATGCTCTTTCAGCTAAGAGACTGGCAGAGGATTATGGGAAATATAGTCCTGCAACATCTGGAGAGCCAATGGTTCCCCACCGCTTTCTTAGAAGAACCCCATCGCCTAGACATGTTTTTTATTGTGAAAGGCAGGACTAGAAAAGTTAGAAAATGATCTATACATTGTGTTAGCAGAATTAGATCAAATAAGAGTGTGTTTTAAATGTAGCCGTGGTTTCTTCTTCTTCGGTTGTTTGAGATGCAAATTGTATATTTACCATTGAAAGAAGTTAGTTTCCATAGAATGCCACTAGTGATGTTACCAACAGGAAACACAAAGACACATTATTCTAACACAATGTATAGATTGGTGTTTATGGTTATTAGCAGGAATAAGTGTGAACAGAACCCGCCATTTCTTCCTTTTCATATTAGGTAGTTAGGTTTTACAAGAAAATCAAAGAGCTGTGAAAAATATCTTTGTTTTCCAATCACTCTTTCAGTCTTCACATTTTTACATTTTAAACATTCAATATTATGTTAAACACTATTTGTTTCTACTTATAGGGCACAGCTTCAAAAACCACTGGATTAATCCTAAGAATATGCAAATAATATGAAAACAGTCACGACGCATACTTGTTCAATAACATCTGAACCATTTTGTGACTAATTCTTTTTTCCTTAGTCGGTCTATAGCAGGACAGCGTCATAATATCTGAGATCGCTTCTGTTGTTGGTGAGTTAGGGTTAGATTTTAGGGTTATGGAGATGATTAGGCTTGGGTCAAAATATCATTGTAGGAGAAAATGGTTAGCAAACAAAAAATGCTACTTTCTGTAATTGCCCTTAAACCCGCAAAAAAAATCAGAAAAACATGTAAACATGGAATATTTTAAGCTCAGGACACATGTTAAACTATTTAAATGGGGTTTTTACGGTTTATAAATGTCAAAGAGGAAAAAGTGATGTCTTTTTTTTTTTACATTTTTCATCATTATTTAGATTTTTTGAGAGTAAATTATATGATATGATGAAAACAATGGTATCTAAAAGCCCTCTTTATAAAAAAAAAAAAAAAAAACCTTATATAGTATGTGGGTACATTTAATGAGAGGTAAACACAAACACTGCAGAAATGGTGAAACAGCCATTGGTACAAAATAGTTCAAAACAGACCTGTCACTAAGAGGTTCATTTCCCTGCAGTTATGTCTGATACCTCCTCATCTATTGTCAAACCCCCCTGGCTAATCAAGTGTGTAATATCTGTATTATCGTACCTGTATTGATAAAATCTTCCCTCGACCCTACTCTTCCATCTAACTACCGTCCTATATCCCTTCTCCCCTTCGTGTCCAAGTTGCGGTGCACTCGCGACTGACAGACTTTCTGACTCACAATGACCTACTTGACCCTTTTCAATCTGGCTTTAGACCCTTACACTCTACTGAAACAGCCCTTACTAGAGTATCAAATGACCTCCGTGCTGCCAAATCTAAAGGCCACTTCTCGGTGATGATCCTCTTAGATCTCTCCGCTGCCTTTGACACCGTTGACCACCGCCTCCTTCTTAATAGATTATCCTCGCTTGACTTAGGTGGTGTGACACTCTCTTGGATCG
The DNA here is from genome assembly GCA_036172795.1 of Pelodytes ibericus. Lineage (NCBI taxonomy): Eukaryota > Metazoa > Chordata > Amphibia > Anura > Pelodytidae > Pelodytes > Pelodytes ibericus. Next base: position 189,493,810 of record CM069859.1, read on the forward strand.
AGTCGTACTTATCTGAGCGCTCCTATTCAGTGTCGTTTGCTGGAGCGACATCGTTGCCTGTTCCGCTCTCTGTTGGTGTTCCGCAAGGATCGGTCCTTGGCCCGCTGTTGTTTTCCCTCTACACTACCTCTCTGGGAGAACTCATCCACTCTTTTGGCTTTCACTACCACTTGTAAGCGGATAATACTCAGCTCTATCTCTCCTCCCCTGACCTCACTCCCTCTCTAGTGTCACGTGTAGCTGAGTGTCTGTCAGCCATCTCCACTTGGATGTCTGATCGCTACCTGAAACTTAACCTCTCCAAAACAGAACTGATTATCTTCCCTCCCTCAACTGCTGTCACTACACCTGGATTCACAGTCACCGTTGATAATGCTACAATCGTACCAGCTGACCGTGTCTGATGTCTTGGGGTGACATTTGACTCTGCTCTCTCCTTCGTTCCTCAAATTCAGTCCTTGGCCAAATCCTGTTGGCTGCACCTAAGGAACATTGCACGCATTCGACCGTTCCTCAGCGAAGAGAACGCCAAAATTCTAGTGCACTCGCTTGTGATCTCTCGCCTGGAGTACTGTAATGGTCTTCTGACTGGACTACCTCTGGCTCATCTGGCTCCCCTACAGTCTATCCAAAATGCGGCTGCCAGACTCATCTTTCTTGCACGCCGGTCTGATTCGGCGGCTCCTCTCTGCACCGTCCTGAACTGGCTTCCCGTCTGCTCGAGGATAAAATTTTAAATTCTGTCTTTAACCTACAAAGCCCTCCACTCCTCTGCTCCTAAGTACATTTCCTCCCTTGTTATCCGTTACCTCACTGCTCGACCTTTGCGCTCCTCAAAGGGGTTAACACTCTCTTATAATCTCATCCCAACTTCTCACTCGCGTCTCCAAGATTTCGCCCGAGCTGCCCCTTCTCTCTGGAACTCCCTTCCCCGGAGCATCCAGCTCTCTCCCTCCTTTTCAGACCTTAAAAAGTCCCTTAAAACTCATCTCTTTAGAGAGGCTTACCACCCAACCCACTAGATTACCAGTCACTAGCCGATCCCACCTAGCTGGAACACACACTCCCTCTTTGACTTATCCCACTTAGTGCCTCCCATCCACTCTACTGTTACTACAACTTCAATCCCTATGACCTCTTCAATCCCTTAATTGTCTCATGGACCCCATTCCCTCTAGATTGTAAGCTTACGAGCAGGGTTCTCTACCTCATGTACCAGTCTGTACAAGTTTGTCTAACTTAGTATGTAGGTCCTTTCTTTGCTCTGTACCAAGCGCTACGAGAATTGTTGGCGCTATATAAATAAATGTTAATGTAATGTAATGTAATATTATGCATAACTTAACTCTATGGAAGAATTTAACGATACATTTATGACACCATAAATTAGAGAATCTATTCACTAAAAGGTGCATTGCAGATAAATTGAGGTGGGATCAATAGGTTAGTTATAAACTATCCAGGGACAAACCTTGTAAGTTTCCCACGGCCATGCAACTTCACTAGGTTAATCCCTGCACAATGTATAACTAAACTGGTGAAACGAAATGTTAATCTCACCTCAACCCACCTTTAGTGAATATCCCCCTTACATAACACCTTTTAGCAAAAAACAGATTGTTACATACCAATCAGAAAAACTCTAATGTCACTAGTTGAAAGAATATATAAATATATTCCGTTTGCATGTATTCCATAATAAACACACTCCTCCCCATATGCTCATCTCCTGCTCTTCCCTGGTTTTCCTCACATTATTCCAACAAAAACAATGTCATAGTCATTTATGTTTCCATCTGCTCTTTAAGAACAAAAGGAATTTTATCATTTTGTTTTGTAATTATATTTTTGTAATGTGCATTTTGAGACATGAGTTTGGCATTTCATGACCCTTAATATTATCTTAGAGCATAGGAATTGTTCAATGGATTTAAGAGATGTTAAGCGATATATCATTCATATTTAACTTTACTCTCATGAGGATAGAGACAGACTCACCAAACTTTTTACCCCTATGACTGGAATTGTAACTTCTTTTTACGTCAACAGAATTTTCTTCAGCAAATGTATTTTTAAATTTAGAATTCTGGTCTGTGGAAATACGAGTTAAAGGGATTCTGTCATCTAAACATTGTTTTATGAATGACTTAATATGCAAAATACAAACTTCCCATTTCAATGTCAAGTCACATGGTGATGTCATGAACAAGCGACCCCACAGACACACTTAAAACACATTTAATTGTCAGTTACGAATTTGCTTATAATTCTGTTAATATAATGTATGGAATGATGTTGATCATTTTTCTTTCTCTGCGTTCAGAGTAAAAACAATGTCCTAAATCAGGAAAGTTGGGGGCATGAGTCTGTGATGCTAAGAGAGGCCAGTTTATAATCACTGTAACCTCATGACCTCGAGCAGGGCTGTCAGACGGCAGCCTATCAGCTGTTGAGGACTACCTGACAGTTTCTTCTCTGATCCAGTATTATGGGAAATGTAGGCCATCACCAACTACACTGACGGTTTATTCCAGGACATTTCTGAAACTTGCATGATTCAGGACTACATAGTCTAAAATGATAACTGCACACTTATCTACAATATACTAGTTACATTTATCACGTGTCCCTGACTAAAAAGACAATGTGGCCACACTACCTCACTCCACTTCTCTGAGGTATTCTAAATAGAACATGACAGAACTGTCACATGTATAGTAGTAGCATTACACTGCCAAATAGTTAACAGTGACCACATGAGAGCACGTAAAATAGGGTGACCGGATTTTCCCTTTTTATTATGTGAAGCGTAAAAAATGCATTTTCCATAAGTCTCTAGAAAAATGACCTGTCAACCCTTATGTAAGATTACATACAAAAAATATTTAGTGAATTGTGTCATTGTAATCACTCCAATTTTCCCAATGCAAGGAGTCACAATAGCATATCTCTTTCTAAAAATGAAGATTTAAGTGTACGTGTCAAACTGTCAAATTATGAATTTACACAAACAGGTTTGATTGCCATCTCTATCATATTTGTATTAATATATAATGTCATAAACTCAATTTCTCAGTTAACCATTGCCGATTTGACCTCGGTTCTCCAGTGGGAATGAGATATAAAACCGCTGTGTGTCTTTTTGTCTATATGAAATATAAAGGCTCTGACAGAGCTGTGCATGATGGGGATTTTGTTACAAGTCTTTCTGCTACATGTAAATGTAATGTTCATTACTAGTGAGCGGGTACCTGATGGGATTCTACCACGCATAATATGACGATGTCCCTAAAGAACATACTCCTAATTCCATAATACATTCATACAGAATGTATATGTTAGGACCCAGCAAGTATACGCAGTGCTGCAGTTTTGCCTAGGCCAACTAGGAATGGGTCAGTAGAAAGGCATTGGGGCAAATGGTGCAGTGGAAAGAAATGTGGGTTCAATCTGGCAATACTGTAAGGTATGTGGATGCAATCTGGTGTAGTGGAAAGGTGCAAACTGAAGAGGAAGGGGTGCGACAAATGCAGATTGGGGGTGCCTGAGTTTAGTCAAGCATAGGGCAGCACAAAACCTAAAATGTACCTGTTTCCAGTTCAGGGGCAGCTGTGGCCCAAACTGCATTCGGCCTGTGTGCAAAGCAGGGTTCCTGGACCTTTAAGACGTTCTTGCTTAAAACAGGTTAACTTGACATTATTTTTTAAAGTTTTGAGAACAGCCTGGATTTGTCCATCCTCAGTATAAGCCTTATTTCCTGCTTACTATTGCATTCTTATAGAGCCTATGGAATCCTAATGAGGTCCTCCAGCTGTTATCTCCTGTATTCTGAGCCAGACTTTCAGAAATAATTATGGGATATGTCGTCGTGAAACATCTATATGGCTTAATTTGTAGGCCTAGCCTACAGGGTTACATATGTTAATTTGTTCACATTAAAGCCATCTGATTTTATGTTCCAGTCATAGCAAAATAAAAGATATTGATTCTTCTATTCTTTGGTTTGCTCGGTTGTGAACATCTCAGTGAATAGGAATCTTTTATTTATTACGCATTTAAATTTATTTAAAAAAAAAGGCTCTAGATTATACAGGCACCCAGAAATCTGAAATCTGAAATCTGAAGGGTCAGAGTTTATAGTCATAGTTTTCATCAACTGCATGTTTTCAGTGACTAAAACTAAACAATAACTAAATAAAAACTAAATTAATAGGATTAAAACTATGATTAAATCCATTGTCATTTTCATCGACTAAAATGTGACTAAAATGTTAGGGAGGGACTATTGCATTTACCAATTTCGACTTCTGGTTCTGGTTCCCCTGGATCTCTGCCAAAGCCCAATCCCCTGGCTCTATCTGTAGCTGGATTGTCTGAGACATAGGCTCCCTGTGCCGTTCTGCCCCCAGGTACAATGCCTTGCAAACTGCAGAGGAAGAGGATTCTCCTCCATCTGATTCGCCTGGTGTTGTCATGTGAGTGTTTCCCCTCCCATCTCCCTAGCAAGTTAATTTAACACCATGCAACAGTCTTCTAAAACATGTTACCCCCCTGGAAAATCTACTGGCGATTTAGTCAACCAAAACTAGACTAAAACAATTCAGATCACTAAATACAACTAAGGAAAAGAAAAATGTCGGTGCGCTAAGCTAGTTACAGGCTCAAATAATATAAATGTAAAAATGATGCTTACCAAACAGGTGTGACCATGCAGCAAAAACAGTGTTGTGATTGGCTGTACAATGGATAAAAAAAAAAAAAAACTGTCTGCGCTTCTCAACCTAATAAAGTTGGCAACAAATATATAAATATAAATGAGAGGTTTTGGTTATATGAATTGGCCAAAGCATATTTAAGCTCACCCGCCACGTCAAGGCACACTCTCAATAGGGCGAGAACCTACTCTCACCTCCTATCTAGTGGAACTATGACTAAAACTAAATCACAATTTGCCATCAAAATTAACACTGATACACACCTGCAAATTACCTGCACCAACCTATTTTTATCAAAAAAGATTTTGCATCACACTGTGGAAAACTGATGTGCATTGGATGAAATATATATTAAAACACAAGATTAAACATGCATTTAAACAGTACCACCATTATTTTCAGTGTTCTAACTATTGAAGAAAGTGACTCAATTTTATGTTATTTAATCGCTTTCACACTAAGTACAGTGAGGCTCCTGTGATTGCAAATATTTTGATTATTTGGCTGCTTAATGTTACATGTCTAAGAAAAATTGCATTTAAAATGAGCATTATGGTCAGTTAATAATAAGAGAATAACAGGATATATAAACACACTCTGTTTATTTCCTCTTTTATCATTTTGAAATGTGTGTGAATAAACCATTTAGCAAGTTTCCAGTGTGATGAAATGTGATATTTTTAACATGGTTCCTATTTCTGATAAACGTCATTCGTTATTATTTTGTGATAAATATTTTTTTTTTTTGTACCCAGAGCATGAACAATATAGTCACTTAACAGTGTATTCAAAGAACAATCAAAAACTGTTTAGTTTTATTCCACTACATTTTGTAAGAACATTGATGTGGAGGAGAAGTTAAACAGATTTGATATTTTGATCATTATGTTTGCTATATATTTTGAATCATTAAGTTTACACACATTTTTGTGATATATGGTTTGACAGACTAGCAAATTCTTTCCTTCTGCAACCAAATACATGCCTCCCATATTCTTTGTGTATGAAGTCCTGACTTTGGGATGCAATCAGGCTGTCCAGCCGAATTCTACCTCTGGCCTGCTTTTTGAGTTCAGTGGGCCAGCAGGACTTGGGACAGCAGTCCTGCCTTAAATTCTCTGGTTTTTGGGACAATGGAGACTGGTTACTGTGCATGCACGCTAGGGCTGACACTTGACCTCCCAAGCTCCACCCCCCAGCAGTACAGTTGAGAATCATGCAGACATATGTAACTTACATATTTCAAGGAAAACAACAGGGGAGGGAAAAGGTGTGCAAAAAAAGCATACTAGTGTCCGTGGCAAGGTCCCATGCCTCTGTTTCCTCACCCATTAAAGATTAACCAACCCTGAAAAGCCTATCACCCATGAATTCCATGAAGATAGTTGCATTATTGACAAGATAACCACTGCCATTATGTTGTGTGTGGCACTTTGAGTCTCCTGTAGGGTTGCCACTGTTTAAAAAAAAAAAAAAAAAAAGACTTTCCTATTGCCTCCATAGATTAGAAGCAAATCCATTTTTTACCGGCCTGCTGATAAAATACTGGCTGGTTGGCAACCCTATTCTTCTGTGTGTGATCACATTGTAGAATCTTTGAAACAAATCCCTGCTCCTAACTTGTCTGACTACCAACATGTTAATGCGGATCTCAAAGTGACTCCCTTCTGATTTGGCATGGTACAGGTCTGTTCCTATAAAATGACCGTGTGGGAACAGGACATAATAAGGATTATTGTCATTCATTATTATCATTTCAAGCATTAAGTACAGTGAACCTCTTATTTCTACACATACAATAGTGAAACTATGCCAACTTTCTACACCTCTGACAGAAATATGACTTTGCCCAAAACATGGCAATCATTTTATTTGTTTTCCTGCCACACCTCAGAAATCTGCACTTCCAGGACCGTGCCCTTTCACCGTTCTGCAACCTGTTTAATTTGAGTAAAATAACATGTATTGTTATTATAGTTTACTTAACTGATAGATATTACTTTCTATTTAAAAATGTATATTAGAGTTGGGAATTTGTGTTTAAAATAGGTAGTAAGGCCAAATGTTATTTTTTTTAATACATGGGCTCTATTCAACTGACATAATCACTTATAAACTTGTCATCAAAAATAAGGGCAATGTATTATTTTGTTTTAAAATGTTGTCAGCACTCTCTTTTTAAAGCTCATATGAGCAGAGTGGTCAGACATTGAAGAAAGACAGGAGAGCCTGTTTCAGCTAATTCTTTCAATCGCATTCACCAACTCTGAGTGTGAATGTGAAGACTCTTATCCCAGATACTTCTTAACCCACAAACCAACATCTAAATGATCATGAAGTGGCACTATAAAATTACAGCAATTCTGAACAACACTGCCCTCTCCTGGCAGTATTTGTTGTTTACACAGAAGAAATGCAATCAGACAAATAATAGAAGTACCGTATTTGCTCGATTATAAGACGACACTGATTATAAGACGACCCCCCAAACTTTGGATATTCCATTAGGAAAAAAACTAAAAGCCTGAATATAAGACTACCCTATAGGGAAAAAGTTCAACTTGTATATATTCACATGTAAATAGCTTTTTTAATAAAAAATTAAGATATCAAAAAATGTATTTCTAGTTTTTATTTCTTTTTATGTGCCAATGCTGCCTTTCTCTTTCCCTTGCCCCCATTTTTCTCTCTCCTCCCCTTAGTGTTGGCTCTCTCTCCCCCCTCCCCTTGTCTGTCTCTTAACCCCCTCACTCCCCTTGTCTCTGGCTCTTAACCCCCTCCCTCCCCTTGTCTCTGTCTCTTAACCCCCTCACTCCCCTTGTCTCTGTCTCTTAACCCCTTCCCTCCCCTTGTCTCTGTCTCTTAACCCCTTCCCTCCCCTTGTCTCTGTCTCTTAACCCCCTCACACCCCTTGTCTCTGTCTCTTAACCCCTTCCCTCCCCTTGTCTCTGTCTCTTAACCCCCTCCCTTCCCTTGACTCTGTCTCTTAACCCCCTCCCTCCCCTTGACTCTGTCTCTGCCCCCCTCCCTCCCCTTGTTTCTCTGTCCCACCCCCTCCCCTTGTCTCTCGGCCCCCTCCCTCCCCCTCACCTTTAACTCGATCCCTGGTGGCTAGTGGGGGCAGCCGGGGGATGTCTACACGATACGTGCAGACATCCTTCATGCTGCCCGACACGGCAGTCTATTATGACGGACAGCTGGTCCGTCATAATAGTCTGCCATGTCGGGCAGCATGCAGGATATCTGCACGTATCGTGCAGACATCCCCCAGCTGCCCGATTCTCCCTGGTGGCTAGTGGGGCAGCAGAGGATGTCTGCGCGACGAGCGCAGACTCCCCTGCTGCCGCCCGGCACGCTCGCCCGGATTTCTGTGACGAAAGCGGAAGTACCCGGCTTCTTCATAGAAGCCCCGGCGGTCGTGCCGGGCGGAAGCAGGGGAGTCTGCGCTCATCGCGCAGACATCCCCTGCTGTTAGAGAGGGGGATCCAGGTCCCCTGCAGCTCTGCTGGGGACCTGGATCCATGTCTTATAATCTGACCTCAATTTGAGGTCAGATTATAAGAAGACCTCGATTATAAGACGAGGGGTAGTTTTCAGATTTTTTTTTCTGAAAAAAACCTCGTCTTATAATCAAGCAAATACGGTAATTAAAAAAAATATCAATACACATTTTTCTCTAAGTTTAGGCATTTGCTTGCAATTTAGATCATTTTCAATCATTTTGTGTGCTCTACAAGTATGTACTCTTCCTGGGTGTTTTAACAGTACTTGGATTTTGTGTGTACTTATGCCTGAATAGGAATTCAACTTTATTCCTTCCATTTACACTCTTCATGCTTTCGCTACAAAATTTAAATCTTTCTTACTTTTCATACACAGTAGTGAATCTTCCACAAGGCAAACAAGGCACTCGCCTAGGGCGGCACTCCCACCCCTATCGTTTGGCAAACTTAAGCTCCTCCCAGTTAATCGGGCTGATGGGGACATGTAATGGACATTGTGGGGGTATGAAATGAGGGTGATGGTGGCATGTAATGGGGTTGTAACGGACCGTCTACCGGATGTAGTAGACCCTCTGTGCGTTGTGTGAAATCACCTCCTTAGCCCCCAATTAAAGCTCAGCATTCACCCAGCAAGTCTTTACTGGACCCCTGCTTTTTGTACCCAAATAGACAGGACATCTAGCAGTTAGTTACAGCATGAATGAATAACTTCTTTATTTGTGTGACAACACAGACTTATAAAAAGACATAAACATGACATCACAGACATTAGTATACAATGAGGGGATGGAACTAAATATAGTTCTTCAACTAACTGGGGCTAGGAAAAAATTAGATATTCAGACTACAAACCAAACAGGGATTAACATAGAGTGAGTAGACCTAATTACAATGCACACAGTAATGTACTCAACATAATCAGTTTACCAGTTAATACAGTTAATACAGAACAATGGATGTTGGAGTACACTATTGGAGTCACTGTCACATTATAAACCTTCAGAGTGGTCTACTCACAGAATTAAACATTACACATAACCAATATACTAACAGAATATAACTAACTAACAATATTAACGTATAGTGTTATGGCACATCCCTTACCCAGGTGGTCCGTTCATTCGTGAGTTGGTTCGGTAGATTCAATCTACCGAACACCCAGGCAGAAAGGCACGAACAAGCCTTTCTGCAGGGGAAAATACAAGCTTTTGCCATGGGGCCATAGTCCAGAGGCAGCAGGCGAGCAACCAGGCTTCTCCAGAACATAGTGGCGAGGTTGGTTCCGCCACAGGGGTGATGGGGTATTTAGTGTGTGTGTGCAATGTGGGTGATGGGGCATGTAATGGGGTGATGGGGCATGTCGTGGGTATGCAACGTGGGTGATGGGGCATGTTGTAGGTGTGAAACGTGGGTGGGGGGTGCCCGAATTTTGTCGGCCTAAGGCAGCACAAAACCAAGATATACCACTGTTCATACATGCTGAGTACACTCTATGGTAGCACTGGGGGATTAGGTTTTCTCTGGCCTCTGTAAAATGGCACAAACAAGTGATTATGACCGTTCTATAATGAACCATTGTATAATATGTTCCACCTATAATAGCATTAGTTCCATAATCACTTGTTTTTTAAATGAGGTGTACTTTCCACATTCTTCACTTATTAATATATTCTATATTTTCCCCTACAGTGTTCAATATGATTCTTTTTTTCCCCCAGTGGCAGGAATCTTATACTTGAGTCACTTTTGTGATACAAAACTATAATATACGATTTTAATAATGATCTTGGTTGTGTGCCAGAGAATGCTTCAGGTACATACACACAATGCTTTTTATCAGTGAGGGATATGTATATAAATTCCCACACGACAGTGTCAGGAAGTAAATAAATAAATAACACAATCAGGATTGCGCCTTATATTTATTACATTCACCATTTTTGTGTGGGGGATCTTGCCCTACTCCAAACACTGTGTGGCGGAGGCTCTAAAACTCTTCAGGCCCCGAAAAGTGAATCTTTATATGCCAACAAGCCAGAGCAAGACAGAAACATGGCAATTGTCCTATTATTAGGGGTCTAGCCACGGGTGTTTCCCTTTTTTTGCATAAACCACACCGTCTTTTATGTCTTTATTTAAATATGGTTTTATTTGTGAATGATTTGGGTGCTGTGTGTGAGGAATTTACATTTCTGCTTCTTTCCATGTGTCTTCCTGTCAGGTTATTCCCAGAATGCTTTTCAATGCCAACTCAGCCCTTATTGAGAAGAAAACTCCCTAGGATCTTTATGAAATTTTGGACACTGGCAGGTTTAATGCAGAACACATTGATCACTTACCCCAAGTTACAGGAACTCACAGGCAAGATTCCCATATACCAAGCTACTGAGCCAAGTCACGATAGATACCATACTGCTGCAAGATTTCCAATTCTCGTTAGTCAGACAATACACACATGTGGAAACGCCTGGATTTCAAGTGTATCGTAGCACAAGCCTATTGATACAGTGCATAATAACACAGCATTCTAATATTAGATATTGTATGTTTTGTATTTCGACCACAGGAAAAATTATACAAAATATAGCATATTTTGTATTATCCATCTTTGGACTTTAAAACCATCTCCAAAGCCATTCAATTTTATTTTATGTAATTATTTTGTCTAATACCTACTTTTATTTTTATTCAGAGTTCAGATGGAGCACAAATAATTAGGGCAGTGGTGAACTGAAAAGTGAACTGCAAACTCAGGTATAAATAGAGGAGTTGGAAAATGTGTTTAAGTTGTCTACCTTTCTAGCTCAAAATCCATTGACCGTTACTGACAGGATTTTATCTTTTCTATAAAATCTGCAACATTATATCAAGGAAACAAATAGAAACTGTGTTTACTTCTGTTATTTATGGGGCACTAAGAATATCATTAAGTGATTTTTTTTATAAGGGATACTTCAGAAGTCAGGTATCAACAGTGCCACCTGGTGGGTCATTTAGGCTACTTCCTCTTATTATTGGTATATTGATCGTTTTAGATGATTTATACACGCCTGAAAATGTGAATCACTGCAATGTATGGGATTGCTAGCAATTATTGTTATATGTATTATTGTATTTTTATTGAATTATTCACACTACTAGGGATGCATTGATCTTGAAGAGTATTTTTGTTTTTAATCATATAAGTATACATCTTTGTTTGTTACTTAAGAAGCAACTTCATTTTATATGGAGTTAACACCAAGGCTCTAAAACAGGGAAGCCTTACTTGATTTACTATAAACAATTACCTAAATCAGGTCCAAAGTATGGCCCAAAGGCCAATTGTGGCCTATCTGACAGTAAGGTATGTTGTTATCGACACATGCTTCTTTCATAGTTGGGCACCGGTTTCATGGTGGGCATTTACTGGCTATGTAACTGGCAATTTAATGATGGCTCTATGAACCTTCACAGACCTTCCTTTGGACACTGGTATTCTTGTATGGATATTTTGCCTGTCCCTGGCTTAATTAGTCACAAAGTTTTGTTTGAATAAATGCTGGAGTTCATCTTTGCTATAAATAAATAAAAATGAATGCAGCACATATTTTTGACCATGTTGTCCCTTAATTTCTGAATATCAAGTCTACCATGGGAGGGCTGGCAACCTTTGGCCCTGGAAGGGGGAGAGGGGCATAAATAATTTAGTGGCCCATGTTGCAATTTCGTCAGCCAAAATACTGAGCATACCCAACCTTGGGGATTTCTATCCTAACCTACTGATCCAAGCTCTAGTCTCATCGAAGGAAGATGGCTGCCTGGCTGATGCCATGGGGCATAGGTCTTGGAGAATCTTGGAAAAGTTTCAATACATCTGCAATACTTTTCCTAATAGTGCGCACAAAAATAGATTATAATATCAGTGTGGTCTAACACATACATTGCCAAATTCCGAAATCTTGGGAAATACAGAGATGGGAGTTCTCCTTTATGCTCACATGTATTGGAGACAGAGATCAGCAGATATAATAGTTCCTTATTTAATTTGAGCAACATATTCTACAATATTATAGAAACTTTAGTCATATACATAAGGGATAAAAAAAAAAAGGGAGAGGGGGAGGAAAAAGAGCTACAAAAAAAATGCAAAGAAATAAAATTGGTTTATACTCAGAAAAGCTATCCTTCTGAAGGATTCTGTCACTTAAACATTCGAAGTACAAAATAAAAATTGATCTATACATAACAGAATAGCAAGAACATGCAAAAAAAATAGTTTTAAATATGTCTGCAGTGTCTCCTGTTTATGAAATCATCTTGTACGTGAATTAACTACTTTCAGTGGGAAATATGTCATTTGCATATCAAACCACAAAGGAATGTCAGGATTTTCCTAAAATTCTGCTAAAACAATGTTTGTATCACTTTTTGTTCTCTACAGTCACAGTACAACTCATGTTTAGATGATGAAGTCCCTTAAAGTGTTGGAAACCTGCAATAGCTTCATCTGAGCAACATGCAACATTTTTAAAGTTTTATATTATTCAGTGGAATCTCCAAGAAAATTGAATAATCTAAAAGATTAGACTGGTACACACAATATATTTAGAATGTATCAATACTAGTGCTAAAAAAATGATTCTAGTCTTAAACGTGAGCTTTTAGCCTTGAACATGAGACACTTTATTTAGTATGTATGTTCCGCTAACAGGTTCATGTTATGAAAGCTCCATGTCAGCAAGCAATCTATCTCTGTCAATGGCGACTTCAAAGGAAGTTCTATCCACAGGCACAGCCAAGGGCAGAAATACTGGTGGCGCATTTATTGTACAGGTGTGTCACAGCAAGTCATACCAGGTAAATCCGAGGGACAAGCTTAACAGCATGGCTGCTTTTTATTCATATTTATAATGACTAACCTGTGATTGTCTGGCTTTCCAAAACCAACAAGTGCAAGGAGGAAGGTTCTTAAGACATCAGGGGAGTTTAACATTTTCCTTTGCTCCACCTGTTATACTTAGAGGGACTATTTTTATTTAGACGGTAAGTCTTATCCTTAAATAGGGTTATAAGTGGGGCTAATGACATCTCACTTCTCTTATATTTAGTGGACTGGGGATAGTTATACAGAGACAAGGCATCTCACCAGCTCTCCATTGTACTTAGGGGAAGTATTTTTATTTAGGCATCTATTTTGATTTAAGGATGATGACCTACCAATTGGACCATGATAAGCCTCGTTGTTAAAGGAGCTCTATAGTGGCAATCTGAAAAGCACTGTTTACATTTCGGTCATTTCCGATTTACTATTCATTATATAGGTTTCCATATGTTGAACTTTTAAAGCTATTGGGTTTGCATAATAATGACAGTAATAACTGAACCATTCAGTGGGAAGATCCATGAATCTATTCGAAACATCCGCCATTGCTAATTTTCTTCTTCATGTCACCGTTTTTTGTATATTTTGGGGCGTTGCATTCAAGACTCAGCTCATTGTCGTCTGGAGGGAGCAGGTCATTTATAAGTCTCATGGCAGAGATCTTACTTCTTCGATTCCTCGGATGGTTCACACAAACAATTAATTAGGCAGCTAATTCGGACACCTCTCTTTATTATTGTCCAGACTAGTGCACACTCCAGACAGAGGAGGGGTGCAAGTTCTCCATAAACAATACATACATGGGATGCTACTTTTACAGAACAAACACATACAGATACTCATCAGTTTGTATTAATAAGCGTTTCCAAAAACAGAAAAAAAACTGTTAAAGACATAAGATCCAAAAACATTTATAAAAAGTAAAAATCAAAAAAGAGAGAGTGCCTGTTGTCCTATATTTAGAGATATACAATCGTTATTGTTCCCAATATGTGCTTCTTCTGAACTTTAAGCTATACACATTTCTCAAATTATTTTCCAAGAAGGTTCAATACAGGCCTATGCAGTCTGGGTCTAAAGAAGGCTTTTTTAAAAGAGGTCTCACCACCACTTCTTCCAGTTAATGTGGAAAATTTCCAGATTCCAGAGAACATTGGACTATTTATGTAATGACTGTTTCTGGGCATGCTGATAGAAGATGTGGAGGGGCAGAGTTTAAGTCACAGGTAGATGGTCCCAGGATTTTGTGTGATTAAGATAATCCAAGCTTATCTACAAGTTGCTCAGCAATCTTATCAGAGCATAAGGCTACAAAATATTCTTTTTTAGACTGTGAAAGGTTTATAGGTATTAGGTAACTGTCTCGCACCGGGTCTCTGTGGGGTGTCCTCGGAGCAGGTGGTGTGGCCACTTGACGGATGCCAATCCTCCCTGCAACGGCACCGTTCACCTCCATCCGCTCTCTGTGGAGAGACACATAAAACGGACATGTTTTTCACCTTCCACACATTGCTACAACTCCTGATGAAGCCAGGACTCACCTGGAGAAATGCATTGAGTTGGTGACCACTTCAATTCAAGCCAAGCCTGAAGGTTTCCCTGTTGTGGACTTATTTATTATATGCCTTCTCGAAATGTGGAGTTTGTGGAGCTTGTAAGTGGAATTTTAAGTGCAGGTCACTTTTTAGTCACTTTTACTGCTCTATGTTTTGTCTATGTTTTTATTCCCAGTGTTTAGATTAAAACGACTACTTCTATATATGTTTTCTGTTTATATTTTATGTTCCCTGTATGACATTCTGCGCCCTCAATCTTTTCAAACTACTTAAGTTATATGTACAGCACATTGAGGAGTGCTGAGAGTGGCAGCATCTGTCTAAAGAAGGGTATTTATTGTTCATTTTACAGTTTTTTTGCTGATAGACTAATCTTTTTAAACACATGTTGGACTGTGTCGTGGACTCTCCTTGCTCCTCACTCAAGGGTCTACTATAGGAGTATGCATAGTTATATAGTATTTAGGTTTTGTGATGCCCTATGCCTGATTAAACTCATGCACCTTCCAACCCTCATTTGTCACACCCCTTCATATCGAGGTTGCACCCCTTCTTCACAGAACTTTTCCAGTGAACCCGATTGCCCCCACGTAACTCACAACAGTGTCAGATTGCCCCATATCCCTGCCCACAGAGCATAATTGCCTCCACATCCCTTTACCTTGAACCATTTGCCCCCACAAGCTGTGCAAGGCAGTGAGGGAGGATGTACCAGCATCAGTGGTAATGCTGGTTCTTCTGTCACACCCTTCAATCTGCAGCCAAACTTTGCTACGGTGTGAATTAGCCGGGCAAATCTGTTGTGTGCAAGGCTGACTTCACGAGAAAGGAATGTAATTAATTGTTAGCTGATATTCAGTGATATGCCCACTTAACCTAGTCTAATTTTCCCAAGGGGCTACATACTTGCTGCTTACTGCATGTGAATTGTATTTCACAAGAGCTTTTAAAGGGACATTCCACCTTGTTTAACCCTTGCTTCCTTCAAGGAGGCAAAGGTGAAACAAAACATGTCCAGCACTTTGAAAGTGAACCCTGCATGGGATCAGCAGGGGGGCCTAGTTAAAAGAAAGATATATATACTTGTGACTAAAAGCTTTATAGTAATAAAAAGACAGAAATACAAAGCACAAATAAATAAGTGAAGTACCACAAAAATGTTGGCAATGTAATTTTTTTACATTATATTAATATTTTTTTTTTATGCCAACTTATTAAGAGGAATTTTCAGCCTTAGGTCTCTTATTAGATTTGAATAAGAAATAAGTCAGCAATTATTAAATTCATTTTCAATGCACCGTGCAAATACTTTGGAAACATATTGAAAAATAACACCCTATTGTGAGATTTTAACATGAATTTTCAAGGTAAAATAAATGTGGGATTTATAGATTAATAAAATGAAATAAAACAAAATATTGTTGCAGTGATTGCATTTTTTGAGATCACTAACGATTTGCAGAACAGCAGGATAGGGCAATACAAAATAACACGATTCTCTTTATTTCTTCTTCCAACCATTAGAGCCAAAGGAATCTTCCATTAAAGGATTAAAAAAACTTTTTTTTGTGTCACCGACACAAATGAACCAAGGGGCCGAATGTGACATCCGAATTGCATTTTTCTGACATAGCTTGTGTCAGGAACGCAATTCTGTAATATACCTGAATGGTGAATTAGTTTAAAAGCTGCGATCACGTATGAGCGCTCCCACACATTTCACCATTCGGGTATCTACAAATCACATTGCCGACACAATTATTTTGAATGCAATTTGCATGTAACATTCATAGAGTGCCTAGCAGGGGCTATGGACTTTATAAATAAAATCAAGTATAAAGTAAGTTCCCCCCCCCCCCCCCAAAAAAAAAATAAGTTCACTTATGTTAATTACTGACTCAGAGTTGAGAAGTCCAAAAAAAAGTTGTGTTTTCCTTTAAGGGTACATGGGATAAGGAATAGGCAACGTGTATAACCAGGGACTCTAGGTTCTTTGCAAGGTCTGTGAAGGTCCTTACAACATAAATGAATTCTGCATTACAAGGCATAGTAAATGCTGTGGGTTCCTACCACTGAATTGGACTCTTTCTTTGTTTAGCCTTTTCTTATCTTGGTATATTTATAACAAGCAGGACTCTCGGTGGTTTCAGATTGTGATGTCAAGATCAGTTTGAACCCAATGGTTCTTACCAAAAAAAGCAAGAGACACAATCCCCCCCACGTATAACTAGTGTTACAAGAAGTTCTAAAAGCCTTAACCTGGTGTCAGCTGAATTGTCAGCTATGAGCTTTGCAGAATAAAATACATTTGTATTATTTCTTTATTTTTTGAGTGTGCCATTTCTCCGTATTTGTTTGTCCTATACACAAGCTATTGTTTATGAATATTTGTAACATAATTATGTTTCTTTATAACTATTTACGTATCAGTTAATCTATAAGAACCAGTAAAGCCGGAACTATTCAATCCATACAAAAGTTACATAGACTTTTGACTTTTCTTCCTGGTTTCATTTTTCAGTGAAACAAACCCAACCCTATCTCTCTCTCTCTAGAAAAAAAAAGGCACACAGGCTCTTTCACTTGATTTCTAATATAATGATACATGATCTCACTTGTGAAAGAGTGAAAGCAGTGTATTTGGCGGTCAACCATGAGAACCAACAAGAATGAGTAAAAAAAATTAGCTCTACCCACTTTTTTTTTAAAAAGGTAACCCTTTACTTGTTTCCATAGTTACACCACGGTACAAGTCAGGTGTCCAAGGTACATCTTGAAAACTATTTCAGTCCGTGAGACTCACCTAGAGTAAGTATTTCTTCCTTCTGCTTGGCATTTAGAGTTTGAAACTGAACTGTATTTGAATCACAGTTAAGATTCACAGATTGTATTTCTAAGAGGTTTAAACATTATAGGTTTAATGTTTAAGGTATGTTTGTATTTAATTATCTATGTACGTGTTTGTTTACTGGAAAAATGTGCAAAATGTGATGGGCACATTTGGGTATTTAAGAATTTATCTTAACCAGCATTTCAAAGCAAACAGTACTCTTGCACTATTTAGGAGTAATAATTTCAGACTAAAAGGTATATAGACAATGTAATAAAGCAGCAGGAAATGCTAGCAGAAAGTTTGGTTGCATCAGGAGAGGTATTAGCAGTAGAAACGTTTCACTAAACATTGCTACATTGCTTTTTTATAATGTTACCCATAGCTCATAAACCTATGGCATTAATAGTTATGACTGCAAGCATTATGGATGCTTCATTTTGCAAGTTTATAACCTGTGACACTGTTTTCATTTAATTTTCTATGTTGAGAAAGGTGGTTTCATATAAAACTTTTAATTTTTTAAATGACTGCATTGTGTCTTAATGTTTCAAGATAAGAAAAACATGATTTCTTTTTTTTTTTTTTTTTATAATCTTTATTTAGGGTAGTCCCTCTATTTTCTCTTTTTAGATATGTAACGAATAGAAACATAGTACAAAAAGGTAGCAGCGTACAATAACATTTCAAAAAAGTTCCAAAAGCCAACATTCATATAAAAAACATAACATATTCTTATTTCTCCTGATAGCTTTTGGTCATAAAAATTGTCTCAGTAGGGCAGAGTTTTTAAATACATTACTCAGTTATGAAAAAAGAAAAAAGAAAAGAAAAAAAGACAATACATCCATATATAGGCAGTGTTAAGAAAAAAAGCAAAAGGGAAAAAAAAAACAGCACAAGGAACAAAACAAAACAAAAATAAAAGAAAAAAGACAAAACAAAAGAAAACAAAGGACAGTCACAAACAATACTGTATGGGGGAGGGGCCTATGTTGCGACCCAGTCTGCTTCCTGCTGTCATCAATAATTCTATCCTGAATTGTGATTCCTGTTTGTCCATGGGGCCCATCTTAATTCAAATTTTTGGAATTCCCAAGGACCTGCATTTCTATACAAATTGATAATTAATTTGGCTCTGTACCTGTTCCCAAGGTGGGCAGATTTGTTGCTTCCAATGTCGTGCTATAACGGCTTTATAGCATATAGCCGAGTTTGCTTTGTTTATTTTAAGAAGAATTTCGGGGACTAGGTGCCACCTATAAGTGATTTTATATTGTAGCTCTATTAAGTTTAAGTATTTCACACTTTTCCTGAGTTCGGTCAGAGACTTAATCCATTCATTGACTTGAAAGATTCTGCCCAGATCTCTTTCCCACGTATTCCAAGCTTTAGGTTTATTTTCTTTCTCTGATTTCAATGTTTTTTTCTTTTTTATGCACATAGTTATATAATTTCATGTTTTTGGTGCATATTACTGCATTAAATATAGGACTAAAGGCCTTGCTTCTTTAACTATAATGAGACACCCGTGCAGTATATATATATCTTTCTGTGGTAATTTCAGGTTCCCCCTTTTATTTTACATATCCTTGTACAGGTAAGTGTTTTTTCTCCCTATTTTGTGTAAATTTGGGCACATTTATAAGCAAAGTGAATCTGCTGAATATGTAAAATCATTTCAGCTTACTCTTGACGTCTAGCTAAATTAGTTTTTGGATTTTTTTGCTTAGTAACCTGGTGCTATTCTTTCCCATGCTATGTTTAAATAGAAAGTTGAGATATAATATATCCTACTGGTGTGACCGTTTACCTTTCATCTCAAACCTCAATGGTTAGAATAGATTGTTACAGGGCATCACTTAAAACCTCAATGAAGTTTTGTGGCCCAGTATTATAACTAATATGAACTATATGAGATTTGCTGGGTTTTAAAACCTTGCATCAAATAAAATTAAAGTTGAAGACAGGTCTTTTGTTCCACAACGTCACGCTATACTGTGACTGTGCTAATGTAAAAACAAAAAACTGGCAGATAAATTCTAACAAAATTCTTAATGGGATTATACTGGTATAACATGGGTTCACCTATTATTTTGGCAACTGGTTACACCATTAGAAATTTTTGGGGAAATGGTCTGGGCCCCACCCCCTATAAATATACTCCCGACACTTACTTGATGGTCTAGAGTGCTGCTAATTTGTAGTAGGCTTCCACTTAGTGCACTCTCTGGACATGTATACCCCCATGCCCCACCAACAATGAGACATTGCTGTGCCCAAGACAACTGGACCACTTACTGGTATATTGCCTGTACTCCCTCGATAGCGGCCCAGACTGGTTACATTATAAACTCTTTTGGGCTAGCATTTTATTTATAGTTATATACTTAATTAGCTAGAAAAAACATGACATGTAGTCCATCAAGTTCAACCCTTACACATAACCATATTTGTTGATCCAGAAGACAGCAAAAAAATACCCACTGAGATACTAATAATAATATTAATTCTAGATGTAATAATGTAGTTGTAATAATAATGTCATAGTACTAATAATATCATCTCAAATGGAAAACATCCTTTTTGACAAGGATCAGCATTAACAAATCTTTTACATGTGTTAACCCTGTATTCATTTCAAATCTAGAAAAACATCCAATCATTTTTTTAATATAGTCATTGAATCAAAACAAGCACAACTAAGGAGCAAAACATTAGTAGGCAGACTGTCAGAGAAACAGACAGACATAACATGTATGGAAAATGCAATTTATAGAGGTTTTGTAAAAAAAAATCCTGTACAAGGAAGTGTAATGAATTTTAAAGGAGGGGTGTCAATCACCTGTATGTATTACATTAGTTGCTCTTTTTTACACTCCAGCACTTTCATATTGCAGGGAATTGTCCACCACCACTTTGAAGATGTTTTTCTTTATACATGACATGCACCAGCACTAATGATGCCAGAGCAACCCAGAACTGCAGGACTGACGCACGTATCGCTAGCTCCCAACATTTGTAACACAGCGGCACATGCGGAAATACGTTTCACAATCAGGCGCTATTACCATATGGGCTGTTGGTTCACGTAACCTGTATTTCTTTCAATGTATTGAATTACAAATCATGAGATTTCTAAAGAAATCTATATTCTACTTGCTGTGGCTCAACAACTGAAAAACAAAAATCACAACCTGTATGGAGTCTTAGAAGATACGTGTACTAAGTGCCTGCTTGTCTCAGGCATACAATGTTGTGCATGTTAATGGGAAACCAAGGTCTTGCCCCGAGCATTACATTTCTGTGCATCACAGAGCCTTTGGCATTTTAAAATATGTTCAAGTTCATCAAGATTCCTTTCTGTGTCTGTGTTTCTGTGTCAACACTCACAGAAGTCAACTCTTCCTAGACAGTGGTTATACATTGTATAACACACACCAGCAGAATATAAATGCTGTGATGAGCCCTTTGTGTGATTTTAAAGATCATCATAAAAGCTTATTATAATACAAAGACACAAAAACTCAAAAGGGTGTGGATTACACATAATGTTGCTATAATCATAGGCGTGCACAGGACAGTTTAATACACACAGAAAGGTGTTTTTAATTTTCATTATCAGATTACACTATCCACAGTGTCACATTGCCCCACCTTACCAGCCACAGTGTAACCTTGCCCACTGCACTAGCTACTGGGCCACATTGATCCACAGTACTTGCCACAGTGTCTTATTTTCCCCGGTGTGACATTCCTCTACAGCACTTAACACAGCACCAGGGTTACAATGCCAGATTCCCTCACATCATTTTCCACAGTACCAAAGTCCCCCAAATCCCTTGCCACAGCATCAAATTCCACCTGGGGATTACTTGACTGCTCAATTCGTACCCCATCACAAAAGGTTTAAAGAAATACTATAGCCCTCTGGCATTTGCAATTGAAGATTAACTTCATACTGGAGAAATACAAAAATACGAATTATAAAGTATTATCATTACTATTAACAATTGTGTTCTGTTTCTTATCTCCCACAGATCTGTGAAAACAAACAGAAGAAATAATGTTTCATTTTGTAACAGCCGTGTGTTTTGTGTTAATTGCCTTCTCGTCCAACTTGGCCATGGCCATCAATAAAGAACACCGAGCACCACAGACACTATCAAGAGGTCCTGTGACATATTTTTTCTAGTTTATTTCAGTTGTGTTTTATATGTGTTCTAGTTTTATCCTGCATTCCAATTATTTAACATTTTACTAGTCATGCAAATATGTGGTTTTGCACGTTTATGTTGACCAGTGAGCACACTAAATTTGTGTCACACATAATAAAAAAATTCTGATTCTGCATTATTTAATACACGGGAAATTGCAGATAAATTATTCTCAATATTTAAGCGATTACTTGCATTTTGTTCATTTCCATACTGCTATGTTTTCTCAGGCTGGGGAGATGATATTACATGGGTGCAGACATATGAAGAAGGGCTTTACAATGCAAAGAAAAGGTCAGGAAATCTGTTTAATCTGTCACCGCTATATTATTTGTCTACTGTAAATGGAATTTTATTTGTAACATATTGCTCTTTATGCTTCTTGGCTACTTAAAGCGACAGGGAAGGCTTAAGGTGCACTTTCCCCTTTAAAATATTAAACATAACTAGCCAAATATTATACATATTAAATATGTATCACATGTCTTATACCACAATGGGAATCAAGAATGCCTGGGATGTATATATGGCAAATTATCTTTATTTTTTTATTATTTATTTTCTAAAGTGAAAATTTCATTCTCAGTCATCGGAGAATGGATACTGCGCATGCACAGTATTATGCACATGCGTAATAGCGCTGGCAGTTTGAGTGACCCTGTATGCATGGTAGCGATGACACTCAAGCTCCCAAGTCTTGCGATCCGCCAGCGGCAGAAGTTAGGCAGTATGGTTTAAGTATTTTTAAGATTTGTGCAACTCATTGGGGTCTATTCACTAAAAGGTGAGTTGCAGGTGGGAAGAGTTGATTTATGAAGGTCATTTAATCTCACCAATTTCCTTATACATTGTGCAGGCACAATCCTTGTAAGTTTGTTTAGCAGGAGGAATCTCAGCAGGTTTGTCCCTGTACAATATATAGTTAAAATGGTGAGATGAAATGTTCACCTCAGCTCACTTTATCTCATCTTTTAGAGAATAGACCTCTCTGTTGTCAGTATTTACAATGAGATTAATATCAGTGATCCCCCATTCATATTTATGTTGTCAGAAGTTGTTCTCTATGGCATTGCCCACCATGTCTATGTCAATTATATTAGTGTTCTGTGTCTATTGTTTTAGTAATATTAGTACATTAAGTAAACTATTATGTGTTTGCTGATGTATCCTATTCTCTTTCAGTAACAAACCTCTTATGATAATTCAACATTTAGCAGACTGTCCATACAGCCAAGGTAATATCTCTTTGGAAGGGATTGATGTTTTGATGGGTAGTGCCATTTCTTCATAGAATTACCAAAGAAGTCATCATACATTACGTTACTCTGCAGAATGTTATCTGGTCCAGTTATTAGTGTTATTAAAAATGGTTAACGGTTACATCAAATGATTAACTCCACTCAGGCTCAGACATATCCAAAAAAGATGTATTGTTGTACAAGCCGGCTATAGTTCTATTTCCTACTCCTTTTCCAACTCCTTGTTCCTTGATATCTAAAGGAAAGGATATCACAAACAGTACTGATGCAATTTGTATTAGAACCTTCCCAAAGAAACAATAGGCTTTTATATGGTGGTCAGTTGTGTGTCAATGTTCTAAACCTGGAACATGGGAACCAATAGAATGATCCTGCTGATTCATCCATTTTCAGTACCTTGCCCACAATGGTTCCTTACTTATCAAGCTCCAATACTTCATACCAAATAAACATTGCATAGAATGTTCAGATATATAGCCAAGTCAGAGCTCGTTCTGCCATTGGATAGTATTAATTTGTGTATTGTGTTTTAAAGATTCAGTTCTGGCTGGCGCAATAAGTTAAAAGAACCTAAAGAAACCAGTATTAATAGAATATCACATGTATGTCTCATGTTCTTTTGAATGAAAAGCTTTCTTACATAAGAAATAAACGACATACTTTTAATACTCTGTAAAGCTGTAACATAAAGCCATAGGAATGTGCTTCTTATAATGCTCTCTTGTTATAGCTCATTGCCTTGTCAGCCTCAGTGCTCAGAGCAATACCTGTTTTTATGGCAGTGATGGCTGACCTTGGCATTGCAGATGTTTGGGAATTACGTATCCCATGATGCTCAGAAATATCTGCTGCTTGGTTAGATGAGCTAATTTTCGATTTTTTTGCCTGATGCATGACCTAAAATTAAATTATATTACCAGTGTTTAAGTGCCATAACACTGATTCTATACCCGTCCCCATTCTGATAATATTTGTTTCTAATGAAGATCACTTGTATTACACAGATTAATCAGATTTGTTCCCTCTACTTTGTATCTCCTTCTGACTGCTCCTGACTTCATCTGTTTTCCCTTTTCCTTCCTGTAACTTGTCTATTTAATTATATATTCTATATCTATGTACTTATTAGCCCCTTTACTTATTCTGCTTGAGATAATAATATATTATATATATATATATATATATATATATATATATATATATATATATATATGTGCAAGTTATATATGTATGTTGTATACCCCCCTCCCAAACCCAGACCGTAGCGCCCAGCATTGCAGGGGAAGACTTTGGGAAGTATGTACCTAAATTAGGAGAAAAATGTGTCTGTGGCGTCGCCTGTTTATGACATCACCGGTAGCTTGAAATGCAAATGACACATTTCCCATTGAAAACCAGTTACTACTGAACTCCAATTCTCAAATTAGGATTCATACTAGCAGTAAAAAACAAATACTTTATTGAGACATGCTTAAAATCACAGCATGAGGAACATACTAATTATTGAACCCTATATCTATGTCTGTCTACCAATATATCCACTCACACTGCTACTGTATGTTATTGACAGTTCTATATGTATTTTATCATCAGCACTGAAGAAGGCCTTCGCAGAAGATGATGAAGTGCAGAAGTTAGCAAAAGAAAGTTTTATAATGCTGAACCTGCTGGTAGGTGATATCTGTAACTAACGTTAATGCCAAAATGGATATTTTAATTTGAAATTACTTGATGCAAACATGAGATATTTGAATAATAACCACCATGCTAAAGTTACGTACTGTTCACCGCAGGACTAACTCCAGCATTTAGATTGAACTTTTTCCAGTTTCATTGTATGCTCAAAGGAAAACTTTATCTTAACTGAAACCGCCCAGATAGAGCTATACAAGCAGAGGGCTCAGTAAGCTTGAGTGGCTTTTTGTGTGCTGGGGTAAGTCCTGTGAGTGGATTTGTATTACTGAGGCAAGTCCTGGGTGCTGGGGCAAGTCCAGTGAGTGCAATCTAAGTGTTGGGGTAAGTCCTGGAGGCTGGGACAAGTGCATTGAGTGCAATCTAAGTGCTGGACTAATATATTTAAGGGCAGTGTGTAAAATACAATCTTGTGTACATACTTTGGGTATATATTGCCCTGTCTTATCTATTAATAATACACTTTTCAAATTGCTTTAAAATGCATGGTTTTTCATTTTATGAACAGGAAAAAAATGATGTTATGCAATGGGGCTAGTATAATCAGGGCCATCTTTAATATTGATTGGACCCTGGGCAAGCATTTGCTTGGGCCCCCTGGACCTTGCCGGAATGCAATCACGCCCTCCATCACAATATTACCCATACACACACAAAAACACAAAAATAATGTTTATTGCAGTGAGTACTTTATTGCAGTGTATAAATGTGTATATTAAGTATAATAATAATAATGTGTATATTAAGTATAATTGCAGTATATAAACTGTATATATGGATCAAAATGTGTAGATAAAATTTATCCTTTAGGATGCCAGTATTATTGTTCCATTAAGATGCCACAGCCAATTTGCCCATTCAGATGCCAGTATTATTGTGCCATTCAGATACCAGTATGATTGTGCCCTTAAGATGCCAGAAATATTGTGCCATTCAGATGCCATTAATATTGTGCCACTAAGATGCCAGCAATATTGTGCCATTCAGATGCGAGTAACATTGTGCCATTAAGCTGCCCCAGCCAATTTGCCAATTAAGATGCCTCAGTTAGCTTTTCTATTAATATGTTAATGTTAAGGGTGCTTGTTATATACCACCCTCCTCCCCCCTTCCCCAGTACTCACCTCCTGGCTGCTCCCTGTTCCCGGACATCTCCTCCATGCAGTCTTCCCTCCTGCATGGAGGAGGTAAACACAGTCATCGGATATGAAGTGGTGTCATATCTGGTGGCAATGGTTTTTTTAGCCGCCGCATCCAGCGTTGCGCTGTGAAGAGGGCGGGTGAGGAGTAACTGGGCCCAGGGCAGCTGCCCCATTTTCCCCACGTTAAAGACGACCCCTGAGTATAATGATGCAATGACATGGTGATGGTATACAGTTATTTTCAGGGCTGGTTTTAATTCCCTGTACCGATTACCTCATAAAATGAATAATGCCCTCCACCCTAAAACAGTTGGACAACACTGGTACAGTTGTATTTCTGCATTTAATCTCCAATTAATACTTACTATTTTATTTTCTTTACAGCATGAGACTACTGATCCAAATCTCTCACCAGATGGACAATATGTACCGAGAATTCTATTTGTTGGTAAGCATACTCATCCACAGTATTAAATGTAACACATCTAAGTATGCCATATTATGTCAAGGAGAAGATGCAGCAAGTTAATGCGATACATTCTATACTTCTCAAAAATTCTATGATATTGGAGAATGGAAATTCCTGCCTAAATAGCGAGTGTGTCTGGGAAATTATGGTGCTAACATGTGAAAGCCGAAAACAACTTTAAATGTGTAAAAACATTTTTATATATATCCAGAAAATAAACAATTCTTGTAAAATGGGAAGATGTAGGTTAGATTGACTGGCCTTATTGTAGGAATCCAGTAATCTCTAATTTCTCCCATTGTAATGCAGACCAGTCACACATAACTATACTATACTAGAAATACATGTAATATTCACACATTTCTACTTTCATCAATTTACTACATTTAAAGTCCTGCTATTTCTTACATATATTTTAAAATAATAACCCACACAAACTTTCTTTTACAGAGTGCTCTGTGTGTGTGTATACATATAGATGTGTGTGTATTTGAGTGCGAGTATACACATTTCTAGTTTCTGTGGAAAGTGTATTTTACATACAATGCACAGGTTAAGAGAAGCTACTGACTAGCTCTAATTAATATAAAAGTGACAGACAATTGTTCTTTTTTTCCATTTCTGCTTGTTTTTCACAGATCCCACCCTTACTGTCAGAGCCGATATTATAGGAAAATATTCAAATCGTCTTTACACTTATGAACCACAAGACATACCACTGTGTAAGTAATATGTAAGGTTCAAACAATTATAAATTGATAATTATTACTAATCATAACTAGTAACAAATTATTTGGTGTTCACTAAAATATTACATATTGTGGCAGAGTAAAAATCTGTAGCATAATTAATCTGACTGATTTCGGAGAAGCATTCTCAACAACATGTCAGGAGGAACAATTAAGTTGATGATCAGGGCCAGCCCCACATTTTTCAGAAAACCTTCCAACCTCCCCCTGAGGCTTAACTAACCTAACCAAGGAGCACTGCACAGGGGAGCATGGCATAAGGAAAACAGTCTGTGCTTGCTCTGCCCCCTCACACAAATCCGGGTGCTAAGTTGTGGGTACTGGGGAAAGTCCTGTGTGCGCATCTCTCGGTGCTGGTGTAAGTCGTAAGTGCAAAGTTAGTGCTGGGGTAAGTCCTGTGAGTGCTAGGGTAAGTCCTGACTAGTGGGTGCAGGACCGCCGTCAGGGGGTGACGGGGCGATACACCAGGCCCTTTAAAAAAATTTGAAAAAATGCATAAAGTGTGGGCAAACAGGACAGCTGCCCAGGGCCCATTCATCCCTAGGGGCCCATAGCAGCTACCCCATGGGCCCCCGTTGGCCTCAACTTGGGCCCATTGCCCGCATGACTGTCTCACATAGAGATAGTCATGATCAGGCGGCAGCTGGCAATCTGCATCCAGTGGATGCGGATCCGGCTTTCTGACACAGGCTGCGGCTGTATTTCCCACTGTGGAGGAGAGGGCCGGGGACAAGCAGCATCCAGGTAAGTAATGGGGAAGGGGGGAGGAGGAGGGGTTATTGGGCAAATTGGCTATGGCATATTAATGAACAAATTATCAGTGGCATATTAATGGTCTAATTATCTGTGGCATATTAATGGAAAAATTATCAGTGGCATATTAATGGATAAACTAGCACTGGCTGTGGCATATTAAGTCTTGGATGTGCAATGTAGGTAATGTGGCAGTAGCAAATCCTTGATGTACAATAAGGTCTGGGGAGGAAAATTAAATTAAGGTGCCATCAGAATACAGATGGTAAAAAGAAATGTATTAGTTTGTCAAGAGTGGATACCTTGAGGTTCTCCAACAGAGAGGAAGTGTCGAGAAGTAGTTGCCACAGTAGAAGACATGTGGATATAAACATATGTTGTGAACCAGAATAGTTTGCACGTTCCAAAGCACTAAAGTTTTGGCAGAAGAACAGAGTAATCAACTGTGTCAAAGGCAGCAGAAAGATTTAGTAGGATGAGTAGAGAATACATCCTTCGGATTCAGGTTTTACAGATGTCATTTGTCACCTTTGTGAGTGGTGGTTTGGTAGAATGTTGAGAACAGAAGCAGGATTGTATTGGGTCAAGTTAATAGTTGTAAGAGAGAAAGTGGGTTAGGTGTAGACTAGTCTTTTAGGAAATTTAAAAGTCAGAGGCAATAAGATTTGTATTTAGAATTGGTGTGAGGAATGAATGTTTCAGCAACATTGTTTATTGTTACAATACGGTACCATGTTGGTCAGGGAGGTAGAAATATTCTCATCACAATGGTATTGTAAAATGATACTTTAATAGCAAAATTGTTATCATGAAAAGGTTGCATGTTTAAGGAACAATTAAGTATCCAAGAGTTTGGCTTTCATGCCTGGGAACTTTCTAAATAAGCTGACCTTGTGGCCCATCAAAATATTAACTCTCTAAATGCCTATCACAGAGATTGCTTTATTCTGCTTGTTTAACCCTATAGTTGTTATTCTGGTCTCATAAAGTCCCTAATTTTTATGAATTTTTATTCATTATTAATTATTTAATGTAAATTGTTTTTAGCTAAAATATGTTTGTGAACATTATGAAATGTGCCTACAATTTCACTTGGAATGGCACAAACAGCTCATCATTGAAGAAAATGAGAATTTAGTGGACAGGTACACACAGAACAGAAACAAGAACAAGACAGGTAAACACAGAACAGAAACAAGAACATGACAGGTAAACACAGAACAGCAACAAGAACATGACAAGTACACACAGAACAGCAACAAGAACATGACAGGTAAACACAGAACAGAAACAAGAACAAGACAGGTAAACACAGAACAGAAACAAGAACATGACAGGTAAACACAGAACAGCAACAAGAACATGACAGGTACACACAGAACAGCAACAAGAACATGACAGGTAAACACAGAACAGCAACAAGAACAGGACAAGTAAACACAGAACAGCAACAAGAACATGACAGGTAAACACAGAACAGCAACAAGAACAGGACAGGTAAACACAGAACAGCAACAAGAACAGGACAGGTAAACACAGAACAGCAACAAGAACAGGACAGGTAAACACAGAACAGCAACAAGAACAGGACAGGTAAACACAGAACAGCAACAAGAACAGGACAGGTAAACACAGAACAGCAACAACAACAGGACAGGGAAACACAGAACAGCAACAAGAACAGGACAGGTAAACACAGAACAGCAACAAGAACAGGACAGGTAAACACAGAACAGCAACAAGAACAGGACAGGTAAACACAGAACAGCAACAAGAACAGGACAGGTAAACACAGAACAGCAACAAGAACAGGACAGGGAAACACAGAACAGCAACAAGAACAGGACAGGTAAACACAGAACAGCAACAAGAACAGGACAGGGAAACACAGAACAGCAACAACAACAGGACAGGGAAACACAGAACAGCAACAAGAACAGGACAGGGAAACACAGAACAGCAACAACAACAGGACAGGGAAACACAGAACAGCAACAACAACAGGACAGGGAAACACAGAACAGGAAATGACAGACACGTCAAAACAACGATGGATTCAGATTGGTTCACAATAGAACTAGAATTAAAATCGTAACACACTTGTTAGGTGATTTCCGGATGAGAATACATTAATGGCAGCTGCCTGCAGAGGCGGCTCTAGACTTTGTGAGGCCTTAGGCGAATGTCGAACATTGGGCCCTCACGGACATAACAGGAAACACTTGTTGAACCACCACGGGTGTTAAAGAGAGAATGAAGATAAATTAGCTCCCTTATGCCCTAAGTTGTAGCCTGAAGAGTAGAACTAAAAACATTAAAAACACATAGCAGTAAGGACAGCCTCACAGAAAAGGGTGCCTGTGTGCAATGTTGATGTAGTTGCCATCATTAGTAATCATTAGCCAGATTAGCAAGAATCTTTTAAAGGTAAAGCCAATGTGCACTACAATGTCAAAACTCCACTAGAGGGCGCAAAGCTTTTCCAAATAAATCAGATCAGTTTGGGCTTGGTTTCTACTCCATGTCACCTCAGACCTGCTGAAACATGAGACAGAACTGAAAAGGAGACTGACGCACACTGATAGTGTAGTGTCAGCGCGCACAGCCAATCAGAGCCAAGGCTCCCCCTGTGCATCTGATCAAGGGTGCAAGGGTATCTTTCTGCTAGTTAAGGTCTCATCTGTTGATCCCATGTAAAAAAAAAAAAAAAAAAGGTTACTCTCTGCACAGTCTGGTTGATGACAGAGAGAGTCATCAACCAGACTGGATTCCAGTTCTCTATCTTCCCACCACTTTTGGCCTCATTTTTGCAAACACTTGCAAAGGACTGGTGCTGAAATACAATGGATGGAAAGTATTATTTACAATTGCTATCAATTGAGTTAGATGGGTAGGTAAGTTGTAAAATAAAATTCTATTTTGAGCAGATTTTTTATATTCCTTTGTCAATTCACCACCATTCACTTTTTTAAACCCCATGTATAAACAAATGGTTCCTGATGCCAAGATTACAGGATGTATGGCAATTTATCATAAAGACAAGAAGTCTTCAACTGATACACTAGTGTTCATGTAAAAATTCAGGATCTAGCTTAACATTTAATACTTTGGCATTGAGTTATTCTTCCTGACTTCCAGAATGTTTGTATAATTATTTTTTCTTATTTTTTTGCAGTGCTAGAAAACATGAAGAGAGCAGAGCGTCTCATTCAGACTGAACTCTAAATATAAATGGGTCGAAAAATTACTAGGAATATGAGCAGCCATTTACTGGCATTATGTTATTGTATTAAGTACTTCTACGTCTGTTACCTTGAATGAATGTATAGTCACTGACCATACAGCACAGAGAGAAAGAAAACAAACTGTTTATAAATTTAAAAGGGAAAGTATCACAAAAAGAAAACTTTTCAAAATATTTGTACTGTGTATGTATGTGAAAATTAATTGGCCATTTATAGTTAATATTTGGCCATCACATGCACATTAGGTTTTTCATCATCTACGGACTTAAGTGCCCTTGTCTAATATATATATGTTCATTTCATGCACCTATTCATGCATCTACCCCATTTAAGGTTTTGCTTAGAAAATTGTGGATTTCAAATCCACAACCATTTCCAAACACCAAGGCAGTGCCATCTTTGACCCCCAAATCCCTTCCCGGTGCAATCTTTGTGCCCAAAACAAATTCCCTGTGCCATCTTTGTGCCCAAGCACATTCCCTGTTCCACCTTTGTGCCCAAATCAGCTTCGCAGTGCCATATTTATGCCCAAAACAGCTTTCCTGTTCCATCTTTGTACAGAAACACCATCCCAGTCCCATATTTGTTCCCAAACACAACCCCAGTGCCAGCTTAGTTCCCAAGCACATTCCAGTACTACATTTGCACCCAAACACATTCCCTGTGCCATATTTGTGTTTAAAACAATTTACTAGGGCCATCTTTGTGCCCAGACACTATCCAGTGCCACCTTTGTCCCCACAAACATTCTAGTGCCAGTTTTGTGCCCAAAACTTCTTCCCAGATCCACCAAATCAGCTTCCCAGTGCCATCTCTGTCCCCAAAATGCTCACCAGACCAGGCAGGCTCAAACAAACTAGAGTGTGCGGGCTTATAGAAGGTCTGCACAATACCACCCTAGGCCCAGGATACACCACTGGTTACCAGGCACGAAGTAGGCGCCGGCCTATGGTGCATTTTTGCAAGACCACAGACATAAGAGGGGAAGGAGGGGGGAAAGACCAGAGGCACGGGGAGGCAAAGGGGTGAGAGACCACAGACATAGATATGGGTGCAGACAGAAGAGACATATATAACGACATATAGGAGAGAGAGACAGACATGGGAAGGGAGAGGAGAGAAACAGACATGGGAAGGGAGAGGAGAGAGACCAGCATAGGAAGGGAGATGAGAGAGACCGGCATTGGAAGGGAGAGGAGAGGGACAGACATGAGGAGGGAGAGGGACAGACATGAGTAAGGAGAGGAGACAGACTGGGGGACACATTACGTAATGTAATTTTTCTTTAATAAGAAAAAAAACTGCTTGCTTGTGTACATGTGACTGTCTCTCTGTGTGTGTGTGACTGTCTCTGTGTGTACGTGTGATATTCTCTGTGTGACTGTCTCTCTGTATTTTTGTGTGTGCCTGATCCTGTGTGTGTGCACGCGACTGCGTGATAGTGTTTATGATTGCGTGATTGATGTGCTGTTGTCTGGTTTTTATAAGTAGGAAGGGTAAGGGGGCAAGGAGCCAGGGGGCGGCAAAAAAAGGGTTTGCCTAGGGTGGCAAAAATCCTTGCACCAGCCCTGTCCATATGTGCTAGGTGTGCGCTGGAGGAGAGCCACGTGGTATATTTCCGGGGTTTGTGTGCTCCGAACAGAGAGCACACAAACCCCAGAAATATATCCGGGAGACTGACGGCAGCTGCGAATTCGGCAACAGAGTCACTCACTCCTGTGTCTGTTCACAGCACATAAACCCCCGGAAATAGATGAGATTTATCGCACCCCTGAGTGACAGGTGCGCTCTGGACTGGCATCACACCTGTCCCTCAGGGGCACCATACGCCCCTGCTGGTTACACTCCTCTAGCTTGGTTTCCGCCCTCTAGAAAACTAAGCAGTTATATTCATAACATAGAAAGCTTGGTTCATAGTGTCAGTCATTTGACATAAAACACATATTCTTTCTGATTGCTGGTTTGATAATGGTTAATGATCTTTTTTTCATATCCTGGTTTTGTCATCATAAAAAGAGAATTAAAAAATTATCTATAAATAGTGTTAGCATAATTGAAAGCAAATGCATAAATTAAGAGAAAAATTTGCTTTGAATATTTACTGATCTCCTGATCATGACATCTCTTTGTGACTTGGTAAGCAGATTACATGTATCCATAAGCATGCTGTTCTGCTAACACAATGTATGGATCATTTTTTAAATAGTTTTATTTTCACAGTATAAACAATGTTTAGGTGACAGAGGCCCTTAAAGTATGTTGGGGTTTGTTTGTTTTTTTACCAGCAGAGGGCATTCAGCTTTTTATCAAAGGAAATTGACAAAACCTAATCAGATTTCACAGATTCTTAAATACATGTTGGAACTTATGTTATTAGTTTGTTTATAAAGTTCTAACATATTTGAATAAGTAGCAGATGCAATTGACAAGTCATTTATAACATTACAAATTCATAGATAGATACATACATACATACATACATACAGAGACATACACACATACATATATACATACATACATACATACATACAGCCCATGTCATGCTAGCTTTTGACACTATACAAATTGCTACGGTAATTGTTATTTTCTGACAAGGAAATGAGCCAAAAATAGGTAATTATAACAACAGCAAACAGAGAAGGGCTGCAACTTTTGTCCCGAGGGTCAAAAACAACTTAGTGGCCCACCTTCATCAACCCACCTGCTCTTATCATAGACATATATGTTGATAGATAAGGTACATAGATTCATAGACAGAGAGCAATTATGTAATTAGATGGAAAGTGTTATGCACTGTGGCAGTCTGTGAAAATGGTGTATAGAAATAGTTAAGAACCATTTGGCCAATTTTCTGCATACTTTCATTAGCCTCTGGCCTTATTTCATACCTGGAATATCCCATGCATAATTAAACTCCTTCACTGTTTTACACTCTACCACCTCTGCTGAAAAGCTATTCCGTGTATACACTAATATCCCCTTATTTTACTTTAAAATTTTGCTCCTCTAATTGCAGAATATGTTCTCTTGATGCAGTAGTGTTTGTTCTTTTACATATCTATTCTCCTCCTTTATCATGTTAATTACCTTTATGTATTAAAATGTTTCTGTCATATGCCCCCTGTCTTGTCTTTTATCCAATCTACACTCAGCTTTGAGAGCAGCTCAGTGGTCAATTGCCCCTCTCCCCCTTGCCAGCCCTGAAGCAAATTATTATTTGAAAAGACTTCTTTGAATTTAGCTCAACATGGAGTAGGGAGTTACTAAATAAAGAGATAATTGCAGGGAGTTGAGAAGGAGATTTCAAAAATGAAGACCAAAGTAGCTGAATTTGCGAATTTTTTCAACTCAGCTACGTCAGATTAGGTGTAAAGGAGTCATTATCAGACTGGAGCAATTTAAATGGAGTCCAGGAGAAATGGGATTATCTAAAAGTTGCACTACTGAAGGCAACAGAAAATTGCAGAAGGCTTGTCAGTAAGAGCAAAAAATTGAAGAAACCACTGTGGTACTCTGCAGAGGTGGCTAAAATAGTAAAAAATAAAAAGCTAGCATTTAGTAATTATAAAAATACTCAGAGTGAGGAAGATAGAAAGATCTATAAGAGTAGGCAGAAAGAGGCAAAGCAAGCTATAAGAGCTTCCAAAGCACACACAGAAAAGACTATAGCCCAGTCAGTGAAAAAGGGGGATAAAACATTTTTTAGATACATAAATGAGAAAAGGAAAGTAAAACAAGGATTAGTTAGATTAAAAACAAAAGAAGGATGCTATGTAGAAGAGGATAAAGGCTTAGCAGACTGCCTTAATGAATATTTTTGTTCAGTTTTTACAAATGAAAATTAGAGTAAGGGACCTCATTTAGGGAAAAAGACTAATGAGTCTTTTGATGTATGTAAGTTTACAGAGGAAGAGGTTTTACTTCAGCTGTCTAAAGTAAAGACAAATAAGTCGATGGGACCTGATGGGATACATCCAAAGTTATTAAAAGAACTTAGTGGTGTACTAGCAAAACCGTTAACAGATTTATTTAACCAATCATTGTTAACGGGAGTAGTTCCAGAAGATTGGAAATTGGCTAATGTTGTGCCCATTCACAAGAAAGATAGTAGGGAGGAGGCGGGAAACTATAGACCAGTAAGTCTTACTTCAGTAGTGGGGAAAATAATGGAAACCTTGTTAAAGAATAGGATTGTTGAACATCTGAAGTCGCTTGGATTTCAAGATCAGAGACAGCATGGGTTTACTTCAGGGAGATCATGCCAAACTAATCTTATTGATTTTTTTGATTGGGTGACTAAAATAATAGATCAGGGTGGTGCAGTAGACATTGCTTACCTAGATTTCAGTAAGGCTTTTGACACTGTCGCACATAGAAGGCTTATCAATAAACTGAAATCTTTGAGTTTGGATTTCAATATTGTTGACATGTATAGCTTGGAGGAAAGACGTAACAGGGGGGGATATAATAGAAACATTTAAATACATAAAGGGAATCAACACAGTAAAGGAAGAGAGTATATTTAAAAGAAGAAAAACTACCACAACTAGAGGACATAGTCTTAAATTAGAGGGGCAACGATTTAAAAGTAATATCAGGAAGTATTACTTTACTGAGAGGGTAGTGGATGTATGGAATAGCCTGCCAGCAGAAGTGGTAGAGGTAAACACAGTCAAGGAGTTTAAGCATGCGTGGGATAGACACAAGGCTTTCCTAGCTATAAGACCGGGAACAGGGGACTAATAAAAGTACACAAAAAAAATTGGGCAGACTAGATGGACCGAATGGTTCTTATCTGACGACACATTCTATGTTTCTATGTTTCTATGGTCTAAAGTTTAAAATTTCCATCTCAATTCCCTGCAATTATCTCTTTATTTAGTAACCTTAACCTTAAGCAAAATATTACCACTAGATCAGGTATAAATCCAGGGAGCATGAGAGGAACCAACATATGACGTTGCCTGACAAACACTGTACAAGTGATCTGGGCTGATATTAATTGGATTGATATTGTTCAATCTCTTGTAAATAGCCCCTGCAATGACTTATCTGATAACAGAGATGTATCTGTAATTGTTTTGAAACCAAACAAAAAGCAAGAAAAACAAACAACAATAGAATGAGTGATTGCTTTTCACTAAACTTCTCACTGATCAGACAAGATAAATAGTGGCTCTCTGATTCATCACCGAACAGGTTCCAGTGACACTATCAGGAAATAAAAACACTTTTGTGATTCTAAATAGTCATTTTTATTTTGTCCTTGTATAATTACCCTTTTTGTATACTATAATGACTTCAGTGAGGCCAGGGGCTATTGAAAGTATTCCGATTTCTTTTTTTATAGTCAGAGATTGGGCAGACTAGATGGGCCGGATGATCTTATTTCCCTACACATTCTATGTTTCTAATATCTCGTTCTGCTTCCTCTATGCTAAAAATTATAGCTTGATGTCATGCTTCTGCAGATGTTTTGACAGAAGACAAAAAAATATATTTTTATTACATAATTCCTTTTTTATTACATTATCCTTTTCATGTTATTACGCACTTTTTTTCTTTTACTTTCTGTTTAGTGGAGTATACAGCATGAGTCATGCCCTATTTTTGCATGGTATAGTTGCAATAGTTTTTGCATAAATACCTACTCTACTCCATATCTACAATTTTAAATTACGATGGTACAGCTGTGTGGTCAAAATTATGCTTGTCAAATGTTTCCCTTATTGAAAATGTTGAGAGAATGTGAGTGCCAGCCATAACTTGTACTCACTGAGGATCACACAAGGGCAGTGTTTCCCTATGACATAGAGAGATACACTATGACATCTAATATGTGTGACTCCAACATTGTGCATATCAGTATGCATTCCTGTGGTAGAGGCTCCCAAGAGAGCCCTATTAAACAGTCTTCGTAACAGTGTTCATTTTTTGATGTAAATTCTTTATTTTTCAAATTTGTCGTTATTTATAAAAAAAATAATAAATATAACAAAATAGGATACAAAATAAATAACCTAAAATAAAGCAATACAGGGCCAAAACGTTTAAGGTTTACTAAGGTATTGTCTCTGAGGAAGTGGTACAAACAAACAAAAAAATAGATTATTAAAAGCGTTCAATTAAAAAATATCTCAGTGGGAAATCTGGAAGGAAGTATATCCTGGACAATTCACGATTCAAATTTAAAAATAAAAAGATAGGTTTTAAACAGACAAAAGTAAATTAACAAATGTGTTTAAATTCAGCTTACCTAACATAGATCTTTTAGAGATACCTTAAAATACCTGTGCTAACATTTGTGGGCTTGACTATTTCTACTGTTAATGCTCCAGAGAATTGCCATTTAATAGCAGGAAGGGGTCTGCCATTATTGTATTCTCAACACTGGTCAGTGACCAGGATTTTCTGTACATTCTATAACAGTCCTCTGATTGGCACCAAGAACCCTATCAGAATGCATCATTAATTTCATGTTTTACAGAGGTTTTATTTCGATGCCACTTTCCCAGTCATTTGCTTTTTTTTTTTTTTTTGCTAAAAATCAGAGCTTTTTGCAGCTCTACAGGAAATAGACATGAAAAAAAAATGTACCGCATATTTTAAATTCTATCATAGTTTACTTTATCAAACACTATTTATAAATGTGTAACTACTATCTGTTTAATTCAATTTAAATTATTATTTGTTGTTGTTTAACCAGAGATCTTTAAAACACAATCATTAAATGTACATGCCATTTTGCCAGTGCAATTAGTTTTATCATTGTGGACCATATCTCTAATCTAATCTG
This sequence comes from Pelodytes ibericus, assembly GCA_036172795.1. Classification (NCBI taxonomy): domain Eukaryota; kingdom Metazoa; phylum Chordata; class Amphibia; order Anura; family Pelodytidae; genus Pelodytes; species Pelodytes ibericus. The sequence goes on from CM069859.1 coordinate 189,531,600, forward strand.
ATTCGTGATTTCGGTAAACCTTTTAATGCAACGAATCAGTCGACTGAATAGCACAAGTCATGGATCTGGTGGAACAGGATCCTCCCCAGGATCTGTCTCCAACAAACGGGGCGTTGGTTCCTTAGCAGATGGCCAGTAAGAACTCTGACATGCTTTATATTTTTACTAATGTGACAGTGCAAATATTTGCTCTAGAAGAGAACAAAGACTTTTTTTTTTTACTTGAATTTGCTGACTAGACCAAGACTTTAGGACACCTCAGCATTCAAGCAGAAATGGAGTATAAGGAAATCATTTCAGAATGCCACAGGTTTAATGAGTCACTTAGTAGTAAAGAACATGAGATTGAGGTTCACCAGATCTAACGCAGAATGTGATCCAACAATATTCCTATTTATGCTGTAGTCCTCTGTTAACAGAACCTTAGAAATGGTAATCATAATAAAGTCTTTAACTGAACCAAATGTTAAAAAATATATATATTTGGGGCCAAATTTATCAAGGCAAAACAGGTGCTTTTTTTTTTTTTTTTTTTTAAAGTGCTAATTTTGGAGTAAACTGGCACATTTTTCCATTGGTTTCCATGGTTACTACTAGTATTTTAGCACCTTTTTACTTTAAAAACGATGTGCAGTACTATGCAGTGCTAGTATTAATAATTAATGTAACCACAGTGATCTGTGCTTAAACATACAAAACAACCACACTTTGCCATTTATACAAAGATATAACTATTTTTCAGTTAAAGATTTCTAAAGAAATTGTCTAAAATCTCTCACACTATAAAGTGTTGAATCTTCGCTATGTTCCATTGGAAAGTTATTCTATTCTCTATGAAACAAGTCAGAACATGTAACTAGCATTTTTAGGACCCAACAGATAAATATAAATTATTCCTCCCAATAGTGTCCCACGGGGCCTTTCTTGTCACACAATCCCATTTACTGTCCAGAGTGTCTGTACTGCCCACAACTTTATTCTCTGACCAAAAGCCCTCCCCACTATCACTCAACCACAACATCCATCCTTACCTAAAGGATCCTCCACAGTCATAGCTTCTCTCTCCCTTTGCTACTACTGCCCACAATATGTTTTTAGTTTTATATATATATATATATATATATATATATATATATATATATACCAATCAGCCATAGCATTATGGACAACTGACAGGTGGCAGAGGCAATGATCTGCGGAGGCAATGTGATGTTTTGGGCAATGATCTGCTGGAAACCTCTAGTCCTACCATTCATGTGGAAGTTACCTTGACAAGTACCACCTACCTAAGCATTGTTGCAGACTATGTACACCATTTCAAGATTTGAAAAAAACGTGCTGGGATTGAAACGTTGCCTGTGACACCACTTGCACATTGCCTGTGACAGAGTAAAACCACTTGCGCTATATGCTAGTGATTCATGTGTTTATCTGAATTGCTTTGAGGGTTTGGGTGAGGCCCATGGCAGATATGATTTTGGAATGTGGCTCCACTGTACTATTTGGAGAGCTGAAGAGAGTCCGGTGGAATTGTGAGAGTGGGGCAACATGGAAAGGCAGCTACACAATATCCAATGGAAACCTGGCAGAAAGCACTTCTAGGTGCAACACAATGTACGATTCATCCACCCACAGGGGTTCTGTAAAAGTTACACGATAATTAATGGGACTGTAAGCCTGTGGTTGTATTACTGCCACCTCATCCATACATGCTCACAGAGATTCTATAAAGGTGATACACATTGCATTATGGGACTGCAAACTTGCTGGTTTTAACGCTACCACCTCATCTTACCTTTTACAGTTTAACATGCATGCTGTGGCTAGTAAAAACATGGCATGTTTGAGTAGGAAAGGACTAGTATGAATTGATTGAGTAAAGAAGGACCAGTATTTGTGAGGTGGCATGTAGTTGGCATGCAAAAATAGACTGCAAGCTTTGTTTACATAGGGCAGCAGGGGCGCCATAGGGCCACTTCACTAGAAATGTATGTGTGCGTGGGCGGCATTCATTTTTCATTGAGAAAAAAAAGTACACACACATATACATTTATAAATATATATATATATAAATATATATATATACATACATAAATATATATATATATATATATATATATATATATATATACATACATAAATATGTATCCATATGTGTAGTGAGTGTATCACAGACTCAACAACAATACAACTCATGGTGACTTGCAGTATGGGAGTGTATCACAGACTCCACAGCAAAACAACACATACATACACAGACACACACGAATAAACACACAGTCAAATAGACAGACACAGTTCCATACACAGATTTCTGTGCTACTTAGCCGCATACATACAGTCACACATACACACGCAGACACACAAACACACACACAAATACATATTTTTCCTCTTTAAGTATTTGCAATAAATAAACTGAAGTTTTAATTATTGTTTTTCTTCATTTCTATGTTTTTTTTTTTTTTTAATTTCTCAGTCCTTTGAGGATAAATTATTGTTTTATTTATGATTTATTATTTTAAATAGCGCTGGTCAACTCCTTTATTGTGGGCTTGTTTTTTTAATCTGCAATTTATAATTAAAAGAGATGCTGGTTCACAATATAGTATTGCTGATTTAAATGAATGTGTATACAGTATTGCTGATTTAAATGACTGTGTGTGTCACACACAGACAGACAGTCACACGCCCACACACACAGCCACACTCACACACACACAGTCACACACACAGAGTCACACTTACATACACACACACAAACACAGAGAGTCACACTTGCACTCACACACAGAGTCACACTTGCACTCACACACAGAGTCACACTTACACACACACACAGAGCATCACACTTACACACACAGAGCATCACATTTACACACACAGAGCAACACACTTACACAAACAGATCATCACACTTACACACACAGAGCATCACTCTTACACACACAGAGATACTTTTTTTTTGTTGGCTCCGGATATGGCTGCTTCTCCACACTTGTAGTGATGTGGGGGTTTTTTCTCCTTCCCTCTGACCCGTGCGCATGATACCACGCTCAGGGCAGAGGAGGGATTATGCGACCTACATGATCTGCAGCGTTCTTTCGGGGAACGCTGCATCTAGCTTACATATGTGGTTGGTGAAGTGGTTACCGCTTCAACTTTCCCGCGGGCCGCACCTCCGTTTCCCGCGGGCCGAATTTGGCCCGCGGGCCTCATGTTGGATGCCCTGGACATAGGGTATTCCATCATTGTGCTGTTTAAAGTAATACCATTTACAGTGACAGGTGCACTTAATGCCATAATGCAGAGGAAAATATACTGTTTGTAAAGCTTCTTCTGTCTCTTACCTCTCACCTTTCTATAATGAATGGCTTATTATGGGATTAAACCTTAATTATATGCAAATCAGATTAGTCAGCCTATGCAGACCAATTTATCTAAATAATTCCAAGACTGAGACTGAGCATCTCAGTGTTTTGTGTAACTGGTCATTAAACAATTAAAGAATTACGGTTAATTTACAAAACAAAGTTGTGTTTCAAAATAGATTAGTGTTGTATGTCCATTGCTGTATATATTGTAAATTCTGACTGTTTCAGTGTATCATGTAATAAAACACCACTGGGTGTTTAAATAAACAGTGAGCTAAGATGTACAGACAAGGGAATAGAAAAAATCAGGCATTAGTAGTTGAGTTGGATAAAATTAACCTTTTAACCTTTTTAAAATTAACCTTTTAATCAAAATCAGCTATTAATGCCTGTTTTTTTGCTATTCACTTGTCAGTTCACCATAGTTCACTGTAGGTGAATTCACCTATATTTTATGAGAGATCATAGCGGTTCAGTTTCAGTATAGACAATATAATATGTATATTAACCCCTTAAGGACAGAGCCTTTGAAACATTTTTGTCCTTTCTGGACAATGGCTATTTTAACATTTCTGTGCTGTTTGTGTTTAGCAGTAATTTTCTTCTTCGTCATTTGCTGTACCCACACATATTATATATTGTTTTTATCGGGACAAAAAGGGCTTTCTATGGATGCCATATTTTTGATCATATCTTATCATATTATTAAAAAAAAATAATAAAATATGGTAAAAAAAAAAGAAATACACAAATTTCTTTGTTTTTATTTGAAACAACTTCTCCTCATCGACAATAGCGAACGAAAAAACATGCTAAATAGATTCTACTATTTCTCCTGAGTACAGGGATACCACCCATGCATAGGTTTGTTGGGTTGTTTGGGGGCTAAAATGCCAAATTTGTGAGGTGCAGTTTTTTGTTTTCCAACTTGAAATTTTTACATGCAGACAGCCTGCACCCATGTCCCATTTGGGACATATTTGAAACCAGCCAGTGTATTTTAACCCATCAACCCATATATTTTTTAAAAGTAGACACCCTAGGCTATCTCAAATGGTGGTATTTTAACACTTTCCATGCACTAATTCTACCACCAGCCTTTGTCAAAGTTTGTGGTAGTAATTTTTTTGTGTTTTTTTTTCACAAACTTTGTACTTCAGACATGAATTTACAGATTTTGGTATGTGTCACTGCCAAATAACACCCCAATAAGTGTTCAGCAACATCTCTTGAGTACAGGGATACCCCCCATGCATAGGTTTGTTGGATTGTTTGGGGGGTAAAAGGCCAAATTTGGGAGGTGAAGTTTTTGGTTTTCCAATTTGAAATTTTGACATGCAGACAGCCTGCACCCATGTCCCATTTGGGACATATTTGAAACCAGCCAGTGTATTTTACCACATCAACCCATATATTTTTTTAAAGTAGACACCCTAGGCTATCTCAAATGGTGGTATTTTTACACTTTCCATGCACTAATTCTACCACCAGCCTTTGTCAAAGTTTGTGGTAGTCATTTTTTTGTGTTTTTTTTTCACAAACCTTGTACTTCAGACATGAATTTACAGATTTTGGTATGTGTCACTGCCTAATAACACCCCAATAAGTGTTCAGCAACATCTCTTGAGTACAGGGATACCACCCATGCATAGGTTTGTTGGGTTGTTTGGGGGCTAAAAGGGCCACATTGTGAAGGTGCGCATTTTCAACTTGGAATATTGACGTGTAGCCAGCCTGAGCCCATCTTTCATTTGGGACTTTTTTTTAAAGTAGGACAGTGTATTTTACCCCAAAAAATATATATTTTGTAAAAGTAGACACCCTAGGCTATTTTAAATGGTGTTATTTTAACACTTTCCATGCACCAATTCTACCACCAGCCTTTGTCAAAGTTTGTGGTAGTCATTTTATTGTGTATTTTTTCCCACATACATTGCACTTTAGACACAAATTCACATATTTCGGTATGTGTCACTGACAAACAATACCACAATATATGTTCAGCAACATCTCCCGAGCACAGGGATACCACCCATGCATAGCTTTGTCAGCTTTGTTGGGTGTTGAAAGGCTACATTTGAGAGGTGCGCTTTTTGATTTTCAAACTTGGAATTTGAACATGTAGAGCAAGGAAGGGGTTAATAGCTCTTATAAGAGCCTTTGTAGTACTGTACAAAAAAATTAACCCCTAAAAATGCACAGACAAGAAAAAAATTTCTACTGTGCAGTGATCAGTGGCAGGGAAGGGGTTAATACACTACACTATACAAAGGGTATGGCTTTTATAAAAGCCCTTGGGACTCACAATTTTTTTAACATTTTATTTAATTTATTACAATTAAAAAATTATGTTATACAGATCTGTCTCTTTCCCTCACTAAAACTCAAGTGAGGAGAGGGAGGCAGATCCATATGGGTCAGAACAATATTTACCAATATTGATCGAACCAGACGAATGGTGATGCTCATCTGAGAAATCACCAAACCACCTTTGCCACTGATCGGCTGTTACTGATCGCTATACACGTGTTCAGACAGCTTCAAAAGGAATACACGTAATCCCCTAGTGGGTATAATTAACCCCTAGCGAGTCTGACAAAAAAAATGCTGATAGCAAAAAAAAAATCCTTCTAGGACTAGATTGCTCCATATGCGCTGCTTAGGCAGTGACCATATGCACTGCTTAGGCAGTGACCATATGTGCTGCTTAGGAAGTGATATACGGCAAGGAAGGGGTTAATAGCTCTTATTTAAAAAAAAAATTACGTTAAACGTAGTCCCCTAGCGGGTATAATTAACACGTGACGGGTGTAATAAAAAAGTTTTAAAAAAATTAAAAATGCTTCTGCAGCAAGATTGCTGCATTTGCGTCAGATCTCTGCTTAGGCAGTGATCTACAGCAAGAAAGGGGTTAATCTCTCTTAAAAGAGCTTTTTTTTATACTGTAATGAATTACAGTAAAAAAAATTAACCCCTAAAAAATGCACAGACAGCAAAAAATGTGCTGCTGTGTATGATCACTGCGTACACAGCGATCAATGGCAGGGAAGGGGTTAAATGGCTTTTATAAAAGCCCTTGGTGTTTAAAATTTTATTAAATATTTGTTTTATTATTTTATTTTATTTTTTTACTTTATCTGATCTGTCTCTCTCCCTTACTAAAACTAGTAAGGTGAGGGAGGCAGATCAATACTTGTCAAAGGCAATATTTGCTAATATTGCCTTTGACAGTATGATAAGTGCTCATCAGAGCACTTACCATACATGCCTGCACACAGATCACATAGATCTGTTGTGCAGGCATCGATTGGCTCCCCCTAGAGCATCGGAAGTGAAATACTTTCACTTCCGATGCTCTTGCCATTAGAAGGGAAGCGCTGCCTGTATAGGCAGCGTTCCCTTCTACTGAGCCGATGGGGTCGCTCAGGAGAGCGACCACCATCGGCTCTGGGGAGCAGAACGGTGTTGTTAAGTGCCTCGCTGGCGAGGCACTTTAACAACACCGGAGATGCTTAGAAAGCGAACGATCGTTCGCTTTCTAAGCACATGTGTGCAGCCGGCGCAGCCATTTTTAAATGGCTGCTACGATCACTCCGTGGAGTGATCGTAGCGCGCCCCTGCACATTTGGGGGGTGTTGCACAATGCCTCTACCTAGAGGCATTGTAGCAACACCGTTAGAGTAAAGAAAGCGACCGCTGGTCGCTTTCTTTACTCAGTTTAGTGCATGACGTGCCAGGCACGTCACCTGTCGGCAAGTCCTCGATTTGCCGTGACGTGCCTGGCACGTCGTCTGTCGTTAAGGGGTTAAAGTGCTTTCCTCTGGAGTTAATCAATACTAGTCATTTCCTACTCAAAGATCCTACTTCCAAGTGATGCCATTAAAGCATAAGATTAATTTCTGAGTACAATTTTAATATACACAGATATTGTATATACACACCTGTCACTCAGCGGCATGATGTATCTCATGTATTTCCTGGGGTTTGTGTGCTGCAAACACACAAACCCCAGGAAATACACGAGATACATCCGAGGGACCGACAGTGAGTCACTCACTCTGTTGCCTATTCAACCAGCACTAAAAGTATATGAATTCTCAAATACTTTTCGTGCTGGTCGAATTTGCAACAATTACCGAATGTTACCGAATTCACAGCTGTCGTCTGTCTCTCGGATGTATTTCCGGGGATTGTATTCTCTTGGTTTGGAGCACACAAACCCCAGAAATACACAGCACGGCTGCTCAGTGTGTGGTGCACACCTAGCGCAAATGGTGCATCCGCTTCTGCTGTTCATGTATCATTACTATAGTTGCACTGTGTATATATCTGTGTTTCAGATGTCCACTGGGATTGATATACTTACATGAGTGTCCTCTGGATATTGTGTCATAGAATTACTTAATGGTGTCATAGGCGTGCGCAGCCTATTGCATTAGGGTGTGCACCCTAAAGCACAAACACACACGCCGCACACGTGTGTGTGTATAGATATATAGATAGATATATATCTATCTATATATCTATACACACACACACACACATACACAAATGCACTCTGCATACTTACATACAGACCCGCACAAACCCTGTGCTCCGCTCTGCACCCTCTCCTCTGGCACTGCGGCTGGGCCTCACCCTTGCGTTGCCGTGACTCCGCCTCTGCGTGACGTCACGGAACGCGTGTACGCGAACGCGTACATTGCAGGGGAGGTCTGAGGGAGGAGAAAGTCCGTCCTTCACTATGCGGCGCTTCCGCTCGCATAGTGAAGGATCGGATTAGGAGACAAACTCGGGCGGCAGACGGCAGTGCAGCACGGAGGTGAGAGAGCCTCAATTTTGAGGCTTCATTAGGGCAGGGCCGGTGCAAGGATTTTTGCCGCCCTAGGCAAAATAAAATTTGCCGCCCCCCCCCCCCCCCCCATTATCATATTATTTTCCCATATCATGACATCACATGTTCCACCCCTTTCTCAGCATTTAAATTAAAAGAGAGTTAACAGAGTTACATGTTGCAATAAAGCCCCCTATTAAGAATGGTGGAGAATAAGTAACATAACTTAAGCCTCAATATGCCAGGATTATTCCCCTCAATACCCCAGGATTATGCTCCGCAATATGCCAGGATTTAGCCACCCAATATGCCAGGATTATTCCCCTCAATATCCCAGGATTATGCCCCACAATATGCCAGGATTATTCCCCTCAATATCCCAGGATTATGCCGCTCAATATGCCAGGATTATGCCCCTCAATACCCCAGGATTATGCCCCTCAATACCCCAGGATTATGCCCCTCAATATGCCAGGATTATTCCCTTCAATATCCCAGGATTATGCCCCTCAATGTCCCATTATTATGCCCCTCATTATCCCAGGATTATGCCCCTCAATATGCCACGATTATGCCCCTCAATATGCCAGGATTATTCCCCTCAATACCCCAGGATTATGCTCCGCAATATGCCAGGATTTAGCCACCCAATATGCCAGGATTATACCCCTCAATATCCCAGGATTATGCCCACAATATGCCAGGACTATTCCCCTCAATACCCCAGGATTATGCCCCTCAATACCCCAGGATTATGCCCCTCAATATGCCAGGATTATTCCCTTCAATATCCCAGGATTATGCCCCTCAATGTCCCATTATTATGCCCCTCATTATCCCAGGATTATGCCCCTCAATATGCCACGATTATGCCCCTCAATATGCCAGGATTATTCCCCTCAATACCCCAGGATTATGCTCCGCAATATGCCAGGATTTAGCCACCCAATATGCCAGGATTATTCCCCTCAATATCCCAGGATTATGCCCACAATATGCCAGGACTATTCCCCTCAATATCCCAGGATTATGCCCCACAATATGCCAGGATTATTCCCCTCAATATCCCAGGATTATGCCGCTCAATACGCCAGGATTATGCCCCTCAATACCCCAGGATTATGCCCCTCAATACCCCAGGATTATGCCCCTCAATATGCCAGGATTATTCCCTTCAATATCCCAGGATTATGCCCCTCAATGTCCCATTATTATGCCCCTCATTATCCCAGGATTATGCCCCTCAATATGCCAGGATTATGCCCCTCAATACCCCAGGATTATGCCCCTCAATATGCCAGGATTATGCCACCCAATATCCCAGGATTATGCCCCTCAATGTCCCAGGATTATGCCACCCAATATCCCAGGATTATGCCACCCAATATCCCAGGATTATGCCCCTCAATATGCCAGGACTTTCCCCCAAAATATGCCAGGACTTAAACACCCAATATGCCAGGACTTTCCCCCCAATATGCCAGGACTTAAACACCCAATATGACAGGACTGTCCCCAGCAATATGCCAGGACTTTCCCCAGCAATATGCCAGGACTTTCCCCCAAAATATGCCTGGACTTAGCCACCCAATATGCCAGCCAGGACTTCCTTCCTTTACTTACCTCGTCGCTGCTGCTGCTGCTGCTCTGTCTCCGGTGCTGGGCCGCCTGTGGCTGAGAGGGAAGCGTTGTGCGCTCCCCTCCAGCCAATGCGCTTTCAATAAAGTTTAAAAAAAAAAAACTTTACTGAATGCGCATTGGCTGGAGGGGAGCGCACAACGCTTCCCTCTCAGCCACAGGCGGCCCAGCACCGGAGACGCAGCGATGCCGACGAGGTAAGTAAGGATGAGGATTTTTTTTTTTTTTTTTGGAAGCAGGGTTCCGGCGCCCACAGCCAAGATGCGCCCTAGGCAGCTGCCTAGGTCGCCTTACTGGTGGCGCCGGCCCTGGATTAGGGTGTGCCCAGGCACACCCGGCACACCCCGTGCGCACGCCTATGAATGGTGTACATGTTTCTTAAACTGTCCAGTTGTAAACTGAACATCAGTTGCTCCCACTCAAATACTTACTTCCTGAACATCATTCTGCTAAAACCAACAGACAGACCAACCTCCATGAAAACCAACATAAAACACGACCCTCATGACTAAGCATCTCATATACAACAGTCTAGGGTGAACATCTCAAAAAGTTTTGGAAAGATTCAGTCAGTCAGGGCTTTCCTTTTTATGGCTTTTTTTAATGGAAATTTTCTGTATTTTGTAACTGGGGCCCTGACTGATGTAACCCCTCCAAAACTTTTGGATTCCAAAATACAGAGAGTCACTAAGATTTGAAGAGCAGAATTTCCAATAAAATAAAACCATAAAAAGGAAATCAGATGCCAAAGTTCCAGTACCACTTATGGTTTATCGCATGGTGTGTGAAACAATATATATCAATGAGACAAGCCAGCCATTACACAAGCAGTTTCATCCCCCCACCCAATCTATTAACCATAACATTAGATACATCTGTAAATAAAAAAGTCAAGAGGAAATTTTCAAAGGCAAAAACCTAACTGTACTGATGAGCGACAGAAAACAAATATGAGAAAATAACACGCTAATGAAATACCTTACTCACTGGCCTTATTTGTGATTTTAAAATATTTTACAAGCTTTCTGTGCAGTCTGTAGCTTTGGCATATTGATAAATCAATCTTTTTGTTTAAGCTAAATGTTGTCCATCTATACTTAGCACCTAAATGTCAGTCACTCATACATGCCTGATGGATGGATCTAAGTCGCCTTGAGAGATTTCATTTAATAGTTCAGTCAGCCAATAAAACTATAATTGTAACTGTAATTATGTGTCCATGACTACTCTATTACCATACTTTTACATGTTTTAATAATTTCATTACGTAATACGCTGTGTTAATACTCCATGGTAAGACTCTCCTAAACACCACATGGGAACATACACTGCTCAGCCATAACATTATGACCACTAACTGTGTGTAGGTCCCCTTTTGATTCCAAAACTGGTCCCCTTTTAATGCCTGACTTGTCGAGGCATGGACTCCACTAGACCTCTGATGGTGTTCTGTTGTATCTGGCACCAAGACGTTAGCAGCAAATCCTTTACATCATGTAAGTTGTGAGGTGAGGCCTCTGTGGATCGGACTTGTTTGACCAGCACATCCCACAGATGCTCGATTGGATCGAGATCTGGGGAACTTGGAGGCCAAGTCAACACTCTGAGCTCGTTGTTGTGTTCCTCAAACCATTCCTAAACCATTTTTGCTTTGTGGCAGGACACATTATCCTGCTGAAAGAGACAACCACTATCAGGCAGTACCATTTCCGTGAAAGGGTGTACATTGTCTTCAACATTGGTAGGTGGCACGTGTCAAAATAACATCCACATGAATGGCAGGACAGAAGGTTTCCCAGCAGAACATTGCCCAAAGCATCACACTGCCTCCGCTGGCTTTGAATCTTGTTAGTGGTCATAATGTTATAGCCAGGACCGCCATCAGAAAGTTCAGGGCCTCTTACTGAAAAAAATTCTGGCCTCCCCTCCATATCTCCCTCTCGCCCGCCTACCCTCCCAAAGTCATTTTATCCAGGTATTTGTATATCATGCCAATGATTTAGATACACAGCAGGACATGCCCTATCACCTGTATTACACATCCATGATTTGCTGCTGCCCCATTACCTGCATTGCACATCTAAGACCTAATATGCCACAGCCAGTGTTAGTTTATCCATTAATATGCCACTGATAATTTGTCCATCAATATGCCACTGATAATTTGTCCATTAACCCCTTAGTGACATGACTTTTTTGGCTTGTCTGATGTTTGGTGACATGGGCCGTTTTAACATTTCTGAGGTGTTTGTGTTTTGCTGTAATTTATTTCTGTCTCATTTAGTGTACCCACACAAACTATATATAATTTTTATCATCATAAGAAGGGATTTCTTTTCATACCATTATTTTGATAACAGCATACAATTTGATATAATTTTTTTTATAAAATATGGGGAAAAATTGGAAAAAATATTGGATTTTTATTTGGAAAATCGTATACTCATCTACAAGAGACAACAAAAAACACTGCAAAATTGTTTCTAATATTTGTCCTGAGTTCAGAAATGGCCCATGTTTTATGTTTTTGTGCTTTTTTTTATTCATATTACAGGGCCAGAACTATAAGTAGTGCAAAGATATTTCAAAATCCTTATATTTCAAAATTAGCAATAGTGAAATTGTAACACTGGCATCTGTACTAAATCCATGAATTTTTGGAGTTTGGAGCATAGGTTTGTTGGGTTGTTTAGGGGGTAAAAGGCAACATTTGTGAGGTGCACATCTCAGTGTTCCAACTTTTTTGACATGTAGTCAACCTGCATCCATGTCCTATTTGGGATATATCTTTGAAACCAGCCAATGTAATTTACCCCCACCAAACCATATATTTTTTAAAAGTAGACACCCATGACTCCTTGTGTCAAGGGCTCAGCAGCCACTGATACATCACTAAATGATGTATCAGAAAGCTGAGCAGGGTCAATCTCAAACCCTGAGTCAGCAGCCTCAGAATCAAGGGGTTAATAGCTATTAGAAGAGCCTATGTAGTACTATAATACATTACAGTACAAATAAATTAATCCATAAAAAGTGCATACAGCACAAAATAGTGTTGCTGTGCAAGATTACTGCTTATACAGTGATCAATGGCAGAGAAGGGGTTAATATACAGGGAATGGCTTTCATAATACTTGATAATATAATAATAATAAAATGATATGTTAACACTAATACTGATCTGTCTCTTTCCCTCACAAAAATGTAAGTGAGGAAACGGAGGCAGATCCAAATTGGTCAGATATTCACAAATATTGATCTGACCAGGCGAATGGTGATACTCATCTGAGCAATCACCAAACTGCCTTTGCTACTAATTCACTGTAACTGATCACTATACATGCGCTCAGACAGCTTAAAAAAATATATATATATTTTTACTTTACACGTAACCCCCTAGCCGGTGATAAAAAAAGGAAACCGATAAAAATTGCATCAATATCATTGCGTAAGCAGTGATCTACAGCAAGGAAGGGGTTAATAGCTCTTAAAAGAGACTTTGTAGTACTGTAATAAATGACAGTACAAAAAAATGAACCCCTAAAAAAATGCACAAACAGCAAAAATTGCCCTGATGTGCAAGATAACTGCTTACACATGATCAATGGCAGGGAAGGGGTTAAACGCAGGGAATGGCTTTTATAAAAGCCATTGGGTCTCTTTTTTTTTTCTTTTATTGTTTTATTGTATTTTTATTATTTTATTATACTTTTACTTACTTTTACTAGTTTGATCTGTCTCACTCCCTAAATGACAAATGGGGGGAGAGGGAGGCAGATCCAAAGGGGTCAGATCTATATTGGTTTAATATTGATGTGACCAGGCAGTGAGGATGCTCATCTGAGCATCCCCACTGCCTGACAGTCTGCCTGGCAGTCGCTGATTGCCTCTGTGATGAGGCAATCGTGTGACTGCTTGAAGAGCACAGGAAACAGCTACTTCCTTAGAAGGGCAGCGTCATCACACAGTGACCAAGATCGTGAATTTTTTTTCGACTTGCGAGGCAGGTCAGCTACATTTACAGAGCCATAGGAAGCGATTAAACTAGCTTCCTATACACTTTTTAACCGCCGATGGTTTTAGAAGCACTGCTCCTTTGAAACTGACATTTCAATCGCTCTCTGGAGCGATCAAACTGCCGTCAATGGTTGTTTTTAGTATTGCACGATGCTTCCACATGGAAACATTGTACCAATACCAATACAGCACTGAAAGAAAAGAAGAAAAAACGCTTTCAATACTCGTTTTGGACAAATTATCAGTGGCATATTAACCCCTTGCCGAAACAGGACAACCTAGTCCGTCCTGTTTCGGCAAGGGGTTAATATGCCACTGATAATTTGTCCATTAATATGCCACTGATAATTTGCCCATCAGTATGCCACTGATAATGTGTCCATTAATATGCCACTGACAATTTTATTTATCTAAGTTGAGCTTGTTGGAAATCAGTTGTATGAAGGTCTGCTCTATGCGTAACGCTACCCCTCCTTTAAGAACTCTACCCACTTTTGTTTTATATGTGCATTCATTGATGGGCCATGTATATTGACATGCTTTATGTAAGAAAGAAAGAAAAAAAAATAAAAGTTGCAGCATCCTGGATGTAAATCCAAAGCAGGAACACTCAGCATAGCCATGGTTATAAAAGCTGGCCGGGTGGAACAACTGAGTAAACAGTTAACAATGTTCCTAAAGGTGAATCAGCACTACACATGTTAGTAGGAACTTGCCTTAAAGATGACGAGTTATTGCAGACAATAAGGAAGTTCCTAAAATACCAGGGACTACAATAATTGTCAAGAAAGCTTACACTTAACAGAAGATTACACTTAACACAGGCATGCACATACGCATGTATTTATATAATAATGCTTGTATGCTTGTATGTACACTCTATTGATCGCTTACGTTAAAGAGTGACTAGACCCTCATGTTTGTTCTTTTTAATGGTGGGTACTTCATAATTTGTACTCCCAGGTGGAATAGAAACTCCACCACATCATAGCCTGAAAGCCTGATACAATGATCCTATGAAAGTTGCTTATCATCGGTACCATTTGTATATTATTTTATTCTGTGAAATAGTTTTGTATATTATCTATAACTATTGGTAATTTTAACAGAGAATATCTAGAGCAAGGATATTTCTCATCTATCCTTCTTGGGTATTTCTTACAAGTGCAATATATGTTTATGTATAATATTATCTCATCTCTGTTTGTTATATGTTTTTTATGTTATCTATTTCTATTAAATTTATATATATTTTTAGTAGTTGTCTGGAGGATTTATTTATGTATTTGTTATAATATACATACCGTCACACATACACTGATCAGCAATAACATTATGTCCACCATGACAGGTGGAAAGCCATTGGAGGCAGTGTGATGCTTTGGGCAATGTTCTGCTGGGAAACCTTGGGTCCTGCCATTGATGTGGATGTTACTTTTACAAGTGCCACCTACCTAAGGAATTCCCAGTTGGAATTGGCCTCTTTCAGTAGGATAATGTCCCTGCAACAAGGCAAAAATGGTTCAGGAATGGTTTTAAGAACACAACAACAAGTTCAAGGTTCTTTGCCCCCATATTCCCCAGATCTCAATCAAGCATCTGTTGGATGTGATGGACAAATAAGTCCGATCCATGAAGGCCCCACCTCACAACTTACAGGACTTAAAGGATCTTCTGCTAACTTATTGGTGCCAGATACCACACACACCTTCAGAGGTCTAGTGGGGTCCATGTCTCTATGGGTCAAGGCTGTTTTGGTGCCAAAAGGGGACCTTTACAATATTAGGTAGGTCATAATGTTATGGTGGATCAATTTATAGTACAATGTGAGATTATATATGTATATTAAATCCCAACTTTATTGCCTGGCAATCCGGCATGCCAGCAGATGGGGCTTCAGAAGTCAAGGGTCCCTCAAACATACTATTTTTTTCTAATACATAGTATTCATTCTCAGTTGGGGGGCATGATATATACATATATAATTTTTTTCCCAAAGGGGGTCATGTACTAAACAAGTGCAGTGGGGAAAAAAGCAGGTAAAACATGAGTAAGGAGCAATTTGCGACTATTTGTAACATTTTGCGCTTTTTTTCCTGATTTGCGCCTCTTCCGTTTATTTTTATTTAGCATGCATTTTTCTGGTTGCGCTAATAAATTACAATTATATTTGCACACGCTAAAGAGTTTCGCGAATATTTTGTGAAAAATAATTCTTATTTGCGTGTGAAAATTACACCAGCTTTTAGCAAGTGCTATCAAAAGAGGTAGGAAAAATATTCGCAAAATTGCCTGTTTTTATTCTCAGTTATGTCAGTTTTTATTTGCAGTTTGCTCGTATGTACTATTTGAGTGTTAAATGTTTGGCACATTGCAATAGCAGCAAAGAGCAGTTTGTTTGTACATGCCCCTCAAAGCATCCTAATAATTAATATAATGTAAATAATATGCGTTATATATGTATGTGACTGTGTGTGTATATGTTCATTTCATGTTCAGTTTTTTTTTAAAAAAGAGTTGCCCTTTGATCAATCATGTATTCAGTGTTTGTTATTTATTAACCCTGCCTAGAGCGTTATAGTACTGCACACAATGACAAATCTTGGCTGTTCCTGAACGTCTATCAATTTACCAGGCAGATAAAAATATCAACATGATACAAATCTGTAGAAAACCAAAGTAACCATTAATAGTATTAGGAAGATTGTTCAAGTCATCTGACCAAAATACCAGTTTAAGTGGTAAAGGTTCATGATTCCCTGTTTACTTAAAAAAAAGGACATGGCCCAAATCCTGTTCCACAAACAGAGCCACTCCTTGGTCACTATGGTAACCTGCAGCAACACCCAAGGGTTCAAGATCCTGCATTACTATTCAAAGCTTGGCAATGAAACAGGGACTTCTGCATACTGCCTGCTGCTATCTATCCAGGGATAGATAGATAGTCTTAATATTAAAGGGTGCAAGATATGATGTGGTAACCCAGCCCCATGAGGAAGAAGCATAAAGATATGGAAATGCATTATCCTTAACCTCAAAAACTTTCTATTGCATATAACTCTATTTTTCAACATAGGATAAGAATAGACATCCATCTATAAAAACTATAGTTAAAAGGAAACATTAAAAAACATTTGCTTGAGAAGATCAGAGCTCCCAGTTTCAGACCCAATTGGATCCGAGTAGCCCTGAAAGTGATCTTAATTTTCATGCCGACATTTTGAAAGCCGACCTCCTCCGGAGTTTGGCTGTTGAGATGCTAGCCTCGGTCCTCTTCATAGATTTTTTTTCATAGTAGTCAATAGAAAGACTTCATCTGTAGCCAAAATAGCCAAAATGATCTGAAAAATAAATTAAAAGTGGCAAAACTAGAGCAAAGTGCTAAATTTGGAGCATTCTCCAGAGATTAACCTTGTTAATTGTTTCTAATTTAGATTAGAATGACTCCAGCTTTGCCTTGATGAAGCAAATATATTACTTAACACTAGCAGGAATAATTTGCCTTATTTATTACATTTTCAGTTACCGTTTCAACAATCGTTCACAAAAACACTAAGAGAGAAAAAAGGCAACAATTCTAGGAAGATTATATTGGAGGATTTTGTGACTCTACCGTGGGTTACTCTCCTGTTTATAACAGACATTTGTTGGGGGTGCCCTCTATAATTCTACAACACTTGAAGAATACTTTAATGCTGATGAATATATTTACGTTCTAAACCACAGCTCAAATTAGTCTACAATAAACAATAAATATTGGTGTTTGAAAACCAAAGAATAGGCAATCTGTCAACACCCTATGTATGCATATGTACATGTTTTCTGGGAACTCTCAAAATAGCAGCAAAATTGGAGTAGTAAATCCCCATACTGCTTTCAAACTAAATACCATGTGTATAACAATATGTGCTTAAACTTCATGCTTTGTACTGATTCGAAGTTTTAAGCCTTCCCCAGGTTGTGTAATTTCATAATTTTGTGTGAAAGATCTGCAGAGACGTAATGCTGATTACTGCATGGATTTAGATGTTTAGGCTTTGCTAGTTAGTGGTTCTTGTGGTACAGAGGTGACTGTGGTCATGTGGACAGGTTTTATGTTGCTAAATTGTAGTGTTGTTACTTTCTTGCATACTGTCACTCTTTGGCCATTGAGTTCTTTAGTAATTGACCTCCGAGTATTTATATCTGAGGTGTAAGGGGACCAGGATATGGCTGGCAAAGAGGCAAATTCCCCCCGGCTGCTCTCTACCCTAGCTCAATGGGCTGGGGCTGCACCATTTTCACTAAATACCCCAGTGATTAGGCATCCAACTGCAGCCCTGCAAAACTACAAACCCCATAAGTCACTAGAACGGCAGGGAATTATGGTGGTTGTAGTACAGAAACAGTTGGCGGGCCGCACTTGGACACCTAGGCCCAGGGCCATCCTTTGGGGTGTGCGACCTATGCGACCGCACAGGGCACAACACTCCAGGGGGCACCATTTACATTAAAAAAAAAAGTTTGCCTGTAAAGGACAGTGGCTCTCACCAGCCCTCTGCATGGCAAGATTTGGGGAGGTGGCGGACCTCACCGGCTGTGAGGTGAAGGTCCGTCCCCACCGTGTGAAGCCACTTCTTCACTGGGAGCAGCGGCAGCATGAGCTCTGCAGAGCTTAGTAAGTGCTACTTGCACTCCCCGCGTGTAGAGATGATTCAGGGCATCGGAAATACAATGCCCGGCGTCATCACTACGTGCAGGGAGCGTGAGCAGCACTTACTGCACGTAGTGGGAGAGAACAGACGTATCTCTGTGTGTGTTTAACACACAGAGCTCATGCTGCCCGCTGCTCCTCAGTGAAGTAAGAAGGGAGGGGGAGAAAGAACAAATGGGGGAGATAAAGAACAGATGGGGGAGAGAGAACACATTGGGGGAGAGAACAGATATGGGAGGAGAGAACAGATATGGGGGAGAGAACAAATATGTGGGCGAGAAACAGAACAGATTGGTGGGAGTAAGAACAGTGTGGAGGGAGAGACAGAGAGAGAGAGATGGAGAACATATATGGGGAGAGAGAGAGAACAGATATGGGGGAGGAAGAGAGAGAACAGATATGGGGGGTGAAGGAGAGAGGACAGATATGGGGGGAAAGAACAGTTATGGGGGGAAACAGATATGGGGACAGTGAGAGAACAGAGTGGTGGGAGAGAGAACAGTTTGGAGGGAGAGAGAAAAGATATAGGTGGGAGAGAACAGATATGGGGGAACAGATATGGGGGGAAGAGAATAGATATAGGGAGAGAAAGAGAACAGATTGGTGGAAGAGAGAACAGTTTGGAAGGAGAGAGAAAAGATATAGGTGGGAGAGAACAGATATGGGGGAACAGATATGGGGGGAAGAGAATAGATATAGGGAGAGAAAGAGAACAGATTGGTGGAAGAGAGAACAGTTTGGAGGGAGAGAGAGAGGGAGAACATGTATGGGGAGAGAGAGAGAGAACAGATATGGGGAAAACAGATATGGGGGGAGTGAGAGAACAGATTGGTGGGAGACAGAACAGTTTGGAGGGAGAGAGAACAGATATAGGTGGGAGAGAACAGATATGGGGAAAAGAGAACAGATATAGGGAGAGAAATAGAACAGATTGGTGGAAGAGAGAACAGTTTAGAGGGAGAGAGAGAGAACGTGTATAGGGGAGAGAGAGAGAACAGATATAGGGGGAGCAAGAGAGAGAACATATATGGGGGAGAGAGAGAGAACAGATATAGGGGGAGCAAGAGAGAGAACATATATGGGGGAGAGAGAGAGAACAGATTTGGGGGGAGGAAGAGGGAGAACAGATATGGGAGGAGAAGGAGAGAGAACAGATATGGGGGAGAAAATAGAAAGGAGGGAGAAAACATATATGGGGGAGAGAACAGATATGGTGAGAGAGAGAACAGATTGGTGGGAGAGAGAGAGAACATATATGGGAGAGAGAGAGAGAACACATATGGGGTAGGAAGAGAGAGAACACATATAGGAGAGAGAGAAAACAGAGATGGGGAGAGGGAGAGAAAGAACAGATATGGGAGTGGGAAAGCGATAACAGAGATGGGGAGAGAGAGAGAGAAAGAATAGCTATAGGGGGAGAGAGATAACAGATATGGGGGAGGAGGAGAGACAGACATGGGGAGAGGAGATACATACATGGAATGGGAAAAGAGAGACAGACATGGGAAGGGAGAGAGACAGACATGGGAAGGGAGAGGAAAGAGACAGATAAGGCAAGGCAGAGGAAAGAGACAGGGAAGGGAGAGGAAAGAGGCAGGCAAGAAGAGGGGGGTGGTGTCACAGGGTGGCCCGCACAGAGCACCTGAACACTTAAGGCCAGCCCTGCCTAGGCCCTAGTGTGTAACACTTTCTATCTAATTGTTCTGTTTGTTTAGCAATCTTTGTGTCTCATGTGTCAGGATAACTGTCCTGCCTGTCTATCTGTGTCTGTCTTTTTATGTGTCTGTCCATCTTTGTATCTGTTGGTCTTTCTCTGTGTCTGTCTATCAACCTCTGTATCTTATATGTCAATATATATGTTGTGCCGGTCTATTTGTGTCTGTCTCTGAGGATAATGGGTGGGGTGATGAAATTGCAAAATGGGCCACTATATTGTTTTTGCCCCTTGGCCAAAAGTTGCCATCCCTCCCTTGAAAGGTACTATGCAATATAGTACCAACTTAGATAGACAGCAAAAGGTTCCAAAACAAGTCACTGCCACTTGTGGATTTGCAATAAGCTATCGTCAGTAACATCTAATCACCGGAGCATTTATTTTACTGATTTATATATGGCAATAGACATAATTTTCTTAAGTGAGTCCTAAGTAAGACATTTTACCTAAATAGAGAGAGTGCCACACAGTGTGCGTATATAAAAGGATACTCAAGAACAGGCTACCAATGCAATAGTGATAATGCCCGTACACATATGGGGTACCTTTAAAATGGAGCAATCATTGTATTTTTGGCACAACTAGCGCTGAGTGAGGATGCCGGGGAAAGCAAAAAAAATGGCCACTGGGACTACACTTGGGCAGTTTTAAAGTGACAATCACGTCACTGTCAGTCAATTCCACTCACCCTATGCAAATCCGGTGAGTGGTGTTTCAGACTGCCTCAAACAGAGGCAAGTTGCTCAGACTTTTTATGTCATAGAGAGGGGACAAAGATTTACTGTGTCCCAGAAAAAAAAAAGTTTAAAAACAAAACATTATTGGCCATCTTTAAATTCTTTATTACGTTTTATGCAGTACACAAAGGGTTAGGTATAAAAAAAAGTATTCTCAAAAGAAAGCCCGATCTGGCCTTAAAAAATCAATACATAATATGAAGGGGCTCATTTAAGAAGGTAGTGGACACTTTTCTTAAACACAGCAACGCTAAACGTGGTAAAATGGCCCTTGTCTCAAATGGACAATTAAAAAAGCATTGTCCCTGAATGGGTTAATGTTTAGTAATGTTTATATTAAAATAATTACTTCAATGGCTTCTTTATCTCAACTTCTGTTCAGTTCCATTTGTAAGAAGGAAAGAAAAAAAATGAGATTTTGAACATCAGTCATGCTCTGTTTGTTCCATTCAGTTAAAGAATTTTCTTAACAACCCATTGTTAAAATGTTCTCAGCTAGTGACATTCGATTTCATGATATGTCTTTACGTGAAAGCTGGTGTTTTACAGTAACGTGGTAGAGGAGGTCGAGTATATCCATGGAACATTGATAGACCTGCACTGTTATGTTACCTAATCCCAGCAATTGGCTCGAAAATCATTTGTGTAAGTTTGGTTCTCTTTAATTACACACTGGTTAGTTTCAGAACCATGTGGCTCTGTACCACTGCCCTGAACTAAAAAGACCCCAACTTAAACAACAATATAGGTGCACATGTTGTATGGCTGCTGTTTTTCCTGTCTTTAATTAGATATATAATATTTATGTATATTTCTACGTTTTATAGATAGGAAGATGAAAAGATTGACGCAGACCATGGTCTCCATTTATGGTTTTGTGAATTTATACTGTGAATTTTGCCTAAAATATTGTCACTTTCTTTCTGTAGTTTGTTTCGTCTCCTGGCTAAAATAAATTATATACAGCAGAAATTCCATGTTAAAGGGAATTATTAGCTTATTTTTGGAATGTTGTACTTATTTATAATTTGTGTACTTATTTTAATTTTAAAGAATTTCAGTTGTCCTTACCTTTTTTATTAAAAATGATTTCTAAATTCAGTGACAACCAAACAAAAGCTCTTGCTATGTATTACTAGCAATAAATCTACTACACTTTATTTGCTGTTTTTAGGAGATAGACCTGAGAAAAAAGCTGATAAACTAATCTACTACTTTTTTGTTACATGATGCATTGGGTTTAGGATAAATCACGTCCGGCATTGTATTGTGGGTTTTTATGTAGTTTATTATTGAATATGAAGTTTACTATGACCGGATATGGTGCCCTACTCTGCAATAAAACAATAATGCCCGGGTGGCATGTTACAGACAGAGTGGACAGATTATTAGGTTATTAGGAGGGGCTGGAGAGGATCCAGCTGTCTTGGTCCATATTGGCACCAATGACAAAGTAAAGGGAACATGTAATTTTAGGGATTTAGGGAGTAAGATTAGGGAATGGACCTCCAAGGTAGTATTGTCAGAGACACTCCTGTGCCATGCACTATACCAGAAAGACAGTTTTAGTGTCAGGATGGATGGCACCTGCATGTATTTGGGGAAAGGATGGCTAGACAATTGTAGGAGATTTTAAACTAAGAATGGGGAGAAGAGACCAATAAACACTGGGCTAAAAAGTATATAAATGGAAAGTGATTTAGTTAGTGGGTGGATCTGGGGTCTTGCTTAGTACAGATTATAGGGAGCAGTTTATAAACAGCTTCTAATTTAAATCACAAAAGAAACATGGCAGTGGTATTAAGTGTGCGCTTGTAAATGCCAAAAAATGTAACTGATAAAATAGGGGAATTGGCTGTTAGCTGGAATCGAAAACAATGATTTAGCTGGCATAACAGAAACATGGTGGGATAATACACATGAATCAATTTGGAGGGTTACATGTTGTTTAGAAAAGATAGGTCAAACAAAAAACATGGATGGGCCTGTCTGTATGTCAAACAAGCTTTATTGCCTCACTTGCAGGAAGATATATATAATGACAGTGGGGATGCATGTCTGGATCTGGTAATAATTAACAATGAAGAGCTTATCTCTAACATCCAAGTAAAGGAGTACTTAGGGAATAATGACAATATAATGGTATCGTTTGAGATTAATTCAAAAAGGCAAATTGGTATGGGTCCAACCAAAACACAGAATTTTAAAAAGGCCAACTTTATAAGGTTTAATACATCCCTTGGTATTGTTGGATGGATTATTGTCAGGGGGAAATTCGGAAGGTAAGTGGAATACCTTCAAACTAACACTACACAAATATACATATATATATATGTATACCCTTTGGAAGCAAATACAAAAGTAGCAAACTAAAACCAATGTGGCTAACTAGTAAGGGAAATCAGGAAATAAATGAAAAGAAAGTAGCATTTAAACATTAGAAAGCAGAGGCATTCGCAAAATATAAAGATGCCAATAAAGCCTGGAAAAAGGCAGTTTAATTAGTTAAATTGGAGAATGAGAAAAATTTTGCTAAGGAGAGCAAGAGCAATGCCCAAAAAATATTTAAATATATAAATGGCAAAAAAAATTAAGACTGCTAACGTTGGGTCTTTGTTATCTGAGATGGTCAGTGGGATCAGAAAGCATTTTAAACAATTTATTTTCTTCTGTTTTTACCAAGGAAGACCCGATGGACAATTGTAAGTATTGACAACAAATTTCAAGCCCTTCCCCACACCTATGTCCAATGTTTCCCAGTTGTTGTCTAGTCATGAGCATCCAACACGGACGGCAATTGAACATTTAATTTGAGGAGAGTCATGGCATGGTCTTGTAGAACGTACCTGCCATAGTAGGTTATCAGTATTGATAACTATGTGTGTTAATACTTATCCCAACATGCAAGCTACTTTTACAGAATGGTCACAGCAAGCATGTGACTGGCTGACACAAGAAAAAGTGTCCAAACAATTAAATTATGTAAATGTAGATCGTGTGGGATTCACCCATGGGTACTTAACGAGCTAAGCCATACCATGGCCAGACTGTTGGGCACAGTGCCCAAAGATTGGCATGAAGCCAATATGGTGCCCATATTTAAAAAGAGATCAAAATCCCAACTGGGCAGTTACAGACCTGTAAGGAGCGCTGCAGTAAGGGAGCACAGATCACTACCATTGCTGCTCCCTAGTGGTACAAGGCTGTGTGAGTTAATAAGTAGTAGCAGTGAGCGCGTCATGACATCATATGCAGCACTCTGCATTCATTGAATCTCTCCCAGTTCATGGGAACGTCAATAAAGAGATCTGCGCGGCCCTGACTCCCATCTAGTCTAGTATCTCATGGCATGGTTAATTTCCCTTTTCATTTGTAACACATACGTTTACAACACATTGCCCATTTAGACTCCAGGTTATTGAAATAACCAACAATCTCTTAGTAGTCATGAATTGCAAGAAGTACTGCAAAGATTACAAGGAAGAAAAACAATATATATCAGTATGTGAATGTAATATAAAGATGAACAATGTGGCATTTCAGACAAGTAACACAATATTTAATATAAATACATTAACATGCAATCAGATTTAAAATCCTGCACAAGTATAAAATCATTGCGACAGAAAAAACATCAGTAAGCACCAGTCAAAAAACCTAAAATAAATTTTGCTAGTGGCTTGCGTAGTTCCATACCAAGCAATTGTATTGTACCTGTCACGAAAAGTATTGCACTGAAAAGGTTAAAAACAGTAGACAACTAGATAGCCCTGTCTGCCTAGTGCATTCCAATTATGTTGGATAAGATAAAGATAAAAATGCATACACTATGGGTCCAAAACCTACCCAAACATAAAAATAACAGGTGACTCTACAAGGCTAATGTTAACACACCTACATCCTAATAGCTGATATGATCCGTGTAATTGAAGTAAAACTAATTTGAACAAGGAATGCCAGTTCATACAGTGATTCTATGGCAGGACCTCTAATGCTTTCTCATAGAGCTTGCTTGAGGCTATGCCTGTATCCAATCACATAGAGACAGATCAGCCTTCAGGCAAATCACTATTCTCTGTTTGAGCTTACCTGTACTTGGATTAGTGCCCAATTACTAATAATAAATAAATAAATAAAAGCAGAGCTGTAGTGAAGCCTTAACAGGAAAATATAGGGAGTTGTATTCAAATGTTACATGATAGGCATCAGCTTAGAGGGAGTGGATTCTGCATTCATTGCCTGATAAGAGGATTGTTGTACACATGAGATAGGAGGCTCATGATGTATGAGTTACGTGGGAGGTACTAGGTGTGCACAGGTGTATAAATATGGGATGGGAGTCTACAGTCTTTACTCACTACAACAATTTCCCTAGCTTTGGAGTGAAGGTGAGCTGGCATTGAATCAATTCAGTCTCTCTGGTACTTTGGATAAAGTTACATAGGAAGAAACAGGTAACAATTTAAAAGGAGAATGAAAGAATACCTTCCAGCTAGGCATTTATTGACTCGGAAAGGTTATACAAAGAGATCATTGTTTTTTCTTGGCTGACTTCATTCTTAGCAACCAAGTGTCTATTTCATTAGATAATCCTGTAGTTCTGTATTATATTTACGTAGAATGTAATAATGAAATCATTTGAAGGATTTGTAATGAATTAGAAAACTAACAAGTGCTGTAACTTTTCATACTTGTTAAAAAAATGTATTTAAATATGAAATTCATGTTTCATTACAAAGAATAATTAGCTGTAACAAAACTTCCTTGATTATAGGTGTCTGCTATTTTATGTAATGAAATGTTCTCTAAGAAGAACAGGTTTTGTTTTTTTTTAAAGACAAATATTTGACATTATCTGATTAATTGTTCTAGCACCGGCTGATACTGTATTTTAATGAAAAATATAATAATTGTAAAAAATGACACTTAATTATTATTTTTCTTTTGCAACCTGACTTTGATTTGAATTTTTATGCATGTGTCCAAGTAGCATGGTGAACTTGTTTATTTTACTAATGAAAAACACAAGGCTACTGGCTAAAGATGACCTGACAAGTGATGTCTAAAAATCAGACAGTATTTATGTATGGTTATTATACTTCACTTGTCTGTTTAGTTTTTTATTATATAGACTCCACAGTGTTTAGAATACAACAGTCAGTTTTGTTTCTCTGTCCTAGTCTTTAGCATTGAAAGTTAAGGGTTTGGTAGAAATGAAATGCAATGTATTCAACAGTATGTGATATACTAATAATTATGACATTTACTGCAGTTAATAAGTAGCCACTGGACCTACTGTAGCTAGCATTCAAGGTGGTTTTAATTGAAAAAGGGAGGAAGACCTTGGCATGTTTATATCTGTGTACAAAATCCATATTTACATGTCATTATGGATTGAAATTAACAGGAAAAATTAGCACAGATTAACCATAATTCCATTTATTAAGGGCTTTAATCATGAAAATGGCCATTGCAGGAAACTATCTAAGTTTACAGTAGCTGAGTGGAAAAATTCTCCTTTTCAGCTATTTCTCAAACTTTGCTTTTTTTGGCCATCATTTTGAAATATCCTAGTCAATATCCTCTTTCATGACTAAAACCCAACATGATAGAAAAAAAGAACAACATTGTTAGTGAAAATCCTCTAAATGCATTTGTCAAAAAATATTAATATTAAGTAATGTTATATAATATTCCAAAGTATATCTTTTCATTCCAAATGACACTGAAACCGAGATGTCCTTCTATTGAGAGACTGGTGGTAAATAATCAGTACATTATATTCTGCCATAGGGTAATTACGTACCACACTGTGACATTGGCATGTATTCGTGTTAGCCCTTTAGGAGTTAAATATTTGGAGAGTAGAGAGCAGCTTCATTGAGAGGTTCTGATAACACTGCAGTGAAGGGAGTACGGCATACACCTGTATTATACAGTAACACTCAGATTCCAAAAATGATTTCCAAACCGTAATTAAAATGAGCATTGTGTGATTTTTATATAGACGTCATCATGGAGAACGTTATGATGTCACTGTTTGTCCTCCTGGTCGCTGGATCATTTACTCTAGCTGTGGGAAAAGCAGAGAAAGAAACCGCCAAACCACAAACCCTCTCCAGAGGTAGGTATTCCTAACTTTACTAGTTATCAACTTGTGATATGTATAGAAAACAGTGGGCACAGCCTCTATCACATTTGGTTCATTTTGGCACATGCTATATCCTATAATGTATTCTATATGGGCATGAATTACTCATATCAAGCAGTAACCGTGGTTTAAAAGCATTAACGTGGACTTGTCTGGCTCAGTCTGGCTCCTGGCTGTGTGTCTATATAGGATAGAGGGAAGATATATCCTTCCATATACTTGCCATGTGCATGGAGTATCTACCACCACTACTACCTAAGAAAAACACACTATCCTGCCCTTTCCTGGCTCTTTGTATTGAACTTCCTTTATTTATTGGCTATGTCAGGGGTGTCCAACTCCTGCCCTCCAACTGCTGGAGTACTATGTTCCTTATACTCCTCTACTAGCCTCTTAGCTGAAAGAGCATTATGGAAGATGTAGATCTCCTTGACCCCACGTATACCATACATTTGCTTTACACGTATACACTTATCCCATATAGATAACTCTTAACTATTTTCTACATACACCTATTTAAATACGTACCTGTATAAACAATCTTCAGTTCCTGTAAGCTAATGTTTTCTATTCAGTTATGTGATTTTCTACCTATATAGAACTGTCCACACCCTGTAAAATAATGTCTTTCTTTTCATTCAGGGTGGGGTGACAACCTTGACTGGGTTCAGACCTACGAAGAGGGCCTGTTTAAAAGCAAGAGCTTGTAAGTATTGTCCTAATATTTACTGAAAACAACATTTCTACTTAACCACTGGCGCCATCTAGTGTATTATTATTTAATAACTGATTTGCCAGAATCCAAATTTAATAAGTGGATCTAGAATAGTATATAGTACAGATTTTAATGTGTTATAAAAAGGGTTCCATCCCATTAAATAAAAGTGCTTTGAAACCTATAACGAGTGCAAAACTAATTGCCAGATCTTCAGTGCATGACCACTAAGAAAACAAGATATTTAAAAAACCATTGATAACTCACATTATGGAATAGAGACCATTTGGTAAAAAAATTAAATTGGCCTAATCTGCATTTGTCTTTTTTGTTTTCCAGAAATAAACCCCTAATGGTTATTAATCACAGAGATGACTGTCCCCATTCTCAAGGTAATAAGATATCTCAGTTATGTAGGTTTGGAAAATAGACACATGTTTAATAAAGTTATAATATATTGTATGTGTATGTACTGTGTATATTGTGATTTAAGAGATTTAACCACAAACTCTCTGCTGCAGCTCTGAAGAAGGCATTTTCAGAACACAAAGGCATCCAGAAACTAGCTGAACATTTTGTTCTCCTCAATGTTATTGTGAGTATCACTTTAATCTTTATTGATGTGTTGTCCGTATCACTTTAATTGTAATGTATTGTGAGTCTATAACTTTAATCTTTATTTCTTGTTTGGAGAGGAGACTTATTTATTTATTTATTTATTTTAGCAACTGACACGTTTTCAGCTTTGTAACACATTAATATTCAAGACTACTTCAGGGATGGACAAATATTTTTTTAGATTGGAGGAGCCAAGCAGGCCAATTCAGAAGCCAGGCTAGCCATTTTTAGCAACCAGGAAAAAAGCATGTCTAATGATTTCTGTGAAAAATAAATCAAAGATTAAGGAGCCAGGATTTTAGGAGCTATGGCTCCCTGGCTCTTGATATTTGTTAAGTCCTGGCTTACTTATTTTATACGGCTACTGTCCTTGGAGATTAGGTTGTCAAAGCCTCCAAGATGGAAACTATAGCATACATCATTGAAGCAATAATAAGATGCCTTATAAGAAAAAGAGTTGCCTTTACCTTACATTTTACTGAACCCTTTATCGCCATCTAGTGCCATGAAACTGACATGACAAATCCACTTGGTATCCATGACTTAATTAATTATGTTTTATTGTGTTATAGTTTGACCCGACAGACAAGAACTTGTTACTTGATGGCCAGTACGTTCCAAAGATTGTGTTTGTGGGTAAGTAAAATTCTTATGGGATTTATTAATAATCAAGAATCACCATTTCAAACCTGTTGCAATTGACTCTCCACCTCTGAAGCTAAAATTAAAATGCAGTAAATTATGTGGACATTTATTTTAAACAAAAAAACAATTATAGAAGTTAGATTATGTTAGACAAAGGACATGATTTTAACTGGACCTTCTGTTTGGTAAACACTGACCTATATATATGCTTTTGCTTACATTTGATACATAGCAATATCACACTGTCTACACATAAGATTATTTCTTGCTTTATTGTATTTTAACTCGGTGAAGTCGACCAAAAGATCACCATGCAGTATAATGTGCTTGTAAAGTAAGAAAATTGAGGAAAGACAAGCAGTGACAGTATATGAACAGATCCAAAAGAGGTTAAATGTTACATAATGAAGATGAAATCATCATTTTATTGAGTCTGCACTTTGTAAATTTAATCTACATAGATATTTTTTTTACTCCTCTAAGTAAATCTCTTCTATAGTTTTCAATGTATTTCAGTAAAAATTGGTATTTTTTTGGTAGTAAACATTATTATTTTTATTTCCTTTACAGATCCTTCTCTTGTAGTAAGAGCAGATATCCCCGGGAAATACTCAAACCACCGTTACACATATGAGCCAAGCGATATTGATCTGTGTAAGTGATTCATCACACTCCTCTCCACACTACATAAGTACAGGGGGCTTTTCTTAGAAGGAAATGCTTAGAAGCAGCAGAGAAAACTCGGCTTAGTCTTGTTATTTTTTTATTTATTTTTTTAATGTTTATTGACTTATTTTATGTGCCTGGTAAAGATACTAATGCAACCCTGGCAGCAAAAGTAAATAATTTAAAACATTTGAGTAATTTTCATAGGAATGCTAGATATTTATAAACAAGCATTTACATTTAGATTTCTCTTTCTATCACTTTGCATTTATGTTTGGGTTAAAGTATGTTACAAACTGGATTACCTTGTATTTGTTTTTTAATATACTTATTTTATTTCTTACAATGTGGAACTTATGCTACATATATAATACCTCCCCATTAACAGGGAAAAGAGTTATAGGAAACAAAAGCATATACAATCTTCATGTGTCCAAAGGGGTTCACAAGCAGACAAAATAATTTGCCCCAGACAAAGTGCAACTGCCCTAGGCATTTAAATAACAAGTGTAGAATCACTGAGGTCTGTGTCGATCATGGTTATTGATTTCAGATATATACCAGCAGTGGCTGCTGCTTTGTGTGTCTAGATAGATGTGTATGGCTAAATGTATAGATAGATTATAGGGTGTCCCTCACTCCAAGTATTGGGGACTGCAACTCAAATGATACTCAGCCAGTTAGCAGAAGTGCCTAGCATCATGGCCTGAGTGTACATATTTAATTTGTTTTCCAATTCAGTTATTTTGCCCACCATACATCCAAAAACTTTTAAAATCTAAATAAAGGAGACAGATAGCCCTTAAGGGCGTCTGTATACCTGGGGCCAGTGGTCATACAATGATTCAGAGATTTCTCCTCTTTCTTTTTCCTGTGAAGCCAGAAATTGGGCAGTAAAAAGTGACAGGAGGCAGGGTTCACCTCCACATGGGGAGGGCTGGAAGGGGGGTGAGAGGGTGGTGACACAAACATAATTTAGTGCCACCTTATCAGTCCAGTAGATAGACACACATAGACATGCTGACAGAGTACGTACCGAGACTGAAAGGCAGATAAGCCATGGTTTTGAAATCGCAGAACATTTGCATTCAAATTGACTGTAAGATAAAATGATTAGAAAAAAAAAATAGATTAAACTGTGAGATTAAATGTCTCCATCAGTGATTGAAATAAAAATAGCTGTTCAGGAAGTTTCAAATACAGATGTTATATGAATGATCAAACCGTTGTTTTATAAATTGGAAGACTTCACATGCTGCTATTTATACTAAGAATTACCATTGCATGTATATTCATTTTGTTTTTCTTTTTTCAGTGTATGAAAACATGAAGAAAGCAACTAAACTGCTCAAGACAGAATTGTAGGAGGGATTGTCCATTCTTTTCCTGATTGATTTAATATCATTCTTATGTATGAAGAACTACTACCATGTCCTTACATTAACATTGTATAACATGAATGCTATAGGAAGGAAATTATCTTTTTTTTTTTTAAATGTTCCATTTGCTGTAACTGAAAAGTAAAAACACCTGTTTTATAAATAAATAAACATTCTAGGGATTATTTATAAATACTGGTCTTCAGTGGTTTTTTTTTAATATTAAGCACATATATACGCAATTCAAACTCACAATGGCTAAACATAGTGAGACAATTTGTGGGCCGGAACACTATGGGTTTTGGGGGGGTTTTCGGGGGAAGTTGCAGGACACTTCCTTCTCAGCATCTTGCAGTCTC
Source organism: Pelodytes ibericus (assembly GCA_036172795.1). Lineage (NCBI taxonomy): Eukaryota > Metazoa > Chordata > Amphibia > Anura > Pelodytidae > Pelodytes > Pelodytes ibericus. Next base: position 189,563,140 of record CM069859.1, read on the forward strand.
TATTTTTCCTCTCTCCATCGCTCTCTTTCCTTTATCATTTATCCTATTATACATAACACATTATTTGTCAAAGCCTCTCAAAGTATCCTTTGTTCTGTGTTCCTTTTCTTTAACTTATTTCTTCTTTTGTATCATGTTGATTCCACTCCTCCCCTCGATCTATCTCAATCATTTCTCTCATCCCAAGTGTCTCTTTAGAAACACTCTCCTCAGGCTTTATCCCTTTAGCTCTTTCCACCTCTCTCTGAACAAAAAAGGAATGAGTCCCGATAAAAGGCTGCATTATTATTCTGTACAGTGACTCGTGGTCAGCTTCCATCAAAATGTCTTCCCGTTGTAATCATTTACAACAATATATCTAAGAGTTAGACAACCCAGATTTCACAAATAATGATTGATCCTGGTCTACTTAACTCTTAATGCCACCAGAATTAACCCTCCCCTTTCACCTCGCATGCATTTGGGGGAGGATTGCAGTGGATTGTTATAAACCCCTATGCTTGTCAAATCCTCTATGGAATTAGTAGCCTAATACTGCCCCTTTTTGGGGCATGACTGACAGACCATAAACATCACTGGCATGTCATATTTAGGTATCCATCACTGTGACTGGGTGCCACAGTGATTGGTTGGTTCAATGGCCAGTCTTTTTTTTTTTTTTTACTTTCCTTCATGGAGCTTATACCAAAATCTATTGTGGATGAGTAAAAGTCAGCAGAGTTTCCATCCAAACCAAAAAGAGAGCTCTTTGGGGTTTATGTACAAGAGTTATTAAAGTGTCAGGAATGGTGTCTAAGCCAAACAGACTTTGGTGGATGGAGTCCACTGTTTAGTAACTGATTATAAATATATGGATTTGTACTGCAAATATGCAGGCAACGCTGAGAGAATGGTGATTTTTCCTTATATGCTTCATCACTTGATCTGGATGGAAGTCTGTGTATACCTCGTTGTTCTACATGACAGATTAAATCGGAGTGTGGGTATACAACACGATAACCCCGATGAATTCCCTGTGCTCCAATTCCTCAGACTTGTAGACAGAACGTGGTAGCCTAGTAGCTAGTCATTGTAGGTGCACAATATGGATGCAGTGCCAAGCTCTTCAGGATGCAGGGTAGGTGGATGGCAAGTCCACATGGGTGCAATATGGGTGGTCATTGTGGGTATAATATGAGTGCAGTGGCAAGTTATTTGGCTGGCAAATTCTGTAGATGCAATTTATGAACGGTGGAAACATTTGTTGTTTTCATTGATGTGGGAGAAAGAAGAAAATAACAAGAAATGCATTTTTTTCAATAACATTTTTATTAAAAATGCTACAAGTTTACATATCAAGCTTTGTTCCCTATATCTCTTAAGGGTTGTTTCTTTGCTCAATAAGCTCCAAAATTTGGGTGGGTCATCATCATTACCAAGATTGCCTTAAATTCAAGAAAATATAATATTGCTCAGTCAAATGTATATAGACTGCAGACAAGAGAATTAAACAATCACCTCTGACATGTGGACTAGCAATGCAGAAGGGGGAGAATCAGAATGTCGTCAAGTTGTAGCACAAAGTTCTAGAGTCTAAATCCTCCCTCCCCAATGGATCCATAATGGTTTTTACAAAGAGAGAGATAGAAGGTATGAAAACATATACAAATTCCTGTATGACCCATTTCGTTTCAGATGATGCATATCATAGCTAGAATTTATATATGTTACTGAGAAGAATATGCCCACGTAGGAAACAGTTACTGTATAGACAGTTTCACAGACATTGTTAAACTACAGAGGTTGGATCATAAAACAGAAATGGGTGTAATTTACAATTAACTAAAAGACAATTACAATCACAGCTACAAAGGTGACTCCCTCTCTTATGGTCACAAAAGGAAGATATGTAAGGTCATATACACGAATATCGTGAAAAATTGGCCTCTTACACTAAAATATGTGGGTGAAATGTTCACGGTCTATATCGGAAGTTTATTGAGTTCCACTTAGGTTCCAGTTCTGCTCTCCTATGACATGGCTTCAGTCGCAGGATGCATAGAGCTCTACAATTCACAGACGCTCTCAACATCAACATGTATCCCTCCAAGGCTCCATGATCAACTTTTAGAGCTGAAATAGATTAAGATGGGGAGCCCAACGGAGTGTACATTTTTGTTTCTGTCCAGGTTTGGAGAATTTAACAGTTCTTTATTACTTCCACCAAATTGTCCATTTATATTCTCTAAAATGCTATGGTTTTTCCATTAACTTGGCGAATAGTGTCTACACGGCACTGAGTTCCGATCAAAGACACTTTGAAACACAGTGTAGACTACGTAAAACCCGGCCATTTAAAGAACAGCAGAGAAGACTATCAACACTGGTGTACCATACAAAACAAAGACCAAAAGATAGAGGGGAAAAGAAGTCTCCTCTCCCATATACTTGTGAATTTTATTTCCACTTTCATTTTACTCACATTTGTTTTCCTACATATTGACAAGGTTTACTTCCACTTTTACTGTGTCATTTGTTCAATATTGTAATGACATTAATGTTTATAAGAGATGATATCATTTTACTTTATCTCCTTTTTTATGCTAGTTTATTCTAACATCACACACTGTTTTAATAGTTTTGAACCAATCATTTCTGATTAGATTATGTCCTGATGTTGTTAATTGAACATAACTTTCCGTGTATATATAAACGTGTAAGAGCCATGTCCATCACCTTATGATTAATGTATGTGTGAAACACATCAAGCCTTTTGTGGACAGTTCTTATGTTGTTTTGTGCATGACTTTCAATTACAATACTTTACAAAGTCTCTAACTGTTTAGATGAGAGTGTGGTTATGGGCAGGCATTACCAAGAAGTTGTAAGTAACTTTATGGTCAATCAATACCCCTTTTGTAGTTCGGGAAGTCATTTATAATAAAATTATTTGATTTTTTTTTTTAAACTTGTATATAGGCACATCTCTCTATCTCCTCATACATCGGATCAATAACTACATCTTTATGAGGGCATGACTGCCAAAACCTCGAGATTATACTTACACTCCTCAGCTGCCATCATGGGGCAACACAATAAAAAAAGAAAAACAACAGCAAAAAGTGAGAGGCCCCGATATAGAAACTTTTCTTACTAGACCGATGAAGCCTACTGCTCGCGTACTGACCTCAACTCCTACGCGGCCTAGTCCCGTTTCTGAAGACTCATCTGCAGACTCGGATACAGATCAAGGCCCGTCTCAATTACACACCTCAGGCCTTTCCACGAGGGCTCACTAGTGACTAAATATGATATACATCTTCTACTGAGTGAGATGTGGGATGCAATAATTGCAGAAGTGATGGCTGTGAAAAGCGGAGTCAGCACCCTGCGGGCCAAAGTTGACACAATCGAACAGGCCCAAGTGGAAAGTAACCTGGCACATACTGAATTAAAGACTCAGACGGGTCATATGGCGCAATAACTTTGCCACCTTTCTAATCTCACGGCGACATTAGATGCGAGAATGAGGCTCACCAACATTCGGGTCAGGGGCATCCCTGAGGCGGTAGGGCCCACCGCACTCGGGGGTCTACTTGACTGACTGGTTGGGAACGCTATGTCCTATGTTGGAAGCGTCGTTGCAAGTCATTTTTTATTTCTTCCAAATACGTAAGGCCCAGAGGGAATCTCCTGATGCGCCACGGGACGTGCTTCTTAAGCTGCGGTCAGCCGCAGACAGAGCAAAAATTTTAAAGTTTCCCGCTCTAAGACACCGTTGCATGGCTTTTTGATGGGAGGTTGTTTTCTTCTACTTGGTTTGAAGATATCCCACCTGATACACTGCTATGGAGAAGAAGCATGTTACCGTTAACACGTCACCTCAGAGGCCTCACTGTGAAATACTGTTGGGGCACTACACAATCGTTGTCTGTCCAAAGAGGAGGCAAAAACATCTCTATCAACAGCCCGGACAAGATTGCCACTTTCTTGATGGCATTGGGATTACCCCCGATCACCGGAACCGAGGTCCGTTTTTCTGCGCAAAGATCTAACACTTTAAAAGATATATTGTCACCAAGTCTTTTTGTTTGATACATCTCGATGCAGATGGCTTGATGCTGTGGGCACATTTCCCTGTGGTAATAGAATATGTAGAACATGTAAACGTAACAAAAAAAACAGGATATCACTTCATTTGCCCAGGGTAAAACTTTTCCTAACAAGCATTATGCCAACTGCAATACAACTAATGTCATCTATGTCATAACCTGTAGCAATTGCAACAAACAATATGTGGGACGCACAAGTCGGGCTTTAAAGTGCCGCATGAGAGAACATCTAAATGATATTGAAAATCTTACCAATACATCAGTGGCACGGCATTTTCACCTGTGTAATTCTAACAATGTCAAATTTTTCAAAGTATCAGTTATAGAGAAAATCAATAAAAGACTAAGAGGGGGTGACACACATAAACATCTTTGCAGACAGGAAGCTTACTGGATTTTCACTCTAGGGACCAGATATCCACAGGGCATGAATGCAGAATTTGATATTTCATGCTTTTATTAGATACACTGTGGGTCCTGTCTCTTTAATTATTTCAGTCTACATAGACGATATGGCTCCTTTTATCCTTAATTAACTATATGTTATCCACTGAATAGTGGTTTCCATCTTTTTACTTATTTTATACGGTGAAATTTCTTTATACATATAGGATTCTCATGTAGGATGCTCATGGAATGTGCGAATAGCGTAGTTACTGTCAGTGTTATTGCTCGGCAGTTACTTATTTTGATACATATAAAACTTAATGTTTTAAAAAAATTGATCAATATACAATAATCATATGATTATTACATGCACATTTCTTCTTATTTGATATTGTCTTCCAGGATAATTTTCAGAAATACAATACATAATGACATTCACGGTGACTTAAAAACTGAGAATTGAAAACTGCTTAACAATTCTTTCTTTTACTTGCAATATCTAGGTTTTCCATACAACGTTTTAATATTAAATATATTATTGACACTGGTTGATTTTAAGGGTTTTATACCTTTTTTTTCTGTTTGTATGTAAGCACCTAATGTTTAACACTTTTATATAATCACTACTTTTAGATTGGTTGTTTTTTTTCTCTTCTTTATTTTTTGGCGTGTTCACATATTCAGGTACAATCATTGTGTGTACACACCCATTATTCCAAGTGGCTCACAGAACCTACTTTTCAAGTGTTTTCAATATATATAATTGTTTTGACCTTTACAATGATTTGCTGTAACACTATTTATTAGCACTGTTTTTTTCCCTGTCTTCAGCCTATGATTAAGCATGAGTACACGCGAAACGCGTAAGGCCAATTGTCCCCCCTTTTTGTGCATTTTTTCCTTGCTGTATTTGGTTTTGTGTCACTTTATTCATCATTTTTTGGGATCCTTATTTGTTCTACAATAAAGCACTTGTTTCATTCATCACTGGAATCGGGAGTGCATGCATCATTTTTTCTTTTGACTGTTGCTATGCCTTACCAGCTGGATGAAGCACCCTTGCGCCAGTGATCTATTAACACAGGAGGTATTCTAATTGCCATGAGTGGAGACGGTTTTTGATGGGAGGTTGTTTCCTTCTACTTGGTTTCAAGATATCCCACCTGATACACGGCTATGGAGAAGAAGCATGTTACCGTTAACACGTCACCTCAGAGGCCTCACTGTGAAATACCGTTGGGGCACTACACAATCGTTGTCTGTCCAAAGAGAAGGCAAAAACATCTCTATCACCAGCGCGGACGAGATTGCCACTTTCTTGATGGCATTGGGATTACCCCCGATCACATCTCCCGAAAACCGAGACCTATCAGAGGAACCTGGGGCAAGAGCTTGAATACCGATGCACTGCTGATTCGACTGTTTGATTGTATGTGATCCCCCTCCCCCCAAGGGCACCTCCTGACCTCAGTTTCGGCTGAAAGTTAGGTCCTTTGGCTGACCACCAAAAGTGTGGATCGGCAGCCCATTTTCTTTTGCGCAGCTCTTTCTTGCTGCTGCCGGTTTACTCTCTTGAGATACCCTCCTGTAATTCTCCTCCATTCTTTTCTACTCCCTGCTCTTCTTTACCCCTTTCCATTTCTGTGTTATATCATTTTCTTCTTTTTCTTTTGCGAAGATTATTGTCTGCTAGAGGCATGCTGTTCATAGTTTCTATTACTTTCTGTCCCAGGCTTACAGGACTGGGGGTTTATTATTAATGTTTACCGTCATTCCTGAGGGATCTGCCAATATTAACTGTTTTTCAGTTATTGCGGACCCCTGATTATGGTCATACTACTAAGCTACTGTATTTATTTTCTGATTTTTCCAGCTATCGGACAGTCCCTAATCAGCAAATTTACAGGTTACTCATCTATCTCCATACATGTTATACATCTCCAACACACCAAGCAGGTCTGAATCCGAACAGTTTGGGGTATTTTAATTTGTCACTCAAATGTTATATTTATCTCAGAGGTGGCTCTTACTACATATCATATTATGCCCCATATAGGGATCTACTGCCCGCTGTTCATAGTTTAAATTCCCTTTATCCCAGACTCTCAGGATTGAGGGTCTTCCACTATTGTTTAGAGGGCATATTTGAGGGACCTCCCACTAGACATTATCTTCTCAGCTAAGACACTCCCTTTATTTCCTGATTTTTCTATTTTTGGGACAGTCCCTAATCCGCCAGTTCACTGGGTATACATCTATTAACTGATTTCCATATATGTTCTAACACACCAAGTGGGTCTGAAACCAAACAGCTGAATGGGGTATTTTACTTATACTTTACCGCTCAATTGTTATTTGTATCTCTGTTGTGGTATTTACTACATATCATTGTTTTTATTTATTATTTCTACTATGTGTAACTGATTTGCAGAAAATTCTGTTTAAAAGTCAAAACTGGCACATATGCATAACTAAATGACAATGTTTTAATATGTATACTTTTAAAAGTATAAAACACAATCAGTGAGTTTTATATCTCTGTAGCTCTGTGACACAATCATACACACTAAACCAGGGGTGGCAAACTCAAATTCATCGGGGGCCGCATCAGCAGTATGGTTACCCTCAAAGGGCCGGTTGTATAGGATTATGCATCTACTCTTTATTATCATGAATAATTGCCTCTGCATTCAGTTGCTACTGGTTTTAATAATAATTTAAGTAATAACTAGCCTTGAAAACAGAAGCCTAGGAAGAATAATAGCAAGCATGGGTCAGGACTGCGCTAAGTACACAGTGCATGGGACAGGACTGCGCTAAGTGCACAGTGCATGGGACAGGACTGCGCTAAGTACACAGTGCATGGGTCAGGATTGCGCTACGTATACAGTGCAGCGGTCAGGATTGCGCTAAGTACACAGTGCATGGGTCAGGATTGCGCTACGTATACAGTGCAGCGGTCAGGATTGCGCTAAGTACACAGTGCATGGGTCAGGATTGCGCTATGTATACAGTGCAGCGGTCAGGACTGCGCTAAGTACACAGTGCATGGGTCAGGATTGCGCTACGTATACAGTGCAGCGGTCAGGATTGTGCTAAGTACACAGTGCATGGGTCAGGATTGCGCTACGTATACAGTGCAGCGGTCAGGACTGCGCTAAGTACACAGTGCATGGGTCAGGATTGCGCTAAGTACACAGTGCATGGGTCAGGATTGCGCTACGTATACAGTGCAGCGGTCAGGATTGTGCTAAGTACACAGTGCATGGGTCAGGATTGCGCTACGTATACAGTGCAGCGGTCAGGATTGCGCTAATTACACAGAGCCCAGTAATAGTGTGCCCGTCAGTGCCCAGTAATAGTGTGCCAGTCAGTGCCCAGGAATATTGTAACAGTCAGAGCCCAGTAATATTGTGCCAGTCAGAGCCCAGTAATATTGTGCCAGTCAGAGCCCAGTAATATTGTGCCAGCCAGAGCCCAGTAATATAGTGCCTGCCAGATGCCGGGGATTCGGCCCGCGGGCTTTGTGTTTGCCACCCCTGCACTAAACAGAGGAAATGGATTTGAGTGGAAAATAGGAATTATAGGATTATATAACAGCCTGGTATATACATATATATATATATATATATATATATATATATTATATAAACCTGAGCCATATGTTTTAATCATTCATATGGCTGGTTTTATATCAAATTTGTATAATATATATCATATGGCGGGTTTATATAATATTTTCATATAAATCCATCATTTGTGTGTGTATGTATATATATATATATATATATATATATATATATATATATATATATATATATATAATGAATATTATATAAACCACCCATTTACATATAGATTGTATATCTATACATAAATGGGTGGTTTATAATAATTATATATATATATATATATATATATATATATATATTTTAGAAACTGTATCTCTCACATTTGTGTGTAATGACTGATAATACTAGGTTAAAGCAGAAGGGATTTTTCTAATTTTATACAACTCAAACAGATAAACAAGGAACTCAATTTAGAGTTGTATAATTTTAATCTTCACATCCCATGACACAGGTGTTAGGAGTATCCGCTGCTACATGACAGGCAGAAAAAACACATTTCAAAAGCTTTCTTTATTCCAATTTTTCACATTCTCATCCCCTACAACAGTGCAAGTAAAGATTCATTTTGCAAGTGAATGAAATAATTTGGATTCACAGTATTTTTAGTTCTTACAGTAGTATTAACAGAAAACCCACAATACAACCTGAACTGCCAGAATTGCAATATATTCAGCTAACATTATCTCCAAATGATCATTTACAAAAGTGGGGAATGAATATTAGAAAGTGAAAATGGAGTTAAAGCGTCTTTATCCCTGTGATGATCCCATTCAAGTATTTAACATTTTGACCTTTTATACCTTGAGAGTGCTACATGATCCATTTAAAGGTAAAATACATTTGTACAAAAAAATAATAATCACCATATACTATCTACCTTAATATGTCATGGAGACAATATCTGGGTTAATTTACAATATGAATCGAAATAAAACCAAGGTGGATCCTAAAGTACGTCTATTTATTCAAATACATCTTTTCATATATATGTAAATAGACATTACACAGCTGGCATATTTATCAGTGTAAAACTAGAGAAGATGTTCTGGGGTTAAATATACATAGCAATGACCAGCAGCAATCTATTGGTATTTAAAGGGCTTTATTCATTAAAGAGAGAATTGCAGGAAATTGAGAAGCGAAGGTCAAAAAAGCCAAGTTGGAATAACTATCCCATTCTGCTTAAGAATTACAATTCCCTGCAATTCTGTCTTTATTCAGTGAAGCCCGTCGTGTTTGCTTCTTATTTATATTTTTGCCCTAGAATATTTTAGGTTTTCCCAATAGTAATAATAATGATCTGCATCTGGCTAAATCTAATGCACATTGCTCAATTGAGGTATTAGACCAGATTCATGGCTGTCAAACTGTGGCCCCCAAGTTTTTGGAAGTCCTACATCTCCCATAACAATCCACCAAGTGCTCCAGTGCTGCAGTCTAACACTCCTGGGGGAGAAGATGTGAAGCAGCCCATCCAAACCATATCCACATTATATAATAAGGTGAGAATGGATTATAGGGACAGTTGGTGACTATGTTATGATTATGAATACCAGACGATGCAAGCACCAAAACACCACTTTTTGGCCACCGATCACAATGGCAGAGACCTGATCAGGGACTTAATAGACCCTTTGTGTCCCTGCCATGTCACACCATTAAGGCGTGCCCAAACTTCCACAATACAGAAAGATTTAGCCAGTGCTCGCTTTGAGCATCACCTACATTTTCCCTGTCAGACTGAGGCCACTCAGGGGAGCCGAGACGAGCTGTTAAACGCTGGACATTCTATGCCATCCTAGCGGCTTTTGGAACCTTTAAATTAGTACAGCATAGAACATCCTAGGGTCATGAAGGGGTTAAATAATCACCTACCAATGACATTTCTGTAGCAAAAGGGCTATAGACCTCTCCGTGACCAGGAAGGGATTCGATGCTACCCATCCCTCGCTTCTTAATTTTATTAGCACACCGTACAGTGCAATATGAGACGCTCCATAAATGATCAATTAGGAAGTGTATAGAACATTCGCTAACTAGATTTTGCTGGCTGAAAAGAGAGAAATGTACACCGTTTGCCAGAATAAAATAATGTGTGCACTAAAAAGGTATTTCGGAAAAAAAATAATCCTAAAGGCGCACACTATAGCGAAACACAAAACAATACTCACAAACCAAATAACTGAACTGAATCGGATGCTACAAGGAAGTTTAAAATTAAAACATTCTTAAATAGCAGGTTAGACATATAGAGAGCCAATAATGAAATCAGCTGGAGGATTTCATGGGAAAATACTTTCTTGGAAATGTAAATTGTTTACCCTTACTAAAAGGAAGTCTCATTACATTGCTAGGATTTGACAGAGCCTAACAGAATTTACTGTTAAAATAAACAAAATAGGCTTCCAAGTTAAAAGTTATTGGCTTTTCACAGGAATTTTGGTTTACAGCTAAACTTGGTAGAAACTCTGCACTGCTGAGTTCTTACAGAGTTTAACAGCAATCTGTATATGCCAAAGCACATTTTAAGACTAGGCTAAGCAAACAATTGAATTGATTTTTTTTTACTGGTTATTGTAGGTCTAGTTTTTTTTTTTGTCCATGTATTACATTTTTATTAATAAGGACTATACATTATTTCCCAAAAACAAACAAAAAGTTCACAGTTGAAGACATGATTCTTTCAAAACAGATCAACCACAGCAATCAAAAGGAGCTGTAGAGTTTTAAATAGGGAAAGAAAGATCAGACCAGTCCTAGAAAAAAAAGTTTTCAATCAAAGAAATGCACTGGGGTTTGCACGTGGATCCTTTTGGTTTCTGTATCTGTAAGTCAACCAGACTCCAAGAATCTGCAAATACATAAAAAAAAAAACCTTAGTAAAATAGTAGACATTTATTTTCTTTGTAGTGATAATTTGACACTCGCATGACTCCTATTTGTCAGTTTCATGAGCATTTTCATGAACATTTGGCTTCTGCTGCACATTATAACCTTTTGTCAAGCTAACTTAATTTGCATGCTGTTGTCAAATAAAAACTCATTGTGTCACAAAAGTAAAATAAAATGCAGTGTATACTATGAGCACTGTTTGTACATAATTTATGTACTCATGATAAGAACTCACTGTAAGAATAGGTTATTTTGCCATTCACGAGCATACAGCTGTATGCTTTGAAACTGAAAAGAAGGGAAAACTAAGATTTGGGGTGGAGCATTTTTATTGTTTGCATCTTTGAGCATGTAAAGCGTTAATGCGGTAAAGAATTAAAGAATTAAAATATATGTAGCACTCCTTCTTGTTGATCAATATTTTATTACAAAAAGTGATATCATTTCAACCCAAAGGTCTTTCTCAAGTCTGAAACCATGTCATTGTGTGGTAATAAATGATCACAAGATGGAGTCTCACTAAGACTTTAAAAAAACCTTTGGAATGAAACACTATTTTGTAAAATCCCTTATTATTAATTTAAAACATATTACAGTTCTCCTGTGTTTTACATTGAAAATAATTTAGTGGCATCAGTTAGAGGGAGTAAACAGGAGGCAGGCTGGCTCCCTCTGCAGTAGTTTTCAGGCTACGTGCTGATATTAGCCTTTACTACAGTTCAGTGATGTGTTAGGCTTTTTCAAGTGTGCTGTGACAAGATGGAGGGCTTGAGGAGGCAGGCAAAATGATTGGCAAAGTTACATCAATAACAGTTTTACACTTTATATGCAACTTTAGGAGACAGGGAGTGTAGAGGAAAAAAAGCTGATAAGAGTAATCCATTTCTTTACTCTACAGAATACAGTACTTCTATAAAAATAATTTTGGATTCTGCAGGTGGATTTGGCCCCTTTTGGATTTTGCTGGGGACAGAGACGAGTTGAAAGGTCAGTGGTAAATCACTACAGAGCTGCTCGGAGGTTTCACCCACCTCAGTAAAACTGAAGAAGAATCCAATACCTCCAACGATCCTCAGAACTTCTTCTGCATGACGTTCAATTATCGATGCACATGTGGGGCATTCGTGAGATACAGCACATGGCTGGAAAGACATAATTATTATTCAAATGTCCTAATGTCAGGAGAATAAAACCAGAAAAAAAAAAAACAATTGGGCTCTGAAGAGGAAATTATTTTTAATACCAAAATAAATAGAAACAAAGAAACATAGAATGTGTCGGCAGATAAGAACCATTCGGTCCATCTAGTCTGCCCAATTTTTCTGAATACTTTTATTAGTCCCCCGTTCCCGGTCTTATAGCTAGGATAGCCTTGTGTCTATCCCACGCATGCTTAAAATCCTTGACTGTGTTTACCTCTACCTCTTCTGCTGGAAGGCTATTCCATACATCCACTACCCTCTCAGTAAAGTAATACTTCCGGATATTACTTTTAAATCGTTGCCCCTCTAATTTAAGACTATGTCCTCTAGTTGTGGTAGTTTTTCTTCTTTTAAATATACTCCTTTACTGTGTTGATTCCCTTTATGTATTTAAATGTTTCTATCATATCCCCCCTGTTACGTCTTTCCTCCAAGCTATACATGTTAAGATGCTTTAACCTTTCCTGGTAAGTTTTGTCCTTCAACCCATGAATAAATAAATAATGTTGTGCCCACTGATAACTGAAGCATAATTCTTTGCCAGGCAGGAACAAATGGGGGGCTGCTCAGATTTTAACAAACATAATGCTTGACGTCTTTTCTAGTTGTGGGTTAACCCACATACCACAGGGGTGCATCACCACTAAAATACCCCACTTTTGCCAGTTCTCCCTATAATGACTTCATTCCTCCTGTGCTCTTTTTCTGAAATCTATTTGCGTGAATATTTGTGTGGCTCAGACAACAATAACTGCAGTGCAAGAGCAAGAGGACAAAAGAGAATTAAAACAGAGGAATTCCAACAGAACAAAGAGGGACTAGGAATTTAGTCTGGACCACCAGTGAGGCTGAACATGATCAGCATCACCACCCAGCTGTACACAACGCTGTACCAGCAGCATGCATTTAACATACTCCCAATGCAGCAGGCACCCCTGAACCCTCGTGGCCACCCACCCATGCTGTTCAGATGACAGACTGGGCAAACAAATGGCAGCAAACGGGAGGAGATTAGCATGTCAACATAGTGTTTGCAGTGGTGTATCTTGATTTTGTGCTGCCCTAGCCAGACAAAATCCGGGCACCCCCCTACCCAAGCTGCACACCCACGTTACACACCTAAGACATGCCCCATCATTCAGACTCACATCAAGCTCATACTCCCATCACACACACACTCCCATCACACTCAGTCACACACTCCGACTCCCATCACACTCAGTCACACACAATGTCTCCCATCACACACACTCTGACTCCCATCACACTCAGTCACACACACTGTCTCCCATCACACACACTCTGACTCCCATCATACACAGTCACACACACTGTCTCCCATCACACACACTCTGACTCCCATCACACTGTCTCCCATCACACACACTCTGACTCTCATCACACTCAGTCACAGTCACACACACACACAGTCTCCCATCAGCACTTACCTTTCCCTAGTGGCAGGCAGCATGGTCCCTCCATGCTGCCTGTTCGGCTTCCCAGCGATTGTGCCGACAGGTCACGTGACCGGGCGCGCGTATGACGTCAGCGTGCCCGTCACGTGACTGTCGGCACTTCCGTGTCGGCACACTGCACGGAGGTTTCTCTGTGCTGCCTGTTGGGCTCCCCGTGCAGCCTGGCAGGCAGAGTGATGGTGAGGGGGGATTTTCCGATCCCCTCTCACCTCCGGCTCTGCCTGCAAGCGCGGCCTTTTTTTTTTTTTTAAAGGGCCGCGTTTTTTTTAAATTTTATTTATTTATTTATTTTTATTTTTTTATTTTCAGTGCTGGGGGGCGCTGCCGCCCCCTAAAATTGGCCGCCCTAGGCATCCGCCTAGGATGCCTCGCGGTAAATACAGCACTGAGTGTTTGTAAAATTGGTAAGAAAGCAAACATGTCCATACTTCATTATTTACACACTTACAGCCAAACAGGTAGAAATGTTGTCATAGTGGTTAAACCCACAACAGTTTAGATTCTTCTCAATATCACTCTGAGCCATTGCAGTGTGGTTCCAGCCGGCTTCCAAAAGTTCATTCTAAAATATGTTGAAAGAGATTGCATCAACAAAAATGGTGTAATGGAGAAATACACAGGCTATATATTGTTTTTTTTACCCTATGCTAGACATTTATAGTGATAAAGTATTTTATTAGACAGGATATATAGATTTCACTTGGAAATAGGTGTGGGTGATGATAGCCACATTAATTGTACTAATTTATTCAAGCAAAGGCTGAAATTGACCTTGCCTGGAATCAAACCTGCAACCATGACAATTTGACCGGCCTGAGATATATCAGCAGCTAAATTAAATCCTTTTGTATGATTTGCCTTTTGATCTAATAAGCTCAGATTGAATTTTAAGATCATTCCCTGCATTCTCTATTCCTATCATTTGAGTGGACATATGAATATACAACCACAGCTTTAGAAGGATGAGCAAGAAACACAGGTACCAAGATCTAAGGTCATGGGTTTGATAGGAGGAGCTTAAAATCACACATGAAATCAATACTACATCTAATATAAAGCTTTTACATAAATAACAGGTCTACTAGTCAGCTTGACAAACAGTTTAGCCATAAGAAGATTAAACAAACTTACCTGTTGTTGTTTGTTTAATGCCAGAGAAGCACAAGATACTGAGAACTGAACAACAAAGATGATAAAGAGTATGATCATGTACTGACGAGAGCAAGTTAAGGTTCATGTACATTACATTATTAAATAGCATCCAGAGAAAATGTTGCCATGTGAGGCAGGTACACGAAGTTCACCACAGAATGGGGATAGCAGTAAAAGTGAACATTTTGGTATACCAGGACATACACCAAAGCAACCATAAACATATGACCACTGACCAGTGGTAAGTCGGTGGAGGCAGTGTGATGCTTTGGGTAATGTTCTGCTGGGAAACCTTGTTTTCCTGCCATTTATGTGGATGTTACTTTGACATGTACCACCTACCCAAGCATTATTGCAGACCATATACACCCTTTCATGGACACGGTATTCCCTGATGGCGTTGGCCTCTATAAGCAGGATAACGCGCCCTGCCACAAGCAAATTGGTTCAGGAATAGTTTGAAGAACACAACAACAAAATCATAGTGTTGACTTGGCCTCCAAACTCTTCCATCTGCAGAAATCGATGTGTATGTACATAAGTCTCCTATATATTGTAAGAGGCCTAAAGTAAAAGGAAGCCATGATTTAGTTTGCCCACTGTTTAATACATTTAATTCCCTGAATATTCCAAGTTCTCTTTATAATACTTTATGCATAAAGAAACATTTTCATTTATAATAAAACATATACGTCTTGAAATCTCTCCATGTTTTTAAAGCAGCCATACCGCCATTTCTCCTAATTTTCAGAATGCCCAAATATTAGACGGTCTGGTTTCAAAACCTGGAGAGATTTCAACAAATATAAGTTTGCAATGAATCTGTGGCATGGTTTCATAATCTTTTGTGACCGATATATAATTACTATCTGGTAACACTAGGTCAAGATAATAAATTAGAATATTTCTGAATGAAGCAAACGTATCAAAGTATCAGACAAAACCTATTCGAGTGCTCATAAAATATAATATCAAACAATGTCCACCAGGTGGCACTGCCATTATAGATAATTCAGAAATACTTTGCTAGTGGTGCTGTGTTTTAGCTGTGCGATCAGACCATGTAGAATCAGATTGCTTTATTGGCTAACTGAGAACTATAGAAACTACACAAGACTTAAGCCTCTTGTGTACACTATGAGTAATGGTATTGTGAGATTTTAATAACCTGCCAGCACAAAATGACATGGTACTTCTAAAACCTATAGCATAGAGTCTAAACCAGGAAAGAGAGTATTGAATTTCTTACACAGGGATTAGAGTGGGGTATATATATTTTATATACTCCAATGCTACACTAATGGGCCTATTCACTTTCATTGAGACACCCACTGACAGTAATGGGAAGTGAAATGATCAATTTTTGAGACTAAGGGGCAAATTTATCAAGGGAAAACAGGTGCTATTTTTTTTTTTTTTTAAAGTGCTAAATTTGGAGCAAAGTGCCATAACTTTCTATTGGTTTCCATGGATACTACTGCTATTTTAGCACTTTTTCACTTTCATAAATATGTCCCTAAGTCAAATTAGGCACCTGAATTTCACATAGTCTCAAAAATAGCTTCAATCATTTATCCTCTCATTCCTTTCAATGGGGAAGATTTGAGCCAGGGTTTTTTCTACGTCAAACTCAGGTGCTAAATTTGACTTTGGTTTAAAATTGAAAGTCAACCTCCAAAGTCGAATTTTAGTGTGTGGTGGGAGATTTCTGCTCCAGCCTGGTCTATGCCTGTCTCACTATGCACAGACCATCTTCACTCTTCTGGTGAGCGGCGGTATGTCACCCTCCGCTCTGACACTAAAGCGCAAGGGGGAAGAGCAGAAAGTTTGTGCAGCGGGTGCACACACTGCTGCCTCGCAGAAAGTTAAAATATAAAAAAAAAAACTAATCCCAGGGCGAGGATGTGTGGATGACCCTACTCAGGCACCAGGTCTAATTTCCTATGGCGACCGGGATTTGTCGAGCCCTATTTTGTAAAAAATAATTCTTATTATGTATTTGAAAATGTCACCAGTTTTTATCAAGTGCTAATAAAAAAAGGCAGAAAAAAATATTCACAAGCATGCCCATTTTGATTCCCAATTTGCTCATATTTACTATTTGTGTTAAATGTTTTGTACCTTACAAAAGGAGCAAAGGTCAAAAATAGTTTTGCACAGAAAATATATTCTCTTTTTTAGTACATTCCTCCACAGATGTTCCAGACAAACACTATAATCCTTATAACACTGCTCCCACTAACCAAACATCACCAGAATGACTCAATTTTGTAATCAGCCTAAGACTCTGAACATCACCTAAAGCTATAGAAATCCCTTTCACTGTCACGTTGAGGCCATCTAGCTTGCTCTAGTCCATGCACCAACTCCAGCCAGGATGTCTATTTCCACATAACCTTCCCATCTAAATCATTGCAAACAGATTATCCTGCTCATAGGCGCATATGATTAGTATTTTACCAGCAGGCCGGTAAAAAATTTTTTTTGACCAATGTTAATTCTATGGAGGGAACAGAATGGCCGGTATTTAAAAAAAAATGTTTTTAAGAAAAGGTGGAAGCCCGACAGGCGCAGGCAACCGCCTCCTTCATTGGAAACTCTTCCTTTCATTTTGAACCCTGCAATGTGCGGTTACACCAGTGCATGCCACCTAGATCTTAAGATAATTGCTCATAATTGACGACAAGCTAGAGCTCTGTCATACTTCCGCAAAAATTCAGGCATTGAATTACTGTCCCATCCATGGCTCTTGCTATGGCGTGGCTAAACTTGTCTCACCAAATACTTTATGTATGTTTTGTATGAAAAAATATACAGTAAATAAAACAATAATAATAATAATAATATCCCTCATAATGTAAGTACAGGGAGTGCAGAATTATTAGGCAAGTTGTATTTTTCAGGATTAATTTTATTATTGAACAACAACCATGTTCTCAATGAACCCAAAAAACTCATTAATATCAAAGCTGAATATTTTTGGAAGTAGTTTTTAGTTTGTTTTTAGTTTTAGCAATTTTAGGGGGATATCTGTGTGTGCAGGTGACTATTACTGTGCATAATTATTAGGCAACTTAACAAAAAACAAATATATACCCATTTCAATTATTTATTTTTACCAGTGAAACCAATATAACATCTCAACATTCACAAATATACATTTCTGACATTCAAAAACAAAACAAAAACAAATCAGTGACCAATATAGCCACCTTTCTTTGCAAGGACACTCAAAAGCCTGCCATCCATGGATTCTGTCAGTGTTTTGATCTGTTCACCATCAACATTGCGTGCAGCAGCAACCACAGCCTCCCAGACACTGTTCTGAGAGGTGTACTGTTTTCCCTCCTTGTAAATCTCACATTTGATGATGGACCACAGGTTCTCAATGGGGTTCAGATCAGGTGAACAAGGAGGCCATGTCATTAGATTTTCTTCTTTTATACCCTTTCTTGCCAGCCACGCTGTGGAGTACTTGGACGCGTGTGATGGAGCATTGTCCTGCATGAAAATCATGTTTTTCTTGAAGGATGCAGACTTCTTCCTGTACCACTGCTTGAAGAAGGTGTCTTCCAGGAACTGGCAGTAGGACTGGGAGTTGAGCTTGACTCCATCCTCAACCCGAAAAGGCCCCACAAGCTCATCTTTGATGATACCAGCCCAAACCAGTACTCCACCTCCACCTTGCTGGCGTCTGAGTCGGACTGGAGCTCTCTGCCCTTTACCAATCCAGCCACGGGCCCATCCATCTGGCCCATCAAGACTCACTCTCATTTCATCAGTCCATAAAACCTTAGAAAAATCAGTCTTGAGA
Source organism: Pelodytes ibericus (assembly GCA_036172795.1). Classification (NCBI taxonomy): domain Eukaryota; kingdom Metazoa; phylum Chordata; class Amphibia; order Anura; family Pelodytidae; genus Pelodytes; species Pelodytes ibericus. Next base: position 189,581,785 of record CM069859.1, read on the forward strand.
TATTTCTTGGCCCAGTCTTGACGTTTCAGCTTGTGTGTCTTGTTCAGTGGTGGTCGTCTTTCAGCCTTTCTTACCTTGGCCATGTCTCTGAGTATTGCACACCTTGTGCTTTTGGGCACTCCAGTGATGTTGTAGCTCTGAAATATGGCCAAACTGGTGGCAAGTGGCATCGTGGCAGCTGCACGCTTGACTTTTCTCAGTTCATGGGCAGTTATTTTGCGCCTTGGTTTTTCCACACGCTTCTTGCGACCCTGTTGACTATTTTGAATGAAACGCTTGATTGTTCGATGATCACGCTTCAGAAGCTTTGCAATTTTAAGAGTGCTGCATCCCTCTGCAAGATATCTCACTATTTTTGACTTTTCTGAGCCTGTCAAGTCCTTCTTTTGACCCATTTTGCCAAAGGAAAGGAAGTTGCCTAATAATTATGCACACCTGATATAGGGTGTTGATGTCATTAGACCACACCCCTTCTCATTACAGAGATGCACATCACCTAATATGCTTAATTGGTAGTAGGCTTTCGAGCCTATACAGCTTGGAGTAGGACAACATGCATAAAGAGGATGATGTGGTCAAAATACTCATTTGCCTAATAATTCTGCACTCCCTGTATAATACTTAAAAAAACATGACTTTGTTGCACTTATATTCTATACTCTCTAAACCGCTGGCACTTTTTTCTCTTCTCAATTAAAATTCAATGTTCTATTTACACAACACTTCCCACATCCTGGTACCTTCCCCTACCACCATCTCCACACTCAAATATTCCGTTCATTATTTGCTAGATTTTTAATATATATTTTTGTAGTGAGGAACCTTTGATATGCAATAAAGACTTTAGAACAACTTCAAAAAATTGAAATGTAAATATTAATAATGGGGAAAAAACCTCCATCCATGGGGATTGCTCCACTTTCCCAGCTCTGTCCTAAATCTGACCTTTTGTAAATAACCCCCACTCTCTTTAGCCTTTTATGCAAAATCAGTGACAGAGATACAAATATATACTCAACAAGAAAGGTATTAAAATGTACATGAAAATCAGTACGTTGGTAGGAGCTGCTGGTCTGTGTAAAAGGATACAAAAAAGAGCAACACTTGATGATGTTTAATAGCTCCGATTAACCCGACCAGGGCAATGAGAAAGAGTAGGATCCCAACAGCAACAGCTACGCCAACAACTTGAAGACTGGAAATGAGACCAAATCCGATTCCCCACGCTGCTATCCCAATCAACAACAGGCTGACCATCTAAAATAGAGAACACATTTACACTTTGCAGTACAAGCACACATAACAAACACATAGATTACATACTTAAAATAGAACTCCATTTTTTTTATTTATTTACAAGCTATAAATTGACTTTTGAAATGTAAAACCAACATGTTAGATTATTATAAAAATTTGGTACCCATTTTTTTTATATAGACTAAAATAGCATGAATAAGTACATTTGAAACATTATTTTCATACTTTTTTTTTTTTTTGAGGTAAAGGCATAGGAAAAAAAGGAGAAGAGTAAGTAAGGTATGTAAATAGAAGAGAATTTAAAACGTAAGCTTGCATTGTTCCATTTCAGTTTGCTACATTACTGTAGTTTATTTTACTATGATGCCTGACTTGTCTACCCAGAATGCCCTGAAGCATACCTTTTTTCTGTGAGAGCAGCCTTCCCGCTACCATTTTGGTACAGTCCCTGCTGGTTTGATCAAGTGTAGGGTTTTGTATAAAATGTATACAATTCAAGCTAGTTAGATTACATTTAGTCTAGCAATACTCAGCCCTGTGATCACTCCAAGCAAAAACGTGAACGATGCAGAACCATAAAAAAAAACAACAACATCAGTAAACAACATAATAGTGTAGTGTTAACAGCAGAGAAAATGACTCCTGAAGGAAGTCAGTCAACCATGACCGATGAAACGCTTTGAGAGATTACTGGGCTGGAATTCTTGAAATACATTTGTCTTGTTCTGAAGTCTCCATTTTTTATATATCTTTGAACCATACAAACCAGGTTCACATGCACATGTAAATCTATCTGTATGAAAGTGATTTTAACCCTTTTAAATAACCATTTTAAATGATTCTGCACCACACATGCAAGGCCTATTGTGACGTGCCTATTCACATGCGGTGTAAAATCAAATATGTACAGTGATAAACTCACATTTGATTTTTCTTTTTTGCACTACCCCTTTACATTTTAAAACATTGATTGTGGACAGCAGATTCTTGGCTCTCTGCACAAATAATTTGCACTCTACTCACCGTGCGGTGTGCACTTTTCAGAATGACAGTGCCTGGCATGCAGTTTGGAGGGCAAGTGCACTGCTAAACTGTTTGGAGGACAAGGATGGCACGAGTAAGCCATTAGGGGGCAAGGATGGCACAGACAGGCGGCTTTGAATGCACTGAAGCAGTTTGGTGACAAAGATGGCAAAGAGAGGGTAAGGAGAGTAAGGGAACTGAATGTGATAGTACCACCTGAATGCAGGAGGCTTGCAGCACCCAGGGTGGAGTGACAAAATACTTGGCAGACACTTTGTAATCCAGGGAGCATTTTGGGACAGAATATCACATATATCCACACAAGTGTGACTTTGACGTCATTCGTGAAAGTGCCAAACTATTTGCAACTTCGGTCCTTGGTTTGTCTTGACTGGAAATTATTGCTTGTGGATTTCCAACTGGTTAATGCTGCTGCCTCTATCACATGATGATGAGTGACCTGCTGCTGTAAATATCATATGACGCCAAGTGACATACAGCAGTTTTTGTATGTTTGCTGCATGTCTGTCACATGTCGGCAAGTTACAAATATTCCAACAGAAATTTGAATTATATTTTTCATCTTAAAATGAAACGGTTATTTCAAGATGAAAGCAGCTCCAGAGCGCGATTACAAAATATTCATTCATTCACAGATATATTAAAAAAAAAAAAAAATTAAAAAAGTTATATGCCAGTGACCGATATTGTATGGTTTGAAAAGAACTTTGCACTTCATGGTCATTTCACATCATTTATTTTGCATTTCCTACAGTAACAATAGATGGCTTTGTGAGCATGAGATACGGTATTTAAGCACAGTGAGAGACAAAGCAGATTCCTGAGGCGGGAATTACAGGATTCATTCAGGAATGTCATGGAAACTGACTGACATCCAAATGATCTTTTCTGATACAGAAACCCTCTCTTCTAATACATTGTATCAATATGTCTAATGTTAAAACACAGCCTTTGCAGGAAACACTATGAGGTAAGTTATGATCATAGGAAATATTTTACCGCTGCTCATTAGAGGGAAGGAGGGGCGGTGGGTTATATACTCTTCTGTCCCGCCTTTTGTGACTTACTCAAATCAAGTGTATACACCTGGAATAAATTCAAGATTTTCCCTTACAAAAAAAAACAAAAAACCTCACCTTCAAAGGAAATAAACATTTAATGTAATGATTAATGACTATACCTTGTGTGATGCTTCATGGACTCCAATGGCCTTGTTGACACATTTTTCTCTAGGGCATTACTACATTACTGCTTTATAAATAAATAAAGGGATATATTTTTTATACCGTAGATAAAATTAAGACTGTTGACTGGTCTACATTAGAGTACAAATGCTGGACAAATAAAGGTATATTAAAGCTGATACTTTAAACATAAATATGTATTTAAGGGTCGGCTCAATACAGACCGATCAGGGCCAAAATGGTGCCAAACCAGGCGAATTGTGAAATTTTCCAAAATTTGACTACTCAGTGAAGAAGATTTTCAGCCATACTCAATTCAGGAATTTTAGCCCTGTAAATCCTATGGATTTGTCCAACTCAATAGAGGCCGAAATTCACCTGAAATTGGGTCCCCACCCACACTATAATAAAATAAAAGCCCCCTTCAATCTGGGGTTGACCAAAGGCCATAGACCCGATAAAATTAATTAAAATAATTTCCTACCTACCCCCACCTCTATCTTCTTGCCCAGGTAGGGCATACCTGTAAGAAATAATTTAAATGCATTTCATTGGTTCTGGAGGCCTTAGGCAGATAGATTTTATTATATGGTCGCGGGATTCAGAAGAAGCCCAGGCCCCTAGTGTATCATATTAGGGGCTTGGAGAATTTTGAGATGCTTCCGGGCCCAGTTATTATAGGGGGGACCAGGGCCTGGGAGCACTTGTCCATTATACAGGGGCTGTTCCCATACCATTTATTATAGGGGAGGCAGCCATTTAGCCAGCTCCCAGACCCATTTATTTTTAGGGGGGCTAGAGTAACTTATCCTGGCCCCATGTATATTACAGAGAAGTTCAAAAGTATAAAAAAAAAGTCAGCAAAACTTATTTGCGTGAAAATTTTTCTTTATACAAATATATTTAACATGTTTTTGAGCAAGTAGCACAAACCAAACATAGCTGAACTGAGAAAAGCTTTTTTTCTGCGACCAACCGAGAGTTCCTATGACATACGTTCCACAGCCCATAGTTTACCCAACAACTAATTCACACAACTCTATTCAGCATGCGAAAAATAGTGTCAGAGCTACTTAACCTCTTGTCAAATCCGTGGGTGGGACCACTCAGTAGATCATTAAAAGGCACAAACAAAGGCCACATTTCAAATGTTGTTACTATGGTGACAAAAGTATTGTCATCTGCACCCTACTGATGCTGTAATCCAAGTCTGATGATGTCACAGCGCTTGGGAGAGGGTCAGGAAATCAAAAGGAAGATATAAAAGTACATCCTGCTCAGGAGAGTATCATGCAGTTGTATATTCATATATATTTTTATGTTTCTGTTCCAGTCATTCAGGGAATAAACAAATTACACCAAAATATAATTCATATATAAACATAAGCAAAAGGTTGTTCAATTATGGCAAATAATAAATAGTGATTGTGCTTGTCAGTGCTTTCTTTACAGTGCAGGAGTTTTTATACATGTCCCCCATGTACGTAAGGTGCAATTGTGGAACAATCAAATTTACCTCGTCACCCCAATCATTCATTACATAAGCCAATAAATTAAAGTGAAGGTTTTTCCAGTTTTCAGTGTCTGAAAGAAAGTCACTTGGACATTGTATTAAAATTAAGCGTAATGTAATTCATGTTTTTGGATCAGGAATTATATTTTTTGTACCGTTGGGTGGATTGTTTTTTTCTCTATGATAGCCATAGTGAGAACACGGTGGTACCTCATTAAGTTGCTTGCTTAGTTAAAAATAATAAATAAGAATAACATTTTAGAAAATAATAATAAAAATCTCTAGCATTATGGAGTTTTTAAAAAATATATGGTAGTTCATCTCTTGAACTATTTACTATTTCTGCTTTATCATTGTTAAGCAGCGTATCATTGGACATAGCTACATATCCCAGATAGGTCAGCAGGTGTTTTTACCACTCTCACCGGTATATCGTGCAGCAAATTGTTACAGGCAATTGGGAGGGGAATTTCATACTTAAGGCCAAAGTAACAGAGCTGAATTTGAATTGCCTTCTCAATTCCCTGCAATTCTCTCTTTCATGAATCCTTAGAGTGGTTACAAAAAAAGTAACAAAGTATACTGAATAATCGCTATACTCATTTTCTACCAGATGTCCAAGTTAGGATTGCCAGCTCAGCCTATTGCAAGTATAGTTATCAATTGGAACACTACTTCCTTTCTTTTTTTTGCAACTCATAATTATTAAAATAGTAGTCATTTTGGAATGCAGAAAGGTAAGTAATTATCAAGTCAGCATTTTCCTTTAATTGTAATATCCCTTTGCAATCAATTCATTAAATTATTCTTATTATTTTAACATTATTATTGATGGGGTCAATTTACTAGTCATCTACAATGTAGATGCTACACAGTTTGCCAAAAATAGTACAGTAGTAAAAAATATATTGTTTCTAAAACATTAGATGGTAATGGCAATTTTACAAATGAACATTAAGAACAGATCGTGTTATAACCCAGGGCTCGACAAACCCCGGTCGCCATGGCGACCAGGAAATCAGACCTGGCGCCCGGGTGCTGTTTGTCATAGGGTGCCCTTGCCGGCTGCCATCCGTTTTTCACTCACTTTCATCGTAGTGCGTGGTGGGAAATTCTGTGCGGATCACACAGACTGTAAGCTCCGCCCCCTCGCGCAACACGCAGTAGTGCCGAGTGTCACGTGACAACACGGCACTTAGCAGGAACCGAAAGAGGATCGGGCTCCAGCATAAATGTCCCCCTCCCTTGCAATGAGGTAAGCAGCAGGGAGGGAGGACACCGTAAGAAAGACCATTTTTGTGGGGTTTTTTTTTTAAAGAACAAAAATGTGTGTATGTAACTGGCTGTGTATGTATGTGTGTGTGAATGTAACTGGCTGTGCATGTGGTGTGTGTGAATGTAACTGGCTGTGTATGTGGTGTGTGTGTGTGTGTGTATGTATGTATGTGTGAATGTAACTGGCTGTGTATGTATGTGTGAATGTAACTGGCTGTGTATGTGTGAATGTAACTGGCTGTGGATGTGGTGTGTGTGTGTGTGTGTATGTATGTGTGAATGTAACTGGCTGTGTATGTATGTGTGAATGTAACTTGCTGTGTATGTATGTGTGAATGTAACTTGCTGTGTATGTATGTGTGAATGTAACTTGCTGGGGATGTGGTGTGTGTGAATGTAACTTGCTGGGGATGTGGTGTGTGTGAATGTAACTGGCTGTGGTGTGTGTGAATGTAACTGGCTGTGTATGTGGTGTGTGAATGTAACTGGCTGTGTATGTGGTGTGTGAATGTAACTGGCTGTGTATGTGGTGTGTGAATGTAACTGGCTGTGTATGTGGTATGTGTGTGTCTATGTATGTAACTGGTTGTGTATGTGGTGTGTATGTATGTAACTGGTTGTGTATGTGGTGAGTGTGACTGTAACTGGCTGTGTATGTGGCATGTGTCAATGTAACTGGCTGTGTATGTGGCGTGTGTCAATGTAACTGGCTGTGTGGTGGGTGTATGTGACTGTGTCCGTGCGTTTATGATTTTGTGATGTGCCGTTGTCTGGCTCCTAAATTTTTTAGCTGGCTCCTAAAACTTAATTAAATTTGTCAAGCCCTGTTATAACCTGACCCATAGTAACATAGTAAAATACTAATTTAGGTTGAAAAAAGACACAAGTCCATCAAGTACAACCCTTCTACCTATCATTTCTGCGTTTTGATCCAAAAGAAGGCAAAGAAACCCCCTAAGGAAGCTTTTTCGAATGTTGCCTCCTAGGGGGAAAAAAATTCCTTCTTGACTCCAAAAAGGCAATCAGATTTCTCCTTGGATCAAAAAGCTCTATTATTAATGCTCATTCTATTATTAATACCCCTGTATGTTCTGCTTTTCTAAAAAATCATCCAGACCATTTTTAAATGCATCTATTGTGGTTGATAGCACTACCTCTCTTGGCAGTGAGTTCCATAATTTTATTGTCCTTACCGTAAAGAATCCCTTCCTTTGCTGCCTATGAAATCTTTGCTCTTCCAGTCTCAGGGGGTGACCTCTTGTTCTTTGTACATTTCTATTAATGAACAGGTCCCTGGAGAGCTCCTTATATTGGCCCTGCACATATTTATATAATGTTATCATATCCCCTCTAAGACGCCTTTTTTCTAAAGTAAATAAATGCAATTTTTTAAGTCTCTCTTCATAACTAAGATCCTCCAATCCCCTTATTAATTTTGTAGCTCTCCTTTGCACTTTTTCTAGTTCCTTAATATCCTTTTTAAGGACTGGTGCCCAGAATTGTACTGCATATTCAAGGTGAGGTCTTACCATTGATTTGTAAAGAGGCAAGATGATGTCCTCCTCCCGTGAATCTATACCTCGTTTTATACATGCCAATATCTTATTGGCCCTTGCAGCTGCTGACTGGCATTGGGCACTGTTGCCAAGTTTGTTATCTACAATGATTCCTAAATCCTTTTCGTTAATAGTTTTTCCCAGGGAAATACCATTTAATGTATATGTTGCTTTGTTATTATTTTTCCCATAATGCATAACTTTACATTTGTCTATATTGAACCTCATTTGCCACTTTCTTGCCCAGTTCCCCACTCTGTCCAAATCTTCCTATAAAGAAAAAACCATCAAGATTAGTCTTTATTACCTTACCTAATTTTGTGTCATCAGCAAACACTGAGACATGGCACTCAGCACAACGTGGGAGATCATTAATAAACAGATTAAAAAGAAGAGGTCCCAAAACAGACCCCTGAGGTACTCCGCTCACTACCCTGGTCCAATTTGAAGTTTTACCATTTACAACAACTCTTTGTGTTCTATCTTTTAGCCAATTTTCAATCCAAATACATACATTTGCCCCCAATCCTATTTCTCTCAATTTGTAGAGTAACCTTTTGTGTGGAACTGTATCAAATGCTATAGCAAAATCCAAATAGATAACATCAACTGCCACACCTAGATCTATATTTTTACTGACCTCTTCATAGAATGTTATTAAGTTTGTTTGACAAGACCTGTCTTTCACAAAACCATGTTGACTTTTACTAATTATATTCTGATTCAAGATGTATTCTTGAGTGTACACCTTTAGCAATCCTTCAAATAATTTCCCCACTACAGATGTCAAGCTCACTGGCCTATAATTACCAGGCAGAGATTTTGATCCCTTTTTAAATATTGGAATGACATCCGCCTTTCGCCAGTCTGTTGGCACTATACCTGAACTGAACGAATCCCTAAAGATCATAAATATTGGTCTGGCCAGAATTATGCTTAACTCTCTAAGGACCCTTGGGTGTATACCATCTGGCCCTGGGGCCTTGTCTATCTTAACAGAGTTTAATTGCATAAACACTTTTTCCTGTGTCAGCCAATCCCATGTTTGTGGTGACTGTTCCGTAACTTCCGGTAGCAGGGGCTCATCCATCTGTTCTTCCTTAGTATAAACCGAAGAAAAAAAAGTATTTAAAATGTCTGCTTTTTCTCTGTCCTCACTTACCAAATTTCCCATTTGGGATAACAAGGGCCCAACATTTTCCCTCTTTAGCTTTTTTCCATTTATATACTTATAAAACATTTTGGGGTTAATTTTACTCTCCTTGGCAATCCTTTTCTCGTTTTCCAATTTAGCCATTTTAATTGCCTTTTTGCAGGCTTTGTTGGCATCTTTGTATTTTATAAATGATAATGTTGATCCCTTGCTTTTATAATGTTTGAATGCCTTTTTCTTGTTTTGCATTTCCTGTTTCACGGTACAGGTAAGCCACATTGGTTTTGATTTGTGTCTTTTGTATTTGTTTCCCAAAGGTATATATTGGGATGTGTACTTTTGTAATGTGTGCTTAAAGGCATTCCACTTGTCTTCTGTGTTTAGTCCAGAAAACAATCGTTCCCAGTCTAAATGTTACAATGATGCCCTTAGTCCATCAAAGTTGGCCCTTCTAAAATTAAGTGTTTTGGTGGCGTAGTTAACAATTTGCTTTTTTGCATTAATCTCAAACGAAACCATGTTATGGTCACTATTGCCCAAGTGTTCTCTTACTTTGACGTTTGAGATAAGCTGCTCATTGTTTGTTATTACTAAATCCAGACAGGCATCCATTCTAGTTGGGGTGTCTACTAATTGTGCCATAAATGTGTTATTAAGCAGGTTCAGAAACTTGCTGCCCTTAGTGGAACTAGTTGTGCCACAATTCCAATCTATATCTGGGTAATTAAAATCTCCCATGATTAGAACTTCATTCAGATTTGCAGCCTTTTCAATTTGTAATAAAAGCTGATCTTCTCCATCAATGCTAATATCTGGTGGCTTGTAGCATACACCTACAAGTAATGTGCGATTCTTTTTAGTGTCTAAGCTAATCTCCACCCACAGTGTCTCCACATCAGTTCCAGTTACTTCATGCACACCTTCCTTAATACTGGGCTTTAGTTTAGGATTTACATATAGACATATCCCTCCCCCTTTTCTATTTACTCTGTCCTTTCTAAAAAGTGAGTAGCCTTGTAAATTAACTGACCAGTCGTGGGTCTCATCCCACCACGTTTCCGTGATTCCGATTAAATCATACTGTTCAGCACTTACCAGTATCTCCAGCTCACCCATTTTGTTTGTCAAGCTTCTTGCATTTGCTAAAAGACATTTGAGATTACTACCCATTTTCTGTTTAGTTGACAAACACGTAATGCCCGCAGGTTTAATTGTATGTACCTTCCTATGATCTATGTTAACCCAGGAAAATTATTGTAAGTATCTCGGTATGTTGCTAGATCCTAACTTTTGTTTTGGTGTCCACACTGACAAGCCATCTTCAAAGCTCTGCATACAGGACCAAATCTAGCCAAGAACCTCCTGTAAGCAAATGAATGGTGCGGCAAATATTAATCTCATGGATCATGGGAAAGTAGTTCACATTTCTGCACTACAGACCCATAATGTTCAACTTGACAGTCTGTTCAATGCGCTGTGCCGATTTATCCTCCACTGGGATTATAACATGCATGACTGGGAAACGTTAAAAAAGCTAAACTGACTCACACATTCCATGGTGACCAGGAAATAATACCTGCCACTTAGGTATTGCCATGCACATTGTGACCCTTGCCGTTTGTTTTTTCAGTGGAGTGCTAGGTGGCAAAGTCTGTTCTGTCTGCAAATACTGCCTCCTTTAGCATCTGAGAGGGTGTCACATTACATCACGGCGCTCAGTGGGTAGACAATTGAGGATGATCTGCGCCTGTGTGAGAGGCCCAGACCTGGCTGGATCAGGCTCCCCTGCAATGAGGTAAAGCAGCAGGACACACTGAATGATTTAAAAAAAAAACTGTTTGTATGTATTGAACTATCTCTGTCTGTCTATGGGACTGTCCCAGTCTGTCTATGTGACTATGTGTGTTTGAGTGAGTGTGTGTGACTGTGTAATTGTCTGACTATGTGTGTGCATGACTGACTGTGTGATTGTGCGGTTTGCTGGCTCCTAAAACTAAATTATATTGGTCAAGCCCTGGCTTAGAGCACAAGCACGTCTCTGTAAAGCTCAGTCCCCGAACTTCCTACAATCTCAGATCCAGCTCCTTACTACAGGGCTCGACAAACCCCGGGCGCCAGGGCGACCAGGAAATCAGACCTGGCGCCCGGGTATCGTGAGCCCCGCATGGTGCCTTGGCAATAGGATAGGTTTTTTTCTTCTCTTTAATGTAGCGGTGCGCAAGGGAGCAGAGTGAGTGCACCGGCTGCACAGACTTTCTGCTCCGCCCCCTTGCACACTGATATAGTGCTGATCACTGGGGAGCATAGCAGGGAAGCTGCTCTGTGCCACCGGGCTGCAACGGAATTGAGATGTAATAACAGGGATAGGTGAACTTTTTTTTTCTTAAAAAACAACAACAAACCTGCTGTCTTGTGTATGTGTCTGCCTGGATGTGTTTGTGTGTATATATGTGTGTATATATGTGTGTGACTGGATGTGTTTGTGTCTGTATATATGTGTGTGACTGGATGTGTTTGTGTCTGTATATATGTGTCTGACTGGATGTGTTTGTGTCTGTATATACGTGTCTGACTGGATGTGTTTGTGTCTGTATATACGTGTCTGACTGGATGTGTTTGTGTCTGTATATATGTGTCTGACTGGATGTGTTTGTGTCTGTATATATGTGTCTGACTGGATGTGTTTGTGTCTGTATATATGTGTCTGACTGGATGTGTTTGTGTCTGTATATATGTGTCTGACTGGATGTGTTTGTGTCTGTATATATGTGTCTGACTGGATGTGTTTGTGTCTGTATATATGTGTCTGACTGGATGTGTTTGTGTCTGTATATATGTGTCTGACTGGATGTGTTTGTGTCTGTGTATATGTGTCTGACTGGATGTGTTTGTGTCTGTATATATGTGTCTGATTGGATGTGTTTTTGTGTGTATATATGTGTCTGACTGGATGTGTTTTTGTGTGTATATATGTGTCTGACTGGATGTGTGTGTGTTTGTATGTATATGTAGAAAACAAGGTGTAACATGTTTCACACTCAGAAGTGGAGGGTGCACGGAGAGGACTTTCCCCCTAGTCCTCCAAATCAGAATAAAGTATCCTTTATTCTGTATGTATATGTGACAGACTGTGTGACTGTGTGTGTTTGTGTTAATGTGCCATTGTCTGGCTCCTAGATTTTTTAGGTGGCTCCTAAAACTCAGATACATTTGTCAAGCCCTGCCTTACTAGCTGTCCCTCAATTCCAAAAGTAAAGTAGGTCGAGGTTTGTCCTCTTTCAGAGCTCCTCATAAAGGGGCACTGCCTATTTCCGTCTCCTCTCCCGAATGTCTGAGTCTCTCTCCAATCCTCCCCCATGTCCATCTCCATCTCCCTCCTCTCCCTTCTTATATCTTATTCTCTCTCTTCCCATGTTAGTCTCTCTTCTCTCCCTTGTAGGCTTCTCTCCGATCCCCATGTTTTTTGTTCCTTTACCCCCTCATATCTGTTGTTTCCATGCCCTCTATTCCCCCCCCCCCCCTTCCATTTCAACCTTGGGGAGCCACGGGCAGTCTCAGCTGTGTGTGTGTTAAAGGACACTTCTTTGTGGCTGGTTCACCTCTGACAGTTCCGCGCGTCAGTTTGAACACTGAACTGTCAGCTGTGAAGATGAACGCAGCCACTTCGTTGCGGCTATTTAAGTGCTGATAGCTCAGCGCTGAACTGCCAGCGCTTACAAACGTACACCCCTCGATAAATGAAACCCCCTAAAAGTGACCCCCCAAACCCCACCTCTAAAATCCACTCCCCTGAACCCTAATACTAAAGTTAACCCCTCCCCAACGAACCATAATACTAAAATTAACCCCCCACACCCTAATACTAACATTAACCCTAATATTAATGCTACCCCCAGAACTCTAATGCCTACCCCCCCCACGAACACTAATACTAAAATTTACCCCTTTTAAGTAACCCCTTCAGCGATCCCGCAATGAACTGCCCATTGCGCGAGAGGATGCGGTAAAGCTTCTGCATTAATGCAGCCGTGATGAACTGTCCCATTCCCTGTTAAACAGACTCTGAGCTCAGACACTGCTGCCTCGCACATCTTGCAGCAGCATTTATATATATATATATATATATATATATATATATATATATATATATATATATATATATATATATATATATATATATATATATATATATATAAATCCAAAAGAAAGCAAGCACTCACAGGACTTGATGCAAAATAGGTCGAAATATTTACTTACTCATACAGGTATTACAGGTATGCAGTACACAGTCTTGATAAAAGTCCACGGTGTGGACCGAAACGTCGATTTCATGCTCATGTGTACTGCATACCTGTAATACCTGTATGAGTAAGTAAATATTTCGACCTATTTTGCATCAAGTCCTGTGAGTGCTTGCTTTCTTTTGGATTTATCTATACTATAGCTGCATAGCACCCGGGCCATGAATTATGATGATTGACTGTAGCTGAGTGCACCATATTTTGGATTTTTTTTATATATATATATATATATATATATAACATGTATAGCTTGGAAGAAAGACGTAACAGGGGGAATATGATAGAAACATTTAAATACATAAAGGGAATAAACACAGTAAAGGAAGAGAGTATATTTAAAAAGAAAAACTACTAGTGGATGTATGGAATAGTCTTCCAGCAGGAGTGGTAGAGGTAAATACAGTGAAGGAGTTTAAGCATGTGTGGTATAGACACTATAAGACTGGGGACTAATAAAAGTATTTAGAAAAATTGGGCAGACTAGATGGACCGAAAGGTTCTTATCTGCCGACATATATATATATATATATATATATATATATATACTGTACATGTTTATTGCAGGCTTCTCTATTTATCTGTATCAATAATTGTATACCCTGTAAGTTCTCGACAAACTTTCCTGTATAAATTTGTATGTATTTATTTTTTCTGCTATGAATGTGAAATGTTATCAGTATAAATATGTAATACTGTTCTGACCTTGGAATCCAGGACATACTTTAAAATGAGAGAAATCTCAATGTATTCTTCCTGGTGAGACACTTTATCTATAAATACAGTTTTTTGCTTTTACAAATCCAACTATTACTCCAGCTTCTAACACTGCCATTCACAATCAACCCGATGCAAAGAGCACAATAGTGAAGAGAAAAAGATTAGTATTAGGTTCACAATATGTGCCGCAGGTATAGTTTTCTTATAAACTCATTAACGTCACATGACCCCGGCCTATTCACTTCCAAGTGCTTGCATAATGTAACAAGACTTGCAGCACAATATGTGGCAGTGTTACAGCAGGTGGTTTTTGTTTCTTGTTTGTTATTCGATATCTTGTACAGTGTTTTTCCATTTGTTAATGGATACAAAAGCAGAAAATGTGTGGTGAAACCCTTGGCAAAGATTTGCTAGGACTTGCAGGAACTGATCACCAGTAATGTCTACCACTGTTTGTATGCTGACTCACCAAAGGGATATTAGATATTAAAAGGGTCTGAATAAAAGAAATGACAACGCAGAGCACAAACTTGGATGCTGGAGCCTGGCTTGTGGAGTGTAAATAAAGAACTGTCTTCTGTGGCTTAGCACAAGAAAATCTATAACCTAGCAGAACCTAGTGGTTACTGCAGGCCTCTAACGGTTGATGGACTGCATTTCCTATTAGCCTGTCACCACAAGAGAATGGGATGGGAATATGGAGAGGTAGCCCATCAACAGCTGGGAAGGCCAAATTACTGCATTACATGCTAAAGTGCCTCTGTCATTAAACTAATTATTATAAAATACACACTTTAAAAACTGCAGAACATTGACTGCTATACACAAAAAGTTGGGTTTGATACACCCACATATTCTAGAGAAAGAATCTTCCTCTAGTAGAAGGTGGCACAGTCCTTAATATGACCTACAAAAGAGTAGTACAGTATGCATGCAGTGCTTATGGGAACGCAAGTGGGTCACGCTATGAGTTTTTGCCGACTAGGTCGTCTACCAGGCATGGTGTAACATGCAACACGTTTTGCCGACTAGGGCTTATTTGAGTAGAGTTGCAACAGACCTGGAAGAATCTCTAGTCGGTGAAATACATAGGGTGGCCCAGCAGTAGCCAAAATAAGGACTGCATACATTCTGGACTCTTTGTAATATTTTGGACTTTTTCCTCTGTAGTACCATATCTACAGATATGGAGGAGCTGTGTGGAATGCACAGGCTTGGGTGCCAGCGGGATAGAAAAGGGATCAGCCAGGAAAATCTAGGGTTGTACAAAAAAATACCGGCCATGCTACTGCCTCCATAGGACTTAACATTAGCCTCAAGCCAATTATTTACCAGGCTGCCAGTAAAAACCTGGCCAGGTGGCAACCCTAGAAATATCTGACATTTGTGAGAAAATGGACATATATATACTTTTGATTAATGCAGCCACCAAAATATGTTTTGTTTTGACGGTTCTTTTCCGTGCCCTCTATTTCCCCCTGGTCTACAAAAAAAACAAAACACTACTTCCTGAATTCCTGGTACACTTCCTGTATGTGGTGCATCCCAATTACCAGCAATTGTAGCAAACTGGTATTTAAAACATTCCCTTTTCCTTTAACAATAACAATTGCTGAAAGTTCATTATATCCTTCCAGCTGATGTTTCAAGGATTACAGAATACATTCCACACATAGCTGATCAGGATAATGAATCAATTTACAAGTCAGCTAATCAACACTTTGATGCCCTTTGAACATGTTTTTATATTTTTTAAAACATTGTAGATCACCATGTCCTTCCATAACCTTTAGCAAATGGAAACCTCATAATTAATTAACCCCCTAAACACCATCCTACCTTTTATGCATATGGTAGAGAATGCTGGTTTATACATGTACTATAATTTTGCATGCTCAATTACACACAGCATGTGTACATTTTGGCATTCAAAAAAAATATGAATAAGAAATTTAGACGATGGGGCTGTATTCTCAAAATTACAGTCTCGCTTTTCCCACATTAGAAATAATAACGGAGGAAGAAATGGGTAAGTGCACGGGTGATGCATTGGCACGCCAAGTATCAAGTTTGTATCCATAGAAACGCATGTGGGAGTGTCAATGCACGCACACACACACACACTGGGTATCTCCATTCATCTCTATCTGACTGATTCACAAGAGATTCTGGGGATGTTCATTTCAAGAATTTGCAACATAAATTGATCAGTTTGCTGGAGAAACTATGCAAGACAACTGTTGCAAAAACTAAAAACAATAAAGTATAACTTAATAATTACCTTGTAACTTTTTTTTAATGCTTAGTTCTTTTTTTTTTTCTCCCACTAACAACAGTGTGTGTGGTTACACAAAGACCCTATGGTGACATGGAATATTTGGGATATTGGAGGAGCAAATCGGGATAGTGTCTAAATTCTGGGAAGTGCTGGTGTTTTGTGCTGTTGATTAGTGCCAAAGAACCTGCTACCAACACTATTTTTATTATTTAACTTCAACACTTGTGTTTATAAGCTTTTATGCATAACCCCTGTTAAGTGTGTTCTAGGAGGAAATTCTGTTGTACCGCCGAGCTCTACTTCTGTCCCTCTTTTCGGTTCAGAGGTAGAGCTCAGAGGGACGACGGAAATACATACCACAATCATGCAATAAAAATTTAATTCGCTGTCTGGGACACCGCAGACTGGTTACTGTGTATGCGCAGCATTATATGCATGCACAGTCAGGTTGAGTGATACTCGACCGCTCAAGCACTGCTCCCTTGTGTCCCAATTTGCTGGGGGCAAGATTTGGGAGGTATGTTTTTGCTTGCGGTGTGCTGCGGAATTCTGGGAAGAGCGGTGAGTGAGAAAAGGTTGTGGAGCACTGTGTTAGAACACCAACAGAGATGTAAAGAAGCAAGACATTCCATGTTGGCATTGGAGACTACTGGTCCTTGAAAGGATATGCAGAAATAATCAACTAAAACAATGACTTTCCTGGCAGAATACATTTTAAAGAAATACATTGTAAAAGCTCCTGACATGCAAACAGTTAATATTTTAGACTTGAAACCTCATCATCAGACTGGCAGCTCCACTATGTTTCAAATTCACACACACATCTCACCTCTCTAGAAATCATACCTCACTTATAAATTAAATTTACAGACGCATGTTCCTCTGTTTCACAGTCAGAACACAAAGAGAGGAGTGATAATACATTAACAGACCTCAAAAAATAAAATAAAAAATGTTTCCGTGAATCTGTTCTTATAACTGTGGAATGTAATAAGTACATGGGTGAGAGTAAATTAGTCCCCAGGCCTTTTGAGATTTTCATTATTTGAACTGTTTATTGTAGGAAGATATATGCCGGTTACAATGGCCTACACAAAGAATCTCAAAACTGTGGCTTAACCGGCTGGAAAACAAGATTATCATCAAAATTCTTCTTAAAGAGCAATGGTGACACTTTGATTTTTGAGCTAAATACATTTATTTATAAAAGTATTTTACCAGGAAGAGACATTGAGATTTCTCTCGTTTTCAAGTATGTCCTGGCTAATACCATATTCTCCAAGAAAAACACAATTTAAATTTCTTTCAAATAAGTTTACTTGTCTGAAACCCCTACATGTATAGACCTATTTGGTCTCCAAAAACTACCACTGAACTTAATATGGCCCAGTGTAAGTTGTTTCTGATTTTACTTCTTGATCAGTTTTTGGTGATTAAGTTTTTTCTTTTGATCTCTAAAATAGTTTTCACTTGTTCAGTTTCAATACATTAAAGTATTTTCAAAAATATTATCACTGAGTTCTCTAACACAAGTGAGAAATTTCACTTCAACTAGGAACACAATACAGACCTGTTTATCAGTATCCCAGCTTAAATTAAAGCGTGAGTGTGACGGAACCACCCCGATTGGGTACCCCATCTCAGTCTGCTTCCTCAGGACTCTTAGCTCTTACTAGAGCTAATGACAGTGATTCACCCTGGAATCATAGCCACCCAAACCACTAGTCAAGACGAAGAATAGGGTGAAGAATAAGAACACCTTATTGCGACTAACACAGACTGTAATCAAAAACACACAAAAACTACAACATAATCAAATTAACACAGGTCCTGTACTGCATAATGACCTTATTTGGCTGCCCACCTGAGACAGGCTCTTTCAGACAGGGTAAATGGAACAAAGGGCAAACTGGGCAGTGATCAGTCTTTTGGGAGGCCATAACCCCTTCCAGGGATAGGTCCATAATCTGTAGGCAGTAGGCTTAGCCCCCTCCACGAGCCATTGTGAAGGATTATGGCTCCACAAGCCATTGCGGAGGGTTATGTCAGTTAGTAAACCCAATTTCTTTTCTCTCTAAATGAGGTAGAGAGGCCACTTCTACCACTTCGTCTACCACTTTGTCTGAGTCCTGCTTTCCCACTGAGCACTAACTCTGGCCCGAAAAGCGGGACAGAGGTAGAGCGTGGCGGGACAGCAACACATAGCTCACAAAATTGAGTCTGTCCCGTGCAAAGCGGGACAGTTGGGAGGTATGTATACACCTACTTCACATATATGCACACACACACATAACTCACATAGACACACAAACACACCTCACATACACACAGTTTCTTGTGAAGTCACTTGACACCTGGCACTCAGACACGCGTTGTGCAAGAGTGCGGAGCTTGCAGTCTGCACTGACTTTCCCCCCTCGCGCTGCAAAAAAATTCCGGATGGTAGCAGCAAGGGGACCATGAGGATAACAGCATACGGAGTTTATTGAGACCTGGTTTAGAGAAGCGCTGTGTTAATGGTTAGTGTTATTTATACAGTTCACTCTTATACCTTTGGTAAATATTTATTTATGAGCACTATAGAAACATAAGATATACAAAGATCAGATACATAGGGGGAGGGAACTGTTCCAGTGAATGAGTTTTTCCATCAACGATAGTTATTAAATCTTTTACTTTATTGCAAAAGTTGATATATCTGTATTCAACATATGTTTCATTTAGTTACAAAGATCTACTGAGCTACTTTTGAGCTTGGAACAAAGGGGCCAAAATTTATAACTATACAGTTGTGAATTCATCTATTATACAGCAACCCGGTGCTTGTGGGGTTTTTTTTTTTTTTTTTTTTTAAACCTTAGACACAATAGGGTAAAATCTAAATCCTGGGTTGCTGGTTGGGCCTTTAAGACTGGTTTTGGAACCACTGTTATAGACATTGGCATTAGTTTTATGCTAAGGAGGTCTGCAGAGGTTTAATGCATGCTCTGTGGCAGTCTCCCTAAATAGTAATGAACAACTTTATGCTTCAACATGTAACTGCGTAATAAGCAACATTAGCACAGAACTGGATAAATGTAGCAAGAGTTGTGGAACAAGACAAACAAGATTTTCAGCTTAATTTAATAAATTGCCGCATGGATTCTGAACACAGGTCTGTTCACCTTCTACCTAGAAGAGCACTCAGCAACAAGCGAACTCTATGCTGTGTTACAGCTACATAGCATTTAAAGGGACAGTCACTTGAACATTACATACAAGAATGTTCTATACTTTGCAATCAATATCCAAAATATTTATTTAGAAAATTAGTCACATCACAAACAGTGAAATCACATATACCCAATGGGTAAAAAGCGATAAATACTTACATATATATAAAAAAAAAAAAATCACATGAAAAAAATTAATGATACAGAGCCACAAACAATGCCACAAAAATACCAGGTATAAACAGGAGGGCTAAAGAGCCTTTATCAAGGGAGACCCTTGGCTGTATCATTCATTTTTTTCATGTGATTCTTTTTTTATATATATGTAGGTATTTATCTCTTTTACCCATAGGGTATATGTGATTTCAATGTTTGTGATGTCAGCTAAAAGGCTGGCAGGGCAGTATGGGTAATGTGGTCAAACAATAGTTTGACACCCATGCTCTAGTCTAGATCAATATACAGTCTTATAACCCTGCTCCATTCATATGGTAAACACTGCTTAGGTGACAGATCTCTTTGATACGAATAACTTGCACAATGTGGGTTAAATGCCAAGGAATATTTCAAGTCTCTCCTCCCGGTCAGCAAACATGTCACCTGTTAGTCACAAGATGTCATGTGCTAGGCTGCAGTCCCCACATTGAGAAATACTGCTTTTATTGTTTCAAGCATTGTCACTGCTAAACGTGGAACTACTGCTTATCTACGAATCTCCTTCACAGAACTGGTCATGTCTGGTAAAGAACACGTTTTCATTATGCTCGTTGTTAATATGTAGCTACAAAAAAAGAGAATGTATGTACATGCATCGAATAGCATGAGTCACTGTATTCCAAACAGCAGTAATAGCTTAACCATTTGTTATCTACCACACTACCACGTGAATAGGGACACTATTACATTAACAATTAATTATAGCAAGACAGCTATTCAACGCAGCTCTTGGTACAAAACATAAAAAGGAATTAGAATCTGCGTTAGACAGATTGATACATGAGGAAGAGAGACCTGCTCGCTAGTTACAATTTCATGGATCAGGGTAGTCAAATAAGCTGCATCACAAACATATTGGGACACAAACAATGGCAGAACAAGAGAACAAAACTAGTTCTAGTTAAAAATTAAAATAATATGCAGTTTGGGGCTGATGGTCTGCGGCCTTGATCACTTTCTCTAGGTGGGTCAATTATTCCATGTATAGATTCTGGATGCATGAACTTTTCTATGTATCTATGTATGGAAATATCTTGCTGCTTTAGAGAGTGGGTGTAATTTTCACTACTTTCCCCACACCTATATCAGCTCCATTTTTAATACATCATGCCCTTTGTAAAAAGATCAGTACTGGCAGTATACATAGGCAATTAGAAGTTCTTACAGCATCAGAATAAGGGTTGACAAAGCATTTCTAAAGGGAAGGCAACAGACAAATTTTCTAGGAGGAAGGATTACTAACCAGCAAAATACTCACAAGGTTTAATAACAGTCAGACACAGTTTAGTGATACCATAATTTAAGCACAGCCCAGGCCTTTAGTTACCATGGCTCCCACATGATAAGTAAAGCCATCACACTACTTCCATTAGTGACATTTTAAGGCTCCTAGTATCCTGCCTTAGAGTACAATAAACACCATGAATCTCGCATCATACATATGTCCATTATCCAAACATATACACCAGATACTGAAACCAAAAAATCTGTAATTGACAGCAATTATGACAAGCACTATTGATTCAAGGTAGAAACTACTTTTGCTGCATAAGTGGACTACAATTTTTTTTTTGTAAAAATATATATTGTTGGGCCTGGTGCAAACAACAAAATTATAAACAAAGCAAAATTGCAGCTACATGCAATAATAAATAATAGCTATAATAAATAAATCTACTCTCCTCACGGTCAATGCTCAATTTAGAGATGAGGGGCGCCCATGAGATCCAAAAAGTTAAAGACGTATATCTCTTGAGATTACAGTGGAACCAGGGGCTCCTGAATATGTCTGTCTGGCATGGCAAATATTTCTAGACTTTAAGACCAAATGAGGAGACTGTCCAGTTCTTTTTAGGAGCCAAGTACATGTTGTTATCTCCACAAAATTGTATGTAAAATAGTAAAAAAAAGTTAGGAGCCATATTGTGTCCAAATATTTGTCTAGTCCTGCTATATGCCAATAAATGCACACTGCAGCTGCTATTTAAATGTAAATATGATTACGCAGCGTAGATGATAAATTCAAATAATTCTATGTACAGCATATCAACCATCAAAAACACACACATTGCACCCTCCCTGCTTTGCTTAAGGTGGTATGATCCATAAACACCTGTTCACCAGGAATAGGACCCATGTTTTCATTATTTTTTTCTTATTATGGAATGGTGGTTCATAAAACAAATGTGCTTCTGAGAAGTTCTTAGTTTTCCCTCTCTTTCTTTTTTTTTTTTTTTAGAGAAAAAAAATTAAAAATTAATCTAATAGGAAATGCTTTTCCCTACCTTAAGTATATTTAAAAATTGGATTCGTCCATGATCCACAATTAAATCACAACTTAGCTTTTGCACAGTTGAAATTATTGGAAATATTCTATAAACAGGATGATATGTCATAATCTGACTGGATGAGAGGAAAGGTTTAATAAACACTGATATTTATATTTACGATTACTTTGATACAAAAAAACGTATAATTTAACCTTTCAAATGCTAGAGTGAAGGTGATACAAACGGTATATAAAATAACTATCTATGCAAATACACTAATGCAACATAACCAAGGGAATGGCCTCACCAGCTAAGGATGACACCACATATGTTTATAAAGCCTTTCAGGAACAGATTAAAATTTCAACCAACTACAATCTGAAAAAAGTATATATATTTTGTATAACATACGATGTGTATTTGTATTGTGATCAACCAGGTTACTATTTTTAATACGGAATGGACAGGATACAATTGTGTCTCTGACATCATACAACGTCATGGGACACTGCCCCTTCAGGGTAACTACTGTGGAAACCTATTAATGGTACCAGAAGACAGTAACTGCAGATAACACACCTACTACAGGGAAAGCAAACACTTTCACCATCACACGTCCTGAAACAAAACACTGCACAGGCCTGTGAGATCCATCACAAGATATTGCCATGGATGAAATCCAACACATACCCCCCTATCTCCTGTATCAAAGCACACTGAAGGATGCTGATCTAAAAATACAAGCCCCGCAAGAATATCCTGTTTAGCAGGCAGAACACTGATCTCTGCCTTCCTGCTGCTGAGAGCTGCAATCCAATCCAGATAGGAAAGACCAGTAGGCAGGACAATGTGCTGATCCGCACTAACTTTCCACAGCAGCTAATGAATGAGCAAGCTTGGCTAGCCAGTATAGCAGGTGCACCACAGGAGCCTCCCTATAACCCAGCATATGGAACAATGCACGGTGTGATTTGCCATGCAGCCTCTACACCGCGTACAGCCAAGCTCGGATACTCGAGCTATTATACAATCCATTACCCAGGATGCCAAGGCTTTGCATCATGGGAATTGTAGTCTACAACATCTGGAGGGCAGAAAGTTAGCCACCGCTGCTCTAGGTGGGAAATGCTATCGCTCAGGTGATCCAAATGGAACACAGAACACAGCAGGTTGAGATGAAAGGAAAGCAGGTTACATAATTGACTTACAACATAAAGCAGGTTCAGGACACACAGGGAGTTCTTGGAGCAGGTGAATCCTCCGCAAACCATGATGCCTGATCAATACCAGCTGGTAACGATATCCGGAGCCAGAAAAAGAGAAATCAGTTGGATAAAGCAGACAGGGAAAGGCTGCTACATGCGACAGCTGTAACTACTGTCTCCACCTCTCTATCCTTAGGTGGAAATCAGGAGGGAGGTGGTTTATTCCTTACATGCAGACAAATGGCAAACACTGCAGGTCATGAGCGCCGTCTACTGGCAGCTAAATGACTTGCATCGTCTTTACACACAAGATAAGGAATTGGAATAATAAACTAGACATTTAATGTTGTTAAGGTTCTAGAGAAATATTGATGATGCTCTTCAGGAATGCCCTCTAGTGAAACAATACCCTAAATAGTACTAATTACAGTGGGAATGTAGACTATATAATGGTTTATATATTCTGCTGGCAAATTTAAGTTACCAAAAAATAGGTACATACATTTCTGTTCTGTCTTAGATACATATAATACCTCAGCAGAAAAGAACCATTCGGTCCATCTAGTCTGCCCAATTTTCTAAATACTTAATAGTCCCTAGTTCCCTATCTTATAGCTAGGATAGTCTTGTGCCTATCCCAGGCATGCTTAAAATCCTTGACTTCTTGTCTTCTATTTATTGATTGATTTATCAATCAATATGTGGCATTTTATGCAAATTAAAAACTCTTAATTAAAATTTTAATATGATGCCACAAGGCAATAAATACGAAACAGAATAGACATATTTTAACCATATTTTTCCTTCTACCATGCATTATAAATCATTCTTTAGTCTCTACAGTCGCACTACAAACAATGTTTAGTTGACAACGTTTTTTTACTAACTTCTCCTGACATGTACTACCAGCAAGGTCAGGACAAGCAATAAGAACAGTATAGTTGCCCACAATCCTGGATTTCACTGGACAGCTAGGCATACCTCCCAACATTTCATATGGCCAATGAAAGACACTTGCAATGGGATCCCACATGTCGAATGAGGCCACTCAGTCTGACAGGCTAAATGTAACTGATGCTCAAAGTGAGTGCCAGTTACATTTATCTACACTGTTCTATACCCGAATGTCGGGGGATTTTGCAAGGTCTTGCAATATATCAGTCTATAAAGACCCTGACTGTGTCTCTGCCTATGTGTCCCTGGTCACCGTTTTTGTGCTTTGGTCCCTAAGGACAAAAGCATCATTGAGCATGAAGGGGTTAAACTTTATAGTTTTATTGCTATCGAGCTTCTGTGATACAAACGCACTGGCCGTTGTTTTATCTTGCCCGGCTGTTCCAGTCCAACACTGTATTAGTGACTTCATGATGCTGTTTCCACTTTCTTGTTCAATATCAGTTTGCTGACATTTCTGCCATTATATAAATACATTTGTTGGCTGAATACATAACTATGTACTATTCATAATAGAGGTAATAGAGTTAATTGTGCTTACTTTCTACTTCTGTGTCACTGTTGGCTTCCAGGATCCTTCTCACGTACCTCCTGCATCTTGCTCATATCTCTGGGAGAAATTATGATTCTAGAGGGTAGTAGGCAGTGTAGGGTCTAGAACAGTTAGTTCATCGCTGCCATTTTCCCACTGGGTTTATTGCACTACCACCCACCACTGAGGAAGAATTCGAAACGCGCCCTGTGGGGTGTAGCTGTTTTCTAGTGGAAACAATACCTTATTTTTCAATATACCTGGCCAGGTGAACAAACCCAGTGGGTAAGGGATTTCTTTATATTTTGTGTATTTTTTTTGTATCTTTGTATCTGTTATATGTTATATGTAGGTATTGCTGCATATGTCTATTTTACATCTGTAGCTTTTTTATATATGTATGCTATTTACTTATGTATATTTTTTATAATGCATGTTTATTATCCATGTGACCACCTATCTTTACACATTTAGTGGCCTTGGATTATATTTATCCTTTGTTGGTATTTATATCTATTTTTTATTATTAATTTACAATAAATTTATATACTTTTATACATATTCTGTCTCTGGAGTTTATATTTAGTTGTATTCATATTATAGCGCTGTCTCATTCTATATCTTGTTCTTTTTTACAGTGTTTTTTTTCCATTGTATTTTATATCAAGACCTAGCTGCTAACACTTTATTCAGGGGGAGTCATTTCTTTACTCCACATACTTTGGGATAGCTATTCCCTCATATCACGAGCCTGTACCCCGCCTACCAACAGTGTGTGTCCGTATTCATCGATCTATTGGTTAGTATTGTGTCTTTCATTACATTTGGAGTGAGGGTTTTTGTTTTTATGCACCTTTTTATGCAATATTTTGTATCCACTAGCGCTGTGCCTATTCTTTTTCTTTATATTTCACCGCTGACCGTCCAGAATCAGAGAAATAATTTCAGCGCTGAACTGCCAGTGTGGCTGTTTCACTGCAGCAGTGTAAGCATTTACAAATACAGTAATAAACCTCCACGAATAATATAGCCAACAATAAAACTAACCCCAAGCCCTAATATTAACCCTAATACTAACCCCTGACCCCAACCCTAATGCTAACCCTGAACCTGAATAATAACCCCTAATGGTAACCCCAAGCCCTAATACTAAACTTTAATAACCCAAACACTAATACTAAGCGCTAATAGTAACCCCGAACCCTATTACTAATCCTAAGACTATGTCCTAATACCAACCCTTAATAATTCCCTAATACTAATCTTCTACCTATTAACTGTGCATCACGCGAGATGTAATATTTAATTGTATGGGGGCAAGGGCAAGTAGTTCTGGCCCCTAATCTATTTAATGTTACATACATAAATTCTTTTTTTAGGGGGCTGGGAACACCTGCCCAATTTCCAGCCCCATTTATTATAGTGGGGATCAGGGCTACCTGCCCTGATCCACCATATCTGCAACGTTTGTAATAGGGGATCAGGTCTACTTGCCCTGAACCCCCATTTATTTTTTAGGGGCCCTGGGGCAAATTCTTTTTTTTTTTTTCTAAATCATTTTTGTTGGTATCCGGCTAAATGGATGATAAAGTAAATTTTCTATTTGGTGTGTTTCGGTCTGCTTGCTGGTTTCCATGATCAGGGCATGCCTTTGGGGTGTGTGATCTGTGCAACCACCCAGGGCACAAACCCGCCCATTTAAAAAAAAAAGAAGAAGAAGAGTGCACAGACAACCTACCATGCTGCCTCTCTCACACCCGCTCACTGCTCTAATGTCAGGAGGGAATGTAATGGGGTGATGGGGCATGTATTTAGGTTGATGGGGATTGTATTTGGGGTGATGGGGGCATGTAATTTGGGTGATGGGGGTCATGTAATGGGGAGAGGGGGGCAAGTAATGGGGGTGATGGGGCATGTCCTGGGTGTGCAAAGTCGGTAGGGGGGTGCCTGAATTTTGTCTGCCTAGGGCCAGGGCTGTCTTTTGAACTGTGTGGGCCCCTGGGCAAAACAAGCCAATGGGGCCCCCCATGGTCCCTCCCCTTGACCCGCCCATAACAACAAGACCCTGCCCATAACAACAAGACCCTGCCCATAACAACAAGACCCACCCATAACAACAAGACCCGCCCACAATGGATGTGCATAACCGAAAAATCGCCCAAAACTATGAGCTTAATTGTTAAATTTTAATTATTTATTAATTGCGTATATTAAACAATTACTCATCAGAAAGTTGGTTTAGAAACAAACATTTCAACATATATATGGCAATAACAACTGCTGGCCTATAATGAAGTTCTGTTACATTGAAAGATTACATAAAGCATAGACATTTAAAATAGAATGCAATGAAAGAATATAAAGAAAGCATGTTAGGGCAACTAGAAATCTGTCTCCAAATATTCTAACATGCCTGCTCCCTAATGGCACTAAATGGAGCAAAGAGGTCTTGGTGCTTTCTTTATATTCTTTAATTACAACATTCTATTTTGCCACTTAATATGATAGGATTTTGCCACTCTATGCCAGGATTTAGCCACTTAATATGCCAGGATTTTGCCACTCTATGCCAGGATTTAGCCACTTAATATGCCAGGATTTAGCCACTTAATATGCCAGGATTTTGCCACTCTATGCCAGGATTTAGCCACTTAATATGCCAGGATTTTGCCACTCTATGCCAGGATTTTGCCATTTAATATGCCAGGATTTTGCCATTTAATATGCCAGGATTTTGCCACTTAATATGCCTGGATTTTGCCACTTAATATGCCAGGAATTTGACATTTAATATGACAGGATTTTGCCACTTAATATGCCAGGATTTTGCCATTTAATAAGACAGGATTTTTCCACTCTATGCCAGGATTTTGCCCCACAATATGCCAGGGTTTAGCCATTTAATATGACAGGATTTGCTCGTTTTGTGCCAAAACCAAGATACACCACTGGTCCAAGGTGTGCAATGTGTGTAATGGAGCATGTCATAGGTGTGCAATGTGGGTGAGAGTGAGTCCTAGCTGTGCAATGGGGACAATGGGACATTTCCTGAGGTAAATCCTGGTAGTGCAATGTTGGTGATGGGACACGTCTTGTGGTGCTGGGGTAAGTACTGGGTGTGTAATATTGGTGATAGGGCATGCTTAGGCGTTCTGGGGTAGATCCTGGGTGTCGCAATGTTAGTGATGGGGCATGTCCTGGGGTAAGTCCTGCTTTTGCTACGTGGGTGATGGGTGTGTTCTGGGAGTGCAATGTGCTTGGTGTAAGTCATGGCTGAGCGATGTTGGTGCAATGTGGATGCTTGGACATGTCCTGGGTGAAAATCTCGCTGCTGGCTGGGGCATGTCTTGGGTATACAATCTGGGTGCTGGATGGGGCATGTCATGGGTGTACAATTTGGTGCTGGATGGGACACGTCCTGTGTGTGCTATCTGGGTGCTCTGTCATGGGGGTGGCTCGCACAGGGCGCCTGAACACCTAGCGCATTGTCCATGATGGCCAAATTGCGCAACTATTCAGGGTCACATTGGGCATATGGTGTAGCTCAAAATTCGGCTTCCGATATGACCCTAAATCATTCTGGATATGGGGCCAATTAATTATGTTTAATGGCTTGAAATAGAAGACAATATTTCATTTGATTTAACATATAAGATGGAGAAAAATTTAAGGAAGACAATAATTCCAAGAAATGAAGATTCTAGAGCTGCTCTCAGAATACAGGTGTGGTACACTCAGTCTGGCCTTTTCCTTCCTCTCTCTCTCTCTCCACTTAGCACTACCCCTTTTTATCTAATATTTCCTGGGTTACCTAAAACATCTCCCTAGTTTGTATTTATTAGGATGTGGTCACCTTTGTTTACAATATTGTCCAGTAGATGGAGTCCTTATCCTATAAATTAAATAATGATTTAGATTCCACATTTCTTAATTAATCACAAGTGAATAAAATGTAATATATTTATCCTCATTTAGTATAGTTTTCAGTCTATACTTATTCCCTGAAATGAGAAACACGCACCTATTAACAAGAATTAAAGAATATCATTGCGCATGAAGTCACCCGCAGGGTTGAGGAGAGAGGGAGAGAGGGGTTTGCATGCTTTGCAGTTTCGGGAAACTTAGGTTCCCGACGCAGCTACTTACAGAGGTGTGGACCGCATGGTGGAGGTGCGGTCCGCCAATGCGCACCCCCATGTCCATTGGAGGGGTGTCATTGGCTGGGGTGCGCAGGGTCTAATAGACCTGGGCACCCCAGCCAGTGGCACCCCTCCCATGAGTGGCATCTGGGGCGGACCGTACCCCATATCAGTCTGTCTTTGTTTGTCTAACATAATATGATGTTACAGGGCTGGTGCAAGACTATTTAACGAGCTTGAAAAAAAAACCATATATTTTTGTCTCCCCTTACTGATCCTACCCTAAGTACATGTATACACACAGTCACATATGCAATATCACAAGCACTCACACAGCACATAGTCCCCAGCACCCAGATTGCACACACAGCACATAGTCCTAGCATCCAGATCGCACACACAGGAAATTGTCCATCACCCAGATTGCACACACAGCACATAGTCCCCAGCACCCAGATTGCACACACAGCACATAGTCCCCAGCACCCAGATTGCACACACAGGAAATGGTCCAGCCAGATTATACTCAGATGACATGCCCATGACACTGATTACACACATGGAGGACATGCCCCAGCATGTTATTTAATTTTAATTAATAATAATTAAAAAAACAACTTACACGTCAATTAATAATGTTTAAAGTATGTAAGCTGACTTCGCATTACCAAAGTGGATCTGTAATAAACATAGGAATGTGTATAAAATAGCAAGTGATTTATTCTCTAAACTGTTGCAAACTGTAGATATGTTTAACTCCATGTTGGCTCCATATTGAGGCAGAATTTAAATAATTAAAAAGATAAGCCGAATTGGAAAAGAGATCTTCATCTTTGCCATTTTTCTAAATTTGCCCTAGGGTTACCATACACCAAAAAGAAGTGGTTAAGCAGCATTCTGGATAAGCTGGTGCTCGAGCAGAGCTCCACCAAGGCTCCTAATAGTACAAAACAATAAAAATACTCACTCCAAATCTGTGAGGTCTACTTGCCCCAGACCCTCATTTTTTAAAAACGACCACAAGGTAGAAAGTTGCCACTGGGGTGTACGGAATAAATATTTGACCTCACAGATTTGAAGTGCTGAGCATTTTTATAGTTTTGTGCTATAGGGGACTGCGACCTCCTATACTCTTTGTGGTCTCCTCTGTCCACACAAATGCAGTGTGTATCTGTAAAACATTTCACATTTAAAATTCAGACTACTATGTTTGCTGTCATGTTCAGCCAAAAGTGTGCATAGCATCATGATAAATCTAGTACAGTGCTAATGGTTAGCTATCACTTTTATATATACTGCACATATTTATGTATACATATATGTAAAGGTCTATATATGTAAGGAAGGGAGAGCTAAGGGCAGGTAATAAGGACTAAGGACTGAACTGCAGGGATGGTGTGGAAGGCACTGTGCTGCTGCAAAGCAGAGGATACTGGACCTTATGAGCAGTTGCTTGGAGATGGCCCTTTTAATGGTAACAGAGTAGGGTTGCCACGCAATTGATATTGCACCGGCAGGGCAGTTAAAAAAAAAACTGGCTTGAGGCCTAGGTTAAGTCTATGGAGGCAGTAGCATGTCTGGTATTTCTTTCAAGAAAAGGTGGCAAACCCTATATCCAAGCAAGGCAGTGGATGTTCCAGCTTTCCCCTCCAACATGTGTGTGATGGGGAATTATTCCAACCGTAGCCTCTCTATCATTTCCTCAACCTCCCCACATCTGAATTCTTCACTCCACACAATACTTTTCTCGATTTTTTTGTTTTCATCACGCTCTCATTATTCTTAGGTCTCTACTCCACCTGCCCATTTCTTTAGTCTCCTCCCATGTCATAGAATGTGTCGGCAGATGTCCTATCCAGGTTTCTCCCTTGCCTTATCTTCCACCCCTTCCCAGTAAGACAGTGGTGTTAAGTACAGCATTCAGGTTCTTAGGTTTTGGAAAACAGATATGAAAGGGTTACACACCAAGACTAAGATAAAAGGCCTTTATTCAAAAGAGAGAAAAAAAACGGTTTCAAACCACATACACAAGCAGATATCAAGCGACAATCACAAACTAACGAACTGTGCACCAGACAGTAGGGCTTTTGTTCATATGGTAGTTGAGAAGGCTGCTAAAAAAGGAGTCCATGGAAATCCCACTTCTCTCTTCCTATATGGCTCCTGATTTGCGCTCATGTGAAACCATAGGTAGAGTTCCAGCGGAGGAGCCCAAGGCTCAAATTAACACTGTTTTTCCTATGTAAGTAGGGAATTGCTAGGCAACCATGTTCTGTGACACGCAAAATGAAGGCCTCTCTTGCCTGGTGCTGGATTTTCAAAGAGGCCTGGTTTTGTGCTTTTTGTGTGTTAGTTTTCTTCTCCTTCAGACTCAGATTCTAGGAAAGCAAAAAAAAAAGACAAATTTATTATAAATTCCTATGGAGGGGAAATGGTATTGTGATGGCAGCATACAGGTGTGGAATGTTGAAAATCTCATCATAGGCCACGTAAGTTTAGGCAAAGAAAAGTCGCTCACAGGCGCCAATTTGTAGAAAAGGGTGAAAACCATGACAAATAATAATCCATTTTATTAAAGATACCTAGGTGCATATTACTGCACAGCTGGCAGCTGTTCCTGTATATATTTGTTTGCAGTCTGGGTGCTGGGATAATATGTCAATATTTGTCATGCAACAGTGAGTAGATACACCGCTTTTGTAGCTCCATTCTTTGTATTTCTGCCATTTTGCAGCTTGCCCTCTCCAACTCACAAATATGGCTGGTATTTTTATGATGAAAAGGTAGCAACCCTGGTAGCAGCAAGAAAATAACTGAAACTGATTGTAAATTATATCATCATTAGATCGCAACATTCCATTTCATTAGTAAAATATCCACATCAAATTAAACACTATCCCTTATGCAAGTCCAGGCCAAAATTCGTATCTGATCTTCCCGAAAGCAGGCAGCACATGACCTATCTGCACTCACCACACAGGGAGCCAAACAGGCAGCATGATAGGACACCATGCTGCCTGCCACTAGCCATCAGGGTAAGTCCTAGGGTGCAGGCAGGATGGGGCCATGTAATGGGGGTGATGGGGGTATGTAATTGGGTCATATAATGGGGTGATGGGGGCATGTCCTGGGTGGGCAACGTGGGTTATGAGGCATGTCATGGGTGTGCATCGTGTGTAGGCGGGTGTCCGAATTTTGTCTGCTTAAGGCAGCACAAAATCAAGATACACCACTGTATTTATATAAGTATGCACATGCATGTAGAGGTGTATTTATATCTGTGGACTCGTATACACACATGGACAATGTATATGGTTGTTGATTTAACTATCTGATGTAATGTCAGACTTTTTATCCTCAAAATGCTATGGTTCTTTACCCAGTTAAATATCTTGGTTAGGACGGTTCCCTTGAACTATTAATCTCCCATCACCTGTTATTTGGGCTGCAGTATTATTAGTTTACTGGTTACTATTCTTTTTTCGGAGAGGATAAATTGAGGCATCCTAATGTTTTTGAGTGCCATCAAAAAATGTTACCATTTTAGGCCACAAGAGGGCAGACTAATACCACAACTATATGAAAAGAGCCACTACACTTAAAAAAGAAAAACAAACTTTAAGAGTATGAATTAGAGGCAAAATAAGTATTTTTTTTTCCATTTGCAGTACTTTGAGGGAGAAGTGACATAACCTAGGAGGTGAAAAGGAGGTGAATCGAAAAGTCAGGATCACTTAAATAATGTAAAGTGTTTCAAGCCATAAATGCAGAT
This sequence comes from Pelodytes ibericus, assembly GCA_036172795.1. Taxonomy (NCBI): domain Eukaryota; kingdom Metazoa; phylum Chordata; class Amphibia; order Anura; family Pelodytidae; genus Pelodytes; species Pelodytes ibericus. Next base: position 189,614,363 of record CM069859.1, read on the forward strand.
CTAGGACCAGTGTATGAAATGTATGTTTGGTAATCACACTGCAACACAGCAGTGACTGCCAGAAACCCACTGCTGTGCAGGGATTCTATATACTGACCCTATGAGGACAGCTTGTGGTTACTGCAAATAAATACAAGAAGGGTATTAAGATATACATACCAAACAGGATGACTGTATAGAAGCATCCACTGAATTAAGATGGTAGCACTATAGGGTAAATGTACGAGGAATACTTTACCTTCTTCTGCATTTTGCAGCCATTCAACAAATTTCTTCATCTGGTCAAGGAAGACACTTTTCCCTTTAGCTACATGTGCCTCTTTATACCATTTTAAAATGGCTTCTTCACCCAAGACATCAGCTGAAATTCAAAATAGTATATCAAAGTACATTGAGGTATATTCATATATGAAAAATAAAAACAGTAGTCCTATTTATTGTTTGGTTTTCCCCACGAACACAATTTTGTTGTTTTGGAACTGCTATCTCCCTGTAGCAGTTGGTACAGTGGTTATAGGCTAATTATAAGAAATTTAGGGGAAAACCTAACGATAAAACCTTTTGTGGACTATGATTTCTGAAAAAGAATAGAACTTGGTCCATATGATATGCTATATGGACAGCTGTAGGGAAAAAAATAGGTTATATTTAATAGAAAGTAAGTGTAGGCATCTAAAATAGAAATATTTTAATGAAAGAATACAAATAAAGGACCATATTGAGCCCCCTTGTTTAGGTCCATCAGGGGCAGACATATTATTTAGAATCTTGGGTGAGATTCAGCGCTGTATGTAGCGCCAGCCCTAGAGACTTGCTTTGTTTGCCTCTGGGGGGCGGCACAAAAATAAAAGAAAACATTTTTTTTTTTTTAAAAAGGAGCCCTTTTAGGAAAGAAAGAAAAAAAATAGATATCGAATATCTCCCCTCACCACCACTCTGAGAAACCTCCGTGCTGTCTGGTCAGCCCCCCGTGCAGTGTAACGGGGAAGTGCTGACAGGTCACATGACCCGGCACTCTGACGTCAGACGCACCGGGTCACGTGACCTATATGCACTCGCGGGGTGCTGAACAGGCAGCATAGTATGCACCAACTTTTGTAAGGAGACCACTCTGGTTGCAATATGTGCAATGTGGGTTATGGGTCATATCCTGGTTGTGCAACGTGGTTGATGGGGCATGTCGTTGGTTGCAATATGGGTGGTGGGACATGTTGTGTGTGCACTGTGGGTGTGGGGGGGGGGGGGGGGGGCAAATTGTGTCTGCCTAGGGCAGCACAAAACCAAGATACACCACTGGTCAGATTAATAAAGCTCTGACTCGCTCCCTGGTTTTACTGTACAAGCAAAAAGTGCTTGCAAAAGCACTTTAATTCTTTCATTAACGTATATCTATTTAAGTCTACCCTTGATACACTGTTTAAACATAACTTCATGTTGTTCTTTAAATCACAACCACTAGTCATAGGAAGATGTCCAAGGGTAGCAATGGCAAAGGCATTTTTAGCCCAAGTGCACATTTGTAGACAATAAACCAAGTTAAAGATCTCAAAGTGCCATGTCTCCCTATATTATCGTTCATCACCCATTTTTATTCCAGACTCTTTTCCTATTATTTTCGCCTTCTGTGTTTTTGTTTTCTTTCCTTTAGTTGCTCCATCTCAGTGTCTCCATATTCTCCACACCCCTCTGTATATGACGATAGTGACAAAATCAGATGCCAAGTGCCACCTCAGAGGCTCCTGAGTGCCGGAAGTGGCACTCGTGCTCTAGGGCTACTGTGGCTGACAACTCACAAACACCAGTGGGGCATTTGGAAAGAGGCTTAGACCTAGGGGTAGGTCACACAGTGAAAGGGTTGGTTATACTCATGCTGTCAAAATAAAGTAAAATGCCATTTATTTATTTGAACGATCTGATAGATTACATGATAAAATGTTGCTGTTAGTTTCTAATGTGTAGGGGCTTTGGGATTATTTTATTTAAGGAGACAACCTCTCTTGTTTTAAAGGAGTGAGTTGCATGATGTGTTTATAACTTTTTATATATGTATGCATGCAGCTAACTGAAAATATGGTGAATTAATAAATATTTATAACTTGGATGGATAACTACGACATGCTACGACATCTGCTGGTGGCCATGCATGCTTGTACTGTTCTGCTCAGAGTGGAATGGCTCTTATTTAATATTGGGTTCACTGATGGTGCAGACCTCCTGGGCCTGCCAGCATTGCACCCATAACAAACACTAATAAAAAAAACTCATTGTTATTATATCAAAACTCAGTTCAATAGATGGGATCCATTGCATCCCAGACTATGAGAAAATATTTTCATAAGTGAAAGGCAAATTTAAGTTAGGTAAAACGCTTTTTTAACCCCACAATTTCCTTCTACTCAGAGAGTTTCATTTTACACTGAATGTTTTGTGGTTGTTGAAAGAGTCTGTTGATTAACAGTGTTGCTCTGTCAATGACATCTGCATGTCAAAATGCACAACCTCATTTGCATGTAAAAATAGGATTGTCTTTTTTTTTTTAGGATACTTTGTATTGCCTTTTGAGATGAAAATGTGCCTGTGCACTGAGAATATCAATATTGAGTGCAAAGGACTCTGGGTGATCAAAAAAAAAATCTCTAAGCAGACCAAACTTTTTAAAATGGAACCTCTGTCTAGAAACAAATGCTAAAATTAAAAAAAAATAAAACTTCTCACAAAGGGTTAATGAATAAAATGATTTTTACATTTTGTTCCAATCATATTAATGGGACTATTTACTAATGGTTTTTCAATTAGGTTTAGACCCAGTGTAATCCATTAAAGTAATACAGATTATGTACTTTCTACAACATGTGTTTTATCTTTTTTTTAAAGCAGGAAAAAGAAAAAAAAATACAAGTTTGTATACTCACATGACAACCCTAAATAGAAATGAACATTCTATGCTGGTCGAATTACTACAAATAAACAAACAATGTGGTTATGTCACATGTTAAGTAAGTGATATGAATCAGAAGGCCTATTTGGGAAAGCTTGATAAAAGCTACATAACTACAGGGACTATTCAATCAAGATGGGAATTGAGATGGGAATGTCAAATTTGAGGCCAATGTAGCCGAGTTGGAAAAATTCTCCAATCCAGCAATAGGATAATGTTTCCAACTCTGTAACTATGGCCTTTAATTTGAAATTCCCATCTCAATCCCCTCTTTATTGAGTAGACCGTTAGGTGTCGTTTAGCGACTGGTTGACTTTCTAGACCTCTGCGTTTAAAGGGACTGTCCAGTCCCCGAAATGCATCTTCCAAACATTAATGCATATTAATGTGCTTTCAAAGTACTTTAAAATGCATGTCTTACATTTTGCATTGCTTAAAATATAAAATACTTACAGCTAGAAGAAATTGTGAAATTACAGCAGTTTGCAAGAAACGGAAAAAGACTGCCCACACTAGATGAGTAACAGTAATTTCCTTTTTTTTTTTTTGCTGCAGGAACCAATGAAAATAATGCCATTCATCCTGTCTCTCTAGTGATGTCATCAGACAATGTGTTGCACTGTTAAGAGATCCTACTGTGTACAAGAGCAAGGTCATTCATAAGCCACTCAATAGACTCAATTTGAGGTGGACAGGAAGTGACTACATGAAACAAAACTTTATATCCTCAGTGTCTATATAATCAGTGCTGCCGCAACTGCAGTAAACATGCAGAGTAATCACTGGGGAGGGTTTGAGTCAAACATTAAAAATGTGATTTATACAGAATGCCTGCATCAAATCACACAGGGATAAAAGACTGTGCATTATACATGCAGTAATCTTCCTCTTGCACCAAAGTGAGTTTGGGGACTAAACTGTCCATTTAATCTTCAGGGATTCCATTTTCTCTGGCTCTTCTACAACCATGTGGAACTGCGTCACTGTGATGCCCTTGTATTTAAACCAGTTATCCAGAATGCAGTAAAGGGATTAGAGGAATATTTGGCACTGGCAGTGAGGAAAATACTTGAATGACTAGCATCCAGGTTTCTGCCAGATATTGTGGAAAATAAAATGATTAGCAATCAGCACAACCTTATGAAGCACACGTCTATCCAGAATGCATCCCTAACTTACATGAGGAAGACTGTTGGATGGCATACCCAATGCCATGATGCATTTCAGATTATAGTACATGGCAGGTTAGCCATGAGGAGAAAAAGTACCAGGTCCTGAATACATCTTAACTTGTTCTTAAGTATACCTATGAAGTCAATTTTATTTCAAAATAAAATGGGACTTAAACCTAAAAAAAAAAAAAAATCTGGAAGGAAGCCATTCATGTGGTGCACAAATCCTTGATATCACTACCAGGGATGAATGTAATCATCAGACACACACATATTTTCGAAAAGTTAAATAAAAATTGATAATTCCATTAAGTGGCCATCTGCCCAGTTTTGGCTTCTCTTGGAACTTTATGTGCGAATTTCTGTGAATTCCGACTTCGACCTTGTGTCTGTTGGTGACCACATTACCGTAACCTCATCCAAGTACATTGCAAATGTTCAAAATAAAATGTTTTAAATGGCAAGAGTTTGTATAAATCCTGTATTTTACTTCTCACCCACACCATAATGTACTAGAATAGCCATTTCTTTTCTTTCAGCTTTGGTTTATTAAATAAAAAAATAAAAATAAATATTTGACAACAAACGATGCTTTAAAAGAACACTGCAGGCAGCAAACTAACTTTGGTTCCTCTGGTAATGATTAACCTGTACAATGGGGAATATGTCCTGCTTTAGTCCTCCCTCTGCTTTTTATTTGCTGCAAAAGGATCAGTGCAGACCTACTAAGTCATAAGTTTATGAGCACATATAGTAACAACTTAATTCATATGTTGACAGTGTGCATTCCCATGAATGTGATTGTTGAGACACACAGTTTTTGGGATGTCCCTGCCCATGTGTGATAAGCATCCCAATACAGCTCTTTTTTTTGCATGAGCTATTGATGTCCTGGTACACTGCATCAATCCCCAGAAGAAAGCTTGCAAAAGGTTTATTTTCAGGTCAAGTATTGCAAAAAAGAAAACAAAAAATTGTAACAAATGAATGTGTTTTAATATTTTAATTGTCAGCTGTAATAGGCAATGTCATTTTCCAGGTTTTAATTTTCAGACTGGAGTGCAGAGAAGTGGAACTACAAAAGGTTATGCTTTAAAACTACAGATTAAATATCTTAAAATAAAAATGGTCACATTTTATTCTTTGGTAAATGGGGATTCAAAAATATAAATCAATCATAGCAGTCTCTGTGGGTATAATATGATCGCAGCTGAGGAAACTAGAATGGAACTAGTGCGTTCACTTTTCAAAGAATATGTAGAGATTTTGTAAAAGGAAAGGGTAGAGAGAAAGAAGTGCTCTGCGTGAGGTTGCACATTGTGTCGAATGTACTTTGAAAATTGTGTCAACGTTTCTTTTCATTATGTCTAATTCTCTGACTATTTATAGAAAGCCGCTATTTAAATTAAAAAAAAAACATACCGCCAGCAGAGTATTTCTCTATGGCAACTGGAGTTGTAAAATGAAAAAGAGTAGTTATAGTGGAACAATGAGCTGGAAAATGTCGAATTACTTGGAGCAAATTGGAGGGAATGATGTCCTAAGGGAATGATGGTACTCTTGTGTTCTACTCTTCATTGCCATTCTACAAGTATTGTTTAATGACTGGTTTGTTATTGAGGCAATAGTAATTTATTGATTTGTGGTGGGCGTTGGAGTTAGAAGCAGATGGAAAATGTAGGTGTCTGATCATAACAAGAAAGTGAAGCAGCAATGAATGGAGAAGCAGAAAATAACGGACAGGTTAATGTCAGACAGAGAGGTAAGTGGTGACAGTCCTTCTATAAAGGCTAAGGTATGTGATACAGTATAAGGAGAAACAATGGACTTAAGTTTTTGTTTTTTCTATGGTAAAACATTTGATAGGCGATCATCTCACAGGCTGGTCTACTAAAGATTAAGTGAAATGCGTGTGGGGCATTAATATAACTGGATGGAACACACTGTACAAGGGAACAGAAACTTGACTCCCAAGTGGCTCATATCTTCTACAGAAACTTCTTTTGTCATCATTTTCTAGCAAAATGGACTGAGGGTGCTGGGCTGTGCACCATTTGAAGTTTAATCCCAAAAGAGTAAGTATTGAGTGGGAGTTATCACAATTTGTGTTAAACATGAAAGGTTATGGTGCGTAATAAAGCACACCGGTGTAGGCAGAAGAGTTCGGTACAGATGTCATTACACAAATCTAAACTGGTGAAAGATGCAGGAGATTACAGGAGTCAAACTCAGGATAGCATAGTCTGGAGGAGACAAAAAGTCAAATGTGCAACTAGAATTCATAGTTACATAGTAGTTTTAAAAAAGACTTGCGTCCATCAAGTTCAAACCTATTCCTATCCCATGTTTACCGAATTCAGAGTTCAAGGACAATGGTATTATCAGGCACAATAACCAGGAGGTAATGATTCAATGTTAAAATCATGAGTATTAAAGCGTATTACCTTTATAAAATAGTACTACAATCTTCTGAAAGGCCTTCATGAAGTGGATGTTGTCATAACAGTACTCCTGGACCTTCTGCAGTAGGATAAGTTCAGATTGGCCTTGAGTACTGAACACGGCCAACAATGGCGCATATTGCTAGAAGAGAAGGAAGAGGTGGTGCACATCATATTACTTACAGGACATACATTTCATTCTTAAGGTACTGTCAAACCTTAATGCTTTTCAGGTTAATGACACAGAATTAAATGGTGAAACCTAAAATCAAACTATCAGGTTATATTTTTTTTTAAAGTTTGAAGTCGTACCCTGGAAATTTCAGATTAGCTATTGTCCATATGATGGACTTGCGTTCTTCATTTCTTTAGATTACTATTTCTTTTGTGATGCACCAGCATTGGAGGTTCTTCAATACCAGGTCAATGCATTGAACTGACAGAACAGCTCTACCTTTAACTCACTATACTCAATACCCATTTAATAGATGGTCCCCAGATAAGGGACATTAAATTAAAAAGAACAGGTACTACACAAATCTTAATCCAAAGTATGAGAAGCTAGGTTTTAATTATTTTTTTAAACCTCGGTCAGTCCCAGAATGTCACATTACTACGGTATTTTCATGAATACTGTAGTGGACAAATAACGTGATCTGTCTGTAACAGACCTGACTAAATGCCTCAGGGCCATATCTGCAGAGGCCCCCTCTGTCACATCCGCTTGCTGTGACAGCCTGGCTTTGGCTGGTTTAGTCAGTCCCTGCGCTACTTGTACTTATTGCCCTATAACGTGCAAAAAAGAAAAGTAAAAAATATGTTAGGTTTTCACATACTTACAACAAATATTAAAATCTGTTTAGCATTGTATTAGTGTTTGTAGATTGGTAAAAGATTCTTCAGTTAAAAGTTAGAAAAAGTGTTTTTCTATTTAAATTTTCCATCATATTTTATTTGTTATAATAAAGTATACAATATAATTAAAAAAAATAATATAGTATCTAAAAGAAAATACCTTCTTATCTCTAAAAAACAATATCATTTGTGTGTGTACAGTTAATGAGAAGAAAATTACAGCTAAACACAAACACTGCAGAAATGTTAAAACAACTTTTGTCCTCAATGGTACAACATGGCCAAAACAGTCTGGTCATGAAGGAGTCAATGATGTTCTATTAACCATCACATAAGTTGCTACAGACACTGTAAAATACTAAAGAATATCCTGTGGTATGGATTATAGTTATACCAGTACCCAATCAAGTAATTCATTAAGCTCCTTTCATTAAATCATTTTGTGGTTTTCATGAAGAATCTCCACCCAGACATTGGTTTCTTTAAAGGACAACTACAGCAAAAAATGTGCTTATGTTTAATAAGAAAGATTGTATCAAGTGTAAATTATTTATAAAGAAAATCTTTAATGAAAGAATACAAATAAAGATCCTTTATTGAGCTTTCTTTGCTCCATATCAATCTCTCAGGGAACAGACATCTTGTGTAGAATCTTGGGTCAGATGCAGTGCTGTATTTACCGCGAGGCATCCTAGGCGGATGCCTAGGGCGGCAAATTTTGGGAGGCGGCAGCGCCCCCCAGCACTGAAAAAAAACCAACAAAAAAACGCGGCCCTTTAAAAAAAAAAAAAAAGACCGCGCTTGCAGGCAGAGACGGAGGTGAGAGGGGATCGGAAGATCCCCCCTCACCATCTCTCTGCCTGCCAGGCTGCACGGGGAGCCGAACAGGCAGCACAGAGAAACCTCCGTGCTGCTTGTTCGGCTCCCCGTGCAGTGTGCCGACACGGAAGAGCTGACAGTCACGTGACCGGCGCGCTGACGTCATACGAGCGCCCGGTCACGTGACCTGTCGGCACAATCGCCGGGAAGCCGAACAGGCAGCATGGTCCACTAGCCACCAAGGAAAGGTAAGTGCTGATGGGAGACGGTGTGTGTGACTGAGTGTGATGGGAGTCAGAGTGTGTGTGATGGGAGACAGTGTGTGTGACTGAGTGTGATGGGAGTCAGAGTGTGTGTGATGGGAGACAGTGTGTGTGACTGAGTGTGATGGGAGTCAGAGTTTGTGTGATTGGAGACAGTGTGTGTGACTGAGTGTGATGGGAGTCAGAGTGTGTGTGATGGGAGACAGTGTGTGTGACTGAGTGTGATGGGAGTCAGAGTGTGTGTGATGGGAGACAGTGTGTGTGACTGAGTGTGATGGGAGTCAGAGTGTGTGTGATGGGAGACAGTGTGTGTGACTGAGTGTGATGGGAGTCAGAGTGTGTGTGATGGGAGACAGTGTGTGTGACTGAGTGTGATGGGAGTCGGAGTGTGTGACTGAGTGTGATGGGAGTAGGAGTGTGTGACTGAGTGTGATGGGTGTGTGTGTGTGATGGGAGTATGAGCTTGATGTGAGTCTGAATGATGGGGCATGTCTTAGGTGTAATGTGGGTGTGCAGCTTGGGTAGGGGGTGCCTAGGGCAGCACAAAATCAAGATAAACCACTGGTCAGATGTTCACTCACCTTGGTTCAGATGAAAAAGATCTGACCATCTGACCAAAGATTCTAAACAAAATGTCTGCCTCCTGGTGGAGCTATATGAGGTAAAGATGGCTCAATAAGGTACATTATTTTTTATTCTTTCATTAAGGCATTTCTATATACAATGCCTACACTTGATGCCATCTTTCAATTAAACAGAACTTAATTTTTTGCTACAGTTGTCCTTTAAGATAATATGTGTCACAACTCAACTTTAAATCTGAAATCTACAACAGGGCTATACTAGCAGAATCATGTCACAGAATGCCTAGTGTGGCTTCTTTGCCACGCACTGTGTCCCAAGAGAAGCATCCTTTCATTTCAGCACAGTAAAGCTACCCACCTTCAAATGCTTGAGGGCCTGCTCTGCAACAAGCTCCTCTTTTTTGTTCCATTCAACCGCATTCATTATGCAAGTCCACAGGAGACCAATCACTGCTGTTTCTGGTAATTCATTTCTCTTCATTTCTTCCTTCACATAGAGCATGACCTGTGAATAGTCACACACTCGCTGTAAATTACTGCTGAGTAAGGGAAGGGTTACCAACTGTTGGCCCAGAGGGCAAAAACAATATAGTTACCCTTGATGCAACTTTATCGGCCCACCTGATATCATCAGAGATAGACACACATACATGCAAGGCAATATAAGGTAAGATATTGATAGGCAGACAACACAACTGGATAGAAAGATTGAATGTCTGATGCATTTAAATGTGGTGTAGCCCCAGCATGTTGAGTGAGATTATAGAGCAGCCTGGAGGGCAACTGCTCCCCTTGCCTGCTCTGCCCTGGCTGAGAGCCATGGAATTTGTAGTCCGACAATGGTTTGAGAACTACAATTATAAAAATATTAGATATCCTCGGATTGAGCATGAATTTTGAGTCCTGTTGAGTCCACTTTAATATGAATAACCAGTAAACACATATAATTTACACATTGGAATTTCAAAACCGAAAAATAAAAAAAAATAAAGATATAAATCTTTTCTATTTTGGCCCAGGATTCGTAACAATTCCCAGCTTTGTGAGTAAACACCACTGTTATGTCAAAGACAGTTTTCACTAGTAACTAGAAACACATGCGACAGAAGCATTCCATTTCACCATTCTACGCATCGATAGATGTAAAGTGGAGCATGGTAGGTCGATGTATAACAAAAGAAAATGTATAAAAGGATAGTACTGCCGTAGTCGTGGAATATCCTATTTCTTCCTGAAGTGATCATATAACATGCATAAGTGTATTGGATCCACATTTCAGTTTTTTATTTACACTAATTGTGAAGAATAACTCACTCGACTTAAATATGTCCATTAGGGATTATGATAACATGGGTAGTTAAGTCAGTTGGGTTGTACCAAGCTTTCAAATAGGACATGCAATTATAAACGTACAATACACAGACAGAAAAAGCAGAACTAAAGGGATGGAAATGACTGAAGAGTAAATCATTTTTTGCTTTTCGGGACAGAGGTAGAGCACAGTGGGACTAAGGACCACAATTCGGTGGTCCTGATCACATTCTGCTGTGTCCCAAACACCGGACAATTTTTATTGATCTTGTGCATCACTGTGCACATGCACGGTAGTGATCCTGGCTTCAGTTGCCAGGATCTGAAGCCATCTCAGGACACTCACAAGCTCCAGCGTGCATGTCCGTTTTAGTGACAGCACTTCAGCACATGCGTGGTAGAGCTGTCACTCACCTCCCCAGACTACGTCCCCCGGAATCCCAATTTGACGGGGCCAATGTTGGGAGGTATGCTTATTGTCTTATTGACTATTCAGTCAATGATTATTTGGTCAGTCCACATTCTGGCAGAAGGTGTTATCACAGGTTATCATGAGGCAACTTCTCAACTATTTAAAAAACTCTCCCTAATGCCGGGTTTTTACAGTTCAAATTACAGTCTTCTTTTAAGTGAATTTTTAGTGAATTGTCATTTTCCACATTAGTGCATAATTAGGCTCAAATATGTTTTAGCTCAGTGAGTAAACAGTACTGTTTCGACAATAGGATTACCTCAATGTGTAGAAATCGGATAAGTCATCAAAGGGTTAAGACAGGGTTTGACACATTTCAGTAGCCTTTAGGAGTCAGACACATCAGTCTGATTCATTATAGGAAGCAGGAAAATGTCACTACCATAGAGTTCAACGTAAAACAATAAAAAAGGGTAGGAGCCAGCAGTAGGGTTTTTAGGAGCCCTGACTCCCTGGCTCCTGCAATTTGTCCAACCCTGGCCAGATTTTACTTCCACTTTCAAAAATAATGCCAGTCGTCACTGGTATAAAGCCATGTAATATTGATATTTTCTAGAACAAATATCTAGAAAAATGCAGAAGTTCAATGTATGAGGCAAATTATTAAAAGAGTCTGTAGCGCTAGGTCTCAAGTAGTATTTAGAGAATTAACCAGAATGATATGCACATTAAGCAATTTGCCTGTCGAAGCAATTAACACTCGTAACACTTGTTACTTAAAACAGATGACCAGTAATAATCGATATAAGATTTTAACCCCCTTGCGCCGGATGGTGCTTTGGTCCTTAACGACATCCGCGGTACTCTGTGACGTCACAAGTCAGGGATGCCGGAAATGGAGCTCGGTTTAAACGTTGGCTACATTTTCTATTTCAGACTGAGGCCACTCATTGCCTCATCTGACAGTGGGGACCCCGCTGCAAGTCGCGATGAGCTGTTCCTGTCAGGACGGTCTATGCTGTCCTACGGGTTTTTTAACAAAATGTAGCCAATGCTCACTTTGAGCGTCAGCTACATTTTCTGTGTCAGCTACATTTTATGTGTCAGACTGAGGTCACTCAATGTAGCCTAATCTGACAGTGGGGACCCCGCTGCAAGTCCCTGGGGAGGCCGCGATGAGCTGTTTAAAACAGGACATTGTATGCCATCCTACAAGCCTCTAGGCAGTAAAAAGTAGGACGGCATAGAACGTCCTACAAGCAGGAAGGGGTTAAAGTTTCAATAATAAGTTATTAGAAATAAAGGTTTTCCTGTTTTAAGGAAAGGAAAAGGGGGGAGAATTAATATTGTTTATTATTTGTCCAAAATCAGTAAGGGCTATCCTTATAATGCATTACCTTTGCTCCCAGCAACTCCCTTTAAATGATGTAAGGCATAATTTATCATTACAGCACCTCCCTCTCTCTTCTAGTCACATGTGGGGTATTCCAAGGATCCATGCTCAGCCCCCTACTATTCATAAATGGTCTGCCTAATGTCTGCAATACTGTACACATGCAGACGACACGACACCATAATCTACACTAGCAAACCAAATCTACCACAACGTGAGGCTGTGCTCCAAGACCAATTCACAGGGGTAGAAAAGTGGATTACAGATAACAAACTTTACCTAAACACTGACAAATCTACCACAATGCTTCTTGGGACAGTACCTAAATTACATATATTACAGCACACTGATCGCTGTTTGTTCTTTTAAATATCAAAACATGTGGCTAGATCCGAATCTATCCTTTGGACCCCACATTGAAAAACTGTATCCAAAACTAGATGCCATGTACAGAAACAAATACTGCCTAAGCTCCACAGTAAGGAAACAGAGTGTCCAACAAATGCTAATGCCAGTAACTGAATATGGGGATGTAGTGTATGCACCTGCACCGCAAAACCCACCTTCATAAACTTACTACATTATTTAATTAATTATGCCCCTTTGTGCCACAATGTAATGGTATGACCCACCACTGTGACATGTTAAAAGAGTTAAACTGGCTAGCGCTGGAATCCAGTTACACCCTTCACCTTTACTGGGAAGCTCACACCCTACCTGAGTAGAAGACTCTCCCCAGCTCTCCCACCACCTCCGATCCAGTACCAGCACTATAGTTAGTATACCACAATACAAAAAGAAAGTGAATCAATCCTTATTTTCAGACGGATCATGGAATGTGGAATAATCTCACAGACACCATGAAATCTTCCCTTAGTGTTATCCCTTGATAAATATACCTCAATACAGAATGCACCTGTAAGCATGGTTAATTAGCTTTCTTGTTCATGTTCTGTGTTCAATTTGTTTATTTGTATTTTAATATTATTTTGTATTTGTAATGTAATTTTTGCAACCTATTGTAACAAAGAACTTGCTCATTGACCTAGGACATACTTGTAAAAAAGGGGAAAATTGAAGGTATCCTTCCTGATAGAATATGTTCTAAATATATTACATAGTTAAATAGTATAGAATTTACTAAACATGTAAGTAGAAAGCTATCCATAAATGCAATTGAAAATAGTAGTAAACGTGATGTTGGTTCTGCAGTTCGCAAAAGTGTAGGCCTCAGTGCAATCAGTGATGACTTAACTAGGCATTGTGTGGATTTCCGGTTTACCAGGCTCCCTCGTATTCCAAGATGGCTCTAACAAGTAGTTTACAATTCCTTATAGCAAAAGATCACTGCAAGGGATATACAGTTATAGCTCATTTTTTGGCGCTTCGCAGTTATTGCTCTTGATAGGATGTGTCAATTATCCATCGAGCAAGTCTTTCAGCACCATTTTCATTGGCCTCTAAGCATCAAAAGAGAGTATGTACAGTACTTATTATTTTTAATCATTTTGGCTTCTGTGAATCACTTAGTTTGACTTATTGCGCTGTTCCGGAACCAAACCCTCAATAACTGAGATATGCCTGTATCAGGATATTAACAGATTATTCCTGTGAGAGCTACCTCTTTAATGGGGCACTCCTGAGATAGCCGTTCCTGTAGCTCCTTTTGAAGTTCTTTCCGTGTTCCAAGGGATTGCTGGACTCTTAGAAAATCTGACAACTCTTTCAGGCCAGCATCAGTAAAATACTTGGCAAAATGATCAACATTTTGTCTATTGACCGGAAATAGCTCCTAATACAAGACAAAGGAAAAAGGAAAAGGTTATTTTCTCCATCAAAAAAACTCCTATTTCAATATAGCAACAGAATGGTGCAATAGTAAGGAATCCTGCATAAATACAGGGAAGGGCTGGCATGGGGGGGGGGCAGAGCGGCAATTGCCTCTGGGCTGATAATGGGTGGGCTGACGAAGTTGAACCATGGGCCTCTAAATTGGTTCTGCCCCCCAGGCCAAAAGATGCCAGCCCTCCCCTGCGTAATGTCATCTAATAATAATGCTGTTCTTGGAAAATCAGACTGCCTTGAAAAAAGGACTGACCCCTAAACGTATATATGAGGCATAAGGCCACTTCTGGTCACCATTCAAAAGTCTCTACAAGAAGTCTCTTCCAAAAGAAATATGAATCGCTGTGCTCCACAGGAGCATCATCTGGATGTCTTATTAATCAGGAGGGGGCTTCTGTCAGGTGAAACGCTGTCATGGAAGCTATAGTCCCTCTTTAGTACAGAGAATGGTGAAAGCTTCTATTTTACACCCATGTTGTAGCTTGATACATATCTACTCACTAGTAATCTCTTGTCTAGATTTGCTTTTCGTAACGCAGATGTCACGGAGTTGGCATCCTTTTCAGCCATCCATGCTTTGAAGAGTTTTACGGCAAATGATGCGGAAATTCCTGTGGAAGAAAATTTGGTATGAAACTGGACTAATACACGTGACACGTTATAAATCACTGGGGTTTTTTACATAGATATTAGCTAAATAATCCTTTAGACATCCTTATAAACTGCAGTCACCTTACAATCTACATCTCTCACCAGAAAATGCCTTTACATAAATCAGTTTTATGCAATATTAACAAAGATGTAATATTATTTTCCTCTAATCAAGGTAATTCAAAGTTGATGTTCCTGGAGGGAGAAGTCAATTGCAAATTTAGGTAAACTCGAAAAATGGTCAGAGCTGTGGCCTAACCTCAACATCTAAAGAAAGGGATTTAGGAGTAATAATTTCAGAGGACTTAAAGGTAACTAGGCAATACAATAGAGGAGCAGGAAATGCTAGCAGAATGCGTGGTTGCATAGGGAGAGGTATTAGCAGTAGGAAGAGGGAAGTGCTCATGCCATTGTACAGAGCACTGGTGAGACGTCACTTGGAGTATTGTACGCAGTACTGGAGACCGTATCTCCAGAAGGATATTGATACTTTGGAGAGAGTTCAGAGAAGGGCTACTAAACTGGTTCATGGGTTGCAGAGTAAAACTTATCAGGAAACATTAAAGGATCTTAAGATATATATAGCTTGGAGGAAAGATGAGACAGGGGGATATGATAGAAACATTTAAATACATAAAGGAAAAGGGGGAAAGAAAGAAAAACTACAAGAAAAAGACAGAGGGCCATATTCTTCAACACAAATATATTGTAATTAGGAGGAGCAGGGATGGGCTAACAGGAAGTTATGTCTTTTTCTTCCATATCTCCTCTTGGTAGACGGCATTAGGCCTTTTAGAGAGTCAAGTTTTTTTGAACAAATATAAAAATAAATAAGAAAAATACTTTTATGCCGAGTGACATACTGACTGCGTTTACTCATTAGAAGTATATGGCCTGATAATAGCTTGATCCTAAACATTAAAAAGCATGTGTGCCTTTGTACAAATACCAATGTTGTAAAACTAATTAAAATCTGAATACAGATGGTGCTGCACATTTACAGATTCTGGTTCATTAGGCATAACATCTAAGACAAAATGAAAGTTGAAGAAATCTAATATAATCTGTACATTTCTGATAACAGTCTCGTTAGTCAGCGGGCCTGCAATACATATTGTAGAGCCCACTGCTAAAAATACATTTCATTCCTCCAACTACTAATCCCTTTCCATCCATAGCAGTGGAGGTGCAAAGGATTAGCCTTCACTAGATAATCATGGCTCATCATCCTCCACTTCAAGAATCCTCTTCTTAAGCAATCCTAAAGCATCAATCCCCATTATTTCCCTATTAAAACATGTGGCTCATTAAAGTGGAGCTCCAGTAACTCTTATGGGCTAGCAGTAATTTCACAGGGGCGTCTAAGGTGACATTGATAACGAGGGTTTGGAGAAATAGACAGAACAGATGCTAAAGCAATAACTTTATTACACTGTAAATACAGTGTTTAGGCAATAGGAAGGTTTTATTTTCTTTGCATAATGCAGTACTTATCTAAAAATATATTTCTTTAGACACTATAAGTGGAACTGCCACTTATAGCATGATGTCATTTTCAGTATAAGGAGGATGCACAAGAGTCATGACCCTGCATAAAACAAATGTACATTTAGTTCAATTCTCACTCACACAACCAGTCTGACTCTTACACATGCTCTGGCCTAGCATCTGGAGGAAAGCATCTCACATTCTAAATATAGTACCCTATAGCTATGAAAGGATCCCTAATGGAACATATATCTGACTAAAATAAAAAAAGATCAATATACACAATACATTAGAGGTTATGTAGAAAGAGTAGTTGCCTTGCACAGCTGTAAAAGTGGAGAAGTCGGCAGTAATAGTCCATTGGTTTCCATAATGATTGCTTAGCTATTCCAACTTTGCTCTACAATTGCACTTACTGTTTAGCTGACATAATTACAATAACACAGTACAGAAATTTTGTACTTAGAGACATCACATTTACCAAAAACTTGTGGGGGTTTTTTTTGTATACAGACTTTCTAGCGCTACCTGTATAAATTAGGCTTGTGGAAAAAGCTGGACTGGTTATACACACACACACACACACACACACACACATATATATACACACACACACACATACATACATATATATATACACATACATATATACACACACACACACACACACACACACACATATATATATATATATATATATACACACACACACATATATATATATATATACATACACACACATACATACATACATATATACACATACATATATATATATATATACACACACACAGACATATATAAATATATATACACATACACACATATATATATATACACATACACACATATATATATATATATACACATACACACATACATATATATATATACACATACACACATACATATATATATATACACATACACACATACATATATATATACACATATACATATATATATACACATACACATATACATATATATATACACATACACATATACATATATATATATACACATATACATATATATATATACACATACACATATATATATACACATACACATATATATATACACATACACATATATATATACACATACACATATATATATACACATACACATATATATATATATATACACATCAGGGCCGATCCTAGGGTCACGGGCGCCTGGGTGCAGGATTTTTTTTGCCGCCCCCAGGTGGGCGTGGCTATATGATAAACCCCTCCCCTTTACACATGTATGTTCCAGGCATACCAATTTTTCATTATTGGGGTGGGGGGATTCTTGTGGAGAGCACAAACTTTATTTTTAGATGAAGGACCAACAAGAGCTTTTATTTTAAATAAAGATATTTATTTGGCAGTAAAACAGTGTAGTGGTTTTATTTATGTCTATGATGCTCAGCCATCAACATGGGAGACTTTTTGCTGGCTAGCAGTTTTAACTACAGTTCCCATGATGTCCAACCAGCCAAAGTCTCCCATTAGTCATTGGAAAAGAAGTACACAAGGAGCAATAAATAATATTCCACCAAGTCAGTCACTCACTTGTCTCTCTCTTCCCATACCGCCATGTCTTTCTCCCTCTCCACTCATACCCTCATGTATCTCTCTCTCTCCACTCATACCCTCATGTATCTCTCTCTCTCCACTCATACCCTCATGTATCTCTCTCTCCACTCATGCCCTCATGTATCTCTCTCTCTCCACTCATACCCTCATGTATCTCTCTCTCTCCACTCATACCCTCATATATAACTCTTTCCACTCATACCCTCATATACAGGGAGTGCAGAATTATTAGGCAAGTTGTATTTTTGAGGATTAATTTTTTTATTGAACATCAACCATGTTCTCAATGAACCCAAAAAACTCATTAATATCAAAGCTGAATATTTTTGGAAGTAGTTTTTAGTTTGTTTTTAGTTTTAGCTATTTTAGGGGGATATCTGTGTGTGCAGGTGACTATTACTGTGCATAATTATTAGGCAACTTAACAAAAAACAAATATATACCCATTTCAATTATTTATTTTTACCAGTGAAACCAATATAACATCTCAACATACACAAATATACATTTCTGACATTCAAAAACAAAACAAAAATAAATCAGTGACCAATATAGCCACCTTTCTTTGCAAGGACACTCAAAAGCCTGCCATCCATGGATTCTGTCAGTGTTTTGATCTGTTCACCATCAACATTGCGTGCAGCAGCAACCACAGCCTCCCAGACACTGTTCAGAGAGGTGTACTGTTTTCCCTCCTTGTAAATCTCACATTTGATGATGGACCACAGGTTCTCAATGGGGTTCAGATCAGGTGAACAAGGAGGCCATGTCATTAGATTTTCTTCTTTTATACCCTTTCTTGCCAGCCACGCTGTGGAGTACTTGGACGCGTGTGATGGAGCATTGTCCTGCATGAAAATCATGTTTTTCTTGAAGGATGCAGACTTCTTCCTGTACCACTGCTTGAAGAAGGTGTCTTCCAGGAACTGGCAGTAGGACTGGGAGTTGAGCTTGACTCCATCCTCAACCCGAAAAGGCCCCACAAGCTCATCTTTGATGATACCAGCCCAAACCAGTACTCCACCTCCACCTTGCTGGCGTCTGAGTCGGACTGGAGCTCTCTGCCCTTTACCAATCCAGCCATGGGCCCATCCATCTGGCCCATCAAGACTCACTCTCATTTCATCAGTCCATAAAACCTTAGAAAAATCAGTCTTGAGATATTTCTTGGCCCAGTCTTGACGTTTCAGCTTGTGTGTCTTGTTCAGTGGTGGTCGTCTTTCAGCCTTTCTTACCTTGGCCATGTCTCTGAGTATTGCATACCTTGTGCTTTTGGGCACTCCAGTGATGTTGCAGCTCTGAAATATGGCCAAACTGGTGGCAAGTGGCATCGTGGCAGCTGCACGCTTGACTTTTCTCAGTTCATGGGCAGTTATTTTGCGCCTTGGTTTTTCCACACGCTTCTTGCGACCCTGTTGACTATTTTGAATGAAACGCTTGATTGTTCGATGATCAGGCTTCAGAAGCTTTGCAATTTTAAGAGTGCTGCATCCCTCTGCAAGATATCTCACTATTTTTGACTTTTCTGAGCCTGTCAAGTCCTTCTTTTGACCCATTTTGCCAAAGGAAAGGAAGTTGCCTAATAATTATGCACACCTGATATAGGGTGTTGATGTCATTAGACCACACCCCTTCTCATTACAGAGATGCATATAACCTAATATGCTTAATTGGTAGTAGGCTTTCGAGCCTATACAGCTTGGAGTAAGACAACATGCATAAAAAGGATGATGTGGTCAAAATACTCATATGCCTAATAATTCTGCACTCCCTGTATAACTCTCTCTCTCTCCACTCATACCCTCATGTATATCTCTCTCTCCACTCATACCCTCATGTATAACTCTCTCTCCACTCATACCCTCATGTATCTCTCCACTCATACCCTCATGTAGCTCTCTCTCTCCACTCATACCCTTGTGTATATCTCGCTCTCCACTCATACCCTCATGTATCTCTCTCTCACCACTCATACCCTCATGTATCTCTCTCTCTCCACTCATACCCTCATATATAACTCTCTCTCCACTCATACCCTCATATATAACTCTCTCAACTCATACCCTCATATATAACTCTCTCTCCACTCATACCCTCATATATAACTCTCTCTCCACTCATACCCTCATGTATAACTCTCTCTCTCCACTCATACCCTCATGTATATCTCTCTCCACTCATACCCTCATGTATATCTCTCCCTTCATACCCAATATATTTTTCCATGTCTATCTTTCTGTTCCTCATGCTCCCCATGGTGGTCTTTTTTTCTGCATGTCTGTCTCTCCTTCTATACACCCATGTCTGCTGTCTCTTTCTCTTCATAACTCACATGTATGTCTCTCCCTCCTCATAATCCTGTGTATTTGCCTATTAATATGCCACAGCCAGTTTGCCCATTTATATGCCACTGCCAGTTTGCCCATTAATATGCCACAGATAGTTTTTGCATTAATATGCCACAGATAGCTTGCCCATTAACATACCACAGTTAGTTTATCCAATAATATAGCAGTTAGTTTGCCCATTAATATGCCAGTGTCAGTTTGGCCACTAATATGCCAGTGTCAGTTTGGCCATTAATATGCCACCACCAGTTTTCCCAAGAAAAGCATTACCCCCTCCCCCCATTCCCCAGTACTCACATTGCTGCTGCTGTTTCGTGTCTCCTCCGCACAGTCTTCCCTCTATGCACACTCAGAGTGCAGTGCAGGAGGCGGGAAATAGCTGCCGACTGGATGGGGACTGTCAAGTGTGCAGCGGTGGCCCCTTTAACCAGTTAAAAGTTGCCCTGCCTACATACACACCCACACTTACGCACAGGGTCATGCATAAATACACACAGTCACACTTACACAGACACACTTAGTCAGGGCCGCCACTAGGAATTTCAGGGCCCCTTACTGAACACATTTTACTGAACACATTTAGTCACCATTACACACAGACACCCTTATACACACACAGAGAAATACACACAGTCACACTTATGTACACACACTTACACAGACAGTAACACACACATTGTCTCACACAGAGAAAAACACATTCTCACACACACACACACAGTGAAACACACATTCACACACACACAGTGAAACACACACACACAGTGAAACACACATTCACACACACACTTACATACATTCACACACACACACACACATACAGTGAAACACACACACATACATTCACACACAGTGAAACACACATTCACACACACACACACTTACATACATTCACACACACACACACAGTGAAACACACATTCACACACACACTTACATACATTCACACACACACACACACACACACAGTGAAACACACTGAAACACACACACATACATTCACACACACAGTGAAACACACATTCACACACGCACACTTACATACATTCACACACACACACACACACACACACACACACACACACACACACACACACACACAGTGAAACACACATTCACACACACTGAAACACATTCACACACACACACACAGTGAAACACACATTCACACACACTGAAACACATTCACACACACACACACAGTGAAACACACATTCACACTTACATACATTCACACACACACACACACACACACACACACACACACACAGTGAAACACACATTCACACTGAAACACACACACTTACATATATTCACACACACACTTACATACATTCACACACACACAGTGAAACACACACTGAAACACACATACATTCACACACACAGTGAAACACACATTCACACACGCACACTTACATACATTCACACACACACACACACACACAGTGAAACACATATTCACACACACTGAAACACATTCACACACACACACACACAGTGAAACACACATTCACACACACACACTTACATACATTCACACACACACGCACACACACATTCACACTGAAACACGCACACTTACATACATTCACACACACACTTACATACATTCACACACACACACACACACACACACAGTGAAACACACACTGAAACACACACACATACATTCACACACACAGTGAAACACACATTCACACACACACACAGTGAAACACACATTCACACACACTGAAACACATTCACACACACACACACAGTGAAACACACATTCACACACACACACTTACTACATTCACACACACACACACACACAGTGAAACACACATTCACACACACACACACTTACTACATTCACACACACACAGTGAAACACACATTCACACTGAAACACACACACTTACATACATTCACACACACAGACATACACATTGAAACACACACACTTCATTTCATTTAAAAAAAAAACACGTTTTTACTATCGGTCCCCCTCCCTGGAGGGAGGAGGACATTTCCGGACAGTGTCTGCAGAGGAGGCAGAACACCGTCATTCAGAGCTTCTGCCGGATGTCACCAGAGACATCCGGCAATCAGACAGCGCGACGGGGCGGAGCTTGCACCCGTCGCGCTGTAATGAGATTAGGAGGTGCGGTGACCGCACCTCCAGAATGAGGGAGAAAGGTGCTCATCGGAGCGCCTTTCCTCCCCGTGCACCCGCCCAGGATCGGCCCTGATACACATACACATATATATATATACACATACACATATATATATATACACATACACATATACATATATACACATACACATATATATATATATATACACACATACACATATACATATATATATATATATACACATATACATATATATATATATATATATATACACATATATATATATACACATATACATATATATATATACACATACACATATATACATACACAGATACACACATATATATACACATAAATATTACATTACATGACCATTATTTATATAGCGCCAACAATTTACGCAGCGCTAGATTTTGTTTGTTTTTTTAAGAGAATATGCTAACCCCGTCTCCTTATGTAAGCAACTTAGTAAGCATAAGACATCGTACCTTCTTTGACTATGTTCTCAGTAAAAAGGCTTGTTAAAATAATAGCTGGGAGCGTTCCACCAGCTAATAAGATACCAGTAAGAACAGCCAACTTGGTTTGCTCAGTTTCAGAAAAAGCTTTAAGGAATAGAAGCAGCTGCAGGTAAAAAGAAGAAGAGAACTTGGTATAATATAGACATAACATAACAAGGCAGCAGGGGAAAGGTTGGGAATGGTAAATTCTAGGTCTAAGGGTCTACTCAATAAAGAGAGAATTGTAGGTAATTGAAAATGGAATTTCAACCTTTAGGCCAAAGTTCCAGAGATGGATATATTATCTAATGCAGCTGAATGGGAGAATGTTTCCAACTCAGCTACTTTGGCCTTAAGAGAATTGTAGTCTCAATTCCCTCTTTATTGAGTAGACCCTCTAATTTAATATAAATCAAAAAGCTTACCTTCTTGATTTCATCTTCGAAAGCTTTCTCCAAATATTTGTATCTTCTGATCAGTTTGCTGAAGACCTAGAGGGAAAACCATGATTAATTAAAGACATTTGGACAGTTCACTCCAAAGGAGATTTCAGTACATTTCTGGAAATTAAATTATCAGATAAAAAAAGGTGTTTTTTCCCCTCATAAATGCTACTAGCATAGGAGTACAGATAGGAGTAATGAAAAATAAAATATTATTTCCATGGGAAATAGTCATTCTTTTACCTGAGCATAATTCCGCATTGACTCATAATCCTCCTCGGCTGAAAAGACGCAGTGATTGGTCACCTTTGTTTTGTCTCCATCATCAATGCGCGTGCCGCCTGGTGCTAGAAACACAAACCAGATACCAACACTCAAGAGTCCACTCAATAATGAGAGAACAGCAGGGAATTGAGATGGGAATTTCAAACTTTAGACCAATGTAGCTGAGTTTGGAAAATTCTACAATGCAGCTGAATGAGAGAATTTTTCCTACTCACTTTTTATTGGGTAGACCCTTTAATGTGCAATATTTCATGATAATGGCTTGACATAAATTAAACCGTGCAATTAAGCTGCCCTTTTTCCAAAAAAAAATAAAAAAAAATGACACATATAAATATACACATACACACACACTCGCATATTACAGTATTACATTGACCAAGTACATGTATTTCACAACATGTATAATGTAATGCTTTTTTGGTGGCAATATAGGAATATAAAGCTAAATAAAAATTGTGTATCGAAGTCAAATGATTCTCTTTTAGACCAAAAATGTAATTTCTATATATTTATGTTACAAGGTATTTAGTAATGAGAATTTTAAAAAAATATTTGGGGGACTTTTCACCCACTTCTAAATCATCCCACACTTTCGATGTGATCTTTAAGCAATAAACCAACAGATTTTGTGCTGCAAGTGTTGTGTCAGTTTCTGTCTGTCACTCTGTTAAATGTAGCTAACAGCTTTTCATCTCAGTGAATATAATGTTATATTTCTATCATCTCAGTAACAATGTCACTGTTAAAATATCCAATAGGTGTTATAGCTGCAACTTGTAGTGTTTTTCTTTTTTTCTTAAAAGTACTTTTTCTTTAGCCTTTGCCACCCACAATAGACTTATGCTGGGAGTCTAGTCTAGTCCCCAAAGTCACATTGGTGCAAGGTGAAGATTACTGCTTGTATAGTGCACATGCTTTTTACAGTGTGATTTGATGCAGGCATTCTGCATAAATCACATTTTTAATATTTGACTCAAGCCCTCCCCAGTGATTACTCTGCAAGTATACTACAGCTGCGACAGCACTCGAGACACAGGAAATTCCATTCATTTGAATGGAACTATTCTCATTGGTTCCTGCAGCTAAAAAATAAATAAATTACATTTTACTCAGCTAGTGTGGGCAGTCCAGGTTACTTGCAAACTGCTCTAATTTCACAATTTCATCTAGCTGTAAGTATTTTAAATTGTAAGCAATGCAAAATATAAAACATGCATTTTAAAGTACTTTGAAAGCACATGAATATTTGGAAGAACCATTTTGGGCACCATCCAGTCCCTTTAATGAACTACAACTTCATTAACACTTCCGGAGAGTTATAGCCTGCCTAGTCCATTCCTGGATAATATATGCAGAGTTAAAAATTAAGCTATTTTGCAAGCAGCTATATTACATTTGTAAGGGGGACAGGCTAGGCAATTTGAGCAATTGTGAGTAATGATTTTTGCTGTGTGACTCCCAGCTGGTCCGGTTATTTTCTAGCAAAAGAACTGTGGTGACAAATACAAAAAAAGCGAAAACGCAAAACAATGAAAACCTTACTCACATGTTAAAAAAAGCAACAATATATAGTCTACATGCTTTATTCCCCATTAGACAAAGAGAAGTAGATGCAAAACAAATCTGTATAAAACATTACTCACATGCTGTGCAAAGCTGGTGAAGAAATACTTCTGTAGCATTTGTATTTCTAAAGCAACAATGTATGATTTATAGAGAAGTATTTTTTTTTTTAAACGCAAAAAGCATAAACGACAAATGTACATTATGTTACTTAGCACACGATCCTAAAGGCACACTATCCCCAATATAAGCTCTAATTAGATTCACTGTGCATTTACAGTATAAACATGTAAAATACATGGCAAGAAGTTTATTTTGTGTTTGTTTGAATATATTTCCATTAAAAAAAAAAAAGAAATAGCAAGTTGTGTTTATACCTTGGAACCATTTTGTGGAATTGTTCCCATGATGCAACAGCGTCAAAAAAATCAAGACTCACTTTACAGCTGTGGGCAGATCCCGCACAGGATGTCATAAGATAAACTTCTTGCTGATTTATTGCCTTCATGTTAATCACTGGGGCAGGACTGGGTCTGTGTAATCAATATCTTTTTTTTTTTTTTCATGCCTCCTAAAAGTGACCAGGACTCAAGAGCTATTCTGCTATTAAGTTTTAAGTTCCATTGTGTCCATGTAAGTCCCTTCCATTCATTCAAACCCCTTTTTGTAAATTCATAGAGGGGTATTCACTATAATATGTGAATGTGACCCCGGGGCTCTGACATCTGTAGATGCGCAGAGCAGTCTGAGACCATGTCTGTGTGTTGGTTGCATCCAGACCTCCACCTGCCCATGTTTTGTTAGATTCAGGTCCCTGCACCTATGCAGGGAAGTAGGGAACCTGCTTCTTCGCCTTGTAATAGGACCTTTCTGCTGAGGACATATTTTGCAACAAAACTTACCCTTTATTCTCGGATATATGCCGTGTAAAATTTAGGAGCCAAACAGAACACTTTATTTGCAAGTATTTTTTTATTATTTACAATGCAGAAAAGTAAAATTTGTAAATAAACACCATATTAAACAAAAAGGTAGCATCCCTAAACTTTTTGTACCCATTTCTGACAGACTAAGATTCATGTGGTGCAGACATATTCATGCACCCTCTCACCTGCTTCTGGACAATGTTCAAAAACAAACTCCTTCCCCCCAGCAGCACCCTGTTACAGGGTAAGAGGATCCTGGAGTGGTAGGTGAGGGCACTACAGCGGCACAGATTGTGGCACGTCATGTCAAAAAATAAAACCAGAACTACATTACTGTTAGTTTTATTGTTTTGGAGTCTGTGATACACACACGGCACATTACTGTGTGTTTCATTGCTGTGGAGTCTGTGATACACACACGGCACATTACTGTGTGTTTCATTGCTGTGGAGTCTGTGACACACACACGACACATTACTGTGAGTTTCATTGCTGTGGAGCCTGTGATATACTCACACACTGTACTTTACTGTACGTTTTATTGCTGTGGAGCCTGTGATATACTCACACACTGTACTTTACTGTACGTTTTATTGCTGTGGAGTCTGTGATACACACGTCACATTACTGAGAGTTTTTGTTGCTGATGAGTCTTTGATATACTCACACACTGTACATTACTGTGAGTTGTATTGCTGTGGAGTCTGTGATACACACACGGCACATCACTGAGGGTTTTATTGCTGTGGAGTCTGTGACACACACACGGCACATCACTGAGGGTTTTATTGCTGTGGAGTCTGTGACACACACACGGCACATTACCGTGAGTTTTAGTGGAGTCAGTTACTTACAACCTAGAATGTTGGCAAGTACACAATACCTTTTTCCATACTAGAACACCCACCCCTGAATTCCTGGAAACACTTTTACTATAATATCAAAAGCATATTAAACCCCAAATGTAGGTTTAATAGAGAAATATTTTTTTAAAGCAATTACCTAGCATGCTTCCTGCTATGAGGATATCAAACAGAGTGTCGGCATAACGTCGGTAATCCAATCGTGATCCGGTTGTGTCCAGGAATTTTGCTACTGCTTCCAAATCACTTCCTGCTTCATTAAGGCCTTGGACGATGGTATCCCTAAATACTGTAGGTTCGAATTTCTCTTTTTCATCTGCAGGAGCAAACAAACAAAAATATTACAAATCTGTAATTTCTTTCCTGTGGACACTGTGCTTTATCTCAAGACATCCTAGCGTCTGACTGGATGCTGTAACTGAGGAGAGAAAATCTTTCAGGGGTGTTAATTGCAAAGCTATTCTAAAATGGCCACAGAAAAAGCACAACTTCAAAAGATAGTAACATGGTAATTCCGATTGAAAAAAATACATTCATCAAGTTCAACCGTTCTGTATATCATTCTTCCTGCTGCTGAACCAAAATAAGGCAAAAAAACCCTACTAATTAAGCCATTTTGAAGTTTGCCACTTACAAAATAAAATCCTTCTTGACTTCAAAAGATAATCAGATTTCTCCTTGGATAAAGAAGCTCTAAAATATTAATGTTTATTCTATTATTTATAGCCCTGTTTATTGTGCTAATCCAGACCCTTTTATTTATTGTATTTGATAGCACCACAACATTCTAGATTTAAAAAAAAAAAACTTTTCTAAAATTAGAATATCTGTAAACAAGACATTATCAGACTGGAGCGGTTTAAATGGATTCCAGGAGAAATGGGATTAATTAAAAGATGTATTATTGAATTCAACAGAAATTTAGTAGAAGCATTTAGTAATTATACAAAACCCAGAGCAAGGAAGATAGGCAGTTCTATAAGATTAGGCAAAGAGAGGCATAGCAAGTTATTAGAACTTCGTAAGCACACGCAGGAGAGAAAATAGCCCAGTCAATAAAGGGGGATAAAACATGGAAAGGGAGGGACCTCTTTTAGTTAAATGA
Source organism: Pelodytes ibericus (assembly GCA_036172795.1). Classification (NCBI taxonomy): domain Eukaryota; kingdom Metazoa; phylum Chordata; class Amphibia; order Anura; family Pelodytidae; genus Pelodytes; species Pelodytes ibericus. The sequence continues at coordinate 189,642,286 of CM069859.1, forward strand.
GTAATTTGATTAACGTGTGTTTACAGAGGAAGAGATTCTACTTCAGCTGTCTAAAGTAAAGACAAAACAGAGTCTATGGGATCCCTGATGGGTTACACTCAAAGTTATTACAAGAGCGTCTGGCAAGTATAGGCCAGTAAGTCTTATTTCAGGAGTGAGGAAATTAATGGAAACCATGTTAAAGGATATGATTGTTTAACATTTAAATTCACATGGATTGCACAATCAAAAATAACATGGGTTTGCTTTGTGTAGATCATGCCAAACAAATCTTATTGATTTTTTTGATTGGGTGATTAAAATAATAGACTAGGGTGGACATTAATAGATTTCAGTAAGGCTTTCAACAACATCCCACATAGAAGGCTATCAATAATCTACAATCTTTGAGTTTGGATTCCAATGGTGTTAAGTGGATTTGGCAGTGGCTGAGTGACAGAAAAATGAGGGTTGTAGTCAATGCAGTATATTCAGCGCAATCTCTCAGGGATCTGTGCTTGGACCCATTCTCTTCAATATTTTTTTATTAGTGATTTTGCAGAAGTTCTCGTTGGTAAGGTATATATTTTTGCTTAAGTCACAAAGATTTGCAGCAGGGTTGATGTTCCAGGAGTGGTAAGCCAAATGCCAAATGATTTACGTTAAACTAGAAAAATGATGAAAGCTGTGGCAACTGACGTGCAATGTGGATAATGCACCTTTGCAGTAAAAAAAAAAACCCAAGGGCAGATTACAGAATATTTGATAAACATAAACCTGTGGAGATCATGATTTTAAACTGATTTACAAAACTGCATTTTCATATTCAGTTTTACATTATTTGGTGTGTTATAGTTTTATTATGGTACATTGATTACAGTACTGCAAAGTGTATGAATGTATGTTTCTTGTTTTTAATTATATTTGTTATATTACTCAGCAAACACTCATAAAAGAATACTACAGTACAATGCAAGTAGTGATAAACACTAGCATACAATTAAAAAGGCAAATACACAGTTATATACTATATTTCACTGAATCTTTCAAGTAGTGCTCAACACTTACCCCTCTTTCTGGTTTTAAACCTCTGGCCTGTTAGCACTGGCTTCTGGTGCTTATTCATAAAATGTCTGTAAATATACAAAAATAGTTCACAATTCTTATTGTTTAAGTATCATCTGATTTTAAATTAAAATAGCTAGCCAAGGCCAATCATATCTATATAGTGAGGAAATGGTCTTGAGTTCAAATGGAGCAGTATATCTCTTCCTAGCAAACTATTCCAGTAATGCAGCTCTTCTTTTTTCAGAATCAAAACGTTCCCTAAGATGGTTCCCGAGTCTAAGATGAGGGAGTTTGTGTCCAACGAGCACACATAAGGATTTTACTATGTTAAATTTACATATTGAGTGATGATGATTCCCCTTATATCCTCTTGGATACACCAAGATATATCATGGGAATTTGGACATGATCACGGATCTCTTAATGTGATGCTCACAATTAAACATGTTAAGAGGCATTTGAAATAGAGACCTGAGACTCCAACCTGTTTATTTGGGAGATATATATATATATATATTGAAAAAAATGTATATGTCCCACTGGGGCTACTTGAAAGTACTGGTGGGCCTTGGACTGAACCTTTAATAGCGTGTTCTCTGTTATTTTCACATACATCAATAGAAATATTATTTAAAAAAATGTATGCTATTTGTACCCTCTTATTCAACCATGGAAATTGCTCTCAATCACTTCTAATAAAAGAATGACCAGTTGTGGAATAGGAGACTGGTAGACAAAGATGTGTAATCATATCCTCATTCAGGCAGAGAACAATAAACACAAATATATTTGTAATTAAAAAAAAACAACAACTGGTCTCCTAGACATTCAAGAGTATACACTGTAAATTAAGCAATGATTAACTTGATTATGTTAACTACAATATTACTGCCATAGTTACATAATTAAGCTGAAGAATAAATATATATATATATATATATATTTCTTGAATGTTTCTTGGTAAATAAGAGAATACTGTATAGTTCTAGAGAGCTAGGAAATCGAACACTTAAAAAAAAGGTATTTATTAACTGGTCCATTGGCACAACATGTCTTTCTCCTGTAATATTTTTAATCACGGGAGCATCTGCAGAGTTCTATATTTAGCTTTAAATTCGGTATGCTCTAATCTGCTCCAGAATATCAGGGTCAGACTTTATATGGAGCATGGTATCACCCTGTTCTCAGAGAAGTGAAAACATGTTAAACAAACAGAGCAGCACACCAGTTAGATCTTTGTTTCCCTTTTGTGACTAAAACATTTGTATATGTCAAACAACGTAATCAAAGGCGATTCATGATTTTAAACTCTATAGACCACCTGTTTCAGAGACATTGTCATCACCGGATGGTATCCAATTTTTTTTTGTATCCATGACCCATATGTGTGTCTATTACCCATTCTGTGTGTCTAAAACCCATATGGCAAGTCTATGGAGGTAATAGCTGGGTGGTATTTTTTATGTTTTTTTTGGAGAAGATAGGGCAACTCGACATATGGGCCATTGACATAGCAACTTGGTAGAAGGAAGTGTAGTATTTCCTGCTGGGGGAAGAGAGAATACAATATTATAGGATGGTTGCTTATGGTAGGGGTTGACTAATTTCTGTAGACTTTCGAGGCCAAGCAGACCAATTCAGGAGCCAGCCTGAATATTTTTTAGCAGCCTGGTGAATGGTACTACCATAGAGTTTGATATATAAAATACCGTATTTGCTCGAATATAAGACAAGGTTTTTTTCAGAGCAAATGCTCTAAAAAATACCCCTCGTCTTACATTCGAGGTCGTCTTATAATCTGACCTGTCCGTCATAATAGACTGCCGTGTTGGGCAGCATGGAGGATGTCTGCACGTATCGTGCAGTCATCCCCCGGCTGCCCCCACTAGCCACCAGGGAACGAAACCAGGTGAGGGGGAGGGGGGAGGACACAGACAAACAAGGGGAGGGGGGATAGAGAGAGACAAAGGGAGGGGGAGGGGGGAGGACACAGACAGACAAGGGGGGGAGGGGAGACACCGACAGACAAGGGGAGGGAGGGGGGAGACCCAGACAAGGGGAGGGAGGGGGACAGAGAGAAAAGGGGAGGGGGGATAGATAAAGGGGAAGGGGGAAGAGAGAGAAGTTTTGGGGGGAGAGAGAGACAACGCTGGGGGGGAAAGAGCTGGGGGAGGGGGAGAGAGGCTGCATTGGCACATAAAAGGAAATAAAAACAAGAAATGCATTTGTATAATATACATTTTTTATTAAATATTAAAAAGCAATTTACATATATACAAGTTAAACTTTTTTCTTATAGGGTAGTCTTATAATCAGGCTTTTAGTTTTTTTCCTAAAGGAATGTACAAATTTGGGGGGGTCGTCTTATAATCAGGGTCGTCTTATAATCGAGCAAATACGGTAATCAAAACAGTTAGGAGTCAGCGAAAGGAATTTTATGTGCTCCTGGCTCCCTTGATTTGTTACACCCTGGTTTACAGGTGGTGTAATGATACTGATGTTTAGCAGGTTTTGGAGTCCAGCAGCCAGACCAGCAAAGTCTTCTGCCAGAAGCAGCCGCTTTTTACCCAGGTGGTTGAGCCCCTGAGCTTTTAGTGACAATCTGGTCTTTAGCAGAGCTGAGAGGCTGGAACAAAGGGTAGAAGCGTAGTCAGGCAAGCCGAGGTCAGTAGGTAGGAGATGGCAGAGTAGTCAGATGGTCCAAATCAGTAACAGGTAAATAGAGATCAGTAGGAAGCTTTATTATGATGCAGGCAGGAACCACAATAATCTGGTATAGGGACAAGAAGTGGCTTTTATAGGCAGAGTCAGCACATGATCAGACACAGCTGAGGAGAGAATATACAAGGCTTTGTATATTCATTGTTACTAGAACAGAGGCTAAAACATAAAAGACAGGCTGGCGAACCGGTAAAGAAGAGAGCTAGGAACATGGAAGTCAGGGTTCAAGTCCAGATATAGTCAGTTCCTGACAGATGTCTTCCATTTGTGGAAGAGTCCAATAATTAGGCAATGTAGTGGTCTTTTGAAAACACTGAACATTTTAAGCATACAAGAAAACATCTAATCAGTACAGAGAAAAGGCCAGAACAATTAAAGTGTAATGAAGTTCTGTTAAGGGTATGTTTTTCCATTAAAAGTAACTTTTTTCAAGCATGGCTTGAAACAAGTTACCTTTACTTTTGTAATGTTCTATTCCTCCATTGGCCTATTTGTGGAGTTTTGCATTAAGAACTGAAAAGTGATAAAGTGTTGCGCAGAGTGAGATTATATAATGAAAAATTAACAACTATATAGAGCCTAAATGACCGGCTCTAGGTGTATTAGGCGATGGACTCTAAGTCCTATGATCCCCAATCTCAGAGTGGAATCTCTATAATTAGGTGCTCGTTCATCAGAGGAATAACAATGATATATAGAGGAATATAAACAGAGGGATACGATGTAGTATACAAAATACACACAAACTTTAATCTCCCCCCGGAGTATAGAATCTTACATATAAAACAATAAAAAACGACAACCAGTATAAAAGAGCAATTAAAAACAGGATCGGAAGCAAAATCACCAGGCTAGTCCGTTTAGCAGAGTTCCTGCAGTGGCAAGACGATCCGAAGCCGATTATTGTAGTAAACAGTCACCAGTCTCGTCGGCGTGGTAGAAAGCAGATGCTTCCGAGATTCCAGCTTGTTATTAAACCTGCTACTGCTCCAGAAGCACCCTGAGTGGCGGCAGCAGTCAAAACCAACTGCCATGAGAGTTTTAGCTGCTGCCATACTGCTACATAAATTGGAGCAGAGCGTTGCTCAATAACATGTGAGCATGTTTCACATTTCAGAAAGAACACTGTTTTTTATGGAAAATACTATTCACTAAGAGATGAGATGCAGGCGAGGTTCACTTAGTGTAGTAAAATTGGGGAGATGAAATGTTTCAACTCACCTTTTAGAGAAAATAAGTTGAGGGTTATTCACTAAGAGATGAGATGAGGTGAACATTTCATCTCACCCATTCAGCTAAACATTGCGCAGTTTTGCTCCTTCCATGTTTCATCCTTTGATAGTTTTCAGACTTTCTTTCTTATCTTCCGCTTTCTGAAACTGTAATTATAAATAGCTGCCTTCTTGTTTGTTATGATCACACTTTTAAGATTAGATTGTACTCACTTTTCTTTTCCTTTTACTAACCTGAACATTGCTAAATCATTATATAAGTTTCCGCTAAAACAATATACGCATTACATTTAAATGCCAGATATACTTTATTCCTCTGTATTGAAACCTTTGAAGGTGCTGTGAGAAGAGCAAGTTGAACGTATCTGATTATTATTCCAGTTCCCAACAGATTCAAATATTTTTTTATCTTACCATGGAATTCCCATGTGAAGATATGATGACATGTTAACCCCTTCAAGTCTGTAGGACGTTCTATGCCATCTTAATTTACAGGTCCGGATAGAACTCCTTAGTTTAAGAGCCCCCCTGCAAAGCAATCCCATATCAGATGAAGTCACTTTGAGTGGACTCTGCTGACAGGGAAAATGTAACCAATATAAATGTGAGTGTCAGCTACATTTTTCCAAATCATCATGAATGATGTTGCTAAGTCTGTAAAGACCCTACAGGGGTTCTCTGCCCATGTGTTCCTGGCTCTGTCTCGATCTGCCAGAAACAAACAGGCAAGATTGTGTTGCTTTGCTCCAAAGCACCATTAAGCGTGAAAGGGTTAATGTTTTTAGTGTGGAGGTGATCACATTCTTTAGAAATATTCACCATTAAAAATAATAGTAATCTGAATCTTGGTATTTCTCAGCAGAGGTAGAAATGATGCAATATGCCTTCTGTGCCCAGAGAACAATGGTAGGCAATACAGATTTGTAGGTTTTTTACTGCAAAAAAATTTATTTATTTTTAAATGCAGAATTTTATTTAAAATGATCAGCACCATGTTAAACAGTTTTCGAAGTGCCATATGATGGTGCAAAATAATTTATAAAGACAGGTCCATTAAAAGCATTTTATATTACTTTAAACTATCAGCAAAAAATGAGTTATGCATAACTTCTGCATAAGAACAGGCATTTTATCTAGAAATACTTTATAAAAGAATACAAATAAAGCACCCCATTGAGCACTGTTTGCTTGTATGGCTATATCATTGGGTGGAAATGTTGTTTCAACTATTGGGTCAGATGAATGAAGGTCTGAACCAAGATTTCTGCCCCTTATAGTGCTAATTAAGCAGAAAGGTCCCAATAAGAGTTTCTTGTATTCTTTCATTAAAAGCATTTCTATTTAAAATGCTTATAGTTGATGCAATCTTTCAATTAAATATAAAAATGATACTTAAAAGTTACCCTTTAATCATTTAAAAGGCCAAATATGTGTTCACTCATGTTATATTCAAATGGACTGTTTTCTCTGTTTATAATATGTAAGCCAATTTTTAACACTCCACATATTCACTTACCTAAAATCTTTAACATTTTGAATGGGAAAAAAATCCTAAAGGGACTAAAAGCACAAAATAAAAAGCAATGCAGATACTTAAAGGGACAGTCCAGTCCCCAAAATCACTTTGGTGCAATATGAAGATCTTGCACCAAGAAAAGCCTACTGTGCAGGCTTTTTTTTTTTACAGTGTCATTTGATACAGGCATTCTGCATAAATAACATTTATATTATTTGACTCAAGCCCTCCCTGGTGATTACTTATATAGACACTGAGGATATCAAGTTTTATTTCATTTAGTCACTTCCTGTGCTCCTCAAATTGATTATATTGTGTGGAGTGACCTAGCTCTTGTACATAGTAGGATCTCTCAACAGTGCAGCACATCATCTGATGACATCACTAGAGAGACAGGAAATTCCATTCATTTGAATTAAATTATTTTCATTGGTTCCTGCTGCAAAATAAAAAAAAGGAAATTACTTTTACTCAGCTAGTGTGAGCAGTCCTGGCTTCTTGCAAACTGCTGTAATTTCACAATTTCATCTAGCTGTATTTTATATTTAAAGAAATGCACATTAATATGCATTAATATTTGGAAGATGCATTTTGGGCACTAGACAGTCCCTTTAAGTAGCAAAAGGGTAGAGAGGGTGGTGTGTGTAAACCTGAGCATTGTTAAAAACAGATAATCATTCCTAAAAATATTGCTGTCACATCTGCTCTCTCTAAGTGCAGGCATAAAATCTCTGTCCCCCCCAAAAACCATATATTTCTATATTTGGATGTAGCCATTACATAGAAGCAAATACAAACAACATTAAGTTGACTGGCAACTTTGAGGTTTTAGCCTAAACAGCAAAATAACTAACATTTTGGCCCATGCTGAGTTATCCTTCACTCACTGGTCCTAAGCTCACCTCACCATTATTCATTCTTTGGAAAATGCCGGAACACATCAGTTTCCACCAAAAGGGAAGAATTAATGAATGGTGAGAAATAATCACACATCTCAAAAAAAAATGGATGCCCTCAGTATGATAAGCGCTTTGGAAGCTACACATACATATTAATCCGTGCACTCAAGTGGAATGCCTCTGCTTCAATTCACATTACATGTATTAAAAAAAAAAGGATTTTGCTTACTCACCATTTGTTCAGTGCCACCCACTCCAAGAATTATATATACAAAGATGTAGCTGTACTTATTGTACATATATTACATTACTTACATTTATTACTTTATTAAAATCATCATTTAGGTCAAGGGAGATTATTTATTAGACACAGTCCTCACACTATAGTGCTAATATCCAAATATCTTTCAAATCTTTCTCTCTGATTTAATTATCACTTGAGGCAAGAACACCTTGTATTCTCATAAAATGAACTCATTTTCCTGGCATGCACAGGGGGATAACTTTACTAACCTGCTAGTTAATGAGTAAAACGGGTGAAAGTGCTTGGGAGGTACTTGATGATTTAACCAGCTAGTAGGGTTACCACCTGGCCGGTATTTTACCGGCAGGGCGGTAAAACATTGGCATCAGGCCAATGTTAAGTCTTTGGAGACAGTAGCAAGGCCGGTATTTTTCTGAAGAAAAGGTGGCAACCCTACCAGCTAGGGGGATGCCTGTGAACTCAAGGAGTTTAACAGTGCAGGTTGTAAAATTAACATTTTTGTGTGTAAGAGAACTTCGGCCCTAAATCTGTTCCATGTAGCAAGACCAATATCAGTGGCAGACAAGACTCCATCATCGGTTAGAGTCTGTGTGTTTTGTGGTAACTACCAGGAGCAACTTTCTCTTTAAATACCAGGAAATATATTTGTGATTTCTATATATTAGGGTGAAAGGTGAACAACAAGCAATGTGAAAAGGGGAAGCCAGGAAGAATGTATAACTTTTGTAAAAAAAATACTTCCTCTTTAGTCCATGACTTTATTTTCCAAGGTCAGATCATGTACAGTTATGATTTTCTAGATATACCTTGAGAAGTGTAAACATCTTTGGAACAAGTCTTGTCATTCCGGTTGCTGGTTTCCGTCTCATCTTTCAACCAGGAACAGAACAATAGTACTTTAGGTGCAATGCAATGCTCCTTTAAGGGGTCCATGATAGACACTCCAATATCACAGACACAATTAACCAATGGGACAAGTGAGGGAAGATGGGAAGATTGTTTTGCAATAGGGAAATATGCATTTTTCCAATAATTGTATACACTTGTATTGTTATGGACAAATGTCTCTTTTACTATTATACACTTGTGTTTATGTCTTATTTGTCACACATTCCCTAAAAGAATATCCTTGGTCATAATTTTGCTCAGTAACTATTTCCATTTCCGTTATTAACTCCTCCCCCACTTCCTTTGTGTAAGTTAACAGTTATGTGCCACGTACAACAAAATGGAGAATCACTGTTAAAGTAACAGTAACTGTTTCCCTTGCAGCCCCTCTTTGTTCAGTAACTACTCACGCCCCCTCCCATCGTGTAACCAAGATGGAGCTGGAATGAATGTGAGTGGGAGAACTCTGTAATGATGAAGTCACATTCTGTAGGGTGGGTTTAGATAAGACCCCTGAAACTATTAGCCAATTGTTGAATGTATACTGTATGTTTAACTGTGACTCTGTACATGACGTATTTCTGCTTTAAAAGGAATCTCCCACTCTGGGAAATAAAGGTTTGCCTCAGGTTTTTCACTGATCAAAAACTTTGTCTCCGGTGTGAATTACTTCTAGGGGAGAGCGCATTAGTTGATCAATTTGGAAGGAGTAGATAACGCAAAGTTTGCTTTGATCCAAATCAGTATCATCTGAACATTATTTTATTGTAAATGTAGAGAACAAAGAATATATAAAGTATGTGAGCAAAATTGCAAGCAAATACCTAAATTAGAAGAAAACTGTGTTTAAAATGTGTCTGTGGAGTCTCCTGTTTATGACATCACCTGTGGCCTGATATGCAAATTACACAGTTCCCATTAAAAACTAGTTCATTTGCATAACAGGTCATAGGTGATGACATAAACAGGAGACTCCACAGACACATTTTTCTCCTAATTTAGGCATTTGCTTGCAATTTTGCTAACAAAATGTGTAGATCATTTCTTGTCATTTTTACCCTTTACAGACACAGTACAAATATTGTTTAGGTGATAAGGGGACTCCATTACCTAACCATTGTTTATGTATAGATTAAAGAAATATCTAACTAAAGAGAAAGGGATGTGTTAAATGTGTCTGTGGTGTTTTCTGTTTATGTCACCTGTGGCTTCATATATGCAAATTACACATTTCCTCTTTTGCCCCTCAGTTTATATTTGGGCGTTCAACAAAAACAGCAATCCTGCAGTACCTAAATCAAAATATTTATTAGATAGCCAAAAGTGAGAAGTCCGGTCATGTTTAAAGTCTGACACATTAATCAAAAACTGCATTATAATGGGAAATCTGGCCAAACAAATCTTTGGCAGTAAAATTTAGATGAATTATGTATTTTTAACTGTTAAACAAATACTCCATCTGCACTTGGAAATGATATGTGCTTATAATTAGCATATACAGTAATCATTATAAAAATAATAACTAGGTGGCATTAACAGTGGCGTCCCGAGGGGGGGGCGGGGGGGGGCGGCCCGCCCCGGGTGCCACTGACTAGGGGGGTGCTGCCGGCACCCCCCGCGCTGCTTACCTTTTTTTTTTTTCTTTTTCAGGCGGCCGCATCCTCTGGATGCGGCCGCCGGGTGAAAAAAAAAAAGAAAAAAAATCACAGCGACCGGATGTGACGTAGGGAAGACTGCACGGAGGAGTCGTCCGTCCGGGAGAAGCAGCGATTTGGTAAGTGATGGGGGGCTGGCACTATATTACTGGGCTCTGGCTGGCACTATATTACTGGGTTCTGGCTGGCACTATATTACTGGGTTCTGACTGGCACAATATTACTGGGTTCTGACTGGCACTATATTACTGGGTTCTGGCTGGCACTATATTACTGGGCTCTGGCTGGCACTATATTACTGGGTTCTGGCTGGCACTATATTACTGGGTTCTGGCTGGCACTATATTACTGGGCTCTGGCTGGCACTATATTACTGGGCTCTGGCTGGCACTATATTACTGGGCTCTGGCTGGCACTATATTACTGGGCTCTGGCTGACACTATATTACTGGGCTCTGACTGGCACAATATTACTGGGTTCTGGTGTTTTCTTGCATTTTTATTGTGGGGGGGGGGGGTGCCACACTCGGGGTCCGCCCCGGGTGCCAAATGCTCTAGGTACGCCCCTGGGCATTAAAGTATGTTGCTTCTATAATAGAGGAACAAGTTATATCACATGGGCAATTGTTTATAGTAAATCCAATGTGTATCTTTTTAAAGATACATTCACCTCTGCGCTTCAGCTAAGACATTAAGCTGGTCTCTATTGGCAGGCTGTCAGTGTGCCCTCATCCAATCAGAACAGCCAATTGGTGACCAGTTCAGCCTGGTCACACAGGCACACACATGAACCCCACCCCCCTCTACCTCATGTCTGTCTTCCTCTCCCTTCCCATGTATGTCTTTATAAACAATATCTGAGATGGGTTTGCAGTACATTAATAGTGCAACCAGTTTCTACTAGCAAAAGTAAGCCAAAATAATATATATTCAATATTGAAAAACATGGCAAATTAGAGATCAAGTTTTCAAACCAATTAAAACAAATGTAAACATTGTGCATGTTTGTTATTGGGAGTAATGTAATACCAATTAATACCAATGTTTTAAGAACTTCTGAAACATTCCCCCTACAGATGAATTAATTACTTTCTAAAATTATCTTTCTATCATATTTCATTTAGAAGACATCACTGGTTATGTAGAGGAGAAACTAAGCACTAGGATATTTAATTCCTGGAATCACTACTAGTGTATAGGGCAAATGACATATCTCCTTTTGGGCCATAAGACTACTAAACTTACAGAGCAGCTTTTGTTATTAATGGTACTTAGTAGAGATCTGACAGACCAATAGCAGAGCCCCTCCACAACCACAAACAGACACCAGAGAGACTTGAGTTGTTTGCTTTCTTTCCCACTTAATCTTTTGTGCCTTTTGGAGCTATTCAATAAAAGATGAATTGAAATTAACATCAACTATGCAGTGTCCAAGGACAAACCTGGTGAGTTCCTTCATCAAAAAGATGAGTTGTTCTCCTGCTTTATTACATTTTTGAAGCACTCAAATCTCAGTCTAATATGGCATTTGGCATTGCCAACTCTGTTCTTCTTCCAGGAGACACTAACCTGGATTGTCCCTTGATACTGCATAACTAAGCTGGTGATATAAAATGTTCAACTCACTTTTAGTGAATAGCTCCCTTTGTCTGTATTTTAAAGAAAACAGAACAGATGGATCATTTGAAAAATAAGTCACTTAGGCAAATACCATTTATTAATAAATGTAAACATTTTGCATTACTTATCCTTTACCTGCAATAAACATTTTACCAACCAGATGTTAACTATTGACAATGTTGTAGCTACACAACCCTTTGTATTTTTCTTGCACTATGTCTTGAATTAACCCCTTAACGACAGATGACGTGCCAGGCACGTCACGGCAAATCGAGGACTTGCCGACAGGTGACGTGCCTGGCACGTCATGCACTAAACTGAGTAAAGAAAGCGACCAGCGGTCGCTTTCTTTACTCTAACGGTGTTGCTACAATGCCTCTAGGTAGAGGCATTGTGCAACACCCCCCAAAAGTGCAGGGGCGCGCTACGATCACTCCACGGAGTGATCGTAGCAGCCATTTAAAAATGGCTGCGCCCGCTGCACACATGTGCTTAGAAAGCGAACGATCGTTCGCTTTCTAAGCATCTGCGGTGTTGTTAAAGTGCCTCGCGAGGCTCTTAACAACACCTCCAGGCTCCCCCGAGCCGATGGTGGTCGCTCTCCTGAGCGACCCCATCGGCTCAGTAGAAGGGAACGCTGCCTGTACAGGCAGCGTTTCCCTTCTAATGGCAAGAGCATCGGAAGTGAAAGTATTTCACTTCCGATCCTCTAGGGGGAGCCAATCGATGCCGGCACAACAGATCTATGTGATCTGTGTGCAGGCATGTATGGTAAGTGCTCTGATGAGCACTTACCATACAGTCAAAGGCAATATTAGCAAATATTGCCTTTGACAAGTATTGATCTGCCTCCCTCACCTTACTAGTTATAGTAAGGGAGAGAGACAGATCAGATAAAGTAAAAAAATAAAATAAAATAATAAAAAAAATATTTAATAAAATTTTAAACACCAAGGGCTTTTATAAAAGCCATTTAACCCCTTCCCTGCCATTGATCGCTGTGTACGCAGTGATCATACACAGCAGCACATTTTTTGCTGTCTGCATTTTTTAGGGGTTCATTTTTTTTTTACTGTAATTCATTACAGTATTAAAAAAAAGCTCTTTTAAGAGAGATTAACCCCTTTCTTGCTGTAGATCACTGCCTAAGCAGCGATCTGACGCAAATGCAGCAATCTTGCTGCAGAAGCATTTTTAAATTTTTTTTTACTTTTTTATTACACCCGTCACGTGTTAATTATACCCGCTAGGGGACTACGTTTAACGTAAAAAAAAATTTTTTAGCTGTCTGACCGCATGTATAGCGATCAGTAACAGCTGATAAGTGACAAAGGCGGGTTGGCGTTTGCTTAGATGAGCATCACCATTCGTCTGGTTAGATCAATATTTGTAAATATTTGATCTGACCCGTGTAGATCTGCCTCCCTCTCACTTGAGTTTTAGTGAGGGAGGGAGACAGAGCTGTATAATGTAAGTTTTTAATTATAATATATTTAATAGAATTGAGACCCAAAGGCTTTTATAAAAGCCATTTCCAGTATTTAACCCCTTCCCTGCAATTGATCGCTGTGTACGCAGTGATCTTACACAGCAGCACATTTTTTGCTGTCTGTGCATTTTTTTAGGGGTTATTTTTTTTTACTTTGATTTATTACAGTATATCAAAGGCTCTTTTAAGAGCTATTAACCCCTTCCTTGCCGTATATCACTTCCTAAGCAGCACATATGGTCACTGCCTAAGCAGTGCATATGGTCACTGCCTAAGCAGCGCATATGGAGCAATCTAGTCGCAGAAGGATTTTTTTTTGCTATCAGCATTTTTTTTGTCAGACTCGCTAGGGGTTAGTTATACCCACTAGGGGATTACGTGTATTCCTTTTGAAGCTGTCTGAACGCGTGTATAGCGATCAGTAACAGCCGATCAGTGGCAAAGATGGTTTGGTGATTTCTCAGATGAGCATCACCATTCGTCTGGTTCGTAAATATTGTTCTGACCCATATGGATCTGCCTCCCTCTCCTCACTTGAGTTTTAGTGAGGGAAAGAGACAGATCTGTATAACATAATTTTTTAATTGTAATAAATTAAATAAAATGTAAAAAAATTGTGAGTCCCAAGGGCTTTTATAAAAGCCATACCCTTTGTATAGTGTAGTGTATTAACCCCTTCCCTGCCACTGATCACTGCACAGCAGAACCTTTTTTCTTGTCTGTGCATTTTTAGGGGTTAATTTTTTTGTACAGTACTACAAAGGCTCTTATAAGAGCTATAAACCCCTTCCTTGCTCTACATGTTCAAATTCCAAGTTTGAAAATCAAAAAGCGCACCTCTCAAATGTAGCCTTTCAACACCCAACAAAGCTGACAAAGCTATGCATGGGTGGTATCCCTGTGCTCGGGAGATGTTGCTGAACATATATTGTGGTATTGTTTGTCAGTGACACATACCGAAATATGTGAATTTGTGTCTAAAGTACAATGTATGTGGGAAAAAATACACAATAAAATGACTACCACAAACTTTGACAAAGGCTGGTGGTAGAATTGGTGCATGGAAAGTGTTAAAATAACACCATTTAAAATAGCCTAGGGTGTCTACTTTTACAAAATATATACTTTTTGGGGTAAAATACACTGTCCTACTTTAAAAAAAAGTCCCAAATGAAAGATGGGCTCAGGCTGGCTACACATCAATATTCCAAGTTGAAAATGCGCACCTTCACAATGTGGCCCTTTTAGCCCCCAAACAACCCAACAAACCTATGCATGGGTGGTATCCCTGTACTCAGGAGATGTTGTTGAACACATATTGGGTTATTGTTTGGCAGTGACACATACCAAAATCTGTGAATTTATGTCTAAAATACAATATTTGTGAAAAAAAACACACAAAAATTACTACCACAAACTTTGACAAAGGCTGGTGGTAGAATTAGTGCATGGAAAGTGTTAAAATACCACCATTTGAAATAGCGTAGGGTGTCTACTTTTAAAAAATATATGGGTTGATGGGGTAAAATACACTGGCTGGTTTCAAATATGTCCCAAATGGGACATGGGTGCAGGCTGTCTGCATGTCAAAATTTCAAATTGGAAAACCAAAAACGTCACCTCCCAAATTTGGCCTTTTACCCCCCAAACAATCCAACAAACCTATGCATGGGGGGTATCCCTGTACTCAAGAGATGTTGCTGAACACTTATTGGGGTGTTATTTGGCAGTGACACATACCAAAATCTGTAAATTCATGTCTGAAGTACAAGGTTTGTGAAAAAAAAACACACAAAAATTACTACCACAAACTTTGACAAAGGCTGGTGGTAGAATTAGTGCATGGAAAGTGTTAAAATACCACCATTTGAAATAGCGTAGGGTGTCTACTTTTAAAAAATATATGGGTTGATGGGGTAAAATACACTGGCTGGTTTCAAATATGTCCCAAATGGGACATGGGTGCAGGCGGTCTGCATGTCAAAATTTCAATTTGGAAAACCAAAAACTGCACCTACCAAATTTGGCCTTTTACCCCCCAAACAACCCAACAAACCTATGCATGGGTGGTATCCCTGTACTCAAGAGATGTTGCTGAACACTTATTAGGGTGTTATTTGGCAGTGACACATACCAAAATCTGTGAATTCATGTCTGAAGTACAAGGTTTGTGGAAAAAAACCACAAAAAAATTACTACCACAAAGTTTGACAAAGGCTGGTGGTAGAATTAGTGCATGGAAAGTGTAAAAATACCACCATTTGAGATAGTCTAAGGTGTCTTCTTTTAAAAAATATATGGGTTGATGGGGTAAAATACACTAGCTGGCTTCAAATATGTCCCAAATGGGACATGGGTGCAGGCTGTCTGCATGTAAAAATTTCAAGTTGGAAAACAAAAAACTGCACCTCACAAATTTGGCATTTTAGCCCCCAAACAACCCAACAAACCTATGCATGGGTGGTATCCCTGTACTCAGGAGAAATAGTAGAATCTATTTAGCATGTTTTTTCGTTCGCTATTGTCGATGAGGAGAAGTTGTTTCAAATAAAAACAAAGAAATTTGTGTATTTTTTTTTTTTACCATATTTTATTATTTTTTTTAATAATATGATAAGATATGATCAAAAAGATGGCATCCATAGAAAGCCCTTCTTGTCCCGATAAAAACAATATATAATATGTGTGGGTACAGCAAATGACAAAGAAGAAAATTACTGCTAAACACAAACAGCACAGAAATGTTAAAATAGGCATTGTCCAGAAAGGACAAAAATGTTTCAAAGGCTCTGTCCTTAAGGGGTTAAACATTGGCACATGCTGAAAATGTACTTTGTACATGTACAAAGAAATAAACATACATAATACAAATATAAAGAAGATACATGGTATTAAAAGTGTGATCAGAAGGTATAGTCACTTTAGTATACAGCCCGACAAAGAAAAAAAATCAGCTTATACAAAGTAGAAATGAAAAAACACATAAAATGTATAATACAACGCCTCCGCTATATACTTTAAAATAATTAAAGGTCCAATAGCCAAACAGTGTCTTTTTTGAGGGGGAAATCATTTTATTCATGGGGGTAGGCAAGAATGTTGAACTACATTTCTCACAGAAACACCTTTATACATAACCCCCTTTGTGTGTAAAAAGAGCAGAGATTGGATCTACAGAGCTAACTAAACTCCTTTTCCAATCAGATTGTGCAACTACTGCTCTGTAACTCTATATACTGCTTTCCCACACGTGTACACAACATTAGACCCTTTCAGATATGCAAACAGAACTCTAAATATGGTTACAAAATCACATGAGCCTCTGCAGAGGAATGTATGTATGAACTAACTACAACTAACCATGCTGGGTACAACCAATCTTTTACAAATTGGGCCATCTAACAAGACCCCTATTTGCCCATATGGTGCAATGCAATTGCTTCCTGGAACAAGTGCAGCATGGTGTTTCAATATGGCACTGCCCTGCAGTTGGAAAGAGCTTCAGAAGTGATAAGATCACTTCTGTCATTCTTGGAGTTTTGGAAGACTATTGTTATGGAAAAAAAAGCTACTTTCAGTTATTGCCCTATAACGTGCAGAAGACAACAGAAAACATATAATTTGGATATTTCTACCCTCAGGACAAATTTAAGAATCTATTTAGCAGATGTTTTTTTTATTTGCGTTTGTAGATGTGTATAAGATTTTCCATGTAAAAGTTAGAAAAGATTTGTTTTTTCCAATTTTCTAATCATATTTTATGAATGTCTTTTATAGTCAATTATATATGATGAAAATAATGGTATCTAAAGAAAACGGTTTCTATGCCAGTAAAAACAGTATGTACTATGTGTGGGTATTAAATGTGATAGAAAAAAAATTACAGATAAAAACAAACACCACAGAAGTGTAAGTGCTGCCCCCAGACTTTGCCAATGCCCCCCTGCTGCCCCCAGACTTTGTCAATGCCCCCTGCTGCTCCCAGAGTTTGCCCTTGCCCCCAGACTTTGCCAATGCCCTCTGCTGCCCCCATACTTTGCCAATGCCCCCCCCACTGCCCCCAGACTTTGTTAATGCCCCCAGACATTGTCAATGCCCCCCCTGCTTCCTCCAGACTTTGCATATGCCCCCTCCACAGATAATGTTTCAGTGGCGCAACCAGAGTTACGGTCACCCAGGGCAGTACAACATTTTGGGACAGCATGCCAATGAGCAGTAAAAGCATAAGCTTAAATACATTTAGTATCACATTGCCCAAGCACCTAGCTTTTAACTCAGATTGTCTAAGGATGGAGGAGTATATATCCCTAAGGAAACTTTGCAAAAGGCAAATTTCACATCTATTTATTGCAAAAATGGCAAAAAAAATGAATGCTCTTTAAAATACTAAATATATCTATAATATGCAATTAATCAATGTTTTATTCTACCTTTGAATGACCATTTAAAGCATTACTGTGCCTTTAACATGTTGGAACCCTGTTGATATTTAGTCCTGGTGGTACAGCAGTTTTAATTACCTCTTATATCGTGACAAAAATGGTGCTGAACTATATTGTGACAAAAATGGCGCTTATTATCTAGCGCTACAGTTTTATGTTTATTTTTACCTCTTATGGGAATTATACTTCATTTTAACATGTAAATCCACTTAGTAATAAAGAGGGAGAAATGTAAGAAAAAGAAAACTGGGAAGAATTGCAGCCGCTAAAATGTCTGCTCTCCCAAAACGTACGTATTTATTCTGAACCCTACCGATTCACATCCCCAAAAAAACCTTATCGCAATACCAAACCACCTTCAATAAATTCATATGGAACAACAAACACTCTAGAATCACCATATCTACACTCCAACTACCAAAACAACACAGAGGCATCAACGTGCCAAAAATCCCCACCTATTATAAAGCCACAGCAATAGCACAATTCATTACAGCTTTTACATCCTCAGAAACCCCACTTTGGATAGAATTAGAATCCTCCTAGATCTCTCCATATCACCTATTCGATTTACTGTGGTTACCCCAAAAAAAAATGGCCAACCCTTAAATCTCCTCTCCCAAGCACTAAATGGTCTCTAAAAATATGGACTAAACACATCCCCAAAATCCTTTCAAATCCTGAAATGATTCCTTTCATCCCTTTGAAAACACTTACACTTCCCTCCAAAAAATCTAATATTTACATCATGGTATAACAAAGGAATAACCTCTATCATCTAGATTCTTGAAGATAAAATGAAACCCTTTCAAAACCTCCAATCAGAATACAACTTACCTGACAAAGAATACTACAACTAGAAACATTGTAATTGCCAGAAACTGGAAGTCAACACTCCCCCCTACCATTCAACTCCTCCAAACTGATATGGAATAAGAACAAACAATGGAATATCTAACTGCAAGAAAAATAAAAAATATTAAAACCACACAAAAAACGTGGGACTTATGGCTTTTATATTCCCTCCCACATTTGAACCTTCTACCCAACCATAAAACTCACAGCATACATTGCAAGTGTAACTATTTAATCCACTATCAGTTAAAATCAAGGTGCATGGATCTTATAATTTCCACTCACAACCCTTAGTCCTTTGTTAATCAAGCCTGCCCTAATGTAATTTCCCTTTACCCTTTGTATCCCCCCTTTTTTCTGTTTTTTTTTTTCAATTTACTCATCTTTATTTCATTAATCTTTGTTCAATACTTATATATTCTGTAAATTGTTTCAATACCTATGTAAGAATGTATAACTTAAATAAAGCTCTTTGAAACCTAAAAAACAAACAAACAAAAAAAACATGTGTTGAATAGATCTTTTAAAATGTACAAATGAAAGGGTGTAAATGTTTCAAATAAAGCAAAAATCCATAAAGAAAGTATGACATGTTTTTTAAACCCCCTGGACTCTACCTAACACCAAATAATTAAAACACCAATAACAATATAAAGCAAGGGGAAAAAAGAACATTGTAGCAGGAGTTAAACAGTCATTACAAATGTAATCTTCAATCACTGGTTATATTTGCTTATCAAACTAGTTACAACATGAAGCTGATTATTTATCCCAGGTTAAAAATACCCTTATATCCATGATGACTATTACATCTTATTTTTCTAAATTAATCTTGGTTACTGCAAACATGGTTGATAATGATTTTAAATAAGCTTCAATAAATAACACAATAGTAAAATTGTCAAGCATGGCTATTTCCCTGCTCTGTGAGAAGCACTTGTATATGATACGTGTAAGAGTGCAAGTACCACTGAAATACATTTAAAGCAGACATTAGAAGCACAGGACACTAAAACGTGCATAATAAACAATTTTTTAATTTTTTTTAACCAAAATACATACAATATCAATTCCTTAGCATTTACACCACGTGGGGCAACCGATACATATACCATGCATAACCAATATAAAGATGATTTAGATATGGTATTTGTATAATCTGTATGCGTTCTGCTATTATAGTGAGGACTACAAGTCGTGAGATTCACTGCAAGGAACAGCCTGCTCTGTCAACCACAGGCTCCTCACACAATCAGCATCGCATAATAATAAACAATCCATAGAACGTAGTTTAATGTGTTGTTATTGTAACCAGTTTTTTTTATGATAATAGATCCCTTTATTCCGTTACATTTTTGTATTTCACAGCCTTTATCTAATGCTGCAGTCCTGCTTATTCCTGGTATTCTTCTTAATAATATTTGCTATTTCTGTCGCCTAAACTATACCAGTGGCAAAATAAAAAATTATACATCTAGATTAAGTGTCTTTTTTATGGGGCACAGTATGTAAATTTATTACAACGTTGGAAAATAATTAATTTGAGTAAAGTGAAAAAATGTTGATGCCAGAAACAAGTGACAGTCCAGTTACCTTTACAACACATTTTTAAATCTAAGCATTTGCTTACAGTTCTGCCAGCACAATGTATATTATCATTTATGTACAATGTATCATTTTTGTCAACTAGTCGCACTGTAAATGCTATTTATGTGATGTAATCCCTTTAAGACACTTGTGGAAAATCCTATATTCTCCTATGGTGTCGTGTGTTGATGTGTATGTAGTTAATTTACTGCATTTACTTTTGTGAGCCTTAATAGTATTTAAATAAGTGCTGTGAGTCCCAGGTCTGGTGTCACCATAACACGTCTGGTTACAGTGGCGGATCTCCAATGTTACTTACCTGTGTGCTGCTCTATCTGGGTCTGCTGTCACACACTGTTAGACAATAGGACACTGGTTGAAGGGCAGCCTCTGGGACTGACTCTCACCGCCTGCTACCAGCAGTGCGCACTGACAGGCGGCCGCAACCAACTCAGCCGTGGGAGGGGGGAGATATTCAAAATATCCTCTTCATCTTCCTACTTATAAAGACAGAGTACTGAATAATACAGGGTCTTGATTTAAATTGTATTATTTATTCTTAATTTCCTATAAGAGGTGCATCGTATGGATATATAGTATATTTCTGTTGTGACGAGTCATAGGTTCACCCTGTGAAATGAAGAATGAGTGGTTTGCGCTGTGAGCAAGCTCAGGATGTTCATTGGGGGGTTGAGCCTGCCAGTAGTTGCAATGGTTCCAGGAGACTGAGGTAGTAGAGGGTATCTTCAAGGCTTATTATAACCGTGACTATTGCTTATTGCTAATACGTCAACACCTGGACCTTCTAGACACCCTTTGCCTTCAGTTGCCCTCAGTCTCACATCATGGCTCCCAAGAAAGGAGACCTAACCGACGAGGAGAAGGAGCTGATCACAGTCATTTCAAAAGGTATGACTCTAGGTTATGGGGTAGTGATGCCTAAACTTTGGCTCTCCTGCTGTAGTGATTTACAATTCCTATCATCTCCAGCCAACAATTCGTGGCTGCCTGAGCCTGATGGGATCTGTAGTCGATTACAGCTGGGTGCCATAGGTTAGCTATCACTGTCATAGTATATTGAATTGATTTGGAAAAATATGAATTTGAGTCTTGATCTAAATAAAGAGCAGAATTCTATGCATACTTTTATTTAGTGCTTTACTGGGTAGAATACGTACGTCTCGAATAGCAGTATAACTACACAAAGTACAGACAAAACAAATAGATACAAGAAAAAAAGAAGCAAAAATTCAATATTAGCCGTTTTTAAAGTTGCATTGTGTCTTGAGACGCATGCTTTCAGGTAATCCTAAACCAGTATTTTGTAATATTTCTATGTATTTCTGTATAAATATTGTGTGAGCCAATCTATTATCAAATGTAGAGATTATGGCACATACAATGTGTGGTATCTGATGGTTTATGGAGTGAGTTATGACTGAGCAAATATCTCCTTTACACCATAATAGCACAACAGAAAAACTAGCAATTATGAGTAGAAAATTGGTTATAAATAAGAAAATGGGAAACATGAAATAAGTATAGGGAAGGGGGTGACATAAAAGCAATAGGTAGAGGCACTACAATTAGCTGGGTGACTCAGATTTTACAGCATGATTCTGTTTTTCTAAAGTTAATTTACATGATAAGCTTTCTAAAATATACTAGTATGTATTGGGAGGATTCAGATGACAACCATAAAAATGGCAGGATTTTTTTATGGGACAGAGGGCAAAATATCCTCCCCACCTTTCCCCTCTCCCACTCCAAAACCTACTATAGCCTGCCTTTGTTGGCTCAGGAGAGGGGATTACTGGTGGGAAGCAAATCTTAATAGGAAAAATGTTACGACCATGGTATTAGTAGCTAAGTGACCAGCATGCACTGCGCAGCATAGGGGCTTTAGTTGGAGTGGTAAAAATGAATGGTCAACTCAATAAAGAGATAATTGCAGGGAATTGAGTTGGGAATTTCAATCTTTAGGCCAAAGTAGCCGAGTTGGAAAAATTCTACAATGCAGCTTAATGGGGGAATTTTTCCAACTCCGCTACTTTAGCTTTAAGATTGAAATTCCCAACACAATTCCCTGCAATTCTCTCTCTATTGAGTAAACCCTCTTGTCTCAACTATCCCAGTCTTGAATTCCTACGTGGGTAAAAAAAAAAAGTTTAGTTATCCTTTACGGCCAGAGTAGCAGAGTTCATGATTAAAGCACGCAGTGGATACAAAACCTAATACTAGTGAATGTCGCCATTTTCTTCCCCTCTCGCACTGCTCCTCGTAGTGCCAAAGATTCATTAAACAGTTTTTTGCCTTCATTAGTACTTCCCGGTGTTCTGACATTTTCTCCAAGATTGCAGAATTTCCCAGGAAGTGACGTTGAATCCGCTGTTTCACCGTAATGGCATGTACTAGGCATGCGTCGAGCACACAAACCTATCTGTCCTCCCGATTAGTTGTCTCGCATTCCACACCACAAGTGTGGAACGATAAACCCGCGTACATTGTTTAGAAAAGGGGGTTTAGGGTTAAGTGTAATCTATAGAACTAACCCTTACCCTAATCCTCCTGGTCTAATTGCAGTAAGCGGGTTTATCGTTCCACGCTTGCGGTGAGGAATGCGAGACAGGAGATCGTCAGCACGCACACAGCCAAACAGAGCGGGGGCTCGCCCCGCTCTGACAGCCGAATGTGAAGGTCTCTTGCTGCTAGCGCAGAAAGAGACCCCCCATTTTTGCATGGGATCAGCAGAGGGAACCTAGTTAAGGTCCCCCTGCTGATCCCATGCAAAAACGAGGGTCTCTCTCTCTCTGCACCAGCAGAGAGTCGGTCGCCGACCAGACGGCTGCCTGGTTCCTATGGTATGGAAGCATGGCAGCTGTCGGTCAGAGGATAAACTGGCGTATACTATCAAAAGTACACGCCAGTTTATCCTCATACTAGGGACAATGGATATTTCACTTGTGCTTCTATATTAGAAGGTCAAGTGAAAAAAAACGTTTAGTGTCCCTTTAATCATGGATTAATTTATCATTTTGGTTAATCCACCTGTGCTGATGCAGACATGTCTAGGGCTTACCTTTGGGTGTAATTTCAGACCTGTAAAACTTGATTTTGAGTTGAGTTTGAATCATTTGTTACCTCAACTCAGGATTTTTTAGTGAAATCTCCATATAATTTGTGGTAAAATCAAGTAGTTTTGAGGGCAAGGTGTCAAGCATTATGTAATGGATATGAAATCTGTACAGCACAGTAAGCTGCTCTAGACATAATTAAAGAGATAATCTGCAGTGATTGTAACAAGGCCTAGATAAGCTCTGCTCCTCTAATAATTGGGAAGATGGCAAATTCAGACTGCCTTGTTACTAATCCTTTTTTCTGTTAACTCTTGGAAAACAAGATATTGGATGGCTAGCAGTGTACATACCACTTCCTCTCAATAGTAAACATTTTGCTGCTATATAAGAGTCTCGATAAGGAAGAAACCTTGTCTCACCTTATTATGTATAACTGAAGGAGGATTGGATATATTTGACTCCAAAGAAAGAGATCAATGGCAAATGTTTATTCAAATGTTTTCTGTTTATTACTGAAAACGTATTACTTGTTATATAGAGAGAGGAGTCGTATCTGATTGTCTGATTGAATTAAAAAAAGCTGAAATTTAAAGGACAGAACCCCAGACACCAAAAGTTCCTTAATGCATCCAATCAAATATCATAACTGTAGGGAACAACTCAAGTTATGTTTAATAGATTGCATCAAGAGTAGATGGTTTTTAACAGAAATAGATTGATGACAGAATATAAATAATTAACCTTGTTTAATACCTTTTTGCTCCATATAGCTCTATCACGTGGCTGACATGTTGTTTAGAATCTTGGGTCAGTCCTGGCTTCTTCACACTTAGCTGTTCTTGGATAAACTGAAAGTGGTACCCCGATACAATTTGTGATATTGAAAGTAAGACTGTTTCTTCCTAACTGCATTTTTCTTTTCTGCAGATTTTGGTTGGTTGTTTTTTGATCTGGATAGAAGGGAATTTTTATGATATTCATGCGTGTGTGTGTGTGTGTATTCTATTGTTAGTTTTTGACCATTTTAGTTCTGGAAGAGTAAAGAGAATTGTAGCTCTTTATAAGTAGTTATTATGTCGCTTCTTCAAACTCTGATTGCCTGGCCAAGCCAGACAGAGTAGCTTAGACATTAGGGGTAGACTACTGTAGGGGTAGAAGCTGAGCTAAGGCTGACATCCTAAGCAGGTTGAACAATTTCACTGAAGTGCCACATCTACTATAACTAAACCTTAGTTTAGTCAAAGTGAAATCTTGACACATGACATCTTTCTTCATACAAGTTCTCAATGTAATACATGGTAGTGAGGCTGGAACTATGGGGCTTACTGAGTTCACATTGTATTTCTTCAACAGGTACTGTTCCGGAAGCAGTGCATCTTTTAGGAAGTAAGGGTGTCCGAGTCAATTTTTTGGATGAGGTAAGCATTTTAACCATCCTTCTGGAAACATGCAAAAAAAAAAAATACTAGATAAAAACTACACTTGTTTTTTGCTTAAAAAAAAAAAATGGTGTTTATTCTATTCAAAATGTTTTTAGTTGGAATCTATATTTGTGCGGAATTATTTGTCTATGTTAGTATTGCTGACTTGGTGCAGATAATAATAATGCAACATAACTACTCTTGGAGCTGTAGGAATGTCACAACACCTCCTGTCTCTAGAATTCAAATCCACAGAACTCTCTTCCTCCCTCTGTGTTTAGAAGTAAAACCCTCTCTCTGTAAAGTTAATTTTATGTTCTGATATCAGCAGGGCAAGAAGTTTTTCTCTCTACACTTCTGTTTGGAGATCTGTGCAGTTTTTTCAGTTTTATGCTACACAAATCTTTTATCTCTATGCTTCTAACCTATTCATATGCATAGTAAATGTCGATCAGTATAGGTTGCATGCACACTGTCTGAGGATGTACTTAATCATGCTAATAGCCTTTTGGCCTGTTACAAGGTCGTTTTGCCTATGATATAAGAAGTGTAGGAGCAACACTTTTTTATTTTTATTTAATGCCAAGCATGGTATGAATCAAAAATGTGACTTTGGATCTGTTCACCTACCTCAAAAACTTACTGACAGCAAAAAAATAAGTTCTGTTTAATGGAAAGATGGCATCAAGTGTAGACATTTTACGCATTCTACACATTCTACACTTGATGCCATCTCTCCATTAAACAGAACTTATGTTTTTGCTGCCAGTTCGTTTTTGAGGTAGGTGAACAGATCCAAAGTGGCAAATACAAAATGTAAACATATATACAACTTTCATTATGCAGCGCTTGTTTTAAATCTACTAATGACCTGATATTTTTTATTGACTTTTCTTTTTAAATATAACTTATTATATTTCTGGGATGCTGATTTCATTGTAAAACATGTTGTATTATACCAAGGAGGTTTTGTTTATTGTACCTCCAAATACTTGTTAGATCATTAACTGCTGGATGGGCACAGCTAACAATCTGCCCCTTAAAATTAAAGGGGACAATGAAGCCATTATTGCTAACACCAGTGAAGAACATCATGATGATGGTATCATGGGTTCAGTAAAATAACACACTGCGATTGACCTTGGCAGAAGGGGTCAGTACCAAGAACTTGACTCCGACACCAGCGTGCAGCATCCTCATCCCACACATAATCAGGAGACCTAGGAGACTATGCACTACAAAACTGAACTGAGGAGTGAACTGCAAAAATCAGGCATTGATAGCTGGGTGGGAAAGATGGACAGTTGAAGAATTTTTTGAGCTCTGCTCCTACTGTCTTGTTAAATGTCTGTAAATCTCTGCTAGCTTTGACTTTTGACCAACTGTTCCTCTTTGCAGATGCAGTTTCCCCATGTTTGATACTGTCATGATTCCCCATGATTCATTCAGTCATATTGAAAAGTTTATAATTGATGGACCAGCTATTTGGGCATCTATTATTTAGCCTCTTTGGACCTTTTGTTAGTTGCTTCATGTTGCTTTGAATTCGAACATCATTTTAGCACATGTGTTTGTCATTTTGTTACTTCTAACTAACCGTTGTCTTCATGTGCTGTTTCTGTTCATTTCTAGACCCCTAACACTTTAAACACCCAATCCAATTCATGACGACATGTGTATTATTAAAACCAAGCTAATATTTTTCTTTTTGAATCACGGTTTAAGATACAATTCTAGAAATTAAAATATTAATCTGCAATCACAATTTTTAGTGAGACAGTCTGACGAATGTCGGTCACTCCTAGTGGTGTGTCTGTGTGTCAGTCACGTAAGATGGGTGGGAGGAAAGTATTTGTGAATATCAGTGAGAAGGAAAATGGAAACGTGTATACAATGCTAATGTGAAGAGTTAGGAAGGAGACAGTGGAGCAGGAGTGAATATGTATGCAAATTTTAATATTAGCAACTGGGAAGTATGCATCCTACTGCAGTAGGAGGGAGCAGGGAGACAGTGAGAGAGACACAAGCTGTCGCCACTGTAGTATAAGAAGGAGCACAAAACATGATAAAGATTTATAGGTAAGCTGTTTATTCCAAAATAAGAGGTACGTATTAGGGAAAGCCTTTAATTTTTACCCAGTCTTGAATCACATCCTGCAGACTAGAGGTTACATCATGCCGTCCTCTTTCTAATGTACTTCTTAAGCCTTCAGAATAATATTGCCCCCCTTCCTTTCCCATATGAAAGTACTCTATAACATGATCACTCTATATATTGTAAAGTGTATCTGTCATGTAAAAATATTTCCACACATTGTGTTGGCCGGTTTGCTAGCTCATGTATAGAAATCTTTTTAGCAAAGCTTGTGTTTTGTTCCTCGGTCAAAGCACAATGGTGAAAAACGACAAAAATGACAACAGACACAGATGCATGTGCAATGGCCAACCTCCAGACACTGATATTGGTTTCCCACAATGCTTAGCGTGCTACTTGTCTTTACTTGTCAGTGAAAATGCACAAGATGCTCAAGCTGTCACTGCGTCCGTGAGTGCCACAGGGAGTGTATAGTAAGTTGCACTCAAGTTGCAGTGTCATTTATTTGTTTGGTCAGAAAAATGTACTTGTTATTCAGCATCCCAAAATGTTTTTTTTTTTTTTTTTTTCAAAAATAGAACAATGTGTAGCATCCTACCTGTTTGACCTGCAAATCCCATAATGCAAAGGCAGCTAAAGGCCCAGCTGTGAAAACAGCACTAACTGTGTAAGACCAATGAGAAGTTGGGCATATGCACCAGCTGTAGATTATATTCAGTCCTGTAAATTCAGCTCAACCATTAAATTGGCTGATAGGGGAAAGGGAACATTCCCAGGAAGTACTTGAATTATGGATGTGCCTTTCCCGGTCGAATACTTTATTGTTTGGAAAGTGGGTTTATATGGAATGTGAAAAAAATAGTTGAATTCTCTCCTTTTTTTTTGGTTTAAATGTTGTCCTTTTTATTATGTAGAAAGATTAATTGAGTTGAACAGCCAGGCATGCGCTGTGCATACATCACTAGCTAATCTTGGTGTGCTGCACAGATGGAACCTTGCTCCTTTCAGGAATCCTGGAGATATACACTGCTGACTTCATTTTCAACTTAATTGTTACTATGAGTTATTTTAAAAATAGCTTCTTGTTATCTTCCCATGCCAGACAGAGATAACCACAGCTAATGCTACACTCCCTACAACAGTAATGTTCAATCAAGCGTACTGCGGGAAGAAATCCTTAAATACTAGATGTGTTCAAGGTCAGGTTAAAGGGTGACGTAACAGGGGTTGTCTTTTCACTTACTGCAAAGTTGCCTGGATTAGATAGGATAGTGCCATTTTTTGGATCTTGTCCCATTGAATTTGGGGCTGTCACCAGCATCACTACCATCAGTGCACAAGCAGCTTTGAATTTAAGCTTGCCCGGCATCACTACCATCGGTGCACAAGCAGCATTGCATGTAAGCTGTCCCGGCATCCCTACCCTCAGTGCACAAGAACCATTGCATTTAAGCTTGCCCGGCATCACTACCATCGGTGCACAAGCAGCATTGCAATGGTGAAGAACCACTAGTTAGCATTAGAGAAAAAAGTGTATTTATTTTCAGCACTACAAAACCAATCTAAAATCCTTTTGAATGAACTTTATTGTAACAAAATAACATATTTATTGGGTTATTAAAACATATGAGAACTGAGCTTAAAAAATCTGTAGAAATTGAAAGGACACATTTATTTTGAATTTGTAAACCACAGATAGTTTATCAATTCACAATAATTAGTTATTAAAACTTGTGTTATTAAAGCAGATGGGTTACACCTTGCTGTCTAATGGGCTGCACGTTGGGATGCCCCTGATGTAGAGAATTACAAATATTGTGCAACAAATGCATAAAGAGAAGAATAATGTTTAAAGTCCACTTTGAATGTCTATGGTGTCAACATATTGTCACTTAATATAAAACTGTCCATGGGAAATGTGTCATTTTCATATCAAGCCACAAGCTAATGTCCTAAACAGGAGACATTCACAGTACAAGTGATGTTTACTTGATAGAGTGCCTTTAAGCTGGGAACTTTCCTTTCTGCACTATTCACATGAACCACATAGCTAGCATAATCTAAGTGAGTGGTCCTAATCTATTGCTACCAGATGGTAACATCATAATTGCCAACATTTGGAACAAATTTCCAGGGACACTTTGCAGCTCAGCTTCCAATGACTTACTTTAAGACTGACCACACCTACTGTTCAAAGCTCCTCCCACTCCACATAATTAGCATAATGTAACTCCACCTTATTGTCATAGTGTAGATTATATCACCGAGTTCCCACCAACATTAACAGGATCCTTGGTATACAACATATACATTCACAGCACAACATCTACACCAGGCAGGTGCATTTTATCATTTTTACATGAAATATAGTAAGACCTGGTGCAGATGTGCTTCAGTCAGAGAGCTGTGTGTACAGCATAAAACATACATTAGTATGAACCTACCACTTCTGCTGGAAAACCATTCCATGTATCCACTATCCTATCAGTAAAGTAATACTTTCATTAGTCCCTTGTCTTATCTTATATCTAGGATAGCCTTTTGCTTATGCCATGCATGCTTAAAGTCCTTCACTGTATTTACCTCTACCACTTATGCTGGAAGGTTTTTCCATGCACCCACTACCCTCTCAGTAACGTAATACTAAGTTTCTGACCTCCACTGTATTAACCTCTACCATTTCTGCTGGAAGGCAATTCCATGCGTCCACTGCCCTCTCAGAAAGTAAGACTTCCATTAATCCCTGGCCTCATCTTATATCTAGAATAGCCTTCTGCTTATACTCCTTCACTGTATTAACCTCTACCACTTCTACTGGAAGACTATTCCATGCACCCACCACCCTCTCAGCAAACAAATATTACTTTTCTGACCACAAAAGAAACTGTAAAATATTAAATATTTCCACCATTTTCAAAAGCTTGAGGTGGACCCCAAATATATGTATATAACTAGTTACATTTATACCAGGGTTTGACAAACTTAACTAAGTTTTAGGAGCCAGCAAAAAAAATCTAGGAGCCAGATAGGTCAGATCCTTCTTCATGTGACCCAAAATTCTAATCATGTCCACTGCCTAATAAAGCTCTACAAGCAGAGAGAGCGCAATTATGGACTTTTATTTATAGTCTTTCATCAAAGTTTCTATTTAAAATGTATACATTAGTTTCAATCTTTTTACTGACAGTTGTTCTTTAACTAGGACTGCTTCACGATTCCTTCTGTTTGGAGGACGCAGTATATTGTAAAAATGCAGCACTTTTATTGTCCGCTGGGCTGTCACAAGTTGCCTGCTGTTCACACACTGCAATATGTTCTACAAGACTGAAATACTGGTAGTCCAGCAGTTAGCAACATGTCCGCCAGAAACGTTCTTCTGGGTTGCAACACTGCTGTTAGTTCATTCGCAGCCCACTTCTGGGGAGGGGTGGGTTTATGTGCTAGAAATTGCACTAAACATCTCTGCACAAGCTCAGTCCAAAGATAGTGTCATGATATATAAATATATACATACAGATTGAGCATTCCTTATCGAAAATACGTGGAACCAGAAGCATTTTGGAAAACGGATCATTTTCACCAATAAGATATATTGAATCCTCTAAGCACTCATGAAATACTGGAGTATCAATGCAAATAATGGATAGTGCAAATAAATCACTTTTACTGTGATATGGGGCATTGTTGGGAACCTGCTGTTGGTAAGTCAGGCCTGCACACATCTCATGGTATTACCCTTTGAGGGCGTGGGGGAATCTGAGTATACATTTAAAGGCTATATGACAGCTTAAGGGGGCTAGACACTGAATAAACTGTTGCGCGCTTGTATTCTGACAGGTGTGTATGGAATTGGCAACTTGTGGCAAAATCCTAAAAAATGTTTGGGTAACGGATTTCTGGATAAGGGATACTCAACCTGTGTGTGTATAAATATATATATATATATATATAACCACTGTTCTACATCACATCTCCCCTTTTTGTGGGGGGGGTGCAAATTCTACAGGTGACCCTCATTGCTTTTAATTGGTTCATCGTTCTGTGTTCACAGCATGGAATGACTCCTCTGATGCATGCGGCATACAAAGGGAAAGCGGATATGTGTAAATTATTGCTGCAACATGGAGCAGATGTTAACTGTAATGAGCACGAGCATGGATACACAGCCCTGATGTTTGCTGGGCTTTCAGGTATAGATTACTTTGTTCTGATTTACTCTGCTGGGTTGAGAGTTATAATTTGACAGAATGCCAGCACATTTATAGGGAGTGATGTCAAAGCAAATACTATTTAAATTGTGACAAAGGAAAGGCACTTCTAATTTTTTTCGATCATTCTAACAGTTGCCATATGTAACATTAATTGTATGTATAGAAATAATTAACTTTCATTGAAAATATAAATATGAAAAAACAATAAAACTGAACATATTACATATTATACAAGTGATAAAAAAAAAATCCCTGGCAGACAGCATTTCACTTGTTAGATATTTCACTTCAGCTGTAGCTGTGAGTTTCCTTATCTGTCACCTGTGGTGACAGAATTGTGTTACTTCCATATATTATTAAATTCTTGAGCCTGTGAGCCAAAAATAGTGTCAGGGAGTAGTAAGATTCAAAAGGCTTCCTTAATATCAAAAATCTAAGTTTAGTGGCTCTAGAAGTGCAGCAAAATTTGATGCTGCTAGTAGTGCTTAACCTGGACATTCTGCTTGTTCCTCACCACTCTGGAACTGACAACGAGACTGCAGAAATCAGGCATTAATAGCTGAGTTGCCTGATTTTTTACAATTCCCTTGGCAATTCACT
Organism: Pelodytes ibericus; assembly: GCA_036172795.1. NCBI lineage: Eukaryota > Metazoa > Chordata > Amphibia > Anura > Pelodytidae > Pelodytes > Pelodytes ibericus. The sequence goes on from CM069859.1 coordinate 189,673,906, forward strand.
TAATCAATTTTGTTAATGGTTCTAAAAAACATAGCAATTGTTTCCTTTAAATTCCCTTTTTTTGTTCTTGCAGGTAAAAAAGAGATTGTTTGGATGATGTTAGAGGCTGGAGCTGACTCCGATGTAGTAAATTCTGTTGGAAGAACAGCCGCTCAAATGGCTGCCTTTGTAGGTAATTGTTAACTATATGTGTTTCTTTTATTGTAAAGATATTTTATGGTTGATTTACACATTTTTTTTTTCTTTAGGATGCATGATCATCAATCTCATGTGCAGCAATCCTCTCTTGATTCCAGTTAAAAATCAATGTACATTGCGGCAATGTTGCTAACGGAAAGCAGATCGGCTGGCTGTAGTAAATCAGAGTTAACCGCACATGAAAGTCCAAAATATTTTTTTAAAGCATTTAGTGTCATGAGAGAAATGGAAATACTAATTCGGCACTAAGAAATAATATACCTTACACTAGTTCAAAAGGTTTGTGTGGGGTGGATAGGGAGCATACATGGCATTGACGCATGTGCAAAATGGCGTCCGGCCAGATTATGTCAGAGATATGTTTATAATAGATGTGTTCAAAATTACTTATGTCATTCTAAGCCAAAAGACATTAGAAAGAGAAGAATGTATAACATAGTAATACTGCTTAAGTCAGGGCTTGACAAATTTAATGTAGTTTTAGGAGCCAGCTAAAAAATTTAGGAGCCAGACAACGGCACATCACAATATCATAAACGCACGGAGACAGTCGCATACACCCACCTCACATACACAGCCAGTTACATTCACACACCCCACATAGTCAGTTACATTCTCACACACACACCACATACAGTCAGTTACATTCACACACACACCACATACAGTCAGTTACATTCACACACACCACAAACAGTCAGTTACATTCACACACACCACATACAGTCAGTTACATTCACACACACACCACAAACAGTCAGTTACATTCACACACACACCACATACAGTCAGTTACATTCACACACACCACAAACAGTAAGTTACATTCACACACACACACCACATACAGTCAGTTACATTCACACATACATCCACAGCCAGTTACATTCACACATACATCCACAGCCAGTTACATTCACACATACATCCACAGCCAGTTACATTCACACATACATCCACAGCCAGTTACATTCACACATACATCCACAGCCAGTTACATTCACACATACATCCACAGCCAGTTACATTCACACATACATACACAGCCAGTTACATTCACTCATACATACACAGCCAGTTACATTCACTCATACATACACAGCCAGTTACATTCACTCATACATACACAGCCAGTTACATTCACTCATACATACACACAGACCAAAGAACAAAAATGTATTTCTAACGGTGTCCTCCCTCCCTGCTGCTTACCTCATTGCAGGGGAGGGTTCATTTATGCTGGAGCCCGATCTTCTTTTGGTTCCTGCTAAGTGCCGTGTTGTCACGTGACAATCGGCACTACACCGTGTTACGCGAGGGGGCGGAGTTTACAGTCTGTGATCCGCACAGACTTTCTCCCCTCGCGGTGAAAGTAAAACGGATGGCAGCCGGCAAGGGCTCCCTGTGACAAACAGCACCCGGGCGCCAGGTCTGATTTCCTGGTCGTCATGGAGACCTGGCGCCCGGGGTTTGTCGAGCCCTGGCTTAAGTAACAGATTCTGAAAATGATTCAGCCAATTTATATTGTTTTCGTTGAGTTGTAGCTTTATGTTTCTCTTGTTTTTACTTCATAATTCCGTGATAATGGTTCATTTTCTGACTGATACGCGATGGTTTCATCCCTTGAATTAAGCTAATCACAGTAAAGTATATTTGTCTATCTAAGGAAGAAAGTGTTGTTTGGCCTTAAATTGTTGTCCGGACTGAGAATTTTATTTTGTAAATACATCATATTTTATGTCATTCAGTTGACATCCACAGAATGTACTGAATATCCTGCTTTAATTTTGTATATGTTTTTAAACTTTGTATTTTCTGGAGATAAAGTGAAATCCTTATTCAAAATCTAAAAAAAAAATCTCAGTGGGTCTTATCTTATATTCACTATTGTTTATATAAATGCACTTTACCTTTTCAGGGCAGCATGATTGTGTCACTGTAATCAACAATTTTTACCCACGTGAAAAATTGGACTACTACACAAAACCACAAGGATTAAACACAGAAGCAAAATTACCAACAAAACTTGCAGGGCCTTTGTACAAAATAATTACAACTACAAACCTCCATCCTGTCAAGGTAAGATGTGCAATGCCATAATAACCTACACAATAATAAAAAAAATAATAGGGACGACAGGACTACACATGTTTCATACTTGCTGGGCATTTAACCGTGGGTAAATTATAAAAAGCTAATTTGACTTCTTCCTTAGTCCTGGAAAATTTGGAAACTTAATTTACAAAGATTTTGCATGCTTTCTTCTGGGTACTGAGCTTCCCAGTATGACCGATCCTAGTCTGAGTAGAAAATGGGCATCCCTAGCATCTCATTGGGTTTCCATAGAGATGAGTGTAGTGTGTCAGTGATGTCATTAAATGCTCTTCAAAACTCTGTCCCCTACATTAATCACTGCTCTCTAAATCTAAACAAAACAAACAAGTTGGCAGTGAATAGCTTCTGAATGAAGCTGGTCTCTGCCCATGCTCGGAGCAAGAGGACTTGTTGATGTGCATTGTAAACAAAAAGAGGGAACTTGGTCAGGAAACTTGAAAATTATTTCTAAGGTTTCTCCGCATAAATTTGTACGGTTTAAACTACTAGAGGCTTCAAACCTAGCCTAGAGTGTCACTTTAAAGTTATTACAATATGCCCTCTCTTTATTTTTCAGATTGTTTTTCTGATAAAGGAGAATCCACTATTGATGGAAACTGATGCTCTCAAAAAATGCAGCAAAGTATTAGATCTAATATGTGAAAAATGCATGAAACAGCAAGATATGAATGAAGTTCTGGCCATGAAAATGCACTACATTAGTTGCATATTTCAGAAGTGCAGTAGTTTTATAAACGAGCAAGAAGATAAACTGGATGCATTAATTAAAAGGTAGGCTATGTCTTGTTTGTCTAACATTTTAGCTGCCAGTTTAGTAGCCCATCTGATATCAGTAGCCCATCTGATATCGGTTATGTGCTTGTGGAAGAGTTTCCTGTGTAGTAGAACTTCGAAAAGGTTATCTCTTACACCTTCTTTAAAGTATTTGTCATATTGGCTTACTGCCCCTGTAAATTTAGTCCTAGGATAAAAATTGCTTGATTAAAACAAAGCAGCTAATCTTTCTATTGTAATAAAAAAAAAAAATTATGGTATAACAGTAGCCACATATATTAGTCAGGTTAAGTATATTTTTTTTTCGTACAGTGGGCATTTCATTTTCAAAAACCTATAACTTTAATGCTGTCTATAAATAACTTAAGTATTTGACCATAGACCAAAGAGTTGCTAAATGGCGAAACAATGTTTTTTAAAGTGGATCTCCTCGTGACTCACCTGGATATCACTGATGGAATAAGCTGGGACTATTGGTATGATTCCAAGTGAGCTCATTGTGACCTTGGGCAAGTCACAAGACACTTTATCTGTTGTCGTTCCCCAGACACCAAATTTAGACTGTTTACTTAACGTGGCAGGAACCCACATCAGTGAGCCTAAAATAATTCTGTGCATAGCTAGAAATATCCTTCCACAAACATAAACTGTAAGGTAGCTAATGACTTTCATCTTCTGCTTCACCTTCAGTTTAATAAAAGGCCGAGACACTGACTGCTTCCCGGTGTTTCAAGAGAAGTTCATCAGAGAGAGCATCAGAAAGTTCCCTTATTGTGAAGCCACACTGCTACAGCAGCTTGTCCGAAGCATTGCTCCTGTGGAAATCGTAAGATGTGCATTTTACCTCATACCTCAGAATCTGGGAACTGAAGATTTAGCAATTTTAGTTACAAGCAAAATATGTCTAAGTACAACACTCTCTATGCTTGCAGTCAGGGCTGTTTTCACCAATGGGCAAATTGGGCACTTGCCCAGGGCCCACTGGTCAAAGGGGTCCCTGCTGGCCCAACAAGCCCCCTCCCGCTGCCTGCGTGACTGTCTCACACAGTCACGTGTGCAGCAGCCGGCAGTCCTTACTCTTAGTACTGCCGGATATGACAGAAAGTCATATCTGGCAGCTGTATTTATCCATGCATGCAGCATGTGTGGAGACAAGACTGAGGAGGAGGCGGCCGAGAGAGCAGCAAGATAAGTACTGGGGAGGGGGATCATTTCATTGGGCATACTGGCTGTGGCATATTAATGGCCATACTGACTGGCATATTAATCTGCATACTGGCTGTGGCATATTAATTGGCAAATCGGCTGTGGCATATTAATGGGCAAACTAACAATATCATATTGATTGGCAAATTGGCTGTGGCATATTAATGGGCAAACTAACAATATCATATTAATTGGCAAATTGGCTGTGGCATATTAATGGGCAAACTAACAATATCATATGAATTGGCAAACCGTGGCATATTTTAATGTGCAAACTGGCTGTTGCATATGTTATTGGCAAACTGATTGTGGCATGTTAATTGTCAAATGACTGTGGCTCATTTTAATTGGCAAAGTGATTCTCTTAAACTATTTTTAATAGATACACGCGGGTTTACTATCTGCTGTGTATCACATGCAAGACACAGGAGTTCCAGCACGCGCACAGCCAATCAGAGCGGGGGGTCGCCGAATGCAAGGGTCTCTCGCTGCTAGCACAGAGAGAGAGACCCTAATTTTTGCATGGGATCAGCAGGGGGAACCTAGTTAAGCTGGTCGCCGACTGCACACGCTCTGTAATATTTATATTGATATTTGTCTACAGGGCAAAACCTGTGTATTATTATTTTCTACAAATGTTCCTATAACATAATTTACCTGTTATCTGTGCAATGATTTTGATGTGATCTCTTTTACTCCAGGGATCTGACCCCACTGCCTTTTCTGTACTGACCCAAGCCATAACTGGCCAAATGGGGTTCATGGATGCAGAGTTTTGTACTACATGCGGGGAGAAAGGTGCAAGTAAAAGATGCTCGGTGTGCAAATTGGTAAGATTGGTTTACTGATAAGATCTTCATTCTTATTGTTATTTAGTATTGTCTCTTATGTATGCATGTATCTGTGTGTATAATGTAGATATATATTTTGATAATAGACGTGTGTGTTATATACATCAATATATATCCACAAAAGCAAGATCCTCACATCGACCAGTGTTTATTGGTGGATGATTAGGATCAACGTTTTCTTGATTGTGCTACGGACTGTAATGCTGATCTTAATTGTGGACCAATAAAAATGTTGTGATGTTTATCAAGTCCTGTGAGTTCCTCGACTGTGGCTATAAACACACAGTTTGCACTACCTTCCCTGTGTCTCATACTGTAAATCCCAAGCCTGTCAAGTAGTCTCTCCCACACTTTATTGGTTCAGTGTCTGGCCTCGGAGATGCAGTAATGCTAAGAAGAGTCTTTTGCACACTCCAAACCACTTGTATTTAAAAGATTGTAGCGTTGGCTGTATCACAGTCATTGCTCTATTCCAAATAAGAAACATGTATAGGAACATGTTTAACCTTTTCACTACCTATATGCGTTTATTTTTGTATTTAATTCAAGAAGAATACACCTTCAACAGATGATTCTCAAAAGCTTCTGATGAACCGTGCTGATTCCATTGTTAAAGATAAATGTAGCATGTTTTGCGTCATGTTTGAATGGCACTTTGGCAAAGTACCCTTCAAAAGATCTCCCCCAGTCTGTATCAAGAAAACAAAGACTTGATGCTGCTGCTTCAATGAGATGGTCCTGTGACAGTCAGTCGCTCTCATTGTCTTATGTAAGAAGGGAGGAATGTATGTGTGAATAAAAATGCAAACATGTATGTGAATCCTAATGTGAACCGTTAGGAAGAATGACAGTGGAGACGGAGTGAATGTTCATAAAAATTATTATGGGAAGCCTTTTATATGGCTCTTTTTTACTTTTACAGTTTAATCCCTCCTTGATTGAAATTTTAAGTGTCGATGCTGTGTATAGAAATTCTGTAATGAATACAAATAATGTACCTTATTGAGCCCACTTTGCTCTAACAGGAAGCAGACATTCTGACCCACAGGGAAATAAAGCTCAGACTCAACATTCTAAACAATGTTAGCTCCTTGATAGAGCCATACAAAGAGGATTCAATACAGTACTTTCTTTGTGTTCATGCATTAAATAATTTCTATATCATCTATACTTACAGGCACTGTGCCAACCACAATATTGCTTATACTTTGAATGCAGAGAATAAAAAATGATGAAACATAATCTATACATTGTGTTATGAGAATTGCATGCAAATGCATAAATTAGGATAAAAATATATTTTAAAAATGTCTGTGGTGTCCCTTGTCTATGACATCACCTGTGGCTTGATAAGCAAATACTTTTCAATCGGAAATGTGTTATTTGTATATCAAGCAAATTTCCTCTTAATTTATGTATTTACTTTTACAATTTTGCTTACATAAAATAAATATCATGTTTATTCTCTGTAGTCACACTAAAAGCAATGTTGAGGGTGACATAAGTGGGATGTGTGACTGTAACACAGCTACTCTACCCAAGTGAAGTCATCATTAGGTTAAACACGCTCAGATTTGTGCCCTGGGAAATACTGGACATGAATAGGGTTGCCACCTGGCCGGTATTTTACCGGCAGGCCGGTAAAAAATTGGCATCAGGCCAATGTTAAATCTATGGAGACAGTACCAAGGCCGGTATTTTTTTGAAGAAAAGGTGGCAACCCTAGACATGAATGAAAAAGTAGCTTTCTGATCCATCTTAACGAAAAAATGATAGCTTCCCTTTTCCTTTCACTGCTATGTTGCCATGGCAATGTGCTCATTCCTGTAGCCACATCCTATTAGCTGCATCACAGTGAAGGAAAAACTCCTTGAAATTGGTTTTACGGCCTAGAGGCTCCATGAAACTCTGAAACCATTTTACCTTCAGTATCTGAGGAGAAAAATAAAGGAATGTATTAGGATTCTCTGATAGGGCTGAGGAAATATTGCAGTAAATACTCTCTCACCCGCTGAATTTAGTCTATTATGAAATGAAGACCCTGGTTGTATAATTTAGACTCAATACTTAACTGCAAAGGAACTGAAATATCAGCCATTAGTGGCCGAGTTGGAAATATTCTCCAACTTGTTTCTCCTTCCAATTCAGGTTTTGCCCCTTCACAGTTGTTTTAATTGAAGTAATACAACCGGTTCTTTATATTTCGATATTTTCTATTTTTATATACCGGTACTGTGTTGCCCTAATGACATGCATTTAACAACCTATTTTTTGATACAGTTAATGAATTTCTTTTTAATGTTTTTTAAGGTAATCTACTGTGATCAGAACTGCCAAAAACTCCACTGGTTTACGCACAAGAAAATCTGTAAAACGCTGAAAGAGAAAAGGGAGAAGCAGGAGCTGGAAGCCGCCAAAGAGCTAAAAAGACAAGAGAAGCAGAATAAACAAGAAGGTCAGTGCATGTGAATTACAGGCTTCCGCTCTACAGTATGGATATGGCAGATGGATTGGCAGTTCCAACACTGAAATCTAAATACCAGTGTAAAGGACTATTCTAGTCTCAAATAAATTTGATTTAACAATGTCTGAGAGTCTGCACAAAAATGCTTTAAGATGCCTTTCAGGCAACCATAGAAAAACTAGTTGTTGACTGTCATTTAAATATAAATATAAACTTGGACGAAAATAATATAATTTTATCTACACATTGTATTCAAGTTATTGGAAATGTTAGTATACAATCAATTCCCTTTTGTAGAAGATTCTGTTTCAGTCCTGGGTGCCTGTAATGGCTGGAGTCCAGGTGCAGGGACTTCAACGCTGTAGCCCCAGGCTTTGAGTGACTACAAACGGGGGTCTTCGTTTTCCCTCATGTCATGATTGAGAACAGGAGTTGAAGGGAAAGATCAATAATCGTAGTCAAGGTCACAAGGTATGAATCAGGGCAGACGAGAGCAATGAAGTCAGGAAAACAAGGAAAATCAAGCACAAATACTGGGAGAGATCATCACATCTGGATAAAACAAATAGATACAACAATTCAAATAACCAATAAACAGATATAAAATGTTCACCTTTTCCTTTACTACTACTTTAGATATATATAAAATCTAAAGCTCACCCAAATGCACCTTAAGTTTGATGCATCTGGTAGTGCCTATCCTATATCTTGCATATGCATGCAAAACAAACCTGTACAAGGCAAAATGCACCAGCAAAGTGTACAGTGAGGAAGGGGTTTCATAAACCATGGATACTGGTTAATAGGAACCAGAAACACCTGATGTTCAATACAACAGGTAGAGAGCTAACGGCAGCAAATGTAGCCCGAAAACCAAGCCCTCAGGTGGCAAGCATTTTAAGTGCATATACGTTCAGAGTTCAATCCAAATGGATTGGTACAGACTCTTACTTGGTGTGAAATTACAATAGTACACAAGCATGCATGCACTTGCTTCTTGTGTATATATTACATACATATAGAGACTCTTGCCTGTTGATGACATCACCTTGTGGCTTGATATGCAAATTACAAATTTCCAATTGAAAAGTAATTAATTTGCATATCATGCCACTGGTGATGTCATAAACTGTATTTTTAAATATATAAATTCTACTAACACAATAGTTTCCTTCTCCACATTAACGATATAATAATCAATGTTTAGGTGAGCCCCCTTAATGTACAATAGCAATTTTCGTGCAAAATGTCTTCCCTAGTTTTCTGAAAACACATATTTCTATTTATTTTTTTGTAACTAATGGAGACATTTACATGTATAGTCTTGAAAATCACAAATCATGTTTCACACGATCCAACTATAAATTTCCTGTAAAAGGACAAAGATTTAGACATTTGGTTTTGTATTTGCTAAGCCTACTCCAAGTAAATAATGCTAATAATAATACATGAATTGGAAAGTAAGATGTACTAACATGGGAATTAAAATGGTTATGACAATTATATCTATTTCCGCAGCACTGTTAATTGGTAACTTGCCATCACTTGTTAATTCATTTTATTGCAAAGGTCACTAGAATATTAATGAAATCATATTTTCAAACAATGCATTTTTCCCCTAAGGTTTCCTGGCTTCATTCTGCATGCTTTCCTGATCACAAACTCCAGTGGCATTTACATTCTAGACTTTATCCCCCCAATTTCTCTATTACAGGTTTTAAGTGAACTTATCTTCTACAGCTTGAATAGAAGATTACAAAACATCTTTGTAAGATTGTGTGAGGACTGTACTAATGTAATGTGCATTACCATGATTGGTCAAAAAAGATTTAAAGAACTACTGTCGGCAAAAAAATAAAGGATTGCATCAAGTGTAGATGTATTAAATTGGAATGCTTTAATGAAAAATTACAAATAGTGTCTTACTGCTACCATTTTGATTGTATTGTTCGATCAGTGGGCAGCTATGTTGTTGAGCATCCTGGGTCAGATCTAGAGATAGACAAGCACAAAGGGCTTAATAAGGTACTTTCTTTGCATTGTTTCTATTAAAATGCCTTCACTAGATGCAATTGTTCATTGAAACATAACTTAATTTTTTAATATAATATTACAGTTCACATTATGGGGAGATTAATTACCTGTTAAGTTGTATGTATGGCATCTAAGTAACTCCTGAAGCTGTGACAATGTGGTTTCTCAAAAAAACATTAAAAACATCAACAATATGTTCACTTTTACATCACCGCAAATTAAATAAACCATTATGATTAGTTTTGCCACCAACTACGGTATATTGTGGGTTTTCTGAGCACTCTTAGTTTGAGAATGAAGTTTATTACATCAATTGTGAAATGAAATTCTAATTTTGGTTCCAGATGAGTCCAAGGACGATGAATCAAGTGCAACAACTGAAGCCTCTCTGAGCTGTGACTCGGAAATATCCAAAGAAACCATGACCCATTCTACACCTGCTACTGAAGAGGACAATGAAGTAAGCAGGGAGCAGTCCACTTCTCCACCAACAGAGAGTCCATCAGAGGAATCTAACCTCTCACACACGCCAAAAGAATCCGAAGAGTAAGGAGCAGTATCCATGTTCTCCATTTTGAACACAAAGCCATCATGCATATTGCTTTTCTCATAGAACTCTATAATGATGGCTTGATATGTTCTACAAATGTGTATGATTGAACAGACGTGTTCAGTTGGCAGTCCATGTGGTACACAGTCGTTTACACATCCAACTCTAACCAGATGACTTTATTTTCCATTAGATATAAATTCAGATAATCTGCTGTTTGTAACTGTAGCTTTACTGTTTTTTTTTGTGCCACATTCACATGACTGTCTGTCATATGGAATGATTTTTAGGGTCAAGCTCCCTAGTTGACTTTTACTACCAGCATTCCCTCTTTGTAACTTAATAATTCCTAGCTAAAATCTGTGCTAAAGTTTAAAAAGCTTCTATGAATTGTCAAACTTTTTATTGTGCAGGTTTCATTAAGTAATCCACATGTAATAATTATGACCATGGCAGTTTAGTCTGTCATATTTGTAAGTTGTTGTTTTTTTAATATTATTTTCTTTTCTTTTTTTTTGCTTGTTTTTGAAAATAAATCTTCACAACAATGGATATTAACTAACTTTCTTATTATTTCATAGGCATTATAATTAGAAACCAAACACACAAATAATTCCAAAATTAGAAATCATTAAAGTTGTTGTATTGTAGTGTATGGTATATGTTATTGGTTTTGTGTACATTGTAGCTACAATCAACTAAATTTTGAATGGGACATTTATAGTGACAGGCCACAGTTTGGTGTATTTTTTTTTTTTTATATAAATAAGGCTATTTTTATCTGTTTTTTTTAATATCATGTTTGAATTTTACTTCTGTAAAAGATATCCCAGATATTTTTTTGTAAAAAAAAAAAAAAAAAAAAAAGCATTTCAGTCCAGTGATCTTCTGTTGCTGCTAGTGGTGTGTCTGTGTGTCAGTCATGGAAGATGGGAAAGTATGTGGAACAGGGAATGTGAAAGCTAATGCGAACCGTAATGAAGGATGACGTGTAGTAGTATGCAGCAGGCACACAGAGGCAAGATGTCGGAACTGTAGTATGAAAAATCACAGAACATGCTGAAGATTTATAGTAAGTTGTTTATTCCAGCACATTAGACCAGGATAAAAGGTAATCATTCGAGGAACATTTTTCTATGGCAACTTTTTATTTTTAGGGTTAATCCCTCTAATTCCAATACCAATATTGTAATACCTACATGACCTCAAAATTACAAATGTGTGGTTTCTTTTCCAGGTGCCATATTATCTATCATTTTTGGTAATGAGTAAGTTGTTTATTCCAGCACATTAGACCAGGATAAAAGGTAATCATTCGAGGAACATTTTTCTATGGCAACTTTTTATTTTTAGGGTTAATCCCTCTAATTCCAATACCAATATTGTAATACCTACATGACCTCAAAATTACAAATGTGTGGTTTCTTTTCCAGGTGCCATATTATCTAACATTTTTGGTAGAAACATTGCTTTGAATTTGGTGTTTCAGCTTAAACTTTTATTCGAGCCTATTTTTATTGATTTAAAAATTATGTTTCTGAAGGTGTACCCGGCTTTTGGAAATGCTAATGTAACAAATGTTCTGACATGCTACATACTAGAATATGTTTTATTATACAGCCAGAATGTAACACATTTTGAAAGTGGAAAGATGTATATTTGCAGCTGTTACATTTTGGTGTTAAGCCCATAATGATTTCCTGCTGTTTATTCTTCTATATTGGGTCGCCCTCTAGTGTCTGAATAAATGTTTTAAGAAATGTGAGAACAAATAGGCATCTAAATCATTAACGTTTATTCCTACAAACCTTTTTAAATGAAACAGAATAGACATTTAAAAAAAAAACCTCTTTTTTACTTTTCCAAAACCCAAAATGTATTTTACATCCGTATAATTTCATAAGTACTAGCAAAATATATACAAATTACAAGTTTTTACTCCACATTTTCACAAACTTTTTTCAATAACTTTATTATTTATATCTAAAGCAAAATAGAGGTACTGATGTAGAAATTGTGGGAACTATTCACTACAAGGAGAGTTGAAGTGAGATGAATATATGATCACAAACTAAAGTCATGGTTGAGATCACTGTACATGTCCAATTTCTTCCCTTTGGATATTAGAAGGTATCATTTTTGTGTAATTCTTAACGGATTCTTAACGCACAAAATATTCTATTTTAGTAATTTGTTTATTATTATATTTTGACAAGAATTTATCGGAACTGTACAGTAATTAGTTGAGCGGAATCTTCAATACGTTTCTCCTTTGAAGATGGAATGGTATTCCAGTTCACAAGATACAACTCCATGATGGACCTTTGGTATGCCTTCAATGACACAGCATCTTCAAAACCAAGTACTTTTTGTCTGGGAATAAAACAAATAAATATGTGAGTTTTTACTAATTGTATTCCGTTAAATTATTCCGTGAAATAATGTGTGTTTTATATGTCTGAATTAAACACATGATTAATGTAGTTATTCATTCTGCCCTGAGGTATGTTTTTTAACGTGCTCATCTCCAGCTTTGATGAGATTGTTTGAGGAATTCACCTTCCGTGCCTCTACCAGTGTCATAGATAAGGGTGATATGGTTAAGAAGCACACCTGAGTTTGCCATGAGATCGATTTAATCGGTCACACCTGGCACATGGTGGCATGTCCGGTAACCGTCTCCCTATATTGAAACAATCATTCCTGAAAGTTTGACTAAAGGCAGTAAGTGGGCTGTTATGTGGGGCGGGGTCTAGGATATGGACTGTAATATGAGGAGAAAAACGAATGTGCGATGAAGACACTACTCAATCAAAGAAGATGGCAACAACAATGGTAGTGGGTTGAGAGGGCACTTTGACCTCACTCATTTGGTTTTCAGCACATGAGTCTGCACTAGGGGTCAATAAAATTCCACATCACAGCTCTTGGCAATATACATCAACGAGTCATTTACATTAAACATGCATAGTTTTATTGTCATTGTGTTAGTATGGGGCCCTTGTGGGACAACTGGATTGGTTAAAAAATGCTCTTTAAATTATATACATCTAGATAATACCAATATGACAGAAAAGTTTTAATGGAAAGATACAGCAAAAGGCAACAAGGTAGTGGAAAGGAGGCTGGGAGAGGGAAAAGTGCCTTTTGCTATATCTTTCTATTAAAGCTTTTCTATCATAGTAGTCTAGGTTCATGTTATTTAAACAAACATTTGTTTTATCCACTACAGCTGTCCTTTAAATGAATGGTACAATGAATGAATTCTGACACTCTTTTTTTAAATCTTTGTATTGGTAATTGCTACTTTAAAACTATATTATAAGTATCTGTGATACAGAAATTACTAATAAAAAAAATGGGATTCCTATTGTTACTCACCTGTTATCTTTTGCAGTGCAACAGCTTCCTGAAACACACAGATTATAATATTCAGCATTAAGTGTAATTTTAAATGGACAGGAAAAACTGTTTCTTATCTTTGTATATAATATAACAAATCATTATTGGTCACCTGAGCCTACTAGATTTCTAAGAAGCAATACTGCAATCTTAACTTAGCACTTTCTTTGTAAGTGGGAATAAAAAAAATATTTTTTTTTCTATTATGTAAATACATTAAGCAATGCTATTTTTTATTGTGTCTATATGTGCAAGTTTCATTGCCAGTCTTGATGAATTCTGGGGCAAATGTTTATAAGTGCAGTTATCACTATTAAATCACTGTTTCGTCCATGTTACTCCAGATCTAGCACTTTGCATCAGAAAAACTCTTTATAGATATAATGAAATTGGGGGGGGGGGGAATGTATAAAGGCGGAGCACACAAAAACAGCGCCCATTTGTAACGCAAACTTCTAAAACTTCCTAGTCTCTATAGTAAATCTACACTCCTGACAATATTGTGAGCTGGGATATCTATACGTAACCTCCCGTAAATAATGCAGAAAGGTGAGAAATAGATTGCAATATGTACGCAATATGTACATCCTATTTTTACATATGATCTGCTTTACGTGCTATTGACGACTGACGGATCTCCAAACTTACGCAAACTCATTGGTGCATGTCTTGATAAACGGCCATGTACTAGCGGTCTTTTCCTGGGCAGTACATAATCTGTTCTTCGCCCAAACCCTAACGATTGCATCACAGCGCTTCTTTCCGGGTTGAAAAGTTGAAAAGCATCTTCTCTTTCCTTGTGTGTAACACCTGCAAGTGGTAATAATATCACAATGTCTACAATTATAAAATATTCCTTTTTTTTAATAAAATTTCTCTAACAGGAAAATGGTGGCATTGCTGAGATTTCTGCCTTGTGGTGAAACTCACTCTGCTCAGTGGTATATGAGCATTAAAAATAATTACATAATTGTACTTCAGTCTACTACATTGCTTTCTGTGGTAAAGGAATCCTTGTGCTATTTAATTTCCACCTATATGTTATAAGTAGTCTGCCCACATCAGAAATAACACACAAGAGCCTCACAATAATAATTTTGGTTTTAAGTAAAGCAATTTCAGTTGCTAAAAAAAAGTATTACAATAGAAAAGAGAATGAAATAAATTACAAATAGAATCCTGAGTAAAGATGGGAAATGTATTCCAGTGAACATGCAAGACTAGTCAGCCCCTAAATAACTTTGGATTAGATTCATTCCCTCTAAGGCACCAGCCAGGCTAGCCATCCTGCATCCAGCCTTCTCTTGTTTGCTTCCCTTTGTTCTTTAACAGAGTCTGGTTTTCTTTTGTTCTCTGGCTTTTTTTTTTTTTTTTGCAGTCTTGCTTATGTTATTTTTTCTGCCTCTGTTTGTCCCATTGTGTATTTCTCCAGATACAGGTAAGCATTGTATCTCTTAATGTTAGTTTACGTTTAGTTTGGTTTTACAAAAGGTTAGTGGATAGGACTTGCCAGATTGTTGGGGATCATGACGTGGTGGCAAGCTTACCATCTCATTGTGATCAGGTAGAACTAAATCCTCACATTTACCATTTGTTGGATGGTCTACTGTTTGGCCTAACCTGTCATCCTCCAGACATCTGGAGTCTTTGATACTTATATGTGTCTTTATGAGTTGCAAAACCCATGTCATTTCCATGCCAAAACAAAGTAGCCAGACAAACAATAAAAGTTAGCAGCACTCATTAATAATCTCATCAAAATAATGCTATCAAACAGACTGGAATGATAGGTCTAGGGTCTTTCATAATGGAACAAGACACAGAGAGCCAGACATTCTTAACATGTTTTGCACAGACAGAACTTAAGAGTAAGCCACTGTCCAGTGTCTTGATGCCCTCCATATTTAACAACACAAAGTATATTTCACAAATCCTTCCTAATTTACAACTGGAATTTTTCCTCTAATTTGATAAATTGCAGCAGTTTGAAATAAAATACTGAGTACAAACTTTTTTTTTTAGATTAAAACACATGTATTTTTGTGTATGAGACGCTAACATTTATCTAATATTTGTATTTATTTATGTCAAGTTAAGCTAGCGTTCCACTATACCTCTATAAGAAATCACTTACTTTCTCGATCAAGTAGTTGTACTGAAGGAAGATGGTATATGACATAAAGACGATAATCTGTATCTTGAGATAAGGGGTTATGGAACAAATCTGTACCAAAACAAAGTAAGATGGCTTTATTAATATTATTATTAATATGTTTATACTTTCCTGGAAATAGAAAAACCTTCTCCCACCATAATAAAATGTTTACCACTTTATTTTGTTACAATTTAATCAGTCAGTAGTATATTTCACAATGTTTTTTTCTCAAAAATGTATAAGTTCACAAAAACAGTCTTGTCCTATATGCCACATACAGTTCCTGTTAACACTGAACTTAGTAAAAAATAAGAGTTCAGTCATAGTACAGGTATACCTCGTTTTATAGCGCTTTCACTTGTTGCGCTTCGCAGTTATTGCTCTTGACAGATGTGTCAATTATCTATCGAGCAAGTCTTTTTGCGCCATTTTCTTTGTGTGTCTGACTATTCCATGTCCCTATTTGCACAGACACAACAATATTTTACTGAAATAAGACCAATTAATCAGTAACAATGGCCTCTAAGCATCAAAAGAAGGTATGGACAGTACATATTGTTTTGTACTTAATCATTGTGGCTTATGTTACTCACTTTATTGCGGAATTCGACTTATTGCGCTGGTCCGGAACTGAACCCGCAATAACTGTGACGTTTGCCTGTATTTATATATATATATATATAACATGTATCTGTACTGCTATCATCAGTATTTGCTAATAAATTGATGGTACACAGATAAGACATAACTTTGTGTGTAGAAATTATACATAACGATAAAGTTATCTGGCCAAGGTAAGAATATCACTTTATCCTCCAGGGTACACACTGTATTAAAATTTAAAGTGGCACTAAATGTTTCTTTTAACTTTTTGTTTCTATAATTGAAGCAAATGTTAAAAACCTTTTTACCATATGCCTATAGTGAACCTGACATGTATCTCTGCAAATACACACGGGTTTAGTCTGAGCTTGTCGGATGCTGGCACATGCTGGGTTCTGCCAGTCTCTCTCTGCTAGTGTTTTCTTTGAATATTATGATGCTATTACTTAAAGTATGAAGGCTTCTCATTCCCTTTAGCTCTTTTACGGTGTCTTCCAGGTTTGTAAGAAGATTGTCATTTAACATCAGTATGCGTAATGAGGTCAGATGCTTCATAGAACCTGAAATGAAGAAAAACCAGCACATTATCAACTTATACCTGCTAAATGACGGCCGAAAACAATCTGGTTGACCACAGCAGCAAAACCACCGCTTTTATCCATTGGAAAAGGAAGCGTATACATAGTAGGGTCTACTCAATGAAGAGAGAATTGAGATGGGAATCTCAAAGTTTAGGAAGAATTCAGTCAATGCAGCTGAATGGCCTTAAGTTTGAAATTCATGTCTCCGTTCCCTCCAATTCTCTCTTTTTTAGTAGACCCTATTGTCTTTCACTTTCTTTTTTAGCATTCGTGTGCAACCAAAATAATGATAAGTATAATGTGTTCCAACTGTTTTTAAAAATGCGGATGTTGGGGGGCAGGGCTTCAGAGGTTAAGTGTCAGCACTACCGCTAGAGGGGGCAGGTCTTAGGATGCTTAGTATGAGTAGAAAAGGAACTCCCTCGGGAGATGAGCTGGCTCTACTTGTGGCAAATAAATTCCTCTCGTGGATTAAAAACACCAGACTGAGTGTGCTTCACTTTGCTGCTGAAGCTTGATGAAAATGAGTTGAAGAAAAACAATGAGCACTCCTCTGTCAGTGAGAAATTGAAAAATGTAATAATCCAGTGGATCCAATAAAAAGAAAATAAGAAGACCGCAACTAGTGGGGTGAGAAAAGCTAACCCGTCTTACGCGTTTCGCGTGATTACACGCTTAATCATTCAAAGATTAGTTTTCATTAAATTATCGACATTGCAGCTAATTGATTAATTAATTTAACCTTTGCACTGATTTGCTATAACACGGTATTTAAGAGATATGTAAATTGCCTATGATTAAGCATGTTATCACGCAAAACGTGTAAGGCGGGTTCGCTTTTCTCACCCCACTTGTTGCTGTGTTCTTATTTTCTTTTTATTGGATCCACTGGATTATTAAATTATTCAATTTCTCACTGACAGAGGAGTGCTCATTGTTTTTTTTTCAACGCATGCTTAGTATCAGTGCCATCTCGCACACGCAGTATTCTTTCTCTGGCGTCCTGGGCAACAAATAAAAATCAGTACCACAACTGGGGCTGTTACACTTGAAGCAGAGAGTTGCGGAGCATAATATAATTCAACTGCAGGAAAAGTTAGTAAGTGGGATGAAAATAATACTACGAGTTCCATTTAAACAGCACCTGTTACTTTACACAGCTCATTGTTGTTAAGATACAGCTCTGACAGCCGGCAGATATTGGACAGACCTGTTATCTTAGAAATCTGAAATAAAATAAAAAGAGTTAGAAAAGTAACTTACTGGAAACATAGTTTAAAGGTTTTATTTTGCAGACCTTCTTTTGTTTCTTATGTATGTAATGTGTTTGCATATGTCCAAATAGATTAATTAGATTGACAGCTCTAGGCATCTGGACTATAGGAAACCCATGTAACGGTACATTACAGGAACAAAACAAATAGGGGAGCATAAAGCGCTATAATGTTATTTCATTGAACTCTCACTATAAACGTCTGCAGTAATAAGAAACTATAGTGAGATCTCAGGACTAACATCAGGATCCCACTTAGATCGCGATGTTAGTTTGTGGATCCCAAGCAGGAAGTATAGCGGGATTTACCTGTATTATTATTTAGTACCAATATGTAAACTCATCAGTGGCAAAAAAACAGTAACTGCACCATTTTTCGCGCCAATCACTGCATGAATTGGAGTTACAAATAAAGTATTTTGTGTTTGATCACCATTAGAAATACCTGTTTAGTGTTAAAAACAATCCACTGCTTCAGTGTAAACACAAACCAAACAAAAAAAGGTTAACTTCCCACTTGGCATAATTGCAAAACTTTCAGCGCATTATCATAGTGACCGGATTACTAATCAATGTGCATGGGCTTTTATGATCTTGTGGCAACTGAGTGTTCCATTTATGTATCCAACCAATGAGGGAGCACAAAGATCCAAGAAAAACTCAGCAAACCGATTATAGTGAGAACAAGGTATTTATTGCAACACCAGTTGAGACGTTGCCACTCGTTGTAATAAATACCATATTCTCACTCTAATTGATGTGCTAAGGTGCATTGGATATTTGTGCTATTTGGAGACTTGGTGGAATCTCTGCTGTGGCACATGGCTCAACTGAGTGCAGCCCTCCTACAGATTACCCTTGGATTAATGAGGGAGCAAACCCCTAAAACAAGTTTTAGTTAGGTAAATAGTCACTTCTGCGTAATGGAAACACCTAGCTGTACTGTTCAATAATTGTTTCCTTTTCTTCTTTTTTATTGCAAAAAAATATAACAAAAAAAGTGCATTTCAATACATTTTTTCACCAATATGAGCAGTCTGTACACCAATATTACTTATTACAATCCTAGTGTAAAGTGCCCCGTACAAGTTCTCAGGATGCTCAAAAATGGGGTATAAAATACCAGCATTTTACAGGGGTCCTTCACTCTAAGGTTGCAATTTTCTTTAGCTTTTGGTTGATGGATCCGACTATGTTCGGATATATAAAAGTGGTTAAAAATCAGAAAAATTACAAAGTATTCAAGTAACATAGACACTACAGACTAACAAGGCATTTTGGTCCTTGATCACCTCATATCAGCAGCTATAGGCCGCCCACATCAGTAACTACAAAATGTATAGATAGTTTTTTAGGGGGGGGGGGGACTAACTGACTTCTGCAGACGTTATTAATTTAATAATTGTGGTTTGGCAGCAAGGGAAATATACCTAGGAGGCTTAAAGGCATCTTGATCTCTTCTAGAGACCCTCTGTTTCCAGTTTCGCTATCTAGTTGTTTCAATATTGGTAATCCCTCATATTCAATGAGACCTGTTGTAGGGTACCTCTCTCCATCTTAAACTGATAGCTGTGTGGTGGTCTTGGATAACAGCGGAATATCACTGGACTTACAGTTTCTGGTGATCTCCAGTTTCTTATGTTGTTTTTTATATTCTGGGAATGGAGCAAGGCTCTACTAGGATGAGTGCCCACTCTGAACCAAATCTACGTATGAGGCGGGTTAAGAGATCGTGCCAGAGATGTTTTATTAGGGGACATGCCCACCAGATTTGTAGAAAATCTTCTACTCCCCCCCCCCAAGTGTTTGTTAACCTCTGTACTAACTAAAATGTTTAGTTAGTAGCTCTGCGAGTTTGGAAGATTTGGGGTCTACTAGGTACTAGAGAGGAATGCCTTTATTGGCAGATAGCTAAATAGGTCGTGCAGCGGGATATCAAACCTCTCTCTTAGAGTGGGAAAGGGCACAATTTTGCCTCTTTGTGTCAGGTTATCCATCCTTGTAACCCCTTTAATTATCCAAGGGGCAAGCTCAACATTTTCCATCATGTCGTTTAGGATGGACAGAGGGAGGGCTGGAATTATCTTGTTCATTAACCCCGCTTTTCTCCTCCATCTGGTCTAGACATAAAGAATATTCCTTAGCGGGTTCAATAATTGTTTAATCCCTTAAGAACAGTAGCTGTTTTTATACTTCTGCAGGGTTTGTGTTTAGCTGTAGTTTCCATCTGTGTTTTCACACACATATTATTATTATTATTATTATTATATTAAATACCATTATTTTCATCATATCATTTATTATAAAATATTATGAAAAATGAAAAAAGTTTTCTAACTTTTAAATTGACAAATCTTTTACAGCTCTTTCCTACAGCAGGACAGTGCCATATTGGAAAGGCATGTTGCCGGGGAGCGATTGTATTGCTGCCGGAGCCTTGATTTCGGTGTTGCCACATGGCTCAAGAATGAGGCATTACAGCAACACCGGCTGAGAGGACGAAGTGACTATTGATCGCTCATTTAGACACAGGACATCCATATACGTCTTGTGTTGCTAAAAGGTTAATACCGGTATTAATTAAAGCTAAGACTTCCGAGCCCTCCGTTCAAAAGCTGCTCGACTCAACTACAAGTTCAAATAGAAAATGCAAATGATCCCTCGCCAGTGGGATCCAGGAGGCTCAAAATCTCAATGGCGAGTGGTGTAATTGCCAGCTGCTGAAGGGAACTCCCAGGGTGCTCTGATGTTAGCTGACAAGGCTATGCAGAGACATATGAAAATGAAGAAATCATCACTCCAGGGATATATTCCAAGTATCAAAATATTTAATCCAAAAGCCACAAACAAATGAAAACTGACGGATGCTGGACAAACAATGAAACACTTTAATTTAACGCATAAAGTGTTTCATTGTTTGTCCAGCACGCGTCACTTTTCATTTGTTTGTGGCTTTTGGATTAAATATTTTGATACTTTGAATATATCCCTGGATTGCCGGTTTCTTGGTTTTCAACTAGATGTTGCCAGATTAACCCTTTAAGGATAAGAGTTTTTTTGGGGGGGAAGGGGGGATCTTTTGTTATGCATGTGTTTAACTGTCATTTCACTCTTTCTAATTTAGTGTACTTACACAAACACTATACAGTTTTTTGACTAAACGTATGGCATTCTTTTATGCCATATTTATCCATATAAAGCAGAATTTAAAATGATTTTTTGAATTTGCCACGACCCTTGGTTCCATACATGAAGTGATTCTTACAGCTCTGCTATAAACATGTAGGGCTTGGAGGCCTAAAATACTTCATACATTCACCTAAAAGTGTCTTTGTTTTTTTCCCAAAATGTTCCAATTTGTTGTTTCATTACCTTGTTATGATTAAGCCACACATAATTTAACATTCGAAACCTTGATAGATCAGTGATTTCTTTCAGCCCCCTGTTGTGAAACAAATGAAACACTTTATTGTGTGCCTGCTGTGTTTGGTTTTTATACAAGTCGAATAAGGTTGAAAAATTAAACTGACGACTTCTCTCATTTCTGTACATTAGGTTGAACTATTGCTCATTGGCAACTAAGTTGCAAATATCAGGCCAATATAGCCAAGCTGGAAAATTAAGCAAGTTGCTGAAGTTTATATCCTGAATAACCCAAGGTGGAAAACACCTTATTAGCTAGTAATACATGATTTTTGCAGCTTGGTTGTCAATGCACATATCTTAATTAACCTCAGAGCACTAGTTTATACAAGAATGATGACTCCTGGTGGGTCCTCAGTTTAAACTTTAATAGTGGGTCATACCACTCTCTGATCCCAAACTTAATTACAAAAAATTGCAAAACTAAGCACAAATAAACTATTTCCATGAACTTTAGCGGTAGCGCTGTCACTCAAACTTACAGTGAATGTACAGACCACGGGACATGCTCATTGTTCATTCTCCAGTATCCCGGTCACCTAAGGATAAAAACCAGGACCACGAGATTGCGGTACAGAATCAGGACTGTCCTGCATAACCCAGGACAATTGATGGCCATAGTATGGCAATGGCACTGGGTTTCATTTCTAGCTAGTTGCCTGTTTTATCATAAGGAAAGATAGAAACTATAAATAAGCACATCTCATGAAAATAAGTGAGGAAGTTTTGTATATTAAACTTTTTTTAGATTTATCTTTTTACTTTTTGTCCTATATGAAGCAAAAACATGGATGGAATCGGAGGTGCAGTACTCCTTAACACTTTGTATGTTTTGACAGTGAGACCATGTGAAGATGATGGTACTTTGACAAATGCCTTAGTTGCCCACTGCATTGTATGACAGTAGATGTACTTACTTTCTACCAAGGTAAAGTTCTGTCACATCAGAATCAGTTTTATAGCCACACTTCTTTAACTGTTCTTCTATTATCTGGATCAACAAACATAAGAAAATTACGGATTGCTCCAAATTTAACACATTCTGCCATTATATACATATTAGATCCATCTGTGTACATTCCAAACACTGATCTATGTTCATACGCTAGTTCTACTATAGGCCAAGATAGGGTTGTTAAATTAATAAGGGAATACGGATATTCAGGGTTTTACCTAAAAGTGATCACAAACTTGGCACCACACAAAATAAACAATGTCGCCTATAAGTCAAAGACACATCAAAACATATTTTTCTGCATTTACATGTAATTTTGTTAACATTTATTATTTTAGATGATGTTTCATAATTTTTTAGTCTCTACATTCACAGTATAAGAAATGTTTAGACTGACAGAGTATCTTAAATTGCGTGGTGCCTGCACACTGGATATTAAAACCCAGAAAGAAATCTAGAAGTGGGCTGCAAATTCCATAGGATGCATTTTTTTAAATGAAACATTTTTTTATTTAAACAATTAAAAAAAACATAATTAATCATTTTATGGCTATGTTTTTAATAGCAGGATATCAATTATTCCTTTAAATCAAGTTAGAAAAGGCTTTCCTTTGTTATGGTTCAAAAGTGGCTGAAACAATAAACGTTAAACAAATAAACTGTAATGTGGTTCAAAACGAGATTGTACTATCTAGTTTGTACCCCTTGTAAAGGTCTCCATTTCTACTCACCATGGCAGACATCTTCGCGTCACCGGTTGCCAGGAAACCACTTTGACACGCCCATAAACATCTGACACGCTTCTGAGTCCAGGACTTACAGCACCACGTGGCCTCACGTCACGCGCACGCAGAGGCGCAGGAAGTATCTGTACGCAGTGAGGGCGGAAGTGTGGTTGCGAAAGATGGCGACTGGAACTGAAACCATGAAAAGAAACGTCGCGGAGGAGGAAGATGATGATGAGGTACGGTGGTTGTTCAATGTGTAGGGCAGTATCTGATAGGTTAATAAAGAAAATAGATAGTTAATAAAGACACATCCACAGTATTTGATGGTATCAAATTGATTTGTTATTGTTATATCGGTCTTCGGAGGACTTGTTATTGTGCTCGAAAAACAGTGCTGCCCTGTATGATACATGTTGTATTCATTATGGATAACTCATCACGATGGATAATGTAGTGGAGATAAATGCAATGGCAAATCGTACAAGTCGTTGAGCTTATTTGAAAGTGACCGCTCTAAAGCCGCACATCTCATTTCTGTAGTAATGGATCACTAGGATTCCTCCTCAGCCATTTATTTTACCGACCACATTTATAACATTTGCATGTTGTCTTGCAGTATGTAGACGTCATGAGACCTGAAGGAACTCCATTAACTAATACACCACTTGATTTCCTTCTGGTCACATATAACTTCTACACACGGCAAGGTAGAACGCAAATGTTATATATGGCCGAGGTGGCAACCTCATCTGTCACAATAAACACAATTACGATTATTATTTTGGAATGTAGAGAATAAAAAAAGATGAAAAAAATGATGGATGCATAAAATAAGAGAAATATATGTTTGAATTATATCTGTGGTGCCTCCAGTCTATGACAGTTCCCCCTGGGTTGATATGCAAAGTATACATTTCCCATTGCAAAGTAGGTAATTTGCATATCAATCCAGAGGTACTGTCATAGACTGGAGGCACCACAGACAATTGAAACATGTATTTATCTTATTTTATGCATTTGTTTAAAAGTCTGCTAACACAGTGTATAGATCTGTTATCATCATTGCTTATACTTTGAATTTAGAGAATAAAAAAATCTTTAGATTCACGTAGTCCCTTTTAAGAACCCAAAACCCCTCTCTGACACGCAAGGCAAATAGAAAATATTTGTTGTTTTTTTTTCAGTGGGTGAATGAAATGTGATATTCTAGTGACGTTACATAATCTGCAATATTTATTAACCTCCAAAAAGTGCAATGAGGGACTAATGTACATTCGTTTAGGTACAACGTTTCATTTTTATTAGTCTATAAAATCTACTGGGGGCTAATAAAAGTATTTAGAAAAATGGGCAGACTAGATGGACCTACTGGTTCTTATCTGCCAACACATTCTATATTTCAATGTAATAAGAATTCCTGACTTCTGTGTGTGTTGAATCAACTGGCCAAAATTAAAGTTATTTGTTTTCCAGGAAAGTTTTATGTATGTCACACTTCTTTACTTTGCTATTCTTTGCTCCTTACACTGGAAGGTCATACTAAATACTCTCTCTCTTTAGGTTTCCTCTGAGGAAGAGTCCTCTTCTGCTGCGCCAGAAAATACAACAGCTCTGAAAAGAGAAGAACGATTAAGGAAATTCAGAGAACTTCATTTGAAAAGGGTAAAACATCTTAACTTAAGCCAAAGTATTTTAGGGACCACACGGGTAATGATATAAATATACCAGCTTGGTTAGAGACATTGATCTGTGTATACTGACGTTACATGTTACAGAACGAAGCTCGCAAGTTAAATCACCAAGAGGTTGTTGAGGAAGATAAAAGGCAGAAATTACCAAGCAACTGGGAGGCACGGAAAGCTCGGTTAGAGTGGGAGGTCAAAGAGGAAGAAAGGAAAAAGGTAAGAACCTGCCATATGTTTAGTGTAGTTTTTATTTTTGTATTGTACACACTAGGATAATATTTATTCCCTAAATAAAAACCCCTAAAATTTCTAAATTATGTCTAGTGTACGTAACATGCGTATTTCTACATTTATTTATTAAGAAAGTGTTTTACCAGGAAGAATACATGTTATAATAACGATTAGACTATTAGACTTTCTAAGTACTAGTTACAGGCCTGCTTATATTGATACTGTTATGCCTCCCCTAAGGTGGAAGCTGATTGGCTGTGGTAGTTTTTGTCCCCCATACCAGCTTTCAAGGTGTGAAATACTCTAGCGCTCTGAAAGTAAACTGTACAGGTCTGCAAAAATCAGTTATATTTAATTTGAAGATTTCATTATGTAGGCATTTTAATAGAAATACATTAATGAAAGAATATAAATAAAGTACCCTACTGAGCTCTTTGGTTATGTACTATTAGAAGGCAGATATGTTTAGAGTCTGATACAGCATTTAGTTGACGAAAAATCTGACTCAAAAATGTCTGCTATAAGTGTGATATAAAAATAAGCAGAGGCTCAATAAGGTATGTTAATTGAATACTTTCATTAAATGATTTCTATTTAAAATGTCTACGCTTCATACAATCTTCTGAATTAACAAAGCTTAATTTTTTTGCTGGCAGTTGTCCTTTAAGCTTTGTGGCTGGCCAGTACAATTCATGCAGCTACCGGTCAAGTATCCCTTATCCAGGAATCAGTTATCCAAAAAATGTTTTGTATTTTGACACAAGTGGCAAATTCCACACAAACCTGTCAGAATGCAAGCGCACACCAGTTTTTTCAGCCCTCTTGTCCCCTTAAGCTGTGATGTAGCCTTTTTTTATCCAAAAAGGGTAATATATTGGTTTGTGTGCAGTCCTGACAAACCAACGGCAGGTTCTCAAGGATGACCTCACATCACCGCTACATCACAGTAAAAGTGATTTAATTTGCTCTGTACGGTATTTGCATTGATAGTACTGTATTTTATGAGTGCTGAAAGGCTTTAATTTATCTTATTGGTGAAAATGATCCATTATCCAAAATACTTCTGGTCCCGAGAATTTTGGATAAGGTGTATTCAACCTGTAGTAAATCACTGGTATATCACTCCGTGCCATTGTTCTGTGTGTCTGGCAACATAAACTGCAGTCTTGTGTCACATTAATGCTTAATACTTATCGCCGGCATCTGTTGGTTTTATATGTACCCTCCTGTCACCATGTCCTGTGTATCACAGTACCATTGTGAATGGCAACATTGGTTTGCAATGCACCATTCTCCACTGTGGTAATGAAAAAGCTAATTTTTTTTTTTAAAATGTGAGTGTGTTAGGCCGGGACACTGGGAAATTTTGTCACATGGCCCTTTTTCTCTTGTCATCCGAACTCCGAGGCATTTTGGTGATGCCTCAATGATTGAATGTCTGATTTATTGTTGTTAAATGGGCTGTTTGATCACCAAAATGATACAAATACATCAGGCTTTCAGAGCTACAATTTTTTTGTGACTAGACCCAAAAGTACGTTTTTTTTACAAACATGTTGGTTTTGGCGGTGTAAATATCTGTTTTACTCATGGTATCTGGTAGGAGTGTGCGGCAAATGGTGTTGATTATCATCGTGCAAAGTTACTGGAAATCAGTGCTGAAGATGCAGAAAGGTGGGAGAGGAAAAAGAAGAGGAAGAATCCAGACCACGGCTTTTCAGGTAAAGTTAATTTGTCCATTTTGTGTACTCTGCATTGGATTTTCTTGATGTCCTCCTAAATGAAAACTAATGAACTTTGATTTGACGGCAAGTGTGCACTGCATTTTAAGACTTTATAGTTCACAATGTTAGATACATTAGACCAGGGGTGTCGATGTGCAGTCCTCCAGTTGTTGGACTGCATTTCCCATAGTCCCATACCAGCCTATTATCTGACAGGGTATTATGGGAGATGGCAGTATTTGCCCGCCCTGACAATGCTTAGAACATCACATCTTTTAAAATATTTTTCTGCTAGTACTGAAAGTCTCCAATTCTGTGATCTAGCAATTAAGTAACAATTTTAGTTCCTGCAGGAACAACATCTAGATATTCTATAGAAGCTCATTAGACTTTATCACAGATCTGCAGACTGATCTTATAATAGAATTTGGATCGTTGGTACACTAGTCACTTCAGGACATAAAAAAAGATATTTAAAATATTTTTGCTGGTAAAAAAATCTTTCTACAAACAGTGTATTGCACATCAAACCTGCTCTGCTGTTCAAAAGGCAATTATTTTATTCCTATTCTGTAATTAATGGGCAGATTGAATTACAATTCACTGCTACAGTTTATCAGATGCTCCTGTTGTTTGTTTTCATTGCTGTTTATTGCTTTTTATTTTGCAGATTATGCTGCTGCTCACCTGCGCCAGTACCAACGGCTGACTAAACAAATCAAACCCGACTTAGAGGACTATGAACGAGAAAGAGAAAAGCAGTAAGTTTCTATTATTTATTATGTTCCTCATAAAGAGGAGAGTTTTTTTTTTTTTTTTTTTTTGCAGGGGGTGATCCCTGGCACAATTTGTTATACACTGTAATGACAGAGCAAACAAAAAAAATAACAATAATAATTACATGTTTTTTTATTTAAAATCTTTTTGTAATTCCTAATAGGGTTGGATTGCAGGATTAAACATACCAGGAAAGGTTAAAGGATCTTAACATGTATAGTTTAGGAGTAAGCAAAATACATAGGATTTCTTTCTTCCAGAGGACCGGATTTCTCCCCCTCCCGAAGTTGGTCAAGTATCGGCGGAAGTTTTGAGCAGTTCAATTCTCCAGATTATAGCCTGAGAATTAAACCGAAAAGTGTAGAAGAATTTAAAGTAAACTTATTTCAAACACACAATTTTTTACTGCAGTTTTATAATATATAAATGTTATATATTCGTATATTTACATTGATATAAGCATTTTTAAATTTGAATAAAATTATATATTTAATGTATTCGGGGGGGGGGGTCTGGTATAGCAGCCCCCCATTGACATCTGTGGAAGGACCCAAAAAAAGTTCCCCCTATATAAGTCTAAACGGAGGTCCGAGGCTACCAGTTGTGCAGCTATACGTCAGAGGAGTTTGTTTTCAGAAATGGTTGCACAAAAACAGGCCCATTGGACGATTTTAAGGCTATTCTGATCACCAAAGAGACTCAGATTTTTCTCAAGAAATTCCTAGGTACCTGAGCCAACCCTTATGTTTCTATGATTGGGTTCTGGGTGATGCCTCGGAGAGCTTGTTTTGGTAAATGCTCAAACTGCAGTACTTGTTCAAACTTTTGGGTCACAGGCTTGATTCTCTGCAGGGTCCACTCACCCTTTTATTTTTCCATGGCTGATAAAATGAAACTTAGAAACAGAGAGCACCATCAAGTTATCAGCAAGTGTGTGTGTGTGTATATATGTGTATATGTATATATATATATATATATATATATATAAAGAAAGTTATGTATTATAACTGCAAGCCTGTATTTATTGCAATATTAAATTATACCACCATAAGTTAATATTGCAGTAAATATAGACTTGCAGGTATATTAAATAACTTTCTTTCCATATGTTTGAGAAACAAACTCTCTCACTTTACTGTGATTGACAATATAAAGGTGGACTATATGAGAATTACATACAGTTCCATATAAGCTAATAGTCTACTGCAGCGGTGGCGAACCTATGGTTCAGCTCTCACCGCTTATCTGCTCCGTTGCCCTGGAGGTGCAGACATCAGCGTAATAGATTGGCGCTGCCGGTCATCTGCTTCTTCTCCAGATGATTGGCGCATGCGCGTTCTGTGAAGAAGCGTTCAAGTCGGAAAGCAATTAACTGTTTGCTTTCCGACTTGAATGCTTCTTCACGTGCGTTATGCACATGCCCCGATCATCTGGAGAAGAAGCAGGTGACCGGCAGCGCCCGTCTATTACACTGATGCCTGCAACGGAGCAGATTACCGGTGAGAGCTGAACCTGTATGAGTGTGTGTGTGTGTGCACGAGTATGTGTGTGTGTGCACGAGTGTGTGTGTGTGTGTGTGTGTGTGTGTGCACGAGTGTGTGTGTGTGCACGAGTGTGTGTGTGTGTGTGTGCACGAGTGTGTGTGTGTGTGTGCGAGTGTGTGTGTGTGTGCACGAGTGTGTGTGTGTGCACGAGTGTGTGTGTGTGCACGAGTGTGTGTGTGTGTGTGCGCGAGTGTGTGTGTGTGTGTGTGCACGAGTGTGTGTGTGTGTGCACGAGTATGTGTGTGTGTGTGTGCACGAGTGTGTGTGTGTGTGTGTGTGTGTGTGCACGAGTGTGTGTGTGCACGAGTGTGTGTGTGCACGAGTGTGTGTGTGCACGAATGTGTGTGTGCACGAGTGTGTGTGTGCACGAGTATGTGTGTGCACGTGCACGAGTATGTGTGTGCGTGTGCACGAGTATGTGTGTGCACGAGTATGTGTGTGCGTGTGCACGTGTGTGTGTGTGTGTGTGCACGAGTGTGTGTGTGTGTGTGTGTGCACGAGTGTGTGTGTGTGTGTGTGTGTGCACGAGTGTGTGTGTGCACGAGTGTGTGTGTGTGCACGAGTGTGTGTGTGTGTGTGTGCACGAGTGTGTGTGTGTGCACGAGTGTGTGTGTGTGTGTGTGTGTGCACGAGTGTGGGTGTGTGTGTGTGTGTGTGTGCACGAGTGTGGGTGTGTGTGTGTGCACGAGTGTGTGTGTGTGCACGAGTGTGTGTGTGTGCACGAGTGTGTGTGTGTGCACGAGTGTGTGTGTGTGTGTGTGTGTGTGCACGAGTGTGGGTGTGTGTGTGTGTGTGTGTGCACGAGTGTGGGTGTGTGTGTGTGTGTGTGTGCACGAGTGTGGGTGTGTGTGTGTGTGCACGAGTGTGGGTGTGTGTGTGTGTGCACGAGTGTGGGTGTGTGTGTGTGTGCACGAGTGTGGGTGTGTGTGTGTGTGTGCACGAGTGTGTGTGTGTGTGTGTGCACGAGTGTGTGTGTGTGTGTGTGTGTGTGTGCACGAGTGTGGGTGTGTGTGTGTGTGTGTGTGTGCACGAGTGTGGGTGTGTGTGTGTGTGCACGAGTGTGGGTGTGTGTGTGTGTGCACGAGTGTGGGTGTGTGTGTGTGGGTGTGTGTGTGTGGGTGTGTGTGTGTGCACGAGTGTGGGTGTGTGTGTGTGTGTGTGCACGGGTGTGTGTGGGTGTGTGTGTGTGTGTGCACGAGTGTGGGTGTGTGTGTGTGCACGAGTGTGGGTGTGTGTGTGCACGAGTGTGGGTGTGTGTGTGTGCACGAGTGTGGGTGTGTGTGTGTGCACGAGTGTGGGTGTGTGTGTGTGCACGAGTGTGTGTGTGTGTGCGCACGAGTGTGTGTGTGTGTGCACGAGTATGTGTGTGTGTGTGTGCACGAGTGTGTGTGTGTGTGTGTGTGTGTGTGCACGAGTGTGTGTGTGCACGAGTGTGTGTGTGCACGAGTGTGTGTGTGCACGAGTGTGTGTGTGCACGAGTGTGTGTGTGCACGAGTGTGTGTGTGCACGAGTATGTGTGTGCACGTGCACGAGTATGTGTGTGCGTGTGCACGAGTATGTGTGTGCACGAGTATGTGTGTGTGTGTGTGCACGAGTATGTGTGTGTGTGTGTGTGCACGAGTATGTGTGTGTGCACGAGTATGTGTGTGTGTGTGTGCACGAGTATGTGTGTGTGTGTGTGCACGAGTATGTGTGTGTGTGTGTGCACGAGTATGTGTGTGTGTGTGTGTGTGTGCACGAGTATGTGTGTGTGTGTGTGTGTGTGTGTGTGTGTGTGCACGAGTGTGTGTGTGTGTGTGTGTGTGTGTGTGCACGAGTGTGTGTGTGCACGAGTGTGTGTGTGCACGAGTGTGTGTGTGCACGAGTGTGTGTGTGCACGAGTGTGTGTGCACGAGTGTGCGTGTGTGTGTGTGCACGAGTGTGCGTATGTGTGTGTGTGTGTGCACGAGTATGTATGTGTGTGTGTGTGTGCACGAGTGTGCGTATGTGTGTGTGTGTGTGCACGAGTATGTATGTGTGTGTGTGTGTGCACGAGTATGTATGTGTGTGTGTGTGTGTGCACGAGTATGTGTGTGTGCACGAGTATGTGTGTGTGCACGAGTATGTGTGTGTGTGTGCACGAGTATGTGTGTGTGTGTGTGTGTGTGTGTGTGTGCACGAGTATGTGTGTGTGTGTGCACGAGTATGTGTGTGTGCACGAGTATGTGTGTGTGCACGAGTATGTGTGTGTGTGTGCACGAGTATGTGTGTGTGTGTGTGTGTGTGTGTGTGTGCACGAGTATGTGTGTGTGTGTGCACGAGTATGTGTGTGTGTGTGTGTGTGTGTGTGTGTGTGTGTGTGTGTGTGCACGAGTATGTGTGTGTGTGTGTGTGTGTGCACGAGTATGTGTGTGTGTGTGTGTGTGTGCACGAGTATGTGTGTGTGCACGAGTATGTGTGTGTGCACGAGTGTGTGTGTGTGTGCACGAGTATGTGTGTGTGTGTGTGCACGAGTATGTGTGTGTGTGTGTGTGTGTGTGTGTGTGCACGAGTATGTGTGTGTGCACGAGTGTGTGTGTGTGTGTGCACGAGTATGTGTGTGTGCACGAGTGTGTGTGTGTGTGTGTGCACGAGTGTGTGTGTGTGTGTGCACGAGTGTGTGTGTGTGTGTGCACGAGTATGTGTGTGTGTGTGTGTGTGTGTGCACGAGTATGTGTGTGTGTGTGTGTGTGCACGAGTATGTATGTGTGTGTGTGCACGAGTATGAGTATTAGTGTGTATGTGAATGAACGTGTGTGTGTGTGTGAGTATGCGGTGTTGGCACTTTGTGGTCTGCAAATTTGTGTCGGTCAAAAATTGGGCACTCGGGAACAAAAACGTTCGCCACCACTGGTCTACTGGATTTTTTTTTACTCCAAATAAAGTGATTTCAATTTTATTTTATTTTATTTTGTACTTTTTTTTTCTAGCCCACCCATTATTAATTAGCTGAACTATAAAGCGAATATACATTTACAAAAAGTACCAAATAAGTCAATTGAAATGATCTTTTCTAGTGGTGAAAATTTCTACCCAACTTCAGACAGCCTGTACCATGGAACCCATGTACCTTCCCAAGATGGCGTGGACAGAATGGTTACTGATCTTGAAAAACAGTAAGTTTCTTTAAACTTCTAATAAGTCTTAGTTTTGGAATATAAAAAAGCTGCAATGGCCGTTGGGGGGAGCATTGGGTAAGTCTGGGGGGTAGGGGCAGCATTGGCACATAAAAGGTAAAAACAAGAAATGCATTTTTTTATTATTTATATCAAAAGTTTTTATTAAATATGAAAAAGCAATTAACATTTGAGTATATATACAAGTTAAACTTGTTTCCTATATGGTAGTCTTATATTCAGGCTTTTATTTTTTTTCCTAAAGGAATATCCATAGTTTGGGGGGGTCATCTTATAATCAGGGTCGTCTTATATTCGAGCAAATACGGTAATTTAAACGTTTTTTTAAAAAAATATCCGTGGTGTTTATGACATCGCCTTGAAAGTAGTTAATTCGGCTATGACCCCATAGGTGATGTCAGAAAAAAGTCACCACCAACAAATTTTTTTTTCTTATTATATGTATCCGCTTGCAATTAGATCACACTGTGTTCATCTTTGTGATTCATTTTTATTTCTACTGTGGTTGTAGACAATAAATGTGTAGGTGACAGAATCCTAGACCGCTTGTGGATGTTACTAATGGTTGTATGGATTTTCAGATATCATTTGCCTTCTCCTGTCTTTTAAAGCTTAAAAAGCTTTAAACAAATGTTTTTATTTTATTTTTTGCGTGTGTCAAAGGATTGAAAAGCGGGAAAAATACAGCCGGAGACGAGCCTACAATGACGACGCTGATATTGACTATATCAACGAGCGGAACGCGAAATTCAACAAGAAGGCGGAGCGGTTCTATGGAAAATACACGGCGGAAATCAAACAGAACTTGGAGAGAGGCACCGCTGTGTAACGCTGGTTCTGTACTGTCTGAACTAATGGAAATATACAAAAAGCGTGGTTTGTTTTTCTCTCCGTGCAAATTGACACTGTTTGAGTCTTTTGTACAAGCTGTGGAGTTGCATTGCCACGTTGTAAATTAAACCAAAAAAGTCAATGGAGAAGTTATATTGGCTCAATGGTTTTAATCCCTTACCCACTCAGTGCTTGGGGGAAGGGCATATGTCACCTGTTTTATATAATGATATGGATATTCTTAAGTAATTTTAAATGTCATTT
The DNA here is from genome assembly GCA_036172795.1 of Pelodytes ibericus. Classification (NCBI taxonomy): domain Eukaryota; kingdom Metazoa; phylum Chordata; class Amphibia; order Anura; family Pelodytidae; genus Pelodytes; species Pelodytes ibericus. Next base: position 189,707,429 of record CM069859.1, read on the forward strand.
AATTTGAAAGACTTGTAAATATTTATTTGGTAATAATAGGCTTGGCAAGGTAGGAATTAATGAATATGTTTTCAAAAACCCCTTGATTCTCTACCTAGACCGTTTATAGTTATGCTTGGTATCATAGGGGCTTTGCTGTATATATTTATCATACATTTTATTTTCATCATCGTGTTAGTTATTAAGGTGTTGGGGACCCATTTTAATCACAAAAGCAGCAACTATTTGAAGTCCTATTGATACCCCTTCGGGAAGAATGATAGTCTCTGCTAGTTTAAAACCCAAATTCCAACATGGTTTTACCTTATTAATAATCTTGCTAACATCAGACCAGATTGTGATGATGACATGCAATGTCATTTGTGGGTTTGTTTGTTTTTTTTTTTTTTAAAAAGCTTATTGCATTGGAATGTAATGATCCTCAAAATAACTTCACATAGACTTCAAGGTCTAAATGCAGTAAAAATGTACTTTTAATAGATTCATTAAAAATAAAATGTGGCTTAGTTTGAATGTAGGCAGCAGTTGATTATTGGACTGGGGAAACATTTTTATCATAGTTCTAGGTGATTAAATAAAACTTTGTGCCACCAGCCAGGCTCCAGCTGTTGAACAGAGTTTTTTCCTAATCCAAGGCTGGGTGAGAATGATCTAAATTGTCATCAAATAACATCTGTAGAGACACAAGCTTCCAATACTTTACAGATTTGTTTCCATTGAATGTGTTGCTAAGTAACCATGGTGTTTTCTAAATCCACGGTCCTTTTTAGTATTGCCAGTTGCAGTTTTCCATTGGCAGAAGGTGCATTGGATATTTTGCTTGTGCTGCGATCCCGGAAGTGCCGTCATTGATAGAAGTATTTTAGGCATTAATTGTTCGCTTATGGAAATTGGAGCAGTTCTGGGTATGTGATAAACTGTGCCAGGCCCAATCTGGCTTTTCATGTATCTTGCTAGAGGCTCCTCTGATTCTTTCAAGTCTTCAATAATTGGAGTAGCAGGATGCTTGATGCCTGGGAAATTCAGATTGCTTGGTGTCAGAAAAATTTAAACTCCAATGCCATGAGAAGCAAATTAACCCATTATGTAGTAATGGCCTATGTAATGTTAAAGGACAACTGTAAGCCCTCCATCCAGGGGTGGAAATGTTTAGAATGTTGGATCAGATGGTGGAAGAGCTGACCCAAGATTCCAAACAAAATGTCTGCCCTCCTATTGAGCCTCATTTCAAGAGCTTTTAATAAAACATAAAACAAAATATTTGTTTGCATTATTTGCCGTTACAGAGATCTATAGAACTCTGCTAGCACAGAGAATTACATACTTTAACGGTTATAATATCGTGCTTAACAGGGAATATATACACAATCAAGTTTTAATTGGACAACAGGCCACATTTGTTAAAATGACATTTACGACTAACTGCACCATTGGAAAAATCCAAAATGTCAGCCTCCAAGTGTTAGTTTTACATCTTGCAGACCCTGTATCTCTATGAGCTGCTTTCTTGCAGGTTCTCTATCTCTGGAATATACATTTTCATTGTGCTGTCTAATGAATATATTCTGTTTATTTATAAGGTATTTTACCGGGAAGGATACATTGAGATTTCTCTCATTTTCAAGTATTTCTCTCCCATTAGTACTTTTGAGGTAACATGTTTACTGCAAGTGAATCCAAATATTAAAATAATACATATTGATGCATGGTGCCAACCATGATTGTCAGATATTTGTTGTTAATGTTTAGCTATCACCACAAGGTGGCATGCTACTCACTTTCATAAACTGCTTGGAAAAAACGAATGAATTTAGACCAGTTTTGCTTCTTGTTTTGCTTATCTTACTGTACATGAGTTATATATACAATATTTTCTACATATAATTATATGCATTTACAAGGCAAGAATGTAGCACTGTTGCCTTTTTAGGAGGACCCTAAATGTATAAGTTGTATGGCTCATTCTATATGTTCTATTTATGTGATTTACCTACTGGTCTGAAATGCACTTTTTTTTTCCCATTGCAATTTTAATGTTGTGCCACAGAGTGATATCGTAGATAAGAGATGGGATGGACACCTAAACCTAACATTGAAATTCAAAAATCATACATTGCACTTTTAGAGAATAGCCACCTAGAATATAATCTAAGAGCTAACCAGGGTATTGCCCATTCTCAATTAAAGGAGAGGGAACAAGAGTCTGTAGGAAACTAAAGAACAGTGTAATGCTGGGATTACCTTATTCCCTGATTAGAATTCACAGGGAAGGGGTGAGGGGCTCTATTGTGTAAACATTCCTTCCTTCTTATAGGATCTGTGCACAGGTGTATTTTACTATAAACTGTTGCTTTCTATTGGACGATGAGGAGCACTATTTAAGTCCCAAACTACCACAAAGTCAAGGAGTAAAGATCTTAAGGCTTTCAACCAGTCTGTGTCCAATGTGGCATTTCCGATAACTTTTTTTTATTTTCATTTTTTATATATGCATAACTACTAGAGATGAGCGGACACCTGGATGTTCGGGTTCGGCCGAACTTTGGGAAAAAGTCCGGGTTTGGGCTTGAACTTGACCCCAAACTCGAACCCCATTGAAGTCAATGGGGACCCGAACTTTTGGGCACTAAAATGCCTCTAAAAAAGTCCTGGAAAGGGCTAGAGGGCTGCAAAATGAAGTAAAATGTGGGTAAGAGTAGGACAAGTGCCCTGCAAACAAATATGGATAGGGAAATAACTTCAAAAACATAAAATACATACAAATTAAAAATACAGCTGAGCCATAAAATAGCACTTGATGGAATCTTTGATTTTAGCTTTGGAAGAATCTAAAGCATGGCTGCCAGGAGCATCAACAGAATTATCCATTTGAGAGAGAGTTGGAGTGCAGGGTATTCTCTTTCAGTTTATACTAAGTGACCCATAGGTTGAGGAGGCGGTGACCGTGGCGGTGTAGGTGGAAGCGGCGCTGGAGGAGGTAGCCAGAATTTTTCAAAGTGTGCTGTAACACAGTATTTGACGGTTCTATTTGACTCTCAGATATGAAGTGCACCGCAAGACGCAAATGTACTATTTACCACCCAAAACTATTAGAATTTTTCAAAGTGCGCTGTAAGCACAGTATTTGACGGTTCTATTTGACTCTCAGATGTAATACATGTAATGCTATTGCTATTCTATAAACCGAAATAGAGTCCCCATTCATACGAATAGGGACTCTATTTCGGTTTATAGAAAGCCAATAGCATTACATGTATTCCATAAACCGAAAGACATTCGGTTTATAGACTTTCGGTTTATGGAATACATGTAATGCTATTGGCTTTCTATAAACCGAAATAGTTACCATTCATAAGAAATTCTTATGAACGGGGACTCTATTTCGGTTTATAGAAAGCCAATAGCATTACATACAATGTAATCGCCGAACTCCAACACGAACATACAGTGGAATGTCCGGGTTCGGGGTCCAAAAACCGTACGTACCAGAACAGTGCGGTTTCGGGTTCGCTCAACACTAATAGCTACCAAACATTAAACAGAACAATGGGAACATAGCAAAAGGTCACAATGGAAAATTACAGTAAACTCATAAACATCGTAAAACTGGTGCCCACTACACATGAATGTGTTCTGACTCGTATAACTGATAAGAAGACCCTTCACCGGTTGGCTAAGCTCTAATCCATGACCTTGGTAAAGGTGGCACTCACTAAAATGATTACCTTCCTCTAGACCGTGCTACCCTGCAAAGAGATGAAATAAAGTAATGTTTATTTGGAGGAAAGACCTGAAGATCTCCATCCAAAAACTGTAAAATGCTTGTGAACCAACCCATGGAGAAGCTCACTGGTAAATCACACACAGTGCTGCAAGTCCCACCTTTTTGGGTTAGGTAGGAGAGAGGACGTGCCCCCCTGAACTTAAAAGCTTTTACTAGAGGAACTGAGTTGGGAATTTTAAACTTTAGGCCAAAGTAGCCAAATTGGAAGAAAAAAAATCTAATTCATCTACTTTGGCCTGAAGTTTGAAATTCCCATTCCTCAGTTCTCAGACATTCTCTCTAGATTGAGTAGCCCCTTAGTAGTAAGTAGAGAACACAATTTCAAAACCTTGTCCTGGGGTTTGTGTCAACTCCAGAAGTAAAATGGGTTTATAGGATTTGGATTATGAGGCCTTGACTCCGATTAATACCACAATTAGGGGATAACACTAACTACAGCTTAACAGGCTCCAACATGTGCACCACCATCCCTGTGGCAGATGTTACAATTAGATGTTGTGGTCAATAAGTGGGAACATTGGTGGGTGGAAGGCAAGCAAAACTTGAAGAGGACTTCCCAGTCTCTGAGACTTGCAGATATTTTGAGGATCATCACTGGTGCTAAGAATGAAAGAAACCTCAACCAAGTTCAGCAGACTGGCTCTAGCTATGTACTACATGAGTCATTGGACCAGTACTGTTCAGACACACAGTCCTTACTGAAATGTTCTCTACTCTGGATCAAAAATAATCCATTTAATGTAAGCAATCCACTTTGAATAATTGGGGGGGGGAGGTATTTTTTAACTTTATGCTGTGATTGGTAGCTAAGCTTGTACAATGAACCACATTCTTTGGCAAAGCACAACAATTTTTAAAATACTGCAGTAAGCAATACATATGTATATAGCCATAAATATAAATGATGTAATGTAATTATTCTAATTGAAAACATATGGAATTGATCACCCCTTTCTTTCTCTTCCTGCCCTCTGTCTCTCTCATTCTTTTCTACTCATTCTAGATCTAGTTCCTCCAGATTTGATATAAACATTACAATCATGTACAATCTTTCCTCATAATATTTTTATGTTAACTAATAACAGAATAGATGCAAATAAATGTGGTGCCCACAATGTAAGTATTTCAATTATCTTTCAAAGTAGTTAAGTTATTCCATATGGGAAAAAAAACACAACATAGCCATAAAACAATCATAGAAATTATAGTAAAAGTACTCCTCCTGCCACTCACGGGTTTTGAGTTACTTAGTTCAATGCAGGGAGTGGTCCCACCTCAAAAGAAAACCTTTATTCCACTTCAAATAGCATTAACAAGAAAGAGCGGGAACAGCTTGTTAACATTAAGCATGATAATGTCAAAATAACACAAAACCGTCTGACACAACATGTTTACCCCAATGCTACTTGAGTAAGAGTTTGCAGTATCTTAGACGCTCAGCAGAGCAGCCATGTTTAAAGCTCCTCCTTTATCAAATGTAGCGACAACTGACCAATGCGTTTCACCACAGATTCATCAAGGTGCTTGTGACAAACGAGTACAGGATAAAGTACCTACAAGATGGTTTGGAAGCATGGGAAATAGATATATAATTTAAGTAAAGAAGCAGTGCAGTTTTCTATGTTATCTTTGGACATAGAGCCTTCTCCAACACTGACTGAAAAAGCCCATGGATTCTATTGTATCATCTCATGAAATGAATAATGTCTGTCCCCTCAACCTAAACTTCTCCAATCCTTCACATCAATAAAACTTATATCACACTGTTCTAGTATATCTAAATTTGTTCTGTTATTTACATTTCAAATATTTTAGGTTTTTTTCTATAGTACAGCTCTACAGACTTTAATGGCATTTTATAGCATTGTGCTTTTTTTTTTTTACCTGTTTGGCTGAGGTACAGATATGTTTACACTAACACACACCATTCAAATCTCTTTTTATATTTAATATGCCAATTCTAGAATTACTGCTGGAAGTTAAGCCATAATTTCATGGCGTTTTTTTGCAGGTGTTGAAGTGGAAACCACAGTTTGTGTGTATGTGAGAGCAATAAAAGATAATCCAGAGGAGGAGGTGAGTTAGACAGGATTCCATCACAGTGCACAATTCCACATATGTTAGAGGCCTGCACCAATTCCCTAGGTTAGTCTAACGGTAGATTTCCAGTCAGAATAGCATTTAAGCACTGGCGCCATATTTTTCTGCGTGTTTATTTTTTTACGTATACTCTGTTATATGTACACAAGTTGCATATATTTTTCTATTTAGTAACATTGTAATAGTCATTTTTTTTCCTTCTACTTTGGCAGTAAACATTAAATAACACATTGCAGCTAATGTGAGAGTCGGTGCTATTTTTAAATCTCTGATTCCCAGGGGCCTGTGGACGTCTTTGTATTGTTGCTCCGCCTTATGGAATTAATGGACTGTTGCATAGTTTGGAGGAGAGAAGTCATTGGTAGAAATGTTTAAATATATGAGTATATTTTAACAATGTATCGCACAAAGAAAATAGAAGTGTCAGAACAAGAAGGTCACGGTGTAACGCTCAAGGGTGTATTTTGGCAGTCAAACAGAAAAGGTATGGAAGGATTGCATTACATATATAACACAGAGTAGAATAGAGACCCCTAGGCTATAACTGCTAAATGGAGACTATTGCCTAGCAATTAAATTTAGCATATCTGTCTATTACTTAAATTCTGAGTTTGCTTTTCCAGAATGCTATACTTTTTTTTTTAACCCTTTTTTCTACCTTTCTGTGATTTTTACCAATCTCACATTTTGTCTCTACAAACAGTGTCACTGACACTATTGTTCTGCAAAGACCTTCTGTTTACTCAAGGAAACGTGAGTCAGGCCCTGTCCATTATGGCCGACTGAAGATGAACAGGAAATCACATCTGACCTGGTTAAGGGCAGGCTCCATTAGAAGAAAGATAAATATAGGGTTATTAAGATCTATAAGGGATTTATTCACTAAATAGTAAATTATAGTGAATAACAGCAAAAGTTCAGAACTCAACCACTATTTCTATAATCCAAATAGCTTAAGGGTCTATTCAATAAAGAGAGAACTGGAGGGAATTTTAAACTTTAGGCCAAAGTAGTCGAGTTGGAAAAATTCTCCAGTGCAGCTAAATGAGAGAAAGTTTACAACTCGGCTACTTTTCCTAAAGTTTTAAATTCCCATCTCAATTCCCTGCAGTTCTCTCTTTATTGAGTAGACCCTTCAGTTTTACATTTGCAACTCTGTTGTGAATTCACTGTGATTTACTGTTTGCTGAATTAAACCAAAGGTTTGCTTACTTGAAATGACAAGTAAAAAACATCACATTTGTGGCATGCAGCCGAAAAGAGGTTAGAAAAAGGATAAAAGCTAACAAAAATAGGTGAAATCTTTTTCTAAACTGAACAGAGCTTAATAAGAGAGTGTGTTGCTATATCACAAAGACCCACCCAAACGGCACCTAAATGGTAAGTTGGGTCTGAGTTACTCACGAGGACTGTGAATTCAACTTGCATGAGAACTCTTGCATGTGTGTTAGTTTGCTAGTATACATTTCAGAGTGAGTATTTGGATTACCTGCTAGGTTCAACTATTTAATGCACCTATAACTGTATTCCTGTCTGAAGACTGCCCAACGACAGGACAGATAACATGCAATGAGAGGATCTGAGCTTGTAAAAGACAAAAACAGCTTTTTAGCATGAGATGGCATAAATATTGTTTTTACTTTTCATGTAGGGATAAAAAAAGAATGAAAATGATGTATACAAAATTGCCTAAATTAGGGTAAATAAACAACAACTTGTCTTAAATGTGTCTGTGGAGTCTCCTGCTTATGACATCACCTGTGGTTTGATATACAAATGAATTGGTTTATAATCAAGCCACAGGTAATGTCAGTGGTGTATTTTGGTTGTGTGTTTCCCTAGGCATGACTAAACTTAAGCACCCCCCTAATCTAAATGTGCCAACCCCTTCCTGCCAAGGCACCCGGGCAGAATCTATGTTTGGCATAGCTCCTACCCCCCACAATTTTTTAAGTAAAAAAAAAAAACGTTTCCCTTTATTTAAAACAATATTGATTTTTCCAATTTTATATTAAAAAGTGCACTCTCTGTTTGTTTTTTGTTTTATCCCTGTGTCTACTGCTGTTGCACTGTTCTTTGGAAGGCAAACTATGGTACTCTGGGTGAGGACTTCCCAGGGTGGCAGCATAGAGAGAAAGCTGGAGGTGTATAGAGGTGGCATTCTTTGCTACCCCCCTTGGAAAATGCCGCCCCAAGGCGAGTGCCTTGTTTGCCTCGCTGAAGGTGTAACACAGGGTAATGTCATACACAGGAGACTCCACATACACATTTAAAATACATTTTTCTCATAATTTAGGTATTTGCTTGCAATTCTACCAACATAATGTATAGATCAGTTTCTATCATTTTTTACACTACTGCTGTCATGATAGACATAGAGCGGATTACTCCTTTCTAATTTAGTGTTACACTGCCTGACCTAACATTGGTTTAACATAACAAGCATCCTGGGCCTTACTTAATGTGCTAAAACACTTAAAACCTATTATTCTATATTTAAATGCAAGTAATCTGTCCAGCCATCTGTGTTTGTAAATCGATACGTAATTCTATATTTATGGAAATCACTTTCTCTGTGCCTCAAACTACATATAATACATGTGGGAAAATATATGCTGTATAACGCAGTATAAATTATACATGTGGTGATATTGCTTATTTTTAAATCGACCGCCTTAAAGTGGCCTTACCAACCAAACATCCAAAAGCATTGATGTGTTTCAGACCGTGACAAACCCAAATAACCCAATAAGCTATGGGCTACAAAATCCGATGGGATAAAACACATTCACACCTGAATGAGCACTCGGAAGATACTGAAAGGTTTAAGAGAAATTAAACATTAACTATAGCCTGAAGTACCTGTTCCCATATACAGACCTCTCTGTCCCTTGAGCCATTGTTCTTTGGTTATTGTCTTGATCTGGAGTCACACCCACTATTAGTTTTGTCACGGTAACGTGTGCACCTCCTGTTTCCTGGATCCTCTTTACAGTATAGATACTTTTCTTCTGTCTTTGTTCTGTTTTACATTCACTGTTTCTTCACCTTTTGTGACCGCTCAAGCTGTCAAGTGAACACAATCCCATACATCTGATCCCTAAGATGGACAAATTAATGATACTCAGTATCATATTTGCAGCTATCCTTTATGTATATAAACCCAGCCTACTGTGCAGAAAAGTTCCCACTGCACCACTTCTATAGCCTTTTCATGAGAAATGTCACTTTCCCACCAATTTAACATTGTTAAGTGCTCAACATTTTAAAAATGAAATGTGTAATAGGTTTCAGTGTATCCTCACAATTCTATTCTAATTTGTCTGTTTTCAAGAATGGAATGCAAACATATATATAGTGCTTTAATAGAGAAAAAACTATGTACATTTCTTCTTTCTACTTTGCATCGTTAAAGGGCCATTTCATGAATATTAGTGATAAATAATTATAAAAATGTGTATTTTCAGTACAAACTATATGTCTGTATTCTAAATTTACTCATAAATATCAGGTTTGTGACTTATACTGAACCTCCCACTCAGCTCAAATTTTATATTTGCGTGTGAAAATTACACCAGCTTTTAGCAAGTGCCATCAAAAGAGGTAGAAAAAAATATTCACAAACTTGCCCAATCCAGAAAATGGTTAGGAAACAAAAAACACTAGTATAGGTTATTGACCTATTACTTGAAAAAAAAAAAACAGAATAACATGGAAACATTGGTATTTCTAAACTCAGGACAAATATTAGAAACAATATAGATGGAGTCTTTTGTACTTTGTCTTTTAAAAAAATCAGGTCAAAGTTAGAAATAGTATTTTTTACATCATATTTTTATCATAATTTTTTTTTTTTTTAACAGTAAATTATTTAATATGAGAAAAATAATATTATCAAAAGAAAGCCCCATCTGTCCTTTAAAAAATAATATATAATGTGTGGGGGTGTACTGAACACAAAGCGAGAAATCACAGTTAAGCGAATGTATGACAAAAATAATGGAATTCAAGGCACATCAAATTCAGCATAGAACTCACAAAGGGGTTAATGAATGTAGCATGGCAGTGAGTATTTGGAAACATGAAATGACTCTCCCGATGAAAGCCATACATAACCCTTTTGCCTCTCATCACTCGGACCTTCAGCCCAGTTATAACATTTACCTACTGGTGGAATGGTGTCAAGAATGGTACCCAAACAGGACTCTAGAACTATACCCTACCACTCTTCACTAAGTCCCACTACCATAACATGGGATGTAATAATAAAAGTTTTCTGATCTGTCTGTAAAAGCTGTTATAGGAATGTATATATATATAGCGCAGATAGATGGAGCTAAGCACTTCACCCAGTGGTTTGAAAACCATCAAATTCGACTGGCTTAGTTGAGGGACCACACTTAAAAGTGATGTGAGAAAAAGAAAAGAAAGCATTAATAGAGTTTAGAGGAGAGAGAAAAAGAAGAAAAAAGTGGTCTGTGGGTGGGAGCAAAATTTGAACGATTATGGAAACCGATATGGGGGGGGGGGGGGGGGGGGGGACTTAGGTAGCCTAATATGTATCTAAATACTTTCTATTTACTTAAAAGAAAATAAACATATTTAAAAAAAAATCACAGTGCAAAGTTGTTATTTCTAAGTAAATAAAGTAACCTTAACTGATTCTCACAGCTGTGCTTGCTTTGATTCTTTTTTTTTTTTAGTTTGTTGTAGAAGCTAAATGCTTTGTCTCAGTGCACCTGGAAAAGATAAATTATCCCAGAATGGCTCTGTGCTTTACAAATAAATCTTGCAGGTACTCCACCATACAACATTTTAATTCTCCTATTTAACGTTAAGCACATTCTAAATTATTGCAAAATAGTTATTTTCTTAGTAATACAGATGTCATAAAACAAAACATCAGTTACTGGCTCACACATGGCTGGTGTTTAAATCTCTTTATCTTTCTGGTTCTTGGTAAAAAATAAAAAAATAAAAATAAATAAAAAAACTACAGCCAGATCCTATTTTATTGTTGTTGTTTTTTTTTTTAAATTCTTCTTAGGTTTTTAAAACTGATTGTTTGACTCATTGACTGAATGATAGTATCAAGATCTTGGTGACAAGATCATTGTTTATACCACGTGGTCAGACAAGATTTGAATGGCTTTTGTTTCCAGTGAGCAAGAGGTAAATAGATTTAAACACAAGTAATTGGTATTTAAAACACTCATGAAGTTCCAATTTTATAAAATGTGACATTTATATTGACAGACCTATGAAGAACCATTTCCACAGACCATAGTCACAAACACACAATTTGTAAGTGTCCTAGTGATTATCCCTCCCTCCCCCTACTTTAAACACAATAGAATGAATGTTTAAGTAATTAAATTATCAAGACAATTTCATTGTTGGTTTACTGTTTTTACATTTCTCTTTATTTATCTCTATTTAAGATAATACAAATATATTGTATGTTTGAGAAAAAAATGAGCAACCTTTTAAGGTACATAAAACATGATTCACTGTCTCCGATCGGCCAACTCATGCTTCCCAAATATAGCAATATTTCAAAATATAGTCTCGTTTATTCCTAAACTGAAATTATTTTGGGGGAAATAGCCTTTTTGTTTACGTTTTATAATTACATACGACCTTGAAAAGTCCTCTGTCATTAGTAGCTAAGAATGAAAATGCTAAACAGAGCAAAAGATTCTGCATTTTCTTCAAGGCCTGAAATCCATTTTGTAAAACGTTGGATAACGGATATGTATAAATATGCCAAATAATGACACTTGAATCAAATCAAGTGGACGAAAGATATAAAGACTTATTTAAAAAAAGCCAGACTCGATGAGCAGAATTTGGCATAGTCTACCGAAATGTCAAATCTGGAGTGAAGGGTAAAGCATAGTTTAAAATCCAAATTTAGGTTTCAGAAAATGTTCAAAAGCAATAAATGAAGTGTATCCAGCAGTCGTGATACTTAGTCGACTCTCAGGCAGATGTGATTCAATATTTGGCTTTAGTTTCCAGACTAATTCAACAGTGGTGACAATAAATTGCTGTCAGGCAAGCGTGTTGCTTATTTGATCATTTCTTCAAGCGATAATGAATAAAAGCAACATTTAAGAAGGTGTCATAAAATGTTTAAAGGTTGCACACCAACAGAAGAGACAAGGAATGGAAGGGGTTGAGGAGAAAGTTCCTTTATTTTTTTTTATTTTTTTACATATGTTATCAATATTTCTCTATGATGAAACACACTGTCTGTCCAAAGTATGCCACATCTTTTCCATTATGTGTACGTCAAAGAGCTAGGAGTCCTAAAAAAAAAAAAAAAAAAAAGTCAGACAACTGCTTGTGTGGTCTTAATAAGAGCTGGATGTTTTTCTGCACACTATAAGCACACATCATCAGGCTAGGATCATCAGACAGGGACTGTCTGCATTGCTTAACACTAAGGATACCTTTTGGATAGAAGGCCAGAAGGCAGTGACAAGGAACCTTGGCCTTTAGAGTCGTTTGATGCTCTGTTTGTTTCTGGTATGTTAATATTACTAACACTTTCATTTATTGCCACTAGTCACCAGAAAATAAGGGGGGGGGGGGGGGGAGAGGATGAACAATAAAAATGTTTAAGTACCACTGAGATGAACAATAAAATGCATGCCCTTCTGACAAATAAAAACTGAAATTTTGTTTTTCCTTGTTTTTTTTATTTTTTTTATTATTGTCAATTTCTGTCACCTGAACATTGTAAATAATTAAAAATGATCTATTTGTTGTGTTAGATGAATTGAAAGCAAAGGCATAATTTAAATGAAAAATATTTTTTTTTATGTGTCTATAGTGTGCCCTGTTTATTACATCAACATGTGGCTTTATCAGAAAATTATCTCTCAAGTACTTAATTTGCAAATCAAGCCACAAGGTAATGTTATAGACAGATGAAACCATACACACATTTAAAATATCTTTTTTTCAACTCCATTTGCTGTAAATTCCGTTAACACATTGTATAGATCATTTTTGGACTCCTTATATTATATTTTTTAGCTTTTGGCCTCTTTCCGTGTTTTTGATGTAGCCCGTGTTTGTTGAATACAAGCCCTGGGAATTCTGTGTTCATCTGAAGAATCTAATGATTAAAACAAACTATTGTTATCCAGTCAAACATATAATTCAATCATTAAGAAGAGATTGGGTAATAAGATGACTTCAAACAACATTAACAAATTAGTGTATCTTTATCATTATTACATCACAGTGGATGATATGTTTTCAGAAGCCCCATCCTACCTTACTGAATCATGATTTGTGGGAATGAGATAAAGGGTGGAATGTAGCAGGATAGTGTAATACCATCATCATCGTATCCTGAAATGGAGCTATTGTTCTCCAGTTCTCTAATGATGATGGAGATAAGCCACTATTACCTCCTATCACCATATGTTTAAAGGGAATCTGTACTAAAGATGATTGTTTGTTTGTCTTACCTTTACTTTTACTGTATAATAATTCTTTTTTTTAATCTGTCAATACTGATAGAAAGAAGAAGCATAGACAAAGGAATGACATGAGGAAAGTACAGTTATGTAGGCAAAACCACTTATAACATGGTGCTCGGGGTCCAAAGAATCACATTGCAATACTAGCGTTATAATGATGTTATTCTTTGGTCCTTGGGCATCGCCATTCAGTGAGTCAAAACTTCCTGATGCTTTCACTGCAAACTAGAAGCAGAAGGGATATTCTGGAGTCACCAAACCATTGTGCCATAAGATGAACAATATTAGAAATTATTTCGCTATAAACCGGTTCCACGTATACATGGCAACACCACAATCTATTAAACAGTCTTGCGATGAAAATTCTTAAAAATGTATCCTTTACAAGGTTATAGCATTAGTATGCATGAATTGTGTTGTATCATGCCTTTCCACATCCATATACCTGCCTTTCATTCAGAAAAGTAACATGCAAGCGTTGTCTGATTATATCCTTTGACAATCTCTCTAAAACAGTAGTTCAGACAAAACAAATCAAAAGACTAGATAGTACTTAATATTATTTATTATTTACTTAATATTATTATTAGAAATTGTGTCATGTTTTCTAAAATTTGTTTGTAAGCTCGATTCAGGTTTTTCAAGAAAATCGGAGCTCTGAGTCTTGGACCCAATCGGATAACTTTGGTGAAAATTCAAAGTGATCTCGAATCGGCACAAAAATCAAACTAAAGGTATTTTTTTTTCACAGATAACTAGGGTGCTGGGGCCATTATTACCATCCTGGTATTTGGGGTAGCCTAGGAGGCATTTTGTACAGCTCCCAGTAATGCGCAACTCTCTGCCCCGGTATTAAAGGGTGCCCCTGACCCCGATATTCGTTATTAGCAGAGGGATTATGCACAGCTCCGGCCCTTGTATGAAGGGGTTCCACGGGCATCTGCCTAGCCAATGGGCCCAATATGTTAAATTAATTGGGATTTTAAAACACCCATCAAAGAACACCCATTACTTTACTAGGTGCATTAATGATTTGACTGCACCCACATTATTTCACTGCAACTTGCCACCTCTATAAGTGGGGAGTTGCACAAGGTGCATTGGACATCAAAGTCCAACTCTCCATTCAAGATGGGAGCCGGAGTTGGACTTTGTTGAGGGGGGAGGGATGCCAAATTTATTTTCATGAATAGCTCAAGGTGGTTGAGTTGATAGGTCGAATTTCATTTTTTAAAATTCAACCTCCCAACTCGTCCCTCTTGAGACAAATCCAATTTTTAGTGAATAGCTCTAACAGTCATCTAAGAGGCTGTAGGGGAGTGTGGGAAATGTAGTTCCCTAACAGCATGAGGACCACAATTTGACATTGCAATTAGCTATGATGCTGCCACTTTAGCAGATCCCATTCGCTCATTAACCTCACATTTCAAAGTTACTTGGCCCTAAACATCAAAGAGTACAAACATCATTGTAGTTTTAGAGAAAGGTTGCATATACCACAGATTTAAATCATTTATTTTATAAGACTTCCTGTGTCTGCACTTTATCTAGACGCCTTTGAAGAATTTTGTTACATTATTTACTCAACCTTTCTGTGTTAATTATGAAGCCAATACACACTTTTTCCTTTCTGTTGCTTTGTTTGGTTTATGGTGGAAAGTTAGTAACTTAATTAGTTTAGAGAGAAACATAATTACCAGAAAGGGATAGATTATAATTAAAGGGAAAATAGAGCAATCAAGTGATTAATGTAAAAGGAAATTATTATTTTTTAAAAATAATCCTAGTTACTTTCAACACAATCTTGATTGGTTTTGGTTGGGTTTGTGTTTTATATCCGTGCCAGTTTCCATATCACACAATGTTTTCCACTAATGTAACCTTGGAATCAGCTTCTTCATCTCATGGAATTTAATCTCTTTATATTTGTCTCTTAACCTCTTGAGCACATGCAGTGCAGTCTAAAGAATTTGGTACTTAAAGAGGCCTTTCCACCTACAGTGTCCGACATATCTTTAGATAAGTACTTCACCACGTAAGTCTCTTCTGTTTTTTTGCTCCATGCTTCCTATCTCCAAAAAATTAAAAATACATTTCTAGAGATTATTGCTAAAAAAAATAAATGGAGGAGCATTTATACAAAGAGGAGACTCTTCTTGACAAAAGTACGTGCCAGGCACATTACAGGAAAATGGCTTTGACAGCCATAGAACACAAATTGCGGCTGTGATTACCTGTTACAGCGAACAGATGCGACAGAAGGGGCCTCCCGAGGCACTCAGGTAATGCAGCTAAATGGGTGAATTTTTCCAACTCAGCTTCTTTTTCCTTAAGCTTTAAATTCCTTTCTCACTTCCCTGCAATTTTCTTTTTTATTGAGTAGACCCTATAATTTGAGAAAGCGGAAAATTACAGCTAAACACAAACACCGCAGAAGTGTTGAAACAGAATAGTGTTCTATTTTCCAGCACTTGCTAGACCCTTGGGGTATCTGTAATTTTCCTTCACTTTTCTTGGACATCTTAAAATATGTTGGCAAAAACAGGAAGATAATATACATCAGTATCATAGAATTTATTGAAATACAAAGAGAAAAAGCTGTAACATTGAAGATCACCACTGTCCCATTACTGAATAGTCCATCCACCAAGCCTCGTCTGTGAAAGAGTTGCCTGCTAATCGATAAAAGTCCTCAACAGTTGCTAAAAAATAAAACAAAAGTGCAAAGTGTCTGAATGCTGCTTCTTCTGTGAATACAAAATGTGTCAACCATCATCCAGGTGTAAATGTTGTTGCCACAGCAACACTCTTGCATACCTCTTTACATATACACATAGGTTTAATCTGAGCTCAGCCTCTCAGCTGACAGTGTTAGTATGCGCTCTGCCAATCCGTGAGGGAGCCCATGCCATCTGATCGTGGATGGTTAGGGCTCTAAGTCTCTCTCTGTTGTAGCAGAGAGAGACCTTTATTTTTGAATGCCTAGTTAAGGACCCCTCTGTTGATGCACTAACAGAGAGACTGTCGGCGACAGCACACAGCTCTCATGCTTTCAATGGAAGCATCATGGTTGCCGGTCAAAGGACAAAACTGGATTTACATTAAAAAGTACGTGTCAGTTTATTGTCCTACTAGTGCCAGTACGAGTGATCAGCTTAATTTTGTAGAGCAGGAGATGCCATCGTGTGAGCATTAATGCCCAAGAGACAGCATGAAAATGTTTAGTTTTCAGAAAAAGCACTGCAAAATAAACAAAAACAGACCAGGAGTCATTTAATGTATATTTAGCAATTGGCCCCCCTCAACCCAATTTTTCTAAAGTTGCATTGTAAAAAACTGTATGTAAATGTAACTTTATAATATTATATGCAACTATTTTTATTCACATTCAACTATTTGTATATGTAATAAAAATGTTATTGAAAAATTGCATTTCTTGTTTTTATTCCCTTTTTCTGCACCCACATTGCACCCAAAGGACTTCCCAAAGCACTTGCCATGCACCTATATTGCACCCACAGCACTTAGCTTGCACTCATATTGCACCCACACAATGCCACAGTGTCAATTTACCACCACAGAACATACCACACCACAGTGTCACTTTGTCCCACAGAACTGCCGCTGCAGAACAAATCACAGTGTCACCATAGTTCATGTTATTTTGCCCCACAGAACATGCCACGGCATCCCTTTGCCAATTAAAATAATCCACAGTCAGGTACCAATTAACATGCTACAGTCACTTTGCCATTAACATTTGCAACAGTCCGTTTGCCTATTAAAGTATGCCACAGCTTGCCCATTAATAGGCCAGTGTTATTTTGCCATTAATATGCCACAGCCAATTTGCCCATTAATAAGCCACAGCCATTTTGCCATTGATATGCCAGTATTATTGTGCCATTAATATGCCACAGCCAATTTGCCCATTAGTTTGCCAGTATTATTTTGCCATTAATATGCTAGTATTACTTTTGCCATTAATATGCCAGTGTTATTTTGCCATTAATAAGCCACAGCCAATTTGCCCAATAATATGCCAGAATTATTTTGCCATTTAATATGCCACTGCCAATTTGCCCAATAATATGCCAGAATTATTTTGCCATTAATAAGCCACAGCCAATTCGTCCAATAATATGCCACCCTCCTCCCCAGTACTCACCTGCTGGCTGCTCTGCGTCCCCAGTTGACTCCCCGCTGGGTAACACCCGTAGTCAGCGGGCCCCCTTAACCAGTGGGCCCTGGGCAAGTGCCCAGATTGCCCATTGGTTAAAGTGACCCTGGTGGTGGCAGATTCCTGCATCATGGGATATATATGTATATATCCCCAAAGCAGAAGTGCAGCTACATGCAGCCCTGTTTGGGGGGGGGGGGGGGGGACACCTCAATCTGCCTCCCCGTGTATCTGCAGAAGTTAGAGCATCGGGGGTTACACGACCTCTTGGCACTTACGGAGTCGTGGGGAGCACAAGAGGAAACCATGAGGATATCTGTGCTCCTAGGCAATGCACAGACATTGAGCGGCCCACCACTACACACCAGAGAAGTCCTCAGGGTGCTGGGGCATGCGCTGTGTGTGCAATCTGAGTTCTGGAGCAAGTCCAGGGTGTGCAATCTGGGTGCTGCAGCATATGCTGTGGATGCAATCTGGGTGCTGGGGCAAGTCCTTTGAATGCAATCTGGGTGCTGTAGCATATCCTGTGTTTGCAATCTGGGTACTGGATCAAGTCAAGTATGTGCAATCTGGGTGCTGGGACATGTCATGTGGATGCAATATGGGTGCTGGAGCATGTCCTGTGGGTGCAAACTGGGTGCTGGGGCATGTCCTGTGTGTGCAATCTGGGTGCTGGGACTTATCCTATGTGTGCAATCTGGGTGCTGGGATTAATCCTATGTGTGCAGTCTGGGTCCTGGGGCAAGTCATGTGTGTGCAATCTTGATGCTGGACAAGTCCTGTGAATGCAGTCTCAATGCTGGGGACTGTGTGTGTGCTAGCATGTGCATGTGACGCTGCAAGTATCATTGTATGTGTATGTGCTTGAGGGCGGGATCAGTAAGGGGTGACAAAATGTATGCGACAAGAAGTCTTGCAGCAGCCCTGATAAAGCCAAATGTGTTTAAAAGTGCTAAGATCAAAAAGGACATTCCACTTGTTTCCATCTATGTCCCCTATGTCCTGTGGAGGATGTTGATTTTTTTTTTTGAAGAATTATAGTCCGCATTCTTCTTACAGCATGGATTATGATGTTCAATAGATTATTTGTTCACTAGATGGTGCTGCAGACAGGTCTCAAGTAATCAAGTATGACATATTTTGCAAAGAAACTCCAAATTCACTGCTTCTGCTACTGAAGTTCAGGGAATGAATACCTGGCATGCCCAATATAATATCACATATTTATTGATCATGTCCAGAATTTCCACACTGCAAATAAGATTTTTTATGAAGGACAAGTCTAGAAAATAGGTCAGTAGTTTTGCCCTTAGCAGTTTCATCAATCCCTGCACTGGGCCTCAATTCAATACTCATTTAGTTCTTGATGGCTTCAGCCATTGCATGGGCACACGGGGCAGTTGCTCAGGGTCCCCACAATTCTAGGGTCTCCATGGTGAATAACCCTTTTGTGTAAAAGGCGCTTGGCCCAATGGGCTTTGTCATGGGCAGCATATGATCAATGTGATTGGTTAACACAGTGATCCTATGCCCCATAACCAGAAGTGTTCAGAAGACGCCCCCGGAAGACTGCTTCGTTACGCTCAGTGTTCTTCTGGAAGCCGTCGTGTTGAAGTGCACCGGCTGCTCGGAGAAAGAAGACCATCCTAAAAAAAGATTATTGACTGTTTACATTTTTATTCCCATGAACAATGCTCCAATGCATCACTTTGCCCCTGGCCTAAATGCTGTTAAGACAGACTCTGGCTTGAGTGGGCTGCTTCATGGTTGTACATAACTTAATATTTAGGCCGATTGGTACTGGTATATTTTAATTTCACCATCACACACACCTGGTAATATATCTGTGGACTCCCAGGCCTGAATACTTGCACACTTATAGGCTTGCTTTCCTTTATTTTCTCCCTGGATGATCAGATCGCTTACATAGTTCAATACATTTCTGATACTATTTTTGTTGTGACAGATGTTTTTTAATACTGTAGTTTAGAGAAAGGCATCCTGCACGGTATTTTTTGTACATATTCTCTGCTTCCATTTCTTTGATAGTGTAAATCTTAACTGTGATCTTTTCAGCTATGGTTCCACAAATCAGTATCAGATAACTAGAGTCAATATGTTAAATACATCCGCCTTTATGTATACATTATTGTGTTACTTCCTACTGTAGAAATGTGTCTACAGATATCGGGTATGTATAAAGTTCTAAACATCCAAATACATAAAGGAAATAGACACAGTGTACGAGGAGAGTATATTTAAAAGGAAGAAAAAAACACAACAAGAGGACATAGTCCTAAATTAGAGGGGCAAAGGTTTAAAAGTAATATCAGGAAGGATAACTGAGAGGGTAGTGGATGCATGGAATAGCCTTCCAGCTGGAGTGGTAGAAGTTAATACAGTGATGGAGTTTAAGTATGCATAAGGTTATACTAGATTAATTAATTTTTTTATTAAGCTGAATGGTTCTTATCTGCCATCACATTCTATCTTTCTCCCTGCATAGGTTTAACACAGCTTAGGAAATGAATAGCACAAGTGTAATATTTGCCTTTCTTTGTGAGTTTTCCAACATAGTACAGCTAAATTCATTTATATTCACAAAAGTGACAGAAAATACACTTTTATTTTATATGATCTGCAGCAGAATTTTTTAAACAATAATCAGCACCATTACAGAAACAGCTTGTGTCACATTTGCTCTTTTTTTCCCTCACAGTGACACTTTTATACATAAACTACACAGTTCATTTGAACTGATTTTGTTTTATTCAGTGTTATTAGCAAATTCACCGGTAGCCACTATAAGTAAGATCTGTGTTTATATGATACGTAGGAGTTTGGAAAAACAAAAACATGTAACAATCTGGTAATAGAATGGTTTTGGACTTTTGAATGATGTATGTTTATATAATGCACAGTATGTATAGATTTTTGCTTCCTTATATAATATTGCAGAATGAGCAGTTACTGAAAAGATGCTTTATTAATAAATAAAATTAAAAATGAAGAACACAGACTTTTCGGATTGTAGAATAATTGTCTTTAGCAGAATGCTTAATTCATAGCCTGGATTAGGTTAGATGTACAAACCACAATGTTGTGACAAGGGTCACCATTTGCAGAGCTTTCAAGTATTGTAAACATCAGTCACTGACCTGGAGGGGCAAATCTCATCACAGCAGTCAGTTACAAAAATCATGGTTTAAAATAATACTGAAAATCAGTTCCATACCATCACATTTTCTTAAATATGTATTTGACGAAGTATACTGAGTAACTCTATATAATATTTTTTAAACCAAGCCGCAATTAGCATCAATTTCCATCTGCAATAAATATTGCTGAAAGCAGAGGATCCCAACATTTTTAAGATCATGTCTCTTTCCAACATTCAAGTCTCATAACCACTCTTTGGAGCCCTATTGGCTGCTAATCATCAGTGACCTGGGAGTTTGATAGATCAACTGCATCAGGTATTTATGTTCTTTCTTTTCCTGTTTGTGAGCCTGTAAATTTAACAATATAGCTTAATTAATATACGTGCCTGGAATCCTGGATTACTTACACCCCATTGGAGACTTTACAAATGGCCTAAAGCATTTTCTTGAGAACTTTTCCATTTTCGATTTGAGTCTATGTGACATCACTTCCTGGGCATCAACCATTAATTTTGCAAAAATGTTACAGTGCGTGAATGTCTAATTTTCTTCCTAACCAGGACAAATAATCACAAATGTATGGCTATAGGGACTGCATTCATAATTTTTATTGATGATGAGTCTGAAAAATGGCAGTCACGAATTACACTTCCCTGATTACATGCCCACACTGTACACATTTTATAAATAAAACCTATCACCTTTGTGATAAACAGCTCAGACTATTATATCTGTTCTTCAATTAAGGATTTGCAATACAATAGCAAGGTCTGAAAATTAGGCAGGGTGCACCCTGATGTCAGGCAATCAGCATTTTGGAAACCCTATAGATAAATCACCTAACAATACAGAGTGAAGGACTGAGCATCTTATGTTTTTGTGATTCAAAATATTTAAATTGTTAACATTTATTACCTGTTTCAGTAATTCAACATGGTAAAAAAGAAACCCTTACTGCTTCCTTAATAACCTTTTTGATATTTTAGCAGACGATGTGTATAGAAGCCTGTCACTCCCTGTGATGATATCAGATGTCTGTCTCTCCATTGGTTTACTTTCTGGAAGTCATTGAACAAAGGAGAGTGCATGCCTCAATAACTAACAATATGCATGTTTTATTTACTCTTAAGGAATGTTAATTCCAGGACATTATGGAACTGGGTTTGCGAATTGTTTAGTCTGAGCATAGGCAGAGAAGTCACTCTAGTTTTATTTAGGTCACTTCATATTAAAACATTTTTCCAATTTCAGATAATGTTCACAGTGTCACAAATGTTAACAATGTTTACTTTGTAAACTGTTCAGCACTATTTTCTTACCCTCTGTGTTTACTCTGTGTCTGGTTTGTTTCTAGACTAGGCCTCTGAACAGTGTGATGTGTGGTAAGACTAAATGGGACACTTTTGCTGAGCACCATGGGGTGGCATTTAAATGTCTCTATTTTCTACAGCACTCAGATATAGACATTCGCCCTGACCTAAAAAGGTTTAACTGTAACTCTTGAACTGAGTTTATGATAACATTTCCTCTTTTTTTCTCTATAGCTACAATGCTGTTGAATGTCTTTCATCACTTAAGTTTTTCTGAAAGTGGAAAGGGTTTAATATGGAGCTTACTAAGTGTAAAAGGTTTAACTTGGAGCATACCAAGTGGAAATGTTTTAACTTGGATTATACCAAACAAATATATTGGCATTGAGCATTCCAAGTGGAAATGCTTTAACTTGATGCATACCAAATGGAAATGAATTAATCTGAGAATATCAAGTGGAAAAGGTTTAACCAGTACTACACCAAATGGAAGTGTATTGATGTTGAGCATACCAAGTGCAAATGGTTTAAGTAGGAGTATACCAAATAAAAATGGTTTTACTTTGACCATACCAAGTGGAAGTGGTGTAACTTGGAGCATACCAAGTGGAAGTGGTGTAACTTGGAGCATAACAAACAGAAATTAAATTAATTAACTGTGTGCATATTAAGTGGAAATACTTTAACTAAATGAAACTATATTGATACCAAGTGGAATTGGTTTACGTTACTTTGAGTTTACCAAGTCAAAATGGATTAACTTGGCACATACCAAATGTAAATGAATTCACTCTGAGCCTATCAAGTGGGACTCGTTTAACAGGACTATACCAAATGAAAATGTATTAATGCTGAGCATACAAGTGGAAATGGTTTAAGTTGGGACATACCATCTGGAAATAAATTATCTTTGAGCATATCATGTGGAAAAGTTTTAACTACATGACTAAAAATTTAATATAACTGTCCTTGATTGACAAATGATTGAAAAAACCCGCAAATTAGTTTTAAAGAAAAAATGATCAATATTACATGACATTAACATTTATCTATTTAGTGCCAACATGTGTTCTTTACATCTCTTTAGCTAATATCATTTTATAGTTTATTTTAATATTTTTTTTTAAAAGTCCTCCAAAACTATAGGGTCTACTCAATAAAGAGAAAATTGCAGGGCATTGAGATGGGAAATTTTTAAGTTTAGGCTATGTAGTTGAGTTGGAAAAACTCTCCAAGGCAGCTGAAAGGGAGATTTTTTTCAACGATCTTGGCCTTAAGTTTGAAATTCCCATCTCATTTCCCTGCAATGCTCTCTTTATTGATTAGACCCTAAAAAAAAGTTCTTTTTTTTTTTTTTTAACATTTGCTGCTGTTAGATTTTTCTTTGTGCCGCATATGTTTCTCCTTGTCTATTTTTACATAAAAATGCCAACAGAGTCAGCATCACTATACATAATATCCTTCATACAGGGTTTAGTGCACAAACCATCTGCACTGGAGCGACTCTCTGTGGAAGTTATTTATTTAATATCAAAGAATATAAGTCATTCTGAAGGCAACCAGATGTTTCCATTGTGACACCAATAGCCAGAGGTTTAGCTTTTCAGGTTGAATGGCTGCAGAGTCTGAAAACTGATCACCTTTGGCTCTCAGGGCCTCACACTGTATTTAACTATAACTATGCCATTGGGACTGCACAGTAATACTAATAGATGGGTTTGATGTTTTCTCCAATTTACACTGCTGAATATTTTTTTAAAATACTGAATATGCATAGGTGCATCTGTACAGAGGTACACACACGTGCAGATCTAAAATAAATAATAATAATAATAATAAAAAAAACGTAATAACTGGTTGTCTATTTGTTTAGAATCTGGACCAATGTCCCCATTATGACTGTAGCATCTTTACAGCATGTCTGCATGTTGTGTGTCTATGTGCAGTCACTGCCTGACAGGAAAGCAGTAATCAGACTTGGTGCTGCTCTCTCTGCTCTGCCTTTCCATCTGCACAGCTAAGTGACACTCCTCCCACCAGATCCCTGTGCTCTCCAGAAGTTGACACCTGAACTAATGCCAAGCCCCTCTGGGTATATAAAGGGGAGTCACAGCACACAAGTTCACAGTTAAAGGCTAACAAGGATCCAAGCTGACTGCAGACTCAATCATGATTGTCCCAAGACTCCAGTGCTTTGTCTTCTACTTTGCCTGCATCCTGTTTAAAAGCTGTCTGTCTTTTAAGAACGATGCCACCGAAATCCTTTACTCCCATGTGGATAAACATGTCCAGGAGAATGCCAACAGCAGCACCCTGAACCAGGCTCGCAATGGAGGCAGGCATCCGAGTAATTCTGCTTTGGATAGGACCAGTAAGTGTGATTTCTACTCTTTACCAGATCATACCCAGTCTCCTGATTCCTCAGAAACAGATCGTGCCACTGTGACATCTCTGATTTATTTTCATATTTTTCTGCATACATTTCTTTAAACATTAGCCTTCTTGAATTATTTTACTGTAAAAAAAAAATCTTTACTGCTTCAACTGAAAGCCCATCCCAGGTATCTACTACTCTTTCTGTTAATCTTGTTATTAAGTCTTGGAGTCCAACTCCTAAACCACTTCTCAATTAAAACGCGTCCATTTTATGTAAAAACAGATAGCTTTCAGGATTGCAATGCTTTTAACCATTTGAGTGCCGGATGAGTGTGCATAAATCTCATTAAAAAGGTTGCTGTAGCCCTGTAGGATCTACATATTTGCATATAAGTGTACAGGAAGGACTGGTCAGCTAGTAAAATGTTACATTGTTAATGCGTTTTTTTTTTTTAAAGTAGTGCTTATTTCTGTTGATGTTTAGTAAACATATGGGATATTTAATCAGGGGAAAATATCCATATTGAGCCACTCATTATCTCATACTGCAGTGCTGTACATAGGATAAAATGTAAAGTATTCTTCAACATACCTGTGTACTGAAGAATGCATCATTGAATACTTGCATGTGTTAATTAAGACATCAGGGTTAAGATAACTCTTTCCTACCAGCTATTACAGAGTTTCCTCCAGGAGATTGAAGGGGGAGGGGCAGATCCTATGAATTCCTCTGCAGAAGTGAATTTGTTAAAATCAGATTATACCAGACTTGTTTTAATTTAAGCTTTTTATATCTGACCTACTATAGCCTGGTAATACTCTTCTACCAAAAGAGGATAAATTAGCCTTGCCATTAGTCTCACTATCTTGTTGCCAGTGGCTACACTTTTGACATGTTATGTAAAATATTTCTGTCCAGTAAATGTTGTTTTATTAACCTTCTGCATCCCTGGGTTAATGGCTATTAGTGAGCAGCACTGTGTTAGCTCTATAACAGAGCTATTTGTGAAATAGTATCCCAGTTTTGGCTAACCTTTGGCACTCCAGCTGTTGTTGGATAGTTTCAGCGATACTTAGCCATTTACTCCAGATGTTGTGGACTACAGGTTCCACAATGCCAGTTAGTTGTTTGTGGTATCATGGGAATCACAGTCCATTAATATAGAACAAGGACACACTACAAAACTCCATCTAATGGAAAACATTACCGGCCTCAACAAACAACATTTGCAGGGCAGGTTATTTTAATGAATGCATAATAAAATCTCTCACTTTTTTTTTTCTTATAGCAAAAGAGTTTCAGTGTAGTCTGGGGGGTAATTTGTATAGTATGGTTTATTCTGATTCAGAAGCAAAGATGATACATATCCTAAATACATAATGAATCATTTTAAAGTTTGAGATGTATGTGGTATTTATGACCTATTATATAAATCACATACAAAAATACACTTTTTTTTAAAATTGTTATCTAAGCTTTGTCGATTCAGCTGTTCTGTAGCAACTTTCCCATGATGCTCGGCAAAGGGACAACCTCTGTGAGTGGACAGGCTTAGGTTGGTCAAGGTGGTACCCTACAACAGCTGGGAGTACTTCACGTGGCCTATTCATAATAAAGTGTTTAAAATCTCCTTCACTTTTTGTAAATAGAAGTCTGTACATTTTAGGGATCCAAATGATTCCCTCCAACTGTGGGTGAATTCCAACCTCCATGTTCCCTCACCACACTCCTGTGCTGGCATGGGATTATGGTAATTGTAGTCCAGGACTGACACTGAAGTCAGGGGAATGGGTTCTTTGTAATATAATATAGGAGACTGAACTCTGTCAATGCAGTGAAAGTGATTCTTCTTGTCACATATTAGAATATTCCTCCACTTTACTTCCTTACCCATATGGAACACAGATATGAATCTGTCTGCCCTAGACATCCTTCCTGAGAATCCCTGTCTCAGCACCTGTAGTTAAAGGAAGACAGGGAACTAATGGTTATATCTCTTCCCACTCTCACCTGTCTGTGGCACTTCAGAAATTTAAAGTATTATCCAGACAGAAAAGACTTTGATTTAGATCCAGCATTTGTTTTCACTTCCTGGCTAAGCACTTATGAGCTGAGGCCTCTGGCTAAAGTAAACATAAGCACATTTCAATGAAATCTACCACCCTCTTTCTTTGCCTTCAGCGTTTCACCAATTTTACTTGTCTACAGAGGAGGGGGAAATCTGGATCAGGATGAACAGAAGTAACATTTGGCTTAAATCCCATGGCACATTAATCACACAGCATACAAAAAGTCTGCTGTGATGAGGAAACTAGAATCTCCCTATAAATTTATGGCGATGTAAAGTTGGCAAGAGAAAAATGAGTTTTAGAATGTGCAGTAAATAAAGCAAAGGGAATAAGAGGAGCATTCACAAAATCAGACCAAACATTGCAGAGAGAAACTTTCCCTATTCCAGGAAAAGTTTCCTTCATGAGATGTTGGGGCTTCATTTAATGGACTTCAGTTACCACTTTCCCTCACAATGGGAACTATCTTGATATTAACATGTTAGTTGGTTATTATTAGCTTTTAAATAAAATAAAAAAAAAACTACAAAGAGAGGACACTTCTTCAAAAACCTATCAGTAGTTTTATTTTAGTCAACAGTTCGGTAGAGCCCATTTGGACTCTGTACCCTATTTTTTTCCAGATCAGCTACCTTTTCCTTTTCCTTTTTTTTTTTTTTGATGACCATATATATTTGAAATTGGTATGGATATACATATTTTCTTTTATACTATCATAAAAAAAACACTCTGGGTACATTTTTATTTGCAGCCTTTAAAATTTGTGGTGGTGCTGTGTTGAGAACATTTTTCATTTCAATTACCTAATTTTCATACATAACAATAGTAAACAAGGCTACTACAAAATAGAAAAATTGTAAACCACACACAGCACTCAAACCTCTAAAAATAGATTCATTGAGTTTAAATAAATAGCCCTTGTATTACGGTAGTTGGCAGTGAAAACTACAGAAAAATACACATATTTTATTTTTTCATCTTAATTAGTGATACTTCCCTTGTAAGAATATGGTTGCTTCTCAGGTTGCATGTGGAAATAATTAATCTCTAAGAGTGTGTCAAATTTCTTCTTTGGACTTAGACAAGAAGAAAGACTTTAGAGGTGTGTAGAACAACTCAAAGGAGCAAAATAACTTTGGCTTTGGTTTCAGTTGATGTATTTGTAGTGTGGAAACTCATGGCAGAAACATACAATATACAGTATTTTTGAAACCAGTGAGATGCTTTCTGTAATAAAAGTCTTATTTGAAATGAGATTTCTGTGTAATGCAAGAGGGCTGGAAACATAATTTACTTCAGCTATCACTGGGCTATAGCACTACTACATTGTCAGTAAGAGAGTGACAATGTTCAGGACTGCAGTTCCACAAGATGTCCACTGATATTGTAATTTAACATTGCGTTAATCTTGGCACATGTTTAGATTTTTTAACTCAACTAAATATTCTTTGTTCTTATTCTGTTTGTAGATTCTCACCAAGTGGGATGCAGGGAGCTCAGATCCACAAAGTATATATCGGATGGCCAATGCACCAGTATCAGGCCCTTGAAAGAACTGGTTTGCGCAGGAGAGTGCCTACCGCTTCCAATTCTGCCAAACTGGATTGGCGGTGGTTACGGGCTCAAATACTGGAGTCGGAGAAGCTCGCAGGAATGGAGATGCGTCAATGATAAGACCCGCACTCAGCGCATCCAACTACAGTGTGAAGACGGAACCAGTAGGACCTACAAAGTGACCGTAGTCACTTCCTGCAAATGCAAGCGGTACACAAGGCAGCACAATGAATCCAGCCACAACTTTGACGTAGCCTCTCCTGCTAAATCCATCCACCCTCACCAACATCATCATTCCCAATCGAACCGAGATAGAAAAAAACTTACCAAGATCTCCAAGCACATCTCTAGCTAGACAACAGATGCCAAGACTTTGAACTAAATTCTATTCGAGCACAGTGAATGTTTGTCCCAACAGACTGAGAATGACCTTTCTCTTTTGTTTTCCGTAATGGAAATATTATTGCTAATGCAATTTTTAAACCAAGGTCTTTGACATGTGGTGAACACACTTTGATTCTCTTCTTTCATATTGTTTTTGAAGGACTGGATGTTTTTTGTGAAATTCAGAATTTCCACAAAATGTGTTGAAATTCTTGCATTGAAAGAAAGCTATTATTCACAGGAACTGTGGTGCTTTAAACATGCTTAAACGAATAACATATTAGAATTGTAAGTCAAAATAATTTATAAAGTCCTGATGTTTCCCGTTTTGTTTTTCTCTCTATTATTATTACTGTCCCTTATTCATAAAGGCTTAAAATGAATATTTTGACTGAATATTATATACAATATATATATATAAAAAGTCAGCATTTAAAAATTAAGAATGAAAAATATAATTAAAATATTTATTTGTCAAATGTAATTATGCTGTATCTTTTGTGCAAGTCTAGGTTTCCATGAATTACCATGACAAGCCCCTCTGGCACCGAGGATAGTTTCCGAATTTTTATGGTTATTGTTCAGTTGTACAGTATAGCGTTGATTCACTAAATAATCAATTGTGATAAATTGACAACTTGCAAATATTTGACTGAAACAGCCAAAAAGAGTTGGAAAAATTCTCTAACTTGGAAATTTTGGTGTATGTTTTGCAACTTGATGTCAATTTACCACAATTCAGTGTTAAGCGAATACACCCTTGTATGTTTTAAAGCTTTTTTTTTTATGTATCAAAGTATTTTCCTACAATTTGTAAGTAGATTTACCATCTGCATTTTTGTAGATAATGTAAATTAATTATGTAGTATTTGTTTTATATTTTTACATTGTGATATTTTATTAGATAAAACATTTGTCTGAATGTTTATTAAAAGCTACTTTGTGCAATCAAGAACCTGAATGTCCGTCTTTTATCTGATCATATTGTAACACAATATTTCTATTTGAAGGAGTCAGTTAAAAAGCAACACTAAGACCATCACACATTTAGCATGGATTTTGCCATATATACCCAGAATCCTAGTTAATGGGAGACTACTAAATACCAGGTAGCCTATCGGATATCGCGTAAATAGCAATGGTATCCACTGACACTTGGATTACCTTGAGGGAACATTATAATAAAGAAAATGCAGAAATGCTATCAATAGCAAAATGCCTTACCTTCACTGATACTCTTGTCAACGAACGAACCAGCATATTACTCATATTAACTTTCTACACAGAACAATTTCTGTTTTTACGACATTGGCCTGGGTTCGGTGCATGGATTCACTGTTAAAAAGTGGCATTAGCAGTAACTTAATGGGCATTTTGATTCAATACCTATCGCTAACACAGTTAACGGGTCGAATAAAATCATTACTGCACCCAATAACAAAATGACTGTACCCCTTAAAAAAAAAACCAATAATTACATTGGAAGGCATGGTAGTAACGGCATAACAAGTGATTCAATGAGGTGCGGTGAACACTGGGCGTTAAATAAGACATTTTTGTTAAATGAGACACTTGTTTTCGTGTGAATAAGAAAAAAATTATTTATATATATATACTGTTAGCAAAATTGACAATAAATACATAAATTAGAGAATCATATTTTTAAATGTGGAATCACCTCTGTCATCTGTGGTATCACCTGTTCATGACATTACCTGTGGCTTGATATACAAATTAACTTCTTTTCGATGGAAAATGTGTATTTTGCAAATAGAGCAACAGGTGATGTCATCAACAGGAGACACAGACACAGTTAAAACACATTTTAATCCTGAGACATTTACTAGCAATTTGCTAACACTATATTACATATAGACCATATTAAATCATTTTTCACATGCACAATCACAAACCAAATGACATGCATGCATTTCATGACATATTCAAACACACATAACAGCCAACCAAATTTGTACACCTGTGAATTATTCTAACTATCATGACACTTCAACTCACATCATGTTAAGGATGTTCACAGCCATCCACTGCTTAAAGGACAACTGTAGCAAAAAATGAAGTTGTGTTTAATTAAAGGATTGCAGACATTTTATATATAAATGCTTTACTGAAAGAATAGAAATATAGTACCTTATTGAACCATCTTTACCCCATATAGCTCCACCTTCTACATCTGAACCAAGGTGAGTGAAGATCTGACCCAAGATTCTAAACAAAGATGTCTGCCCCCTGAGAGAACAATATGGAGTAAAGAAGGCCCAATAAGGAACTTTATTTGTTCGACTTGATACAATTTTATAATTAAACATAAGCTACAATTTTGCTACAGTTGTCCTTTTAATAGGAGTTGAATAGGAATTCACAATTTTACTGCAACAAGGAAGACAGTCACTACAAGTGAGATACAGAGACAGACAACAGCATTTTATCTCTGTCACCAAACTATACATTGTGCAGCGAACAGTTTGTTGAGTTCAATGTGAGCTCAACAGGTTGTACCTTACACAATGCATTGCAAGTTGGGGAGATAAAATGTTCACCTCCTACTGTCGTGAACACAAAAAAAACACATCAAGACCAAAATAACAATTAGCAATAGGAGTCAGGAAAGAGACATTTGTAACGGTAAAAATAAATAAAACATTTAATTGGAATACAGGGAGTGCAGAATTATTAGGCAAATGAGTATTTTGACCACATCATCCTCTTTATGCATGTTGTCTTACTCCAAGCTGTATAGGCTCGAAAGCCTACTACCAATTAAGCATATTAGGTGATGTGCATCTCTGTAATGAGAAGGGGTGTGGTCTAATGACATCAACACCCTATATCAGGTGTGCATAATTATTAGGCAACTTCCTTTCCTTTGGCAAAATGGGTCAAAAGAAGGACTTGACAGGCTCAGAAAAGTCAAAAATAGTGAGATATCTTGCAGAGGGATGCAGCACTCTTAAAATTGCAAAGCTTCTGAAGCGTGATCATCGAACAATCAAGCGTTTCATTCAAAATAGTCAACAGGGTCGCAAGAAGCGTGTGGAAAAACCAAGGCGCAAAATAACTGCCCATGAACTGAGAAAAGTCAAGCGTTCAGCTGCCACGATGCCACTTGCCACCAGTTTGGCCATATTTCAGAGCTGCAACATCACTGGAGTGCCCAAAAGCACCCAAGTTGCTAAAATAGCAATGCATATTAATCTGCCAATAAAGCACTCATCACACAGGTTTTTTGAATGGAGAAGATTTTCTAATCGCACTTTAATGAAATTTGTTGTTTCATTAAACAGAGGTCTAACTATGACTACTCCAGTTACATTAGTTGCTGGAACTAAATACAATTAGAAAAGATTCTATAAATAGTTGTCATCTGTTTAAAAAAATTAAATATTTGGGTTTTAGTTATTTACACATTATACCTCAACACTGCCAGACAAACAACATGTTGTTGAATTTGTAGAAAACATAATTCCTGAATAGTTTTGTTAAACCAGTTCCCCTTCTAACCACAATCCTAAATTAGCTTAGCAACAGTCAATTTTTTTTTAAAAACATCAGGTTAAACTGTCTCTATCTGTGTATCTATGTATAACATATTTCAGCTTATTTCCAAGACTTAACAATTAAAACAATTTGTTTTGTTTTTTTAAATTTAAATAATTTTGTTGAAAAGCAGAAACCAGAGGACTGGGTATACATAAGTTTTGCAGTGAACCATATTAAGATGATTGTTAAGAAGTCAATATTGGTTTATAACAAGACTGGACCAATTAAACTAATCCTAAAGACACAGCCAAGACTAGTCACACTGTACAGAAAACAGTAACATTTCTAGTACACCATAAAAGTGTTTTCCGTGATCAGGGCCGGTGCAAGGATTTTCGTCTACACAAGTGAAGGTGCTTTTTGGTGCCCCCCTCTTCTGACCTGCCAAGCCTCCCACACCACCAACCCTCCATACATTAAATATTCAACTTGCATGGTCTAAAGTTGTCACACACTGACACCCTAACACACATTGAAACCCTTAAACACAAAGACACCCTTGCAGTCACACACAGATAGACAGTTACACACGCACCCTTACACAGACACAGTGACACACTTACACACACACACACCATTACACAGACACAGTGACCCACTTACACACACACACACCCTTATACAGACACAGTGACACACTTACACACCCTCACCCTTATAAAGACACAGTGACACACTTACACACACACACCCTTATACAGACACAGTGACACACTTACACACACACACACTCTTACACAGACAGTGACACACTTAAACACACACACACACCCTTACACACACACACCCTTACACAAACACAGTGACACTTACACACACACCCTTACACAGACACAGTGGCACACTCACACACACAGAAAGTGACACACTTACACACACCCTTACCACTTACACACACAGTGACACCAATACACACATAACCTGAGACACATTATTTTGCCCCTCAATATGCCATTCTTTTTCCATTTAATATGCAAATATTTTGCCACTCAATATTCCATTTAATATGCCAGGATTTTGCCCCTCCAATATGCTATTTAATATGCCAGGATTTTGCCCCTCAATATGACATTTAATATGCCAGGATTTTGCCCCTCCAATATGCAATTTAAAATGCCAGGATTTTGCCCCTAAATATGCCAGGATTTTGCCCCTCCAATATCCATTTAATATTCCAGGATTTTGCCCCTCAATATGCCATTTAATATGCCAGGATTTTGCCCCTCAATATGCCAGGATTTTGCCCCTCAAATATGCCACTCAATATGCCAGGATTTTGCCCATCAATATGCCATTAATTAAGCCAGGATTTTGCCTCTCCAACATGCCGTTTAATATGCCAGGATTTCCCCCCTCCAATATGCCATTTAAAATGCCAGGATTTTGCCCCTCAAATATGCCTCTCAGTATGCCAGGATTTTCCCCCTCCAATGTGCCATTTAATATGCCAGGATTTTGCCCCTCAATGTGCCATTAATTATGCCAGGATTTTGCCCCTCCAATATGACATTTAATATGCCAGGATTTTGCCCCTCAATATGTCAGGATTTTGCCGCTCCAATATGCCCCTAAATATGTCCGGATTTTGCGCCTCAATATGCCATTTAATATGCCAGGATTTTCCACTGAATATGCCAGGATCTTGCCTCTCAATATGCCATTTAATAAGCCAGGATTTTGCCCCTCCAATATGCCACTCAATATGCCATTTAATATGCCAGGATTTTGCCCCTCCAATATGCCATTTAATGTGCCAGGATTTTGCCCCTCAATATAACATTTAATATGCCAGGATTTTGCCCCTCAATATGTCATTTAATATGCCAGGATTTTGCCCCTCCAATATGCAATTTAAAATGCCAGGATTTTGCCCCTCCAATATGCCATTTAATGTGCCAGGATTTTGCCCCTCAATATAACATTTAATATGCCAGGATTTTGCCCCTCAATATGTCATTTAATATGCCAGGATTTTGCCCCTCCAATATGCCATTTAATATGCCAGGATTTTGCCCCTCCAATATGCCATTTAATATGCCAGGATTTTGCCCCTCAATATGCCATTAATTATGCCAGGATTTTACCCCTCCAATATGCCATTAAATATGCTAGGATTTTGCCCCTCAAGATGCCAGGGTTTTGCCTCTCCAATATGCCACTCAATATGCCAGGATTTTGCCCCTCAAAATGCCATTTATTAAGCCAGGATTTTGCCCCTCCAATATGCCAGGATTTTGCCCCTCAATATGCCATTTAATATGCCAGGATTTTGCCACTCAATATGCAATTTAATATGCCAGGATTTTGCCCCTCAATATGCCAGGAGTTTGCCATTTAATATGCCAGGATTTTGCCAACCTCCTCCCCCCTTCCCCAGTACTTACCTCCTTGCTGCTGTCTCACAGTGCTCTGCAGGTCCATTGCTGGGAGTGAAGCGTTGTGCACTCCCCTCCAGTCGAGCGGCTTCAATAAAGTTTGTTAAAAAAAATGCGAACTGAGTAACTCCGGTTGTATTTTATTTGTTTAACAAACTTTATTGAAGCCACTCGGCTGGAGGGTAGCGCACAACGCTTAACTCACAGCCGCGGACCGGCTAAACCCACTGATGGCGGTCCTGGGGACACGGGCGATTTTCCACTCCCCCCCCCTTTTGGCGCCCTAAGGCAGCCACCTGTGCTGCCTTACGGTAGCGCCGGCCCTGTCCGTGATATGGTAGCAAAATTTAAACCATTACTAAAGAAAGACCATTTGAAGTATGCAACACTGATCTCTGATAATACAAAAGGTTGATGGGCAGTAATTCTTCAGGTCTCAAGTCAAAGGTTCCTCTCTGAATGAATCATGTGTGATATTTGCTGCTATGATTGTTGTTTTTCAGGGATCTTAAAATCTAGACCTAAGTGTGTCCCCAATATGTTAAATATGTTAGCAGGACCAAGATCACTTTAATAAATGGGTAGGCCAGGTATCTGTAGCATCAGTCAGAATGAGGTTTAGCACCTTTACATGTAAAACGTTAAGAGTTGACTTGTATCGTGAATTACATTTTGGGCAACCACTAACTTTATCCTGAGCCCTCCAGTTACTTAAAGGGACACTACCACTTACATAAGATGTAACTAGATAACCTGGTCATTTAAAACAAACACATATAGAAATAGTTTTTTTTTTTTTTATATATATATGATTGAATAAATTGCATATAAAAGGGGGATGAAATTAGGTGTCTGTCTCCAACCTCCATTTTTGAGAATATTCCCCATGATGCAACATCATCCAAAATCTTCCAGCCAGTCTCACTTTACAACTGTTGCCAAAGCCTGCATGATGATATCACAAGATACTCCCCTGCTCTCTTAATGGCTCCTGTGTTTTTACTGCCTTCCAACACAAAAAGAGATTAACTTGATCAAACAGGATTATAAATCTGCCACCTTGTGATGTAATAGTTACATTACCCTCCCATTTAATGCAAGTCTATGATCAGAATTCAGACTTATAGACTGCATTCTGTGTCCCAAGACCCAAAGTGAGAGATATCTGAAATCAACAATACAAAATAAAAAACGTAAAACCTTTACATTTTTTTGGTGGGGGTGTCCCTTTAAAGAAACCCAGGGCATTTTTTTGTTATTTATGTTAAAAAATTGTTGTTGTTAAATTTTAAGTAAGAAGTTATAAATGAGTGACCAGTTGCTAGCACTTCTAAACAAGAACAAAAGGTATTGACGATAAGGGTTGAAGGATGAAATCTAATTGGCTGTGGGAGGTCTGGTATTGCTAAATAAATTATATGTATATAGATATATAGATAGGTGGCTGACCTGTAGATTTGAAAGACAACTGGTAATATTGATGCCTAGGCATATTATCATATAGATAATGCTAAGGAGCAAATGTTAGCTTTTGTTCTGAAATAGTGAATGATACATTTGAAATGGCAAGGAAGCTGATATTCCTGTATGAATTTTCATGATATTGGTAGAGCAAGTGTCAAAAAACAAGATGATTTTTTTTCTAAAAAGCCACAAATGTAATTTTAAGTCCACTGCTATTGTAAATAAAGTCTGAGTTGCATGGTTGGTTACTTCAGAGCTTTCTACCAATAAAAGGACAGATTTTAATTGGCCAAAGGGGAGATGGGACTCCATAAGATGTGAAACCAGCCTACCTGCAGCATAATACAAATTTACATATATGATAAAAACTATTTTTTTTTATAATAACCACAACAGTTCCTGTAAGGTATGTTTGTATAAAAGGTGGGGTTCACTTTAAAAGGATCACAGGTTAAATAGGATAATATATTTGCTTTATACAATTCACCTACATGCACTCATATCCTGCAGATCTTTTTACAGACCAAATATTTCCACTAGGGATCACAATGTATAACAGAGCATTTCTTTAATGACTACCCATCAACTAAAAATTCCTGGACATTCATAACACTCTGGTCTTTTTGTTTCATCTGTGCTTTTATGAGGTTTTGGAACCTTTAATCCAGTTATATAAACAGAGAGGGCTAAGATTAAAGAGCTCATACCATATACCCGCTATAAAACCTTTCTAGGTATGTAGGCTAAACCTCTCTTTCTCTCTCCATAAAGTCTGGAACATGGCTGTTTAATTTATTTAGCACATTATGGTAAAAAATGAACTGTCACCGGTCTTATCTTGACATTTGGAGTTCTGCTGGCCTTTCCAGTGAAAATATTAAGGAAGTGTTAAATAATGAGGTTTAGCATTGCTTAATTTGAGAAGGTCTGACCTTACATCACTCCAGAAGATAAGGCCTTCGATTTATTTGTGAAAGTGATAGATATTTCCTGGAAATGCTCCGTCCAAAACTGATACAGTTCTGTCCTCTGTATTGAATTACTAAACTTTGGTTCTGCTTATGAGATAATGTTTTTACACATCTGCTTATCTTGTGATGGAGTCATGATGTTTATTCTGAAAACGAAAAGATGAAAAGCTATGCTCACGGCTAAAAATAAAAAAAATGTTTATTTGTAATATATGTTTCTCTGTTTCATAAAAGATGTTTCCTGTTTAATCGAAGAGTCAAGATTAGTGCGTCTCCCTGTATTCACTGTCAATTTCTCAAAAATATAGTCTACAAGAGATAATTGCAATTTAAATGTGAATTTAAGGCCAAAGTAGTAGCTCCCATTCAGCTACATTGGAGAAGTTTGAAATACCCATCTCAATACCCTCTTTATTGAGTAGAGGCTTAGGTTTGTCATAAAATTAAACTAGCCAAACACACATACATCTTAAGCTAGCCTTACTTTACCAAGCTGCACCAAGTCACGTGGTTCCAGTGGTAATCGAATACCAGTAATAATTATAGTGAAATATTCTTATAACTCTATTGGGTCTATCCCCTAAAATTTGACTTTAAAGGTCAACTTTCATTTTGAGTCAAATTTGGAACCCAAGTTTAAAAAAAACGCAGGTTTAAATCTTCCACATTGAAAGTAATGGGAGGTGAAATTATCAAAACAATTTTTTGAGACTAAGTCAAATTTGGCACCCAAGTTTGAATTAGTCTCAAAAATAGCTTTTATCATTAATTATGCTTTGGGTAATTCATAAACTTTAATATGATAAAAAGCGCAGGCAAGTATTTATTTTTTGCATCCACTATATAACCAATTGCACGGTACTTGCAGCATGCTCACACCTGTTTGGTATCCATCATTTTATACATTTAGTGCCAGACATTTTTTTTTTGCCTGCTTGAAGCAGTTGTGAGTGGACTCTTCACTGAATCTGGTAAGGAACAAAGTCCCTCTCACCTTGGCAGGTGTGCGAGCGTGCTGGAATCCATTCTTACCAGTTATATGCAAGTGAAAATATTGATACCTGGACTAGAAATTTTAGGTGTAAAAATATAGTTTGAATTTAAATAATCTTTTTTTAAAATGGAGATCTTATATACAACGGTAACAATTACCTTGTGTTGTGTGGTTATTGTATATTTTTTTTAAAGTAAAAAGGGAACTTTGCATTTTTCACTAAAAAAATCTGTGTATATTAACAGTAATTTGTAAGATATTTTATAAATCTGCACATAAAATTCCTGTCTTGTTGTGCATAGGACATATTTCCCAACATGCACTGGTAATGTGTCTATAAGCATAGTAAGTCAGAAATAAATAAAATACATCATTGTAAATATCTTAAAATCTGCTGAAGAAACGTAAAAAATGTTAACACAACATTTACACCGTGTGTACGCACAGGCGAGGGCTGGCAGGCAAAACAGAGGGGCACTTGACCCTTGGGCTGCTCTCTAACCTGATACATTGGTGTGGATGCACTCATTATTTACCTGTACATTCCCCGTTGCATAGCACTTTCTATTCTTATACTATATTGCTTGTCTAGCTATCAATCTTGGTACCTTATCTATCAGCAGATCTTGCCTGCCTGTCCACCTGTTTATCTTTTATGACAACGGGTCAGCTGATGAAGTTGCACTTTGGTCCACTAAATTATTCTTACCCCTAGGCCAAAAGTTGTCAGAGCCCCCACCTTTGTACGCTGATCATTTTTGTTTCACAGGTGACAGGCTGTTTATAACATTTCCAGGTGAAGCTAATTCTCACAATTCTGTCATGTTTTTAAAAGCATTAGCAGTCAACACTAGTGAGATCTGGAAAGCCAAAACATTCGGATCTGGTTCATTTAGAATCAAGCTGAGTCCATCAGGAGAAAGCTGATAGGGCAGATTATAGTTTCAATGATATCCGTTGGTTCTGTGCAACTCAAAGGGAAAGGGTGTTTTTGATTAGGATAAAAAGCCAATTGGTCACATACATCAATGTAACACTTACCTTATGGTTGGGGATCATGTTTTATATTCTGTTTGCTCAAAATCTGTCAGTTAAATAATTGAAGGAGAAAAAGTATTCCACAGTATTCCACAAAGCATGAATTAAAGTCACTATTAGGTGGGCATGACATTCAGATCTATGTGGCAGTATCAAACGTAAAGTCATCTAATTTGTTTTAGATATTTATTTTTGTATCTGTTGCAGAATTCCAGAATGATTAAAACAAGGCTACTGGAAGAGGCTTGGTTACTACAGTATGGAATACTGTATAGTATATGTTTCTGATATGTTTCTCATGGTTTAGCTGGGGAAAAACCATTTTGCGTATTAATGAAAGACCAGAACCAGATAACATATTTTTGGAAACTTACTGAATTGATTGTCAGACCTCTGCTTTTAATTTAATCAGCAGTAGTTCTGATGTCACAGTGGGCTTCTATTAAAACAGGAAGTTGACAGGGCTGGCAATGTAAGTAGTCAAGTCCATGAAAAGAGGCGGTCTTATTGGAAAAGGGGCAGGACAACAGATGAAAGAGGGTGGAGCCAACTGAAGACTGTAAATTCACTTCCTTGTAAAGAATAAATATTGCCAATCTAATGTTGTTTTGGAGTAACACGAGTTGTTGGGTGTGAGCTCCCACACAGGGAATTATCCCTATTATTCATTTATTTATAATAGCGTTGACTCAAGAAACACTGATTTGTCCCAAAATGGATTCGTGTTGGGCAATTTAACCGCATTTCCCAAATCTCCGAAGTGCAGACACTCAATATTCGGGAATTTGGGTCTGAATCAGTTGTTTCGGAAACCAAAGAATTAAAGGTGTTTGGATTGGGACATTTTTGCCATGAAAACCATAGATTTCTGGCTGTCCAATGTGTGCCATTCACACCCAAACACACTCCGAATTTGGGTAACATAGGCAGAATTCACCCATTTAAATTCTCCTGATTTTAGCTGTAGAATTCAACTTTAAAGCCTGGTAAAAAAAAAAAAAAATACTAAAAAAGATTATAAAGTGCTTTCTTACATGCCTACATATAATTTCTGTTTGTTTAAAAGATGATATTTGAACATATATGGAGCTATAGCCATGTCAAAAAAAAACACATTAAAAAAGGGTCATGCCACAAAATACATGTCCAGCACAGACACTAATGTGTTAATTCAATGAAATAGAAGGTGTACCTATGTAGGGTAACATTAATTGTGGAAGTGTGTGAGGTTTGGATTTACCTGAAGAAAACACAGACACAAATAGATAAGTTGAAATAATAAAAATATTTACATTAAAAAGTATTTATTTTTTCATAAATTTTATGTTTTTAAATAATAAACCCAGGGTATGCAGGGGGCAGGCAGCGAGAGTGATAGTTTATCAGCAGAGATGTACAACAGGGTGATAGGAATGGTAAGTAACCCAGGGTTTCATGGTCAGTAACAAGGTGCTACAGTATGATTTACTCATCAGCATATGCTGGGCAACTATGCAATCATGGCGGGATCATCTTACTTCTCATCAGAGTGACCTTTAACCACCTGTGCCGATGAAGAGATATTAGGGGTGTGAAATCCAGCAGTGGTACACTGGAAATAAGCACACTCCCTTTCCAATTTAGCAAACTTGTATTGCAAAAGTCAGTTGTGGTGTTCAGCTCTAGCCTCACATTCCTGCTGGTACACATTCTCATCTGTGCCTGCTCTGCACTACTGCAAGTGACTAGCCATCTCTTCCTGCCTCTCCATCATCTGGGCATGGAACTGTACTTGGTTGCTCACCATCATTGTCAGCTTTTGGTCCATGTGTGCCACATCATACTGGGTACTAGCAGGGCTGGTCTTAAGTGTTACGGTGCCCAGTGTGGGCTTCCCCCATGGCGCCCCGCTGTCTCTTTCACCCCCCCACATGTATGTGTCTCTCTCCCTTCCCATGTCTGTCCCTTTCTTCTTCCTTGACCATGTCTGTCTCTCTCTAACTCCCCCATACCTGTTTTCTCTCTCTCTCTGTTCTGACTCTCTCCTCCCCTTCACTGTTCTGTCTCTCTCCCCCCCTGTTCTGTCTCTCTCTCTCTCTCCCCCCCAGTTCTGTTTCTCTCTCCCCCCTGTTCTGTCTCTCTCTCTCTTCCCCCCGTTTCTCTCTCCCCCCCTCCCCTGTTCTGTCTCTCTCTCCCCACTCCCTTTGCCTGCAAATGTGGATCCAGGGAGGGGCGGAGCTAACCGGCTGAGAGGTGTAGCTCTGCCCCCACCCTGTGAAGCACGGGCAGCCAGAGAAAGTGCTGCTCGGCTCCCCATGCTTAATGCAGGCATGGTGATCGTGAGCAGCACTGTCTCCTGCTGCCCGTGAAGCAGACGCTGCTCTGCTTCACAGGGTGGGAAAGGAGCTACACCTCTACCCGGATCCAGCAGAGCTTGCCGAGCAGAGGGCTGGTGAGAGGGGGGGGGGGGGGGGGGAGAATCTCTTTATCTCCCCCATCCAGTGCCTCTACCGGCTTTTTTTTTTTTTAAAACTCTTTATTTTTTATTCGAGCGGGCAGG
Source organism: Pelodytes ibericus (assembly GCA_036172795.1). Classification (NCBI taxonomy): domain Eukaryota; kingdom Metazoa; phylum Chordata; class Amphibia; order Anura; family Pelodytidae; genus Pelodytes; species Pelodytes ibericus. The sequence continues at coordinate 189,748,783 of CM069859.1, forward strand.
CGGGCGCCCCCTGGGGTGTTGCGAACTGTGCCCTCGCACAGGACGCACACCCCTAAGGCTGGCCCTGGGTACTAGCAACCAGACAGCAGCATCGAATACCATCCTCAGAGCATCATTAGGAGATTGTGGAGGGGCTCCTGATGTACTCAGCTCAGCATGACCTCTGGGATCCACTGCCCTGGGGGGATGCTTGCCCACACATGTATCTGCAGTAAAAGAGGAAGATGTTTAGGCCATTGCAATACATAATGTAGGCAATACATTCTCTTACAGTTCACATGCATGGTCATCTGTATCCTGTACTATGGTACATTGACATTCCAATACCTTGTACCTTATAACCATCAAACATTGTGTAAATAGCTATGATAATTGCAGAGACAATCAGTTAGCAGTTATATAACACAAGCCCCTACTTACCTCACTGCACGCTAATCCTGTGATTGATCCTATAATGGGTTATATATTCCGTAGCCCGTAAGTACATAGATGTCATGCAATTGTACATTCACGTCCACATTTCTGTGCACATTTATGTACAGTAGTATGTACACAGATTGCATACCAGAAGTAGCCAGCTACATTTGCATGAATGATGGGTCTCTGGGCCTGCAGATTAAGAGCTGGCAGTTGGTGGGATGAGCCTACAAGAGGAGGTGGTGAAGATAGGTCTGTTGGAGATGAAGCAGAATGCATTGTTACTGCATACAGCTGGGTGCAGAACATTTCACATCAATATTTGCACTGGGCTTCATGTATTGCATGTAATGGTGAATGGAAGTCCCAAGTTAAGGACATAGTAGCCAAGTTGTAATCATTCCGAAGAGATGCTGATATTGATAAGGTTTCAAGTTAACTGTTTTAGTCATAACTTGGGATTTCCATTTCCTAACTCCATGCAAGTCCCTCTTTCATGAATGAATCCCTATCTGTGCTGTACTTATGACTACCCAAGTCTGGCTCAGGCCCCATGTCCTGCAATACTTTAAACTAAAAATCCAGCAGGTCAGCCAGCTCAGAAGGACTGCCGCCAGTGCATCAGGCAGTGATGGCTTCCTCTTCACCTGTTGTCTTATGTCAGAATATCTGAAATGGAACAGTTTGCTACAGTTCTCTACACATATATGCTCAGAGAAGCTGAAAGAGTGAGTGTCAATTCCTAGGTATCCTTGACACAGCTAATCCGTGTGTTACATGAACTACAGGTGTGAGATAAAATGCTGCCTATGGTGTAAAAGTATTTTAAATGCTGTTTATTCACTACCTCCTCAGACCTGTTATTCCCACCAACTGCATTAACAGTGTCTTCCTCCTCTGGCTTGTCCACTTTGCAGCTACCCCTATGACATGGTTGTACTGTCAGCACAGCTGGTGTACCAATGCTGTGTTCTCCGCCACTGAGAAATTCTCAGGCCTTGAGAGCATCTCATAGACCTTGACTTACCCCTATCCGGCTAACAGTGTATATAGTACAACCAATATTTGAAATGATAACTTGTAAGTTTAACTAAAATTGTGGGAATTCTTTGATTTCATTAAATGTAAAACTAGATTATAATTTGATAATAGCATTATTGGCCCATTCCAGCCTCAAATATCTGGTATTCCAGGATTGGTGTGCTTTCTTCTGGCACTGTAACGTTAAAGACTGACTCACAGTCTGATAATGAATTGAAGTTTGAAGGTTTTGAGAAAGCACCTTTGCGTGCGAAATGCGTCAAGCGTGTGTCTATTCCTGCCATTTTTTTTCCCTTTTGTATTCTCTTTTATTATCCAGGGACTTTAATACATTTTCTAACACACTATTGGATGACTTTGTGCTTTGCTTTGGAAGTATCAGCTGGCGTACTTTCAAACTTCAATAGATTATAATTTGAAAACAATAAAATAAAATAGTGGTACCAAATATGAATGACAGATTAACAAGAATTCTTCCAACACAAAAGATTGTATATGCACAAACTATAGCAAACAAAAATCTCTTGCAAGATTTTAGAACAGATTTCTTTTAATTTCACAATTGACCAATCTTAGATTTAAAATGAATGAAAAATAAAACAGAATATATGTTTTTCTTAAAATAAGCAAAAAAGCTGGCATCTGAGTTGTGTTTCAAATGTTTCAAAAAAGGTCTGTCAATCTTTAATTATTTCCAGACATTTTAAAACCTTTTTTTGTTGTTGATCTGTAACACATTGAAAGAGTGAATCAAACACATAGTGTACAGACACACATGTACATACTATACACTGTATATGTATTCCTTTTCTACACTGAAACGGATACTGTAACATATTGTGAATACACTTGGGAATTTAGAGAGACCAGAGACAAAGCAGATACTACCCTGCACGCTTGCAGCTGGGATCCTAATACCATAGCTTAATAAGACATTAATAACTCTTCTTCTGCACCATTGACAAGAGCAGTGTATATGACACTGTCCAGGGCACTATTATATATTAAAGGTATTAAATGGAACTTAACCTCTAGGATATCAGTGCAGCTTTTTCTTGGATTTGCAATCTCAACACCATCTTTGTAACTTGAACTATTACTATTAATCATGGAACAAACAACCATCCTGGATAGGTGTGGTTTGTGCCTCAAAGTAAAAACTCAAATAAATCAAGCCTGGGAAAAATAGCTGATTATATTTTGACGGATAAGTTTAATACTCTGTTAAAGAGACTGTATCACATTGTTTTTACTGTGCATGCAGACAATAACAAAATATCAAAAAATATCTATACATTGTGTTAGCAAAATTCCAAATAAATACCTGAATTTGGAGGAAAATAAATGTGTTTTAATTAATTGTATGGTGTCTCCTGTTTATGACATCACCTGTGACTTGATATGCAAATGAACTGGTTTTCACTATCAAGCCTCATGTGAAGTCATGAACAGGAGACTCGACAGACACATTTAAAACACATTTTTCAGCATTTGTGAGCATTTATTTGCAATTCTGCTAACACAATTTTATTGTCTACATTCACAGTGAAACAAGGTTTGATACAGTCCCTTTGACCTTGTGCATTTGAACAGCACATGGATATACAGTGACACAATGTAAAAGCGATTAGGTAACATACATAAAAATACATAGGGGTTTATGTATAAGCAGGGGCGTATCTGAGTGACAGGTGTGTGCCGGACTGGCAGCGCACCTGCACCAAATACATCCAAGAGGCCGTCAACAACAGTGAATTCGGTATTAGAGTCATTCACTCTGTTGCCAATTTGACCAGCACGAAACGTATACTTGACTCTGATGCCGAATTCACTGCTGCCATTGGTCTCTCGTGTATTTCCTGGGTTTGTGTGCTGTCTGTTCGGAGCACACACACCCTGGAAATATACAGCGTGGCTGTGTGCAAGGTGTGCGGCACACACGGAGCATCAGCACCTGTGTATAAACACGGCGCACATGCTAACAGAACCAGATAGAGGAGCTATCAGCGAGTGTGACCATTTATAAAGCAGACTCCAAACAAATTTTGGGAATCTGAGCAACCTCCACCAGAAAGGTACTTCCAGGTTGTGCCGGTGCTCAGTGCGCCAGGGCAGCCCATGTATGAAAAAAAATCAGGCGCTTCAAAGCCTGATTAGTGGCGGAGAACCTCTGCCAAACACTGTTTGTGGAGGTCCCTGACCCCATACTGCAAAGTTTTGGGAGCTATAAAAAAAAAAAAAAAAAGCAATCACCGGTATACATAAGAAACAGCGACACTTTGCAGTGTGGGAGTTTTAATACATAGCCGACATAGTGCTCAGTTTGTTCTTTTATACAACATATTTTATATATATCTATATCTTATCAGTTCACCTAAAGAAGTTAAGGAGGTCACAGATATTATATTCCTGATCATATTAACATCATTCAACTAGTGTGATTACATATTGAACATTCCTTTTTCTTGTATTCATAAAATACTGACTTATGTTTGCAGAACTTGTCTGATCAGAGCAATGTAACTGCTTCTGCGTGCCAGCCTCTTCTGGGAATACAACTCTGAATGGCATGTTGAAGGCACATTTCCAAATCTTATCAAACTCACACAATAAATTATTTCCTTGATGACATAGTGTAGTTTATACAAATGCATGGATTACTATTATTAATTTTTTTTGTAAATGTATTTACTCTTTTTCTTTTATTGTTAACTTAAGTTTTGTTTCTTTAATAGAATAACATTCTATAGCATTATACTTTCTTATTTCTCATTATACTGTTACACCATTCCTAAATCAAGAGAATCTGACACAGGCATATGGAACAGAAACATACTTTTCAATAAAAGCTACATTTGTTTTAAAGTTTATTTAACACAGAAAATACAATTGTGTAGGCTGAACTGTGTCTATAATTTTAAAATGTTATATTCATTACTTATTTTTCTCTGAATAATTCCAGTGTGTCACACTTTATTTAGTGCAAAGGAGGTGCACACACATAGAACAATATACCACAATTAAATGCCAAAGTGTTTTATTATTTACACAAAATTGCACTGCATCACAAACTTAAATTAGAAATTGAGCTTAATGGGATTTTTTTTTTTCCTTTTACTTTCAATATTCTTTTATACATTTTTCATATAGAAAAGATTTACAAAAATACACACATAGATTCCAACATACAATTGGGGACAGATAACATTAGGAATGGCAATAGCTTGTTAACAACTATTATCTCTTCTCCCGTTCTATCATTTTTCTATATGTAACACTCAGATTAAACCAAGGTAAGTTCCCGTCCCCTCAGACATACAACATTAACAACAAATATTATTTATTAGTTAATTAATACATTAATTACCACGGTTGAACTGACTTTAATTTTAAGATAATTTCATGACAAGGAAGAACTCCAACATCTGATTTTATATTCTGCTCGGAAGTTATCTGTCTCTTTCAACTTATAGATCCTCTCCTCCCAATCTTGTTTTTGAAAAAAAAAAAAAAAAATAGCCATGATCTAACAATACTCTGTTTCCCTGTGAACAGCACTTGCATTACTAAAGATTTATGGTTTTTATCATTTAGTTGGCCTCAAAGTTTTTTTTGCTGAGAAGACCCCTGAAATTTCTCCTGGTAGAGCTCCTGAAGGACCTTAAAATGACAACAGTAGTGAATTCATTTCATTAATTGAAGTTAATTTTCAGATTTTTTTCTGAATCTGTTTGCTCATTTGTATATAACAATGTATTTGTTTTAATTATATTTGTATGTTCACAGTGTATTTACTTTAAATAATTATTTGTTGGGTACGATAGGGGCAGTCGCATGTGAAAGGTCAATCAGTCTGTCAGCTTTTTATGCTGTTTAATTAAGTTAATTAATGACCCTTTATTACTGAACAAGTGCCTTCTCCTATCAGGCTATGACTAAGTCCCCTTGAGGCACGAAATGCGTAAGGCGTTTATTATTTTATTTATTCTCCTATTTGCAATGCGCATGAGTAGGGTGGAATGTGACATCATCATTCTGTCACTCTGGCCGCTATTGGACGCACAATACTCTTTCAGCTGTGTGGACAGGTCATTTTAGGAGTATATTAATGCTCTCATCACATAAACAGTTAGATCACTGAAATGCTGGGGATCTCTTACACGTGAGTCCGCTCTTTTGCCCCAATGCAATTTTGTTTAGCCTATGTTTACTTAATGCTACCACATTGCCATTTGTTGGTTGTATAGCCCAAAACATTTTTGTGTGATAAAACACTTAATTGTGGTGTATTATTCTATTTGTGTGCACTTCTTTTGCATTGTGTTTGCACATGTTATATATATTCAAATGTATTTACCTCTCAGTCTGCCTACTCAAAGGTGTATATAATGTGTCATACTTTGTATGTAATACTGTGATTTACTTTCACAACAATACCAAATAAAAAAATCCACATAATATTAATTTGTCAATAAAGTATAAACAGAATGTGTGTGCAAATAAGATCCATTTGGCCTATTTAGTCTGCCCAATAATAAATAAATAATGTTATTAGTCCCTGGCCTTATCTTTTATATAGGAGAGCCATATGCCTATCCAATGGTTGCTTAAATTCCTTTACTGTATTAACATCAACTTCTGCTGAAAGGTTCTCCTATGCATCCACTACCCTATAAGATCAGGAATACGTCCTAATTTTACATTTGTCCCTTTTTTTTTTTGTCTTTCTTCTAAGATATACATGTTAAGATACCAGTGGCATACTAAGGAGAGCAGGGGGGGGACACGCTGGGCCGCTCCATGTGCCACTCAGTAGTCTGACAGATGCCGCTCTGAGGCAGGTGCACGTTGTGCAATGCGCCCAGGTGGAAGATGCGAATGGACACAAATTGTGTCCTCCACAGAAGTGCTTCTAATGGATCAGTCAGCTAGTCCATTCGGCCGCCCCTCCTCTCGCTGTGCCGCTAGATTCGGTGCTCTGCTCATTTTAGGTAGTGTGCAGCTGGGGGAGGGGTGGCTGAACGGACTAGCTGACCGATCCTGCTGCTTCTCCATTAGAAGCACTTCTATGGAGGACACAAGAGCTGCCCCCACTCATCTTGCCAGGTTCACCCCTATCCCCACTCAGCACCTGTGTCCACACTGTCCCCATTAAGCTCTCCAGTCTCCCCCCTGTCCTCACTCAGCTCCCCAGTGTCACCCCTGTCCACACTCAGCTCCTCAGTCTCACCCTGTCCACACTCAGCTCCTCAGTCTCACCCCTGTCCCCACTCAGGAACCAGTGTCCTGTTTTCAAGAAAGAGTCCCACGTTGAGGTCCAAAATGTTGGCAAATATGCAACTTATATATTAAAAATGTTGTTATATTTGTTTGCTACAAAACCTGAGTGCATCTCTTTACATTTGGCCTTTTTTGTATTTTGAGTTATATCCACACAGTTGAATACAGCTGGCATACTTTTTGGGCAGAGTGCAGACACTGTGGACATTTTATCATAATGTAGAGATGTAACTTTTTTTTACATTTAATAATGAGGGGGTGCCAAACTTAGGTTCTGCCCCGGGTACCAAATACTACAGGTACGCCCCTGAAAGATCCTTAAACCTTTCCTGGTAAATTGTATCCTTTAATCAGTCTAGTAGTTCTTATCTGAACTCCCTCCAAAGTATTTCTATCCTTCTGGAGATATGGTCACCAGTGCTCTGTACAATGGCATGAGCACTTCCCTCTTTCTACTGCCAATACCTGTCCCCATACTGATGATGATCTATTAAATTGTCTTCTTATCTTTAAGTCATCTGAAATAATTACCTATAACTCCCTTTCCTCAGATGTTGAGGTTGGGACTGTTTCAAAATATTTTCTATTCTGCCATTGGGTATTTATACCCATGGTGATTATCTTGCACTTATCCAAATTAAACATCAGTTGCCACAGCTTTGACCATTTTTCTAGTTTACCTACATCATTTGGCTTATCCTTCAAGGAACATCAACCCTGTTGCAAATATTTGTACCATCAGTATAAAGACATACCTTACCATCAAGACCTTCTGCAATATCACTAATAAAAATCTTAAAGAGAATGGGTCCAAGGAGAGAATAATACATCATAGAAATAGGAGTACAGTCCAGACTCAACATAATTCCGCGAGCAATAACAATGTACCGGTAAAAACTTCAGATATTTTAAAGAATAGTAAAAAATAGGCCACATTTACATTAATTTATAAAGTGTTTCTATGTAAGCCCCATAAGTGGAATAGATACAGAATATGGGCAACTTGAGTGATTGTTGGGTTAAATCATTTACAATAATCATCACAATAAATGTATCAATAGATCTGGTCAGTGAGGAAGACTGCCCATGTTACCACTGGAAAGGAGTAGAAGCAGTAAACTATCAGTATTACTGTTGCCATCTAGCGTGTGCATGTGGAAGTGTTGTCGTAGGGCATGCATATTGAGTAACTGATAACCGCAGCTTTGAAACATTTCCCACATGTGTTATTTATTGAACAAGGAAATGGAAAACACACTCTTTATAAATAAAAAAGAATATTCAGGATTTTCAAAAATGTGCCCTAGAATTTTACATGTAGTTCCCCCCCCCCCCCCCATACAAGATTTCAAGGCTTTCTCTCATTATAGGTGCAGAAACAGGGTGTTGTTGGTCCCCCCAAAGCTCACCGTGCCAAACCAAGTACATTCCTGGATGGCCCTCCCATAGCGCGACAGAATTGCAATCCTCCCGGGTGCTCCAGAGAATTCCTGTTGTCCTGCGGTCAGGAGGTGGTAGCAGTAGTGGGGCACAGTGGGGTCTGACACGGGACAGTGATACCAGCTCTTCTGGGAGGTTGTAACCTGAACTCAGGCCAAGGTCCATAGTCTGTAGGGAGGAGGCTGGCCTTCATGCCCCTTCAGGGGCCCATGACGTGGGGGCATCTAAGTTCTGTTCTATGACACTCCCCTTCTCCATGAAGGTGGCCAAAAGGGGACTTCCAGACACTGACGAATTTTGGATACAGTTTAGCTGTGTTAGATTTACTTCCACTTGCATTCCTAAGATATCACCCTAAGCTATGCTCTATCACCATGTAAGTAGGTAGGTGGCCCCATCAGGTGAAAATCTGTTTCATACACATAGAATAAAAAGGGCTTAGTGTATAGTTTATTTTTATGTTGAAAGGTTATAGTGTGGGTGTATATAATTTAGCTTGTATGAATAATACTGGAAAAGTAACATTATAACGGTGCCAAATTAATATATAAGTTCTTCCATCACATACACTAAAGCTATTGTTTTCATAGATGTCATTGTAAGGGTTATGTCTGTCTGCAAAGATTCTGACTCTTGTTGCCTGAGTGAAAGCCAATGTCTAAATACAATTGCAAAATAGATTTGGGCAGGAAGCATGACTCACAGTTGATACAAAGATATTAAAATGGGAGGTGTGATAATACAGGTGAGAAGCTAGATCATTGGAAACCAGCACCACAGGCTCTTGTTGGAGTTTCCCAGGGATGTATACACACATATTACAGATAGAGATGTGTAAATTCATTGTAGGAATGGTTGTAGAATGCATTAACGCTTAACAGAAGAACATTTGTGTTGTTCCTTGGCTAATATACCTGGCCAGTATTGAGCTTCATGTACCTGTAGGAATTAGATTCCAAGGCAGTTAGCTAGAGCAGCAGTGAGGATGTGGCGACTGAGCACTCACCTCAGGTACACACAATTGAGGGGGAGCAGTGATGATATCATGCATCCCTGATATACAGCACCTTGTACGTAGCATGATTGTCTTGCTAACCTACATGGGAATTAAGATGTTATCAGTCAAGATCAGGTCCCATATATTCCAGGCAGCCAAAAGTCTCACCTAATATATTTTAACAAAAAAGCTAACATGAGCCGCCCTCCAAGGTGCATATCTTCCAATATAAAATACTGATGGGAGCTACACTGCACCACCATTAATATCTGGTTAACTACATGCTGATGGGAGCTTCACATTACCACCATCTATGTCCAGATAATTATATACTAATGGGAGCTATACTATGCTACTCTGGCTTACTGTAAACTGATGGAAGCAGCTAAATCGGACAAACATGGGAACTATACAGTATCACCCTTATTGACTGTACAGCAATTTACTGACATAATCTACTAGTTATCGGTCTGCAGTTAGTTATGTAGATGATTCATTTAAAGTCAGCTATGCTGATTTGATCAGTCTCTACACAAAGGATAATGGTATAATTGTTTTTTATGGGCTCTATTCAGTGACTTCAGTTAATTTATCTTGACTGCAATAGTTATTTTAATCTACAAACCAGTGATAGCTCGTGCCATTAAATAGTGCCCAATGTCTTGCATAATTAGTAAAATAGAAGAAGGTCAAAGTACAGCATCATTTAGTGGCCAAAAAATGTACGCAGTAATGCTAATTAATTAAATATGTCATTTTATGTGGCTCAATCTTGCATAGAAGTAGGCTTTGAAAAATTAGTGGGTTTGACAGCTAGACCAGATCACACAAATTATGTATCTCTATGAGCTGCAGTTAACTTCTTGGTCATCCAAGAGATGTCACATGTCTGTCATTTAACACTTTTCTATTGTCAAGAGAGATGTTTACATTCTGTTAATACCAGAATCCTACTTCTCCTGCCTACATGGCTGAGTTACAGCTTGGACTTGAACTGTCAGAAAACTTCTGTTACTGGTAGGAGTAGATGTAGATCAGAGAAATGCTACCTAGGATTATCTGATATACAGAATTTGTGACTTGTTTAAGTGTCAGTGGCATTGGCCGATTTGTAACATAATGCACTCATTTCAAGACAAAAAGGCTATAGGGTCTCAACATGTCTAGCTGGGAGAACAGATATGATAGAAACAATTAAATACATAAATAGTAAAGCAAAAGAATAAGAGGTCATATATTAAAAAAAAATCTGAGGTTTAAGAGTAGCATCAGAAAGCATTACTTTACTGAGCGAGGGGTGAAATGCATGGCATTAAACCTGCAGGAGTTTTAGCTTGCATTGGATAAGCATAAGGCTATGCTGAACATTATATAACTGACCAAATAATGTATGAAGAATTTACAGTAATTATCAATGCGTGGACTGGGAGGGTTAATGGTTAGGAATAGGCATCCATGATGAACTGTCGGCACTGAAAAGGCTCCACTGAACTGTCATCACTTGTAAGCAGCCATGTTGCTAAGGTTATTGTATATACTTACCCCAGGGCTGACACTACCTGGTAACTGTAAAGAATGGGTTTGATCTTCTCCTGCTCTGCTCCATTTTCTTGTACAAATAAAAGTCCACTTTTCACACTTCCCGTAGTGAAATCTTAAGAATGTGACAGACAGCTACTCTTTGGCTTGAGCCAGATTCTAGAGGTGGTACAGACCTGCAGAAGCATGTAGCACAATGGCTCGAGTGGAAGGAATATGTGTAATGCAAGTGAAAGTAGAACATGGAATGGCAGGAATCTGGTCTATAATAGGGACAGTTATGTACTTTTGTACAATTACACTCTTCCAGTTAAACAGAGAAAGCAGATGCTACTGTAAAGGTATGGCTCCATACCGTACTTACATAATTCAAGAGACACAGTTGGGTCCATATAATTTGATCCTAATTATGTGCCTTTTTATAACATTCACTGGTGGAGGGTGTGTCCAACAGGCTTTAGAGGTAGTCCCGCGATGCATGAGCTCTGCAAGTGGACCTGCTATTTAGCCCTAAAAACCATGCTTGGACACTATTGACTGACAAAATGTCTCAAATAAAGACCCTAAGGGGCAAGAGACTAAAAACACTGGCCACCAACCTCAAGTGGAAGATTTTTTGCACGCTCGCAAAGTCCAGAATGCATCTTAGGCCTACCTAAGATGGTCGCCAGCCACACGAGAGACCACAACCCTCCATTTACCACACCTAGTTCATCTGTTCAATCGGCTCCTATGAATTAATGGAGGGAAGCCTTCTGCCTGTTGCCAACTAAAGCTGATATTAAAGAAGTGATAGATGCAGCAGTTGTACTGCTATAAGCAGACCTCTAGGAGCTACTGCAAGACCTCAAACATATGGGTGATCTTGTTTTCTTATTAGACACAGTTGATGCCCTAAATAAACATATCCAAGGCCAAGAGTTTCATTGTTGGGTACAATGTATAGATGGGGACTACATACTGAGACGAACAAGACTAGACTGATACATAAGGTAGAGAGCCCTGCTCGCAATCTAGATAATAGTCCTTTGTACCCACATGGTCCTGTCAGACACCTAACAAGCACCTTTGAACCTTTTTGCTTAATATAGATTTGGAAGGACTGCCCCAAGAACGACTGTTTACCTGTTTTTGGTATATACCCCCAAGCTGACCCCAGGGTTCTGTGTTTTTCTAATTTATATGAAAGGCTACCAACTTGGGGACATCAGTTCCCTGGCACATGAGTTGCAAAAAGGAGATTTGAGAACTGGATACCAGGGCGAAAAAATAAATGTAATTTTTATCTGTAGTCCTATAAGTTTTACTGCTTACAGTTGCCATGTTTGGGCCAGCAAATGTTTATATTTTTTTGTATGCTGACTTGCCATCGGACATATACCTCGCAGGGTTCCCCAACCTGAGTTGAGGGTCAGTATCCCATTTGTGGTGCAGCATTTTTCCTGACTTATCTATTTCCAACTACCGTATATACTCGAGTATAAGCCGACCCGAATATAAGCCGAGGCACCTAATTTTACCACAAAGAACTGGGAAAAAATATTGACTCGAGTATAAGCCTAGGGTGGGAAATGAGGCAGCTACTGGTAAATATTGCACCCAATCTGCCATTTAATATTCCAGGATATTGCCCCCAATATGTCATTTAATATGCCAGGATTTTGCCCCCAATATGTCATTTAATATGCCAGGATTTTGCCCCCAATATGTCATTTAATATGCCAGGATATTGCCCCCAATATGCCATTTTAATATGCCAGGATATTGCCCCCAATATTCCATTTAATATGCCAGGATTTTGCCCCCTATATGCCATTTTAATATGCCAGGATATTGCCCCTTAGTATGCTCGTTATGCCACCCTCCTCCCCCCCCTTCCCCAGACCCCAGTACTTACCTCTTTCCTGCTCCATCTCCCAGTGCTCTGAAGGTCCGTGGCTGTGAGCTCCCCTCCAGCCGCGCGGAGCAATAAAGTTTGTTTAAAAAAAACACACTTTGTTGACCGCGCGGCTGGAGGGGAGCGCACAACACTTCCCTCACAGCCACGGACCTTCAGAGCACCGGGAGACGGAGCAGGAACGAGGTAAGTTTTAGTTTTTTTTTTTTTTTTTCCAGCCACCGACTCGAGTATAAGCCGAGGGGGACATTTTTCAGCACAAAAAAATGTGCTGAAAAACTCGGCTTATACTCGAGTATATATACGGTACTTATTCTATTTTTGAGTTTCATTCTCTCTTCCCCACTCCTTCTTAAAGTCTAGTCAACCCACGCTTTACTTATTTCATTCCTTTTTTAAAGTTCTCCTTTTCGTGGTTATGATTATATGTACACTCCATAGCATTGTAGAAACTGCATTTGCTGCTAAGTGTATTGTAAAAAACAGTTACTATTCTGAAACATTAATAATTGATTTAATAACATTTTTTTAAAAAAAGATACCATGACTTGATGAAACTGTGAGATATTAAAGTAGGCTATTTTTCTGATGCATCTTGTTTCAATAAATACAATTTATATTTATAAAGGGTATATAAAAGCAATAAGAAATAAATGATTTTTCCTCTGTAACGCAGAGGATTCTGCAGCCAAGTATAAGATAGATCTCTTGTTATGGAATTTGGCTGTTTATGCTGGTTTTGGCAGCCAGTTAAGCTTAATGAACTCTAGTCTGCACTGCAAATCCTCGGTTTTCAAAACACCCTAAGGGTCACACATACTTTTTTGAGGAAGGATAAACTCTGCTCCTTTGAACTCACTTCCGTTTGAACTTGACTTTGGTGAAGATGTGAAAGACTTCCTCTCATCATGACGAAACAAGTTGTTCAGCATTCGCATACATACAAAAACAATAATTAATTGTAGTTGAATCACTAGAAACTAGTGTTTCTTAGAATAAGGGATTCATTGTAAAAGTCATTTCTAGTGCAGTTGCCATGGAAACCAATGGAAGGTTCCTGCGGATTGCTCCACTTTTAGAACTTTGCCCTAGACTTGTATAAATAACCTTGTTCTGCATAAAGTACTGCTATAGTAGAAGCTGTAGCAGATTTGGGTGCTATTCACTGAACTGCCACGTTACCTTCAAGAGGCATTAACCCCTTCTCCCAAATGTACGTTATATGTCGTAAATACAGGGCTCAAAGGCCCTTAGGATGCTAGAAAACGTCCTCCTTTTAACAGCTCATGGCAACGTGATCCCATCGGTCAGATGAAGCCACTTTGAGTGTGGCACTTCCTGTCTGTAAGACCTGCAGGCAAGATTGCAACTTGTGATATAGACCGATCTTGGTCGATCATGACATTCACTGTAGTACACCACTATCTGTCACTTCACAGCAACAAAAGGCTGACAAGCTGAACGTTCACTCCCAGCAAGCAGGAATACACAACCTAGAAAATGTATTAATCAACAAGTTGCACAAAGATTCATCTAGAAATTGCCTGCTGACTTCTAAGACTTTTCCAGCTGGACTCCTACAGAGCTATAGAAATGTAACATAAAACTAAGCATTTGTTTAGAGGATTAGACTATAATTTGCAGACCTCACTTGTTTTAGGCACAAAATGTGGATCAGCAAAGGAAGGGTTAACAGGCAGTGAATTAAAGGCAAAGTCAATATATGAACACATTGACTTTGCCATTTAATTTGCATGTTATCGGGCTGATCAATTGATCACATGCCCAGAAACCCGCTGACTAGGATCAGGATATCTTGGACCCTTTACAGATCGGCTGGTAGTGCGCTCGGACAGCACCGCCGGCTTAACTATAAGACGAGTTAAATCGTCATAAGGTCGCGAAGGGGTTAAAAAACGAAATGCCGGTTTATCCTCATATCAGGGCCAATAGTTTTTCACTTGTACATTGATATTGGAAACACAAGTGAAAAAAAAAAGTTTAGTTAAAAGTTAACTAAGGCTCCATTTATTTGTCTCTGTTTCACCTATCATATTTCCCAAGTAATATTCACATTTCACTGATATGAGATTGCTCTTGGAATTACATACCACCCAACATATAAATACCCTAACAAAAAGTATTCATCACACAAGTAAAAAAATATCCACATTCAATAAAGGCAACTAACAAAATGCCTTCAGCCATGTCAACTCAGCACAAACTGTATTTTGAAGAAATATAAAACCTATCTTTATTGAACATGACAGATTTATTTAAAGGGCCATTACTACTAGAAAAAAAGTGATAATTAAATTAAATATGCATTTATTTTTTAAGCAGTTTTTGCAATACCTGCCTTGAAGACGTATCTTTTGTCGGTTTTCTCCAAGGGGGAAATGGGTCCTCCCTGTCAACTTGGGGGGCGGAGGAGGGGCCCCATCCCCCTGGACATTGGACCTGCAGCAAGGGAAGGATAAGCAGACAGCTATATAGGTTAGGTTAACTAGACATAGAGATAATAAAGAACAGGGAATTGAAGCAAAAAAATAAACAAGCTTTTATCTTATCCTGTACACCCTCTTGTCAGAGTAGTTCTTACCACTGAGCAAAAGGGGAAACTGCCCTGAGTTCAGGCAAAATGCAGAGTCCACTACATCTGCAACTTGAGCCCTATAGTTTCTGAATCTTTTTCTTCATATTGTCACTTGCCAGGGTTCTCTCACACACAACTAAATCCTCTTTATTATGGTATTGTACAAGTTCTCTCAGCTTCTTCCAACTACCATTGAGTTACCGTATTTTCTCGATTATAAGACGACCCTGATTATAAGACGACCCCCCAAACTTTGGATATTCCATTAGGAAAAAAACTAAAAGCCTGAATATAAGACTACCCTATAGGAAAAAAGTTCAACTTGTATATATTCACATGTAAATTGCTTTTTTAATAAAAAATTATGATATCAAAAAATGTATTTCTAGTTTTTATTTCTTTTTATGTGCCAATGCTGCCTTTCTCTTTCCCTTGCCCCCATTTTTCTCTCTCCCCCCCTCCCCTTGTCTGTCTCTGTCTCTTAACCCCTTCCCTCCCCTTGTCTGTCTCTTAACCCCCTCACTCCCCTTGTCTCTGTCTCTTAACCCCTTCCCTCCCCTTGTCTGTCTCTTAACCCCCTCACTCCCCTTGTCTCTGTCTCTTAACCCCTTTCCTCCCCTTGTCTCTTAACCCCCTCCCTGTCAGCTGTCCGTCATAATAGTCTGCCGTGTCGGGCAGCATGGAGGATGTCTGCACTTATCGTGCAGACAACCCCCAGCTGCCCGCTTTTCCCTGGTGGCTAGTGGGGCAGCAGAGGATGTCTGCGCGACGAGCGCAGACTCCCCTGCTGCCGCCCGGCACGCTCGCCGGGACTTCTGTGACGAAAGCGGAAGTACCCGGCTTCTTCACAGAAGCCCCGGCGGTCGTGCCGGGCGGAAGCAGGGGAGTCTGCGCTCGTTGCGCAGACATCCCCTGCTGCTAGAGAGGGGGATCCAGGTCCCCTGCAGCTCTGCTGGGGACCTGGATCCATGTTTTATAATCTGACCTCAATTTGAGGTCAGATTATAAGAAGACCTCGATTATAAGACGAGGGGTAGTTTTCAGATTTTTTTTTCTGAAAAAAACATCGTCTTATAATCGAGCAAATACGGTAATTTACCTCATTGGCCACTAACTGTCTGTCTTTCACCCTACTGATCAGCTTCCCTTAGATTCCTCCTTTCATCTTATTGGTCTCTCTGACATTCAATCTGACTTCCTTTACATTCCAATGGCCTATTTCTGTTTACACCCTCCTCTTAATTCATATTTCCTCTGCTTGGGCAGGAGCTGATAACTGTAAGATCATCTTTATTTTTTTAAACCTTACAGTGCCACATTTATGGTAATGAACCATAAACGTAATCAAATGGTGGTATGCTATTAAAACCAAATACAATATAGAGTGTTGGTAGTGTGTGATTGGCACTAATGTGCTGCAGTGTGTGATTAGCACTAATCTGCAATGTGCTGCAGTGTGTGAGGTGTTTGGATATTTGTGTATATGTAAAGTAGGTGTGTGTGAGGTGTTTGGATTTATGTGTATATGTAAAGTAGGTGTGTGTGATGTGTTTGGATATTTGTGTATATGTAAAGTAGGTGTGTGCGAGGTGTTTGGATATATGTGTATATGTAAAGTAGGTGTGTGCGAGGTGTTTGGATATATGTGTATATGTAAAGTAGGT
Source organism: Pelodytes ibericus (assembly GCA_036172795.1). NCBI lineage: Eukaryota > Metazoa > Chordata > Amphibia > Anura > Pelodytidae > Pelodytes > Pelodytes ibericus. The sequence goes on from CM069859.1 coordinate 189,765,654, forward strand.
GTGTGCGAGGTGTTTGGATATATGTGTATATGTAAAGTAGGTGTGTGTGGTGTTTGGATATATGTGTATATGTAAAGTAGGTGTGTGCGAGGTGTTTGGATATATGTGTATATGTAAAGTAGGTGTGTGTGGTGTTTGGATATATGTGTATATGTAAAGTAGGTGTGTGTGATGTGTTTGGATATTTGTGTATATGTAAAGTAGGTGTGTGCGAGGTGTTTGGATATATGTGTATATGTAAAGTAGGTGTGTGCGAGGTGTTTGGATATATGTGTATATGTAAAGTAGGTGTGTGTGGTGTTTGGATATATGTGTATATGTAAAGTAGGTGTGTGTGAGGTGTTTGTATATTTGTGTGTGTGAGGTGTTTGTATATATGTGTGTGTGAGGTGTTTGTATATATGTGTGTGTGAGGTGTTTGTATATATGGGTATATATGGGTATATTTAAAGTAAGTGTGCGTGATGTGTTTGGATATTTGTGGATGTGTAAAGTAGGTGTGTGTGAGGTGTTTGTATATATGTGTGTGTGAGGTGTTTGTATATATGGGTATATGTAAAGTAGGTGTGTTTGTATATATGTGAAGAAGGCGTGTGTGTTTATGAATTGTGTGATTGTCTGGCTCCTAAAAAAAAATTCTGGCTCCTAAAATCAAATTAAATTTGTCAAGCCCTGCTGAAAATGCAATGTTACCATGGTGAATGCCAAACCAACTGGAGATATAGATTCTAAACTAAAAATGGAGTTAATACTCCAGCTGTTGAGACTGCATTTCCCATGACTCTCAGCCAGTATGTTAAGCATCATGGGAAAGAGAGTACTCAACAACTACAATGCTAAAGGTTAGCTATTATGGATTGGTACTGCAACAGCTGCGGAATAAGCATCTCATGATTCTCAGCCATCCATTTTGTTGGTCTGCCCCACCCTGGAAAAAATCCTCTGGACGCCCATGATGTTGTCATACTTGGTGTGCTGCACTCAAGGAATCTCTCACAGTGCATGTGAAAAGATCTGTGCACAACCCCCTCCCTTTACTGCCACTTTGCCTACCAACTTTTACAAGTAGTCCTTCTTCCCAAAAGCCCATAAACCTGCATTATCAAGTAAGAAAGATTTGGTATTTCAGAATAGCTACATGCATCACTTTACTGTGTTATCCTTTGATATTGCCACACTAGGTACCTACTAGCTTTTTTTGTAAATTGGCCCTTATTTCCTGTCTTTCACCCTGCAACATCATAGGGACTCTATCATCTAAACTTTGTTTTACTGTGCATGTATAGAATAAAACATGATCTATACATCAAAGTAGCAGAATTGTAAGTAAATGGCTGAATTAGGAGAAAATGTGTTTTAAATGAGTTTGTGGACATAAATGTGTGGCTTTTCAATAAGAAATGTGTCATATGCATATCAAGCCTCAGGTGATGTCATACACAGGTCAGGCTACTCAACAGACACAAGAACAAAGTATGATAGAGTAGAAGAAACCGTACCAAAAGCAGGCCTATTAAAGTGGCACACACGACACATAAAAAAAGAGCTACTACAGTATAGCAAAAATACAAAATGGAAATTTATTATGATCCTAAAAAACAAGCTTTTTTTGCATCCTTTCCTCTTTCAGGTATTGTTGATTTCATCTACTCGTGTGTGCTAATTTATTAGTCCTGCTTTTGGTACGGTTTCTTCTACCCTATCATACTTTGTTCTATTCTCTTTAGGCCTATGGGCACCCACTGTTTCCTCTTGAGTTCTTGAGGAATGGTGTGAGACTGGAGGCAGCTTTTATATAATTTAGCTGTGATGCAGATAGCCTTCGCCTTGATTTCCTACTCCACAGACACATTTAAACACGGTTTTCTCCATAATTAGGCCTTTGTTCACTTGTCTGCTAACACAACGTATAGATCATTTCTGATAATTGTTGTTCAGATGGAAGAGTTATTTACTATAGTTTTTTTTTCTTCAATAAGTGCATGTCAATAATTTACCGATTATAAATCAGTTATAATTTTCTCTCTCCCACAATGTTGAGCATTCAATTCAAAAATGTGCAAGAGGTTTCATGTCATAAAGTTACACTTTTTTTTTTTTTAATAGAGGCTCCATTTATGTTACAATGTTACTGTACTATATGTTTGTTTTTTTTTCTTTTTTATGTTTTTGTGGATTACCACTGTAAAGAATATTAAAAAAAAAAAACTCACACAACATACAAATAGGAAGAATTATGTTATTATTTCATTTTCATTATTCTTGTATTCACCATAAAATAAGGACCAACCTAAAAAAATACTGATATTGCTGCAAGACTCTAACTGAGCATTTGTTTGTTTTCCATTTGACCATGAACCTGTCTGGTATTTTAATGCCAGATAACCCCTGATATATACAAATTCGATGGATGACACCTGCTCCCCTGCCAAATAGGCTAATATTGACAAGGAGAGAGGACTGCCAGAGTTCAGTTATAAACCTTACAGCCAGAGAAAATGCACTGTAAGCATGTTCATAAATGCATGTGTTTATATGCAAGGAAATGCTGGTACTAGACAAGAGGTGTAGTTAAAAGTGCTGAAACATTTACATATTTTACCAAATGCAGGCAAATGTTCCTCTTTGGCCAATTAAAATATTGCACAGTTATAGGCATAATATACAAAAATCTATATGGGACAAAGTTTTGAAAATAGTGCAGTCTACATGTACAGTCAATTTGTGTCCAAATGCTCTTTAATCACAGCTGCTTATTGCGTGGGCTCAGCATTGATATGCTATACTTCAGACCCCCACGCAATGACCTTACATCACCCCACAAGCTAGGCTTGCAGTGTGTGTTTTTGCTGTTAATGTCTAGTGTAAAGCGCCCAGCCTACAAGGCTCTGCTTACTCTGTGTGCGGCCTGTCTGACTGGCAGCAGCGAGGCTCGGTGCACAGACCGGGCCGGATGGAGGCTGTTCCGGGGAGAGTCGAGCTGCACGCTGCCGCTGTGCTCCCTGCGGGGGGTTCTGGCGAGAGACTGGGGGGCTCCACCCCAAAACAGTTCTGCACTGTCCTGGGGAGGCCCTTGATCAGCCACACCTTGCAGGCCTTTCAGAGGTAACTGTACAGAGACACGTTAGATACTCGTTTCCTTGATCAGAGCGTCTGCCGCTATATTAACCTGCTGCAGCATCAGTGCAAGTGGTTTTCACGCCAGCAAGTTATGGACTAGCATTCTTATGATGCTCAACCAAGCTGGCTGAGCATCACAAGAACGGTAATCCACAGCAACCACCGTGTTAAATCACCATCACTGCGTGTTAAATCACCATCACTGCGGTAGGAGGGGCTTACTGCAATGCTGTTTGCAAACTGTGTTCACTGTGATGTAAAATGCATTTTTTTAGTAGCTGCCAGTGACATTTTAAAATACTTTGCTCCCTCCTCGCCTAATATAAGGCATTCTTTGGCACCTCCCTGCACCCCATGTCACTCTTCCTTATGTCTGTCTCCGCCCACCATGTCTGTCTCTCCCCCAGGCCAATATCCTCATAGCCCCCCTTCAGGAGCCACACTGCTTAGAACCATTTGGTGTATTTTTCCCATCTGGGTTCCCCATCCATGTTACATTTATGCACATCAAAATTGTCTTGTCCTTCACACCCCATTAATCCTTCTCATAACTTTGCATGACTCTGCAGTTCATACATTTATATTTTATTAGAACTCTTCAAAGGCAACATAGACACTACAAACAGATCAAATATGAAGCAGCTTTTTAAAAGTTTATCTGATGAGGCGAAAATAAAGTACGGTATAACAACTGAATAGACATCAATAAAAGTATGTACCAGCTTCATTGGGTCTGAATATATGAAGTTTTAAAATGCAGATGGTCAGTAGGACAAGGGGAGTAAATCACTGATTAATTTAATAATTTCCATAAGAAGTCACTGAGGAGCATATTTGACTTAGTTGCTTGTGTCTGTGACACTCCAGAAACTGATAGTGAGCAATGAATTTATAATCTATCTGTCACAATGCTGGTGCCATTGGGTCTGCCTCTTGTCTAGCTTCAGTACATCTGAACCATTGCTAAGTATACGGCCTATAAGCAAGGGGGGAGGTGTATACAAGTAGCCAAGTGGAAATAGTGGCAGTGTTAAATGCTAACTCCCGACTATATTTGCGAGTTTATGCTTTTCGACCTGGTCCTGAACTTTCCTATTGCTGTATTTATTTAATTATTTTAAAAAACCACACAGGCTGAAAATCCCCTTTACCCATGGCTAAAAAAAGGCACAATCACTGATATACGGTATATAAGATGTAAGTGATTTTTACAATGTTTTTGAGCTACTGCTTTATACATTCCATGGCCTTCATCACAGTCTGGCCCTTAAACATTACAGAGCCCTTAAATAGCTCTGAGCTCCATAACTGTAGGACATTCCACACTGGCATGAAGTTTTGAAGGACCAGATTGTGCAGGAGCTAGAGCCTAGAGGGCAAAGTACACAAAGTACATCAGTACGTACCATTTTGGAAAATGACATAGTTGCCAACAATCCCGGATTTTCCTGAACTGTCCTATTTTTTCGGGTCCTGTCACTTCAAATTTGGGTCTCTCTGGGCTGCCTAAACCAGGGCTTGACAAATTTAATTTGATTATAGAAGCCAGCAAAAATAGGAGAGGGACCGATGGCTAGCTGGGTGGCGGTTGTTTCAAATGGCCCAATAGCTAGCTGAGCTACCCGGGAGTTGGCAGATAGCACATGAAAATACCTTAGTTGGGGAACAATGCTGACTCAATGCCCAGCAAAGTCTACAGTCATTTGGGCCAGTAGGTAGTACATACATGGTGCGTGACACTAGTACTTGCTAATGGGTATTTTCAATAAGTTCATGTAGCCAAATAATCAATACATAATTTAAAAAAAAATTTCTTCATGTATCCCTGGAGTCACCTACCCTCAAACAAGCCGCATCACACTTCTGAAATAACCATTTTGTATATTTTTTCATTTGTGTTTTATATATATACAGATCTGGTTGTTATTTTTGAACTTGAATTCCTTCCTATGGGGGAAGCACAAACTATGATGTGCTTGTGTCTAAAAAATGAAATATTTCTCTCTTTCAGAGTCAGATGGATAAAAGACATTGTGGTGGTCGTAGCCCCTGAAAGCATTGATTTAATGAAGACGATTATTCATAAATATGGCCATAAGCGTATCACGGTGGTGGAAGGTGGATCGACACGTCACCGGTCCATCTTTAATGGACTAAAAGTGTTCTTGGAAAGGGATATTCCTGACCCCACCGTTGGGAAACCCGAGGTGGTGATTATCCATGATGCTGTTCGTCCCTTTGTGGATGAAGAATTTCTGTTCCGAGTGGCTGATGCAGCAAGGGAACATGGGGTAAGAGCAGTATGAAACATGCTCATCATATACACTAATACAGGCCTTCCCATTTCAAATACATTGATGTCTTTGTGCTAAGCCCATAGGTGCACCAGGTTCACTTCCAAGCAGGCAATTGTGTGATCCAAAATGCAACAATTATCCACTGGGGTGCTTATAACCATTATTGGAATTTAAATTGAATTCACTGTGCACCATCATCCTCTGTGGGATTGGCAGGGTTAGATTTATGTCTCAGGCAGCGCTACGCAGAAAGACTACAGTTTATTAAAAAGAAAGGAAGTGAGGCCTAGCTGTAGGCTAAAAGGAAGAGAGAAAAAAAAGACTGTAGCTGCAAATAAATGTCTGCTTTTGATTGTACCTACGCCACATGTCTGATGATTGGACATCCACTGGGTATTTGGAAATGGTGTTAGGATGCAGCTGTTACTGCAGGTGTGACTCTCTGGATTCAGGCAGGAATGTCTGGTCCCAGGTTTATAAAGCATTCTATCCTTTCCTCCCCTCCTTCTTCCACTGTGGCACTTAGTGTACCTGTCATGAAAAAATAACATCTATACATTTTGTGGTCTAAACTCCTAGCAATTTGTACATTTTGTCTAGGTATAAATTACAAATATGAGCACCAAACTGTCATCAACCCAGAATGCTCAGCTTAGGAACTGTGGGATGCTAATGCCGCCATACTGGGCCCTGGCCAGCCTTTTCAGTGGACAGTTTGGGGGTAGGAGCAAGCTTCATGGAAGTTTATTGATAAAAGACCACTGAACTTTGAACCAGCATCTGACAAGCTGTGCCTCAGCTGAGATGCAGAGCTCAGAGTAAACTGTATCTGCAAAGATAAACGGGATTAGCTTGAAGCAAAAGTGAAAAACAAACTTTAGTGCCATTTAAGGAAATACCTGCTACTTTATAACTGACCTGTTACTTCTGGATACGATTGAGAAACTGTAGAGTAACTCGTCACCTTTTTTTTTAGAATTGCAATCAGTTAGAGCACAGACTGGATACTCAGGTTTACATATTTCTATCAATAGGGGACTTGCAGTCTGAATAGAAAAAAGGAATGAATTAATGTATATTAAAGCTGACTCTTTAACAGTAAATATGCATTTATTTATTAAAGTTTTTTTGTTTCTTTTATTATATGTTTTGATACTTTCCTTTAAAATGAACTTTTTGCAGACTTCCATACTCCCATGTCATCTACCGTAATTTAAAATGACCAGTTCTCAGGCTTCCCTGGCATAAAGATTATTGGGAATGCCAGAGGCACATGCTCGTAACATTGGCGTACATGGGGGAAACACTGGGCACCAGTTCATGCCTATTTGCTTGCATGCATGCCCATTATGCAAACACAATGCATAATTAAGCCATGCAAAAAATAGAGAAAGCTTATTGCATAAAACTCCATCGGAGAGTGAAAAAAGAAATGACTATAGAGGGGTAAATACCCACGGAAATATCTGGAAATAAAAATATGAAAGAACAAAGAACATTCTAATCTATGCTTTTGCTTGCTAATTTGTGAATTCCAAGGATTAAGGTTTACCTAAAGAAACCATGGCCTTTTCAGATGACAGGGCCAAATTAAAATGGAAGTAAAAATAAGGCAATGTTTATTTACATGTCTGGGGAGCTAGCTATTGGCCTTGCTCAGCAGGAAATCTTTGATTTTTGAGGTCAAGGTGCTAGAGAGTTTGTCTTGGACAACTGTCTACCTTCTACAGCTGGATATTGAACTAGAGGGTGAACTCTGGCTGTGTGGGAGACAATGTAAAAAAAAATCCCAAAATATATGCAGCTGGGTTTAACTTCCAAACCTTGTCAATAACTGTGCTAATGCTAAGACAGGTAAGGTTTGTTTGACTGAATTCATTGTTTAATAAGCTGAACTGTAACTATTGGATATGTGTCAATATTAATAGGAATCACAGTTTTTCTTTCTAATCTGTACATTGTACAACAGACATTCCAGTTTAATACAGTGCATCTGCAACTGTGGAAAATGAAGGATGCAATTAGCCATAACATGCACACAATAAGAAAGTGGGTCACTTCATCAAAAATGTGAAAAAGGAAAGACACAGAGTAACATTTGGAGTATTTAGCGAGAGTAAGGGCTTGTTGAAGCCGTACAGATGATTTCCCACACATTCCTGTGCACTGTGTGAGGTTCTGTGAGTAGAGAGCGCTGGATATGATGCCATTAGTTACTGTTAGGACTGATTTAGTCTCACAGTCCTGAACCACGATGGAACACTGGTGGTGCTTAGGGTCGCCACCTTTTCCTCAAAAAAATACCGCCCAGGTGTGGGCGGAGATACAAGAGGGAGGGGCCATGAGGGGTGGAGCCATTTAATATGCCAGGATATTGCCACTTAATATGCCAGGATATTGCCAATTAATATTCCAGGTTATTGGCAATTAATATGCCAGGATATTGCCAATTAATATACCAGGATATAGCCAAATTAAATGCAAGGGTATTGCCATTTAATATGTCAGGATATTGCCACTTAATATGTCAGCATATTGCCATTTAATATGCCAGGATATTGCCACTTAATATGCCAGGGTATTTCCATTTAATATGCCAGGATATTGCCAATTAATATTCCAGGTTATTGCCAATTAATATGCCAGGATATTGGCAACTAATATGCCAGGATATTGCCACTTAATATGCCAGGATATTGCCACTTAATATGCCAGGTTATTGCCAATTAATATGCCAGGATATTGCCAATTAATATGCCAGGATATAGCCAAATAATATGCCAGGGTATTGCCATTTAATATGTCAGGATATTGCCACTTAATATGTCAGGATATTGCCATTTAATATGACAGGATATTGCCACTTAATATGCCAGGGTATTGCCATTTAATATGCCAGGATATTGCCACTTAATATGCCAGGATATCGCCACTTAATATGCCAAGATATTGCCAATTGATATTCCAGGTTATTGGCAATTAATGTGCCAGGATATTGGCAATTAATATGCCAGGATATAGCCAAATAATATGCCAGGGTATTGCCATTTAATATGTCAGGATATTGCCACTTAATATGTCAGGATATTGACATTTAATATGTCAGGATATTGCCACTTAATATGCCAGGATTTTGCCACTCAGTATGCTCGTTATGCCACCCTCCTCCCCCCTCACAGCCACGGACCTGCACCGGGAGACAGCAGCAAGGAGGTAAGTACTGGCTGGGGAAGGGGGGAGGAAAATACCGTACCTTGCGTGGCCGGTATATTACATATACCGGCCACGGCCCCGAGACCCCAAATACCGGCTAGGTGGCAACCCTAGTGGTGCTCAGTCATTTGTCACACTTAGCTAATTCGCTATTAGCCTTCAGTACTCTAGTGCTAAACAAATTGCAAGCAAGTGTATACATTGTGAATACAAGTTATTTTATACTATTTTTACTTACTGCATGCAATTCCTATGTGTACATTCTAGGGGCTGTGGCATGTCCTGTGTGCGCAATCTGGGTGCTGGGGCATGTCCTGTGTGTGCAATATGGGTGCTGGGGCAAATCCTGTGCGTGTAATCTGGGTGCTAAAGAAAATCCTGTGTGTGCAGTCTGGGTGCTGGGCAAGTCTTGTGGATGCAATTCGGGTGCTTGGCAAGTCCTGTGGATATGGGTTCTGGGGCATGTCCTGTGTGTGCAATCATAATGCTGGGGCAAGTCATGTGGATTTAACCTGGGTGCTAGGGCAATTCCTGTGGATGCACTCTGGGTGCTGGGGCAAACCCTGTTTGTGCAATCTGGGTGCTGGACAAGTCCTGTGGATGCATTCTAGGTGCTCTTGGAAGGCCAGTGGGTGCAAACTGGGTACTGTGGCAAGTTCCATGGGTGCAATGTGGGTGCTGAAAGGTGCTGCTGCAAGTTATGTGGGTTCAATGAGGTGCTGCGTGTGCAATCATAAGGTATATGGGGGGTTTAATGAAAGGAAGATAGGAGAAGCGGAATAAAAAAACAGTTTTATTATCTCAAAACTATACCTTACCACTGCCTCTGACTGGCAAAGAGAGGGGGCTGCAGAAGTGGCCTGCATAGAGCAAATTAATTCATCAAGCCAGTCCTGTTGCTAAATTATCCAAATATAGTGTATTTCAGCAAAGTTGTGTTGTTAGTAATTATAATATTTGAAATATCAGGCTAATACCATAACTTTCCCTTTGCACTTTTATACATTTGAGTCGAAAGTTCTTTAAGACACTGCAGGAAGTGAAGGATGCATTGGATAATTGGTTTCCCAGGTCAACTGAAATTCAGTTTCATATGTTACCAAACGCTCTTTCATGTCAACCAAAATTCAATTTTTGCCTACAGTTTCTGTCTGAGAATGGCAAAAATAAAAAGTTTTTTTATCATGTCTGAAAGCTGGCTTGGCTCCTCTGTCTGACCTTGAGTGGTTGATTAATGAGCTCCTCGGCTGGTGGTCCCCCTGGGATTGTTGCGCCTGAGTGAAAAACACTTCCTTACCAGTCGCTCTGTGCTATTCCTGTTCTGCTCATCTCTTTCCTAAATCCGATGGCAGTGACCAAGCGATTGTGTCTGGAAAAGACCTAAAATAACAGTGCACCAACATTAGATTTTTGCACAAAAAAAAAAAGATAATCAAGCTGAAAAACATGTTTTATGGATTTAAATACCCAGTCCCAGCACTGAGTTGGTTAAATGCCGTAGCTCGTACAATAACTTACCTTTGTCAAAACGGAAAAACATATTGTTCATTGGATTAATAGGATTTGCAAGAGCATAGCCTTTTGTGCAAGCAATCATTGTATTTTTTCAGTCAACTATAACTTTAACTTTCCACACCAGACTTCATCACAGAATGGGTTATTAAATATTCCCCCCCCCCTGGTTGTTTTAAACACTTGCTTTCAGACATTTTTTTTTTCTGTCCTACTTTTTTTCTTGCAGGAATGTGGGTTTTCTTTAGTGTCATCATACCTCTCCCTGTATTATTTCTAGATTTCCTCTTTCAATTGCCCTTGGATAAATGATGTGATTTTGTGTCTGCTGGAAGAAAGTACTTTAAAAATAATGTTGGGGAGACGTCAACTATTTAAACAATGCAGGCCAATTATATGTTTTTATATGGTAGTATTGATAACTTTTGAATGGAGCTGTATAGAAACAAGGAAGACTATTTCAGGGCTGGAGGAGTAGCAGGAGTAAGGAAAAATATTATAGCTGGTATCTACATTTTTTAAATATTTGTAAAACATCATGGGTGCACCTCTTGACTGATGTGTAGGTGTGTCTCAAGTGGTGTAATCCATATTAAAAGTAATTTGCCACAGAATTGCTTTGAATACCATTTCATCTACTTTTGTACTATATGGATAGTGGTAGAAATGTTTACATTTTACACCTAATCATAATCCCCACTCCAGAGTTTAAGTATTTCATATTTTCTAAGAAAAGCCCAAACTCCTTTGTGCATGGCTCATTCTCCAATTTGAATTTATACTGGTGCGAAGGTGCCAGTCCGCCCCCTCACAGGGAGCAGGCAGCATCAACTCTGTCAGGGCTGCTCGATACGCTTCCTGCGCATAATGATGATGCAGAGCATCACTTGCATGCTTGTGCTGTAGTTCTGATGTTTTTTTTAATCTGTTTTTTATATTTTTCTTATTTAGTTTACAAGTTAGTTGGGATAAATGGGTTAGTGTTATCATTGCACTAGTTGTGTAGAATATTAAGGGAAAATAGTGACAAACATGTTTTGTTTTTTGTTCAAAGTTTCCCTTTTTTATATGTATTTTTGAATAGTAAATTGTAGGTAATATATATGTATCCAAATAAAACTCTCAAAACAACATATAACTTGTATAGGAGGGTTAAATGGAAACATTGCTCTGGTCCTTATGGGGTATACACTTCAACACTCATACCACCTGAATTGTATTATTATTATTATTATTAAACTTACTGGACCATACTGTATGAAGCATGACCTGAACTATCAGAGTATACAGGACAGTGTAATATTTTTCCATGATAGCATACCTTTCATATTTCTTGGTGCCTCTTTCACAAACTAAAAAGTACTTTGAAAGATATACTCATGGAATCTATGTATCCGGCTCAACTCTGCATGTGTGTAAGATTGGAAATAGGTAGTGTTATCTAGCAGTGTATTCAACTACTGGGTTGTGTGATGTGTCTGATCCATGCTTCTATATATAACCAGTCTTGGCGTGTAATCACAGTAAATTGAATTATATTGCAAAGTAAACGCCTGCTAAAGCCTTTTTAATTTGTATGATTTACCCAGGGTGTCTGTTATTGCTATCCCCCCCCCCCCCCCCCGACCATGAATATATCCTTTTATCTTTTAAAGATGGCTAGTGAAAAAGGCACCAAGAAATCTTCAGTGACAGTCAAGGAAACCATAGCAAATGTCTGCCTCGCCTTTAATGTCTGACTAAAAAATGTAATGACTTCCTGTTGCAGTCTCTGTGTGAGCGATTTTCTGATATTAATTCTGGCAGACCCGTCACAAGGAGTTACCCATTAAGCACAAGGAAGACATCAGCCCCATTCATGTTGTACGTTGGAGATGGATAGCATAATTGTACAGTTTTCAAATTCTTGAAGATGGCAGTCTATCAGATCATTGATAACACTCACAGATTCCATATGTTAGACAAGCAAATCACTTCATTACACTGACAATACGATATATATTTCACCAAATAATTCAAAAGATTCTAGTAAATTGCACATAATAAATTATCCCTTGATGTTGTGACTGCATCAAAACGGCCATTGATAAGGTCATAATGAAGCTGTGTTATTAAATATAGTCCTTGGTGTTATCCACTGAGCTGCAGGCCCCGTTCCCATTATACAAAGAAATCTTTACTACTAGTATTCAACAAATAGAACACTACAGAAAGACAGCTCAAAACATAGGAGTAGAATTATTCCACAGAGATCAGTACACAAGCACACTACAAAAAACAATGGGGGGGCATGTATAAACACAGCACACGCACAGATTGCGCCAAATACTGGTTGACATGTGCGCCAATGTATAAAGCAGACTTATGGGAGTCTGCGTTATCCATGTTTGATGTGTAGATTTAGGTTGTGTCGGCGCACGTTGCGCTAGTGCAGCCTATGTATAAAAAAATTAAGCACCTGATTTGTTTCGGCGACCCGCCGCCAAACACAGTTTGACGGTGGTCCCTTTCCTGAACTGCAAAGTTTCGGGAGTTATAAAAAAGCGTAATTGCCGTTACACATAACAAACAATATAACAACGTTTTTATAAAACTCCTGACACTTTGCAGCGTACATAACCCCCATAGTCTTGACTTCACAGAAGATAAAAACTACAAACTCTATTTTCAACACAAACCAATAAATCCAACCATGAGGATCTTGGTTGCAAGCTTGCATTCTTTTGCACTTGATAAAACCTGTATTTTATGTATTTCTTTTCACCAATTAAAAATGACAGGCATAGAGGATTTCTGCAATATATATATATATATATGTATGTATATATATATATATATATATATATATATATATATATATATATATATATATATATACATCCATTCTTTATATATTGTTTACAATATCAATTTTGCACTTTTGGCGATTATGTAAATAAAGCCAAATCCTCCATCAGCAATTGTTTGTAACAAGTGAGTAAGCATAAAGTAAAGTGGAATTTCAATAAATTAAACAAGTGTAATTGTATACAAACTATCTGCCTCGGTAGTTGGAAAAGGTAATCTCAAGGAGACGCAGGGCTAAGTTGTTTATACAGATATAGTGCTTTCTATTTCAGCATGCCTTGCAACAAATGTAATCACATGTCACTTTCTAGTTACTTGCAAAGGGATCAAGTTGCAAAAATAAATATATTGAAGAATATCTAAATTGTATTGAAAGCACAGTGGACCAAAAAAAAAAAGTCACTGAAACATTATTAGCAAGAGTAGACTCAAATATTATAATTACACTAATATTACCTCTAGCCTAACTCTGGTCAACTCATGGGCTAAATGCAGTAAGGTTGATTGGCAGATAGAAATATTATTACCATTAATGCCAAATGTGTTGACAATTGTGATGGCGAATATGTTCTCTGACAGTAACGTGCCAAGACCGAGACTTATAAAAGGATAGAAGGAGCTGCCTGACGAATGGTGAATTCATATGCACTCATCATTTATGCAGTGAACTGTGTTAAAAAAAAAAACACCCTATCGCCCTTACATTTCCTTTCCCTAAAACACTGGGTTCATTGAATAAACTCTGTTAATTAAGACAGATAATGTACATGTAGAAGGGTTAGGCAGCTCAACTCTTATTGAGCTTCTGAACCCCATAGATAATGTAGTGTGACATTAGCTGGACAAGTGGCCTATAGAAAGTCACAAGTCGATTTCAGAAATCTTAGGTTGGTGCTACAATGGCTACTAATATATCAAATCTCACTGGAAAGGTTGTCTAACACTCTGTAGGGCTGACATCATGAACAAATGTGCAGTGAACTTTTTCTGTGATATTGGGATATAGATGCTGAAGCCTGATTTTAACACCATGTATCCTTGCTACATAGACATGTATAAGGTTGAACATTCCTAGATTTAGGATATATACTATATATACAGTTTATATACCACTTAATGGCCAAATGTGACCTACAGAATGTGTGATATGAATGTGTAACTCTTCCCTTATGTACAATGACATTACCTGTGTACATAAATCCAAAGATTACAAAAACGGGGACTGCCCCTAGATTTCACAGAGCAGCCTTTTTTGGTGGTAATGGGCAGGGCATTATCGGGAATCTGATTAATTGATAGCTATTTATATCCTTTTGTATCATTTTGCCATTACGTTTAGAAATACATTACAAAAAAACAAATGTTTTCACAGATTTTGTCTTTATTGTGAGCTTTATAACTCTGGTCCTCTGTGATAAACTTATACACATGCAAGTCTGAAATCCGAGAAAAGAGGGACAAAGGTATCTAGATTAGGGACTGTCTCTCCTAAATACAAACACATGGGGGTTGTGGATTTAAGACCTATAATGGTATTGTGTAGGGTCATTTATTAAAACTCAATGAGTGTACGGGACCTAGAAGACACAAACATGTTCATGGAGAGAAGATCGTATGAGAGAAAGAAGCAAACTGACGATAAACAGGCACAGAGGGGACTATTCACTAAAAGATGAATTGAGGTGACCAGTTGAGCTATACATTGTGCAGAGACAAACCCGGTGAGTTTACTTAAAGGAGAAACAGTAGAGAATGCCAATGGTTGGACCTAGAATCATAAGACACGTGTGCAATTACAATGATGCCTTTTATTGGCCAAGGTGCTAGGCACTTCCACATGAATCACTGACATTGGATGGCATAGTTCTATCACTTTACCTATTTCTATACTGAGTAACAATACAGCAATGAGGAAGAAACCAATTTGAAATGGTCTGCGGAAAACTAGGAGAACCCACAAATCAATTTGAAAAGTCAGATAACCGTGTTAATGGTTATAAAGAATAATAATATGTCCGGATGCAGTGTGGGTTAATTTACAATAATTTGACGTCTTCTGCATTATAATCTCCATTACTACATGCTGCAACACATTCCCATGACTGTCCTTATCCCTTTACGTCATAGCTTGTATTGTTCAGGGGCAAAAATTATTATTATGACATGTTTTCATTTTGGGATATAATTTTTATTTTACTTTGATGGACAGTGTTCTTCAATAAGTTTACCTTGAGTCATAAGTTAAGATTTTGATAAATTCTTAGTTTCATTTTTAGCCAATCAATGTATTGTGAATACCTATCTGAAAGAAATATGTCTTGTTTTTAAATATAATATATATTATAAAGAATATAATAAAATATAATGCAGAATAAGAAGGCTCTCTCGCCAAAAACAGACATGTTTTCTTGACACACAAAAAAACACAAAATCCACAAGAGAGATATTGAAATGATAACCTGACCAAAAAAATGTGATTTCATGTCACTTAGTTTGAAATTTCTTTACAGAGGAACAAAACCCTAAAATATTTTTTAATTAGGCACATGACAGTGAGGACGTCTAGAAAGGCTAATCATAGTTGAACGATGCTGCTTGGGACCATTGTTCGAAAAACTTTCGAAAATTTTAATCAGTGAACTTTTGGTTGACGAAAAGTTGGTACTGAAGGTTCAGTCCTTCATTCTCTTTAAATTCCATAAATTATTTGCATTATATAAATAAATGTCAATGTTATATGGGACATTTTGACAAAAAAAAGGCTTCCAAAACAAATTTAAAAAAAAAAATACCAATAACTTTGCAACCCTAAATTATCTGCTTACAGCAAATTATCTGTGATTTTGGAGGGCAGGCATTAAAAAATGTAAAATATTTTAATCTCATAATTGGTGAAGATGTTTACAGCTCTGAAAAAAAACGAAACTATAAACTTTCTGTAAGTGAAGAACAGTAAAAGCTTAATTACAGTACGTGGTAGACGTTTTATACAGGTATTGTAATTAGTTTGAGTGCAGATGTCTGGTGTGTGCATGTTTGTGCCTGCTCAATGTACAGGCCTACACAGCGGCTCTAATAACAGTGCACACTTTGAATAGTGATCCTGCTGCTCCCAAGAAGCAGGTAATCGCTTACAAAATAATTGCTAATGATGCAAAGCCTACAGAATGTGTCATATGAATGTGTAAATCTTTCTGTCATGCACCATGACATTGCCAGTATACACAGATCGAAGAAGCAACAATGGAACAACAGGACATCTATCATTAGAAAGGTCAAAGGAAGAAACATGGACCATCCCAAGATTTCACAGAGCACTCTTGCGTTTATGATGAATGCCTCATAGGCTGGGCAACTGGCTCATGAATAACAGCTTCTCTGTATATGAGAGGTAAATCATTTTGGTAGCCTGACATATTGGCAGTTTTTGTTTTCAGGATACCTACTTACAATAGCTCACAATATTTTAGCTAACATAATATACAAGCATATATATATATATATATATATATATATATATATATATATATATATATATATATATATATATATATATATTAGATACTTTATAAAATAATATTTTATTAGGGTTCATATATATAAGAATAATAAGCATACATTTATTTTAATTATGTGCACTAAAGCACTAAATTGCTTTAGTGATATGGCAGGTCTGTGGATGCACTGACAAGTCCTCAGGCTGCATTGACAAGTCCTCTGGGTGTACTAACAAATTGCCGGGGTGCAATGACAATTCCTGGAGGTGCAATGGCAAGTCCTGTAGGTGCAATGGCAAGTCAGTCATTCAGTGGGTGAATGGTAAGTGCTCTTGGTGCAATGGCAAGTCAGTTTGTGGGTGCAATGGCAAGCCCCCTAAGTGCATTGGCAAGCTCCCTGAGTGCAATGGCAAGTCCTCTGGGTGCAGTGGCAATATTTTTTTTTGTATTTAGATTTCTTTTTTTCCAGTTGTATTATGGTGAGTCATTTAGTCTCACTTTGACTAGACAATACAGTTAATGTCAAAATGTGTATTATATATATATATACACTCAATGAAAAGCACCTAAAATATGTAGCATATTTAAAGATATAAAATGATCTGAACATTTTTCCATTTTGCCACAGCAGCTGTAATTGTTATTTGTACTCAAGGATCTATATCACACTCACTCCATTTTATTTATTCTTTCTTAGAGCATCACTTTTATATTTATACACCCCCCCAATGTATTTGTAGAATACCTGTCTATCTGTATAACCTATTTACATTGTGGGCTGCCTTTGATAGATTTTAGAAGGAAAAAAAAAGGCAAACATCCTTTATTTATTCATTAATGCTTATGCTTAGACAGTGAGCACACATGAACCTGGATGGTTGTATAATTATGCAGTAGGAGAAGCAGAGCACAGTACCTGCTCGGCATTACCTCTTTGCAGGACACACAGGACACTGGCAAGAAACCCAGGCTGATCGAAAAGTACACACAGGAAGCAGCTTATCTCCCAGCCTTCACACGTGGCTTCCCTCCCGCTCGCGTATCCTACCCCCGGAAAAACATGATCTCCTCCAATCTGAGAGCACATCATCCGGCAGTGCATGGCACAACTCTTAAAGAGGCAGCTCCCTTAGGCACAACACACAGTGTACAGCGCTGTGCTTCCCTTCCTTACTTGACATGTACACAGGGACGGGGCACACACACCACAGGCGGAGGTTAGTGATTAATTACACTCCCTCTGCAAATCGCAACTGCACTGCCATGCTGAAAAAAGTAATAATTTTAAACCGGCTTTTACATTGCCGGTAATTAACTAATAACGGCACCGGCTCTGAAAAGTTGATTACCGGCTGTGCCGGTAAAATACCGGCCAGTTGGCAACCCTAATCACAGGCAGCACGGACACATTTGCAAGTGTATATTGTGACGGAACCCCCTCTGGTATCTCGGCCGGGTATATCCGTCAAAGTCTGCTTCTGCCGGACAGACACTGATTTTCACAGGGATCCCCGATTTCTCCAGTCATCCAGACCACTGGCCGAAAGGTAGTGTAGGATGCAAAATAATGATTCTTTATTGTGGAACACAGACGTATATACACAAAAAAATCATCCAGGAATTAACACTCAAAAGCTACCACATAATCAAGTTAACATAACACAATAGTACACACTTCCTGCAACCAGCAAAAGGATGTTAGTGCAGGTGTCACATTAACTTCTTAATTCAAAGACAAGAGTATGACACACCATAGACACAGACAATTAGATTTACATTGCCCAAATGCATCTTCCAAATATAAATGCATATTAATGTGCTTTCAAAGTACTTTAAAATGCATGTCTTACATTTTGTATTGCTTACAATATAAAATACTTACAGCTAGAAGGAATTGTGAAATTACAGCAGTTTGGAAGAAACAAGGACTGCCCACACTAGATGAGTAAAAGTAAAGTGTTTTTTTTTTTTTGCTGCAGGAACCAATGAGAATAATGCCATTTAAATTAATGGAATATCTTGTCTCTCTAGTGATGTCATCAGACAATGTGTTGCACTCTTAAGAGATCCTACTGTGTACAAGAGCAAGGTCACTCATAGGCCACACAATAGATTAAATTTGAGGAGGACAGGAAGTGACTATATGAAACAAAACTTTATATCCTCAGTGTCTATAGAATCAGTGCTGCTGCACCTGCAGAAAACATGCAGAGTAATCACTGGGAAGGGCTTGAGTCAAATATTAAAAATGAAATTTGCCTGCATCAAATCACACAGGGATAAAAGCCTGTGCATTATACAAGCAGTGACCTTCATCTTGCACCAATGTGAGTTTGGGGACTAGACTGTCCCTTTAAGGTACACCTGATTTTACACAAAGATAATGGGAAGCACTTAACACCTATTAAACAGGAACATGTAAAAAAACCATTAAATAATTCAGTAATAACAGGGCCAACAAGCACAAAAGAACAACATGAAAATAATTCAATAATAACAGAGCCAAAAAGTCTGTACACATTTTCCTTTGCTGTATTTTATCGCACAAATGTGGTTTTTTTTTTCTGTATGCCTGGGAATCATTTTAGCAAACCCAGTGCCGGCTGTATATTGTACCCCTCCTCAGGCAAGGGCCATAGTATGTTGGTAAGAGGCTGGCAATCAATCCTCTCCATGAGCCCCAGTGATGGAGTCATCTGTCACATATGTCTCCTAAATATGATCCAATACAATTATTATGAACAGAATTTTATAAGACCTGTTGGTTTGCAACAGAACACCCTGATACTTGGAGATGACTTCAGTCTCCCACTAGACCTTAAAATGTACACATTTAAAGGCTTTTAGTCAATTTCTAGAGAGCTTTGAATCCGTAACAAAAAGGAATTCTTCTTCTTACTCTGCTCCTGCTGCAATCTAGTGTAGTGGAAAAAGGTTATGCAAGGAAGAGGTGCATCCTGGAGAGAAAGCAGTGCGACAAATGAGAGTTGGGGAAGAGTGAGTTTAGTCAGTGATTATGGCGTCATATTCCACTCTTCAGTCTTTTCTCTGCTAGAGACAGTGCTGTATTTACCGCGAGGCATCCTAGGCGGATGCCTATGGCGGCAAATTTTGGGGGGCGGCAGCGCCCCCCAGCACTGGAGAAAAAAAAAATGAAAAAAAAAAAAAAAAAATCCGGCCCTTTAAAAAAAAACAAAAAAAAAACCCCACCGCGCTTGCAGGCAGAGACGGAGGTGAGAGGGGATCGGAAGATCCCCC
Organism: Pelodytes ibericus; assembly: GCA_036172795.1. NCBI lineage: Eukaryota > Metazoa > Chordata > Amphibia > Anura > Pelodytidae > Pelodytes > Pelodytes ibericus. The sequence continues at coordinate 189,785,398 of CM069859.1, forward strand.
CTCACCATCGCTCTGCCTGCCAGGCTGCACGGGGAGTCGAACAGGCAGCACAGAGAAACCTCCGTGCTGCCAGTTCGGCTCCCTGTGCAGTGTGCCGACACGGAAGTGCCGACAGTCACGTGACGGGCGCGCTGATGTCATACGCGCGCCCGGTCACGTGACCTGTCGGCACAATCGCCGGGAAGCCGAACAGGCAGCATGGAGGGACCATGCTGCCTGCCTGCCAGGGAAAGGTAAGTGCTGATGGGAGACTGTGTGTGTGTGTGTGTGAGTGACTGAGTGTGATGGGAGTCAGAGTGTGTGTGATGGGAGACAGTGTGTGTGACTGAGTGTGATGGGAGTCAGAGTGTGTGTGATGGGAGACAGTGTGTGTGTGTGTGTGTGTGTGTGTGTGTGTGTGTGACTGAGTGTGATGGGAATCAGAGTGTGTGTGATGGGAGACAGTGTGTGACTGAGTGTGATGGGAGTCAGAGTGTGTGTGATGGGAGACTGTGTGTGACTGAGTGTGATGGGAGTCAGAGTGTGTGTGATGGGAGACTGTGTGTGACTGAGTGTGATGGGAGTCAGAGTGAGTGTGATGGGAGTCAGAGTGTGTGTGATGGGAGACAGTGTGTGTGACTGAGTGTGATGGGAGTCAGAGTGTGTGTGATAGGAGACAGTGTGTGTGACTGAGTGTGATGGGAGTCAGAGTGTGTGTGATGGGAGACAGTGTGTGTGACTGAGTGTGATGGGAGTCAGAGTGTGTGTGATAGGAGACAGTGTGTGTGACTGAGTGTGATGGGAGTCAGAGTGTGTGTGATGGGAGACAGTGTGTGTGACTGAGTGTGATGGGAGTCAGAGTGTGCGTGATGGGAGTAGGAGTGTGTGACTGAGTGTGATGGGAGTAGGAGTGTGTGACTGAGTGTGATGGGAGTGTGAGCTTGATGTGAGTCTGAATGATGGGGCATGTCTTATGTGTGTAACGTGGGTGTGCAGCTTGGGTAGGGGGGTGCCCGGATTTTGTCTGCCTAGGGCAGCACAAAATCAAGATACACCTCTGGCTAGAGATCATCTTGTTCCCTCACACCTAACCCTACATTAACCTATACTTTGATGTATTGAGATATGTGTTCTAATGCCTACCAGATTCTCTGACAGTGTTGTACTGTATGATTTAAATGATCCATAGCAGTAATTCAGTTTTCTCAGTTTGATGTTTGACCTCTTTATCCACGTTATGTAGTCAGGTGTTGAATATAATGTGTCAACTTCAATCATATGTTTTTGTCCATCATGAGATGCAAAGCAGGATCTAAAACGAAAATATTATGTACCTCCTCGGATGATCCTGAGATTTAATATGAGTTTACGGATTCTGATTCAATAGAGCATATGTAGGTATAAAGCTACTGCCATAAAAGATTTATTTTAATGAACAGAGTGATAATTAACATGCAGCATTTTTATATAAATAAAAGTGTGTAAACAGGGCATGGTACAGTGAAAGAGTCAGAAACAATAAAGAAAAAAATGCATCTACTCAAGATGTACTTTTTTTTTTTTCTTTTTAAATTTCCTTGGTTAATTGTTACCAGGCTGCAGGGTAATTAATGTTCCATACATATTGCAGATTTCCTGTCACACACAAACTATTTCACATTAAACTTTTAGAACAGGGAATGGAAAATTGGTTGGGCTTTGCAAATAAATCCATCCTAAAAAAAACCTCCAGTGGTAGAATTATAAGGCCAATGTGATACATTCCAAATTTTGACCATATTATTAATATTGCAGAGTGATAAATAGCTAAATATAGAGACAGTACAGGGTTGGCCCTTTAATGGGGCAGACTGGGGCAGCTGCCCAGGCGGCACCCTGGCAGAGGTGGCACTTTGCTGCTCCATGCAGCAGACTTTTTCTTTTTTTCCCTTTTCTGTGTCAGGGGGAGCTTGATAGAAGGAGGTCTCAGCCAATCAGGTGAGACCTCTCAACTCTCCTCATTGGCTGAGAGTTCAGAAGCCTCCTGTAATTGGCTCAGTCCCTCCTTCACAAAGGAGCTCATAACAAAGAGATGCTTGGACCAGGTACGTTAAACAGTTAGACAGTGTGAATGTGTGTGTGTATGTCAGTGTGAGTCAGTGTGTGTGTGTATGTCAGTGTGAGTGTGTGTGTATGCCAGTGTGTGTATGTGTGTTAGTGAGTGTGTGTGCATGTGTATGGCAGAGTGAGTGAGTGCGTGTATGTGGAAGTGACAGACTGTCTGTGTATGTGTGGATAAAGTGGTTAATGTCTCTGACACTGCCTATATCTGTCAAGCCACCCAAGGGGTTAACTCCTCTGACACTGCCTCTATCTGTCTAGCCACTCAAGGGGTTAACTGCTCTGACACTGCCTCTATCTGTCTAGCCACCCAAGGTGTTAACTCGTCTGACACTGCCTCTGTCTAGCCACCCAAGGGGTTAACTCCTCTGACACTGCCTATATCTGTCTAGCCATCCAGGGGTTAACTCCTCTGACACTGACTCTATCTGTCTAGCCACTCACTGGGTTAACTCCTCTGATACTGCCTATATCTGTCTAAGCATCCAGTGTTTAACTCCTCTAACACTTCCTACAAATAATGTTACATAGTTACATATTTAATTAGCTTGAAAAAAGACATAGAGGACATCAAGTTCAACCATTCCAGAAGAAGTAAACCCCCCCCCCCCACCCCCCACTAATGCCATCTCAAATGGTGAACAAAATCCTTCTTGACTCCAAGGCAGTCAGACTCACCCTGGATTACCATATCTACTGTTACCCGTGATAACCCTATATGCATTTCTTAGCTAGAAATACATTGATTGAATAGAACAAAATGACTTAAGATGTCTATTCCATAATTAAATTACCCTAATAATAACGAAACCTTCTCTATGTTTTAGAGAAGGGGTCACCAAACTATAGCCCACAGTTTGTTTTTATCCGGCCAGCCCTTTAAAAAAAAACAAGAAAAAAAAATAGTGCCAGCAGGCATACTGGCTGGGGAGATCAAAAGATCTCCCCTCACCAGCATCTCCGCGCGAGAAGGCAGCATGACATGCTTCCATGCTGCCTCTCTCACTTACCTGTAGGCAAGGTAGGTGCCGGCCTAGGGCGCAGACCAGCAGAGGGTGCTCAGAGCCGGATGAGCACGCGGCTAGTCATATTAACTTTTACTACATGACAACAGCTTGCTTGCCTTAGCAACAGCTGCCTGTGATTGTTCACAGCTGCACAATCTATTGTCAACAATAACCCAAAACCTTTACATTTAGTATTTACCCAACACACAACCAGTTTGAGTATGATTAGCATTTTTGTTTTGCTTAACCTTGTGCATAATTTTACATTTATCTATATTAAAACGCATCTGCCAATTAATTACACATTCTCACAATTTTGCTAATTCTTTACATTCAGGGTATCAGCAATGCTTAGAGGAGGACATCCTGGTGCCACAGAAGAAATCAAAGCTGAAATTATTATCTATATGAAGGTTGCATATATGTTCCAGTTAATGAAGTAGCAACATTTCAACACAGAGATAAGGAAGTAGATGAAAACTCTGAGGCTTGAGTGATTCTTGCTTTTTTATATATGCTGTCTGGATGGATATCCAGTCTTCATAGGCAGTCTTCATAGGCAGTTCAGAAATGTAGATAGATCAGCAGAGGCCCATGGAGCTCACGTGAAGAATTAAAGTAGCATAATACTGTAAAGCAATACAACATTTAATCATACATAAATTTATTAAAAATGCTAACATTGTGAGCACTCCTAAAACGCATCAAAGTAAAAGTTTGTGAGGAAGACACCCAAGGGTCTTGGGTGGTATAATGAACTTCCGAATGGCCAAATCTGTTTCTCTTTCTCTTTCGGAATTGACATCTTCCGTTGTTATCTTCGGCAAAGCATGTTACGCCTAGCAGTCATTCTTATACATTTAAAGAACAACTGTACTAACAAATTAACTTGTGTTTAGTTGAAACATCACATCAAGTGTAGGCATTTTACATAGAAATGTTTTAATGAAAGAATAATAGAATGTACTCTATGGAGCCCTTTTTGCTTCAAATACCTCTAACAGGGTGCAGACATATTGTTTAGAATCTTGGGGCAGAGTTTCACTTGCCTGCATGCAGATCTGACCCAAGATTCTAAACAACATGTCTGCCCCCTGTAAGAGCTATATGAAGAAAAGAGTGCTCAATAAGGTTTTTTATTTGTATTCTTTCATTAAAGCATCTCTTTTCAAGACCTACACTTTCAATTAAACATGAGTTATTTTTTGCCCACAGTTGTCCTTTAAAATCCCACTACCACAATCCTGACTTTGTTACATAATCTGATCATTTTTACTAGTAAAATAAACTGTAGTGTTTTGCCAAGTGTTCTTCAACCTTTAGACATTGCAAGCATATACTAATTCAATTGTTTTTTGTTCTCACACCAATTAACCAAGTCAATCTTTTTATTGAAAGCATGAAGAAGGATATGGCAAATTACCTAAGTGTTGCTTTCATCCGAATCACAGTTCCTTTCAACTGAGCTAATACTTATGGCCAGGGGATATTACTGCCCATTAATGGCAAATTTGGCAACAGCTGTTTCCATGTGACCCTTATTTTAAGATTTGACCTCTTGACATATAAACCCCTTGGGAAGAAATGGTTGCAATAAATGAAACGGTGATTTAAAACATGGTCATATAATTATGATGATAGGTGACACTTTTGAAAGGAGTTCATATCTCAAGATATCATTTTCTTCTGGTCCGTTTGGACAGTCAAATGAGCGTCTATACATTCTAAAAACTCTTATACAGTATGACTATTCATTTTTCCCTCTTTCACATAGATTATTGCAGGACAATATAGCAAATATTCTGTATTATACCATGGTGCTTTTTTTTTTTTTTATTACATATTGCTATAACATTAATTATTTATGTATTTTACATAAAAAAGATTTGCTAGAGAAGCACGAGTTAAGAAGAAAATGCAGTTACTAAGAATATAAAGCTCATCTCATAACCTATATTTGCATCAATAAAATAAATCACTTTTCTTTTAGTTTATATTGAAATTCTAAGACTCTGGGGGGGGGGGGGGAGGGGAACAATTAGCAAAACAACATACAAGGTAGGTAGGTATCGTAGAATAATGAAATAGTCAGTATACACAATTAATACAATAAAATGCAAGGTATACAATTAAATGTAAATATGCACCAAGAAAATGGTGTTAAAACTGCGGCACATTAGCCGACACGTTTTGTCATCCGGCTTTCTCAGAGAGTCCCCGTTCGCTTGTGAGCTAATAACTATGTGTTGGTTACGGAAAAATTAGAAGATTTTAGTAACTTCAGGGTGTTCAGACTAGAATCTGTGATCAGTACTGTCGTTCTTCACCAAAATCCTACAAACCTCTTCCAGGAGTTCACTTTCACCCCTTTAGATAAAGAAGATTTTCTTGATTAAACACAGAAGTAAATCCAAATGTCTTGTCTTTCTACTTATATGAGAAAAATCTTCTCTTTTTTTGTAACCATCAAATAGTAGTTAGTTCACAAGCTAACGGACATTCTGAGGAAGCCTGACTGCAAAGCGGAATTTGCATTTTTACATTTGATTTTATGACTTGCATTTTATTGTGTATACTGACTAGACATGTGCATTCGTTTTCGGCTGTCGGCATTTCACTATACAGATAAATTTATGAATGGAGACTCTGTCTCCGTGTAGTGAAATGCCGACAGCCTATAAACCGAACGTTCGGTTCATAGGCTGTCGGCTTATGGAATACATGTAATCCTATTGCTATTCTATAAACCAAACGTTCGGTTTATAGAATAGCAATAGGATTACATGTATTCCATAAGCCGAAAGTCTATAAACCGAACGTTCGGTTTATAGACTTTCGGCTTATAGAAAACATGTAGTACTATTGCCTTTCTATGAACCGAACGAGAGCCCCATTCATAAGAATTTCTTATGAATGGGGCTCTCGTTCGGTTTATAGAAAGCCAATAGTATTACACGTATTCTATAAAACGAACGAATAAAATTAAACGAAACGAAAATAATGAACGAATTTCGTCTGAAACGAATGCAGTAATGAACGAAATTCGTTTTAGACGAAATAAATAACATTTTCGTCCAAATGGACGAAAACGAAATGAAAATTTTAGTTTTGCACATGTCTAATACTGACTATTTCATTAAATCATATTTCTACGATATCTACCTACCTCCAGTCTCTTCCATTTGCTTGGTGGCTTTTTTTTTTTACCTACGTTTTGCAATCATTTCTGCCACTTCATGGAATGATAATATATCTTTAGACACGGTAGCTTTATTGATGTGCTGTGGGAACACAATCTGCTTGTTTTTCTCTCTTTTGCTGGTCCGCTTTGTCCTATGTAATATTTCACCGGATTTTCTCTTTCATGCAAGGTCATGTTTTATCCCATACAACTTCAATGTCTGCATTTTGTGATCGAGGCATCAGTATCTCTTGTGTGACATCTTTGCCAGCCTTGAAATTCTGCTTGCATGTCAGTTTTTATGAAAACACGGCAATGTTTAAGATAGATAAGAGAAAGTGGCAACAACTTTATTTAATATTTTCGCTCTGCATCAGGATACTGAGCTGATCCCCAGCTTATTAAATAAGAGTAGTTAGATCTGTTTGTATAGACGCAAGGAGATGACCTTGACGGAGCGGAGACGTCTGGTCGATGCGGGATCTGTAATAAAAGGCGAAATTAACACCACTGTAAAATGTATCTTTAAAACAGAATAAATTTGTAGAATATTAGTGGTTATCTTACAAAATGTTTACCAAGCACAATCATAATTTACGTAGTTGAGTTTGGACAAGGGCGGAGGAGTATAAAATAGCCTCACTCCTGTATTTCTGCCATCTGAATGTGGGTCTTCTGATCTTTCATCAGCTGTATGCTTTTATATGTTCTTATATGTTTTCAAGTGTTAAAGGAACAATGTATTAAGAAGATAGGAATATATTATGATGATGTTAATTTGTGAAATATACCCCAAATTATATGAGTTGATTGTCATATTTATTTCAGAAAGCCAGTCTATAGTCAAGGAGTTGACCAAGAGGAAGTGGACGCATCTTTTATAGATGATATACTACAGAAGCCCAGAGAGGCCATGCATTTTTATTATCTTTGTGACATGTTTTCTCCAGATAACAACTTATCTCAAGAAAAACACTTATCATGAGAAAACAAGTCAGAAAAATCATTTTTTAAAGGACAGATGGGGCTTTCTTTTCATACTATTATTTTCATCATATGATGAAACCTTAACCCCAAATTTAACCCTAACCTTCATATACCCCCACCCCTTAATCTAACCCTTGTACTAACCCTAATTCTAACCCAAACCCACCTGTAACCCTAACCCTAGTTGTAACCCTAGCCCTACTTCTAGGGTTAGTAGATCTTAGGTTAGCTTTTTCCTTTTATTTATTACATTTTTTTTCTAACTGTAATGTTGCTGACTGCCTCTAGGGGCAGTCAAGCAACAGTTTCAGAACAACGGAAGAGATTCCTCCAATATGGCACCCGCGATCACCCCATGGGTGCAGAGACGGGTCTCAATCGAGGCATCATGCAACACCTTTAACACATAGGCAGCAAAAGCTGATCACTGCCTATGTGTGTTGAAAACACACACAATCAAATTCACGGTGATCGTATGCGTGTGGGGGCTTGGACCGTGTTCACACTCAGAGGCTGCTTTGGATCCGAAGCATACTCTGGGAATAGCTGCCAGAATGTAGCTTAGCACAATGCTACATTTAAACTCAGGATGTATATATACGTCCTCATGGTCCTCAAGGACCATGCTTTTCAGGATGTATATATACGTCCATCTGCGTTAAGGTGTTAAAGGTAAATTAAGGCATCTAGTTCTTATGTTCTGTGTATACACTTGAATTTATAACTTAATTTGTATATATTTTTTGCGTGTGGTGTGTCACGGAATTTTGGGAAGAGCTTTGGTGTGCCCTGGGTGAGAAAAGTTTGTGGAGCACTGATGTACACTACCCATGGAGATATGGAAATATGGAGCCCTTTTCTAACAGTTGCTACAGTAATAGATTGTATACATTCTGTACCAATTAAGAAAAGCAAAAAGTATATTTTTTCCAATCTTCATGAGTACGTTTTATTTATCAATGTTCTCACCAACACCTGCATAATTTTGTAAAATAACGACAAAGGTATTAGAAAGTACAGGAGAGTACCCAAAAACTTGCAATAGGAAACCAGAACATTCCTTACCTTAAATCATTATTTCCCAATAGACACAGTGAACTCAATAGTACAGTCCTTTCATCCCATACTGAATGGTATATTTATGTCTATTAATACGCCTAATAACAAATCAAATTAAATGTCACAGATTCATTAAATTACAAGTAGGTAATTGAAACAGCAAAGCACGTTTAATTAGTTCCAAGTTTGTATTCATTGTAATACAGTATGCAGCTGTTGTTTTCTTAACATCCATTAGGAACTAACATATTATTAGTTCTTAATTACAGCTGAAAAAATAAGCAAACCCAACATACCTATTGACTGAACATTGCATAACCATTTCCACAAATATACATTTTCTTGATAAGTAAGATAACTTAAGAGCAATTTCTTGGAAAACCGTTTCAAATAGATTAATGAACCGTAGGCTGCAATTATTTCTTCGTGGGTTTGGAAAGCAATTCCATGTTGTTCCCTGGTAGAGTTGGGTGTACCACTAATACATTCCAATCATTTCACTATTTAGAAAAAGTATGCAAGTTTTAAACTCACCCGACATTTATTGGAAAGCTGAGAATTTATATAGGGATCATTTTCCAGTTTCACTTTTGAGTTTGGTTTTAACAAAAAAAAATCATTTTTTCAAGAGTGCCTTTATTTAAAGAGAGAGGGCAGTTATCAAACCATTATCCAAGTGTTTGCCATCGAATGAGGAGAAGGCTGGTATAGGGGTTCTTTAAATGATACCATTGTTTAAGATTTATAAGGTTGAGAGAAAATGGAGAAACCAATCACTCTGAATGACAATTCAAATATCTCCGGATTCACTTCATTCTTTAATTACGATGATCATGGAAGAGCTTATCACATGGAACATCTCACTTTTAATGCACTAAATATAGTCAGCCTGTTATTTTTAGTTTGTCATATTGCACCAACATTTATAATTTAGTCAGAGGGTATAGTATTAGTATTCACTAATAAGTGGACTGAACAAAATCAGGCACTCATAGCAGAGTTTGGAAAATTCTTCAATTCTCCCATTTTTATTTCTTAGCTCGGCTATCAGTGCCTGATTTTTGCTGTTCACATCTCAGTCCACTAATCTTGGTTTACTAACTAGATCCCTTAGTGAGGTATTAGGTGTTATATCTCTCATTTTACAAGTTAATAAAGGTCAAATCTTAATAATAAATTTAGGTCTCAGTAAAAATCCTTATCGTACTTTATATAGCCAGAAAGTTAATTCCATCTGTATTTGTGTTAAGCTCTGTGTACGTATTATTGTTTATTATAATAGATTATTATTAATTATTTATTGTTTATTATAACAGATCCTACAGTGTACACATAAAAGATCTTGCAAACAGGATTCCATTTGGTTGGACATGTTTTAGATATTCATTCCTTGACGTGAATCATCCTTTTAAATATTTTTCCTTGTCCCTAGTAATCTTCTTCACTGTCATGCTCTTGTTCTATCTCCAGATCACATATTTCTTATTTTACTCATTCTTGTGATTTGATTTTTGAGTCCTGAAATGGATCTTTAGTTCCATTCTCACTAACTACAACAGTGTTCATTATCTTTCTGAGCTTGATCTATGGCCTCTAACGCAAACTAAATTCCCCCAAACACTTTTTTTCTCTGCCCGTGATGGTCTCTATCTTCCCAGTAACAATTTCAACTTTATATCACTTTGTTTAATTCCCTTTCAAAGTTACATATACAATGTGGAAGCTCAGATATGTCAAGTAATTCTAGGTATAAAGACATTATACAAACACACTCATTTGCAGCAACTTATAATTAGAATCACAGTGTTATATGTTAACACTTCCAGGCAAATGACCGCACATAAACACCAGACCCACCAACACAAGCCACCCACTAGGAGGAATCGACAATACCGCCATGTGCTGAGCTCTGTCACACCCCCAAACACTGGTCCTCTGACCTCCTGTTCTTTATACAAACCCAATGGCATTATCTGATGTAACTGTGCTAAGAATAGCACCAAATAATAATGAAAAAACATACTAATAAGACTAACCTAGTCAAATAAAAACCAACTTTCCGAAACAGTTATCTCACTTGTAACAAAATAAGCAGCTGACAGCCAGAGCTCTAGAAAATGTCTAACATATGTTTCAATGGAAAATAATCCAAATGTAAAAAAAAAAAAATGGAATTGCTCTAAGCTTAGGTCTAGGGCGACTTGCCCATAATTAGTTCACAGACATATGCATGACACCATTGGAAAATAATTGACTTTAACCAGAGGCAAGTGGAGGATCTGATGTTGTTCCAATACCAGTAAAATATAACACAGTAATATCACACTTTAAAATAAGTAATAAAACACAAATGCCGTACTTATATGCCACACTTCCTTGACATACTTCTATGCCACTGTTGCTTTCATTGGCAGCAGAGGAAGAAATGTGAAGGTGGTATCATTTGGTGGTATAACACTGGAGCAGCATGAGACCTGTGCCTCGGACACTACACTCATCTCTTTCCCACTCCCATGTTTATATAATTCTATCTGATATAGGACAGATGGATATGACATCATATACATAGCTCCCTTTCTTTAAAGGGACACTACCACTTACATAAGATTTAAATAGATTACCTGTGCATTTAAAACAAACACATATACAAGACATATGCCACTGTTTTTTAATGTTTGAATTAATTGCAAATAAAAGTAAAAATAAAATTAGGTGTCTGTCTCCAGCATCCATTTTGAGAATTGTATCCATGACGCAACAGTCTCCAAAATCTTCCAGCAAGTCTCTTTACAACTGTGGCCAAAGCCTGCATGATGATGTCATAAGATACTCCCCTGCTCTTTTACTGACTCCTGTGTATCACTAGTGGGCAGGACTAGGTGGCTGTGAACATCCTTTGTCACCTGTCTTCCACCACAAAGACAGGAGACTGACCTTATCAAACAGAATCAAAACTCTGCCCCCTTGTGATGTAATAGTTACATTACCCTCCCTTTCAATGCAAGTCTATGATCTGCATTCTGACTTATAGACTGCATTCTGTGTCCCCAGCCCCAAAGTGAGACACTGGTGCTGTAAAGTCACTGGGCAGTGGCACCAAAAAACACTATATTTCACAAAATGGCGGCGCCCAGTGACACTTGTTTAGTAAAATATGTCATAAAATAAACTCACATAACAAAAACAAAAGACATCTGAAATCAACAATGCAAAATAAAAAAATAAACCTTTTTTCTTTTTTGGTGGGAGTGTACCTTTAAGAAGGAATGGTGTAAAGATATTCATAACAAGATCCATCACAGCTTTAGTAATAGCTGGTGTTGTAGGTGGTGAAGAGCTGTCTGTGACTTTGTGGTCAGATTGCAACTGCAGGTGACCATTTTGTACCACTGTGACCATATCCTAACTATGTCCTGATTACATTCTTCTGACTCACAGCACATTATATCTAAGAGTGCTAGCCTATAACATTTCAGCTGCAGTAAAGCCTATGCGTTTCGCGTCTGAAACCTGGCGCATTGTCAAGGGGCTGAATTTAACAGATTCTACATTCGGTCCCAGTAACTAGCATTAGCCCAGTAACCTTTAAACCATAGCGAGGTATTAAGCCTTTGATCATTAAAAATTGCATAGTAGATTGATAGAAAATGTGTATTGTAAATACTTTAATGGTCATATGACTGCACATACTTTCTATTTCAAATGCATCATAACTAACATGATTACAGTGACTAATCTAAGTGCAAGCTGTAAAGCGGATTTATTTTATTGATGATGGAAGTGCCTACCGATGTAGATTTAAATACCCAAATGGTCAAAAATACATAAATATAAATCAGGAAATACCAAATGTCATTGTTGACAGTATTGGTAATTGTCACTATTTTCACGCAAGACTTAAGTCTCTAAAAGTACATTGACCACCTGTTGCAATGCCCTCCAGCTGTATGTATAAAACAATACACTATTACATTAACGTTTATTTATATTTCGCCAACAATATACACAGCACATGGTACAGAGCTTTAAGGGACGCAGCAGCCTAAGGAGGCAGACCTATACATAAGCTAGAAAGCCCTGCTCGAGAATCTTACAATCTAGAGGGGGTGAAGGACAGGAAAAAGCTGTTCTTTTTCAGTCAATATATGCTTCTGCTAGACATGTAGTGAATTCTACGCTGCTATTCTTGTTCAGAATACAATTGCCAAACAAGAAAAAATGGCTGAACTATATATCTGGGTTGAATTGCCATAAATATATGGATTGTATTAGCTGTGCAACCAAATTATTCCCCCACAAATTTACACTTGTGATCCTTTTAATTTATGAATATATTTTAAAAACTACATTCTACAATCATTGGTTTATTTATATCAATGAAGATGTCTAATGACTTAGGTAAAATCGGTGTATTTTTTAATAGTAAAGCTCCTGGCCTCCTGCATGATGTCGGAAGGGGTATTTTCTTTATACACATAAATATAGACAGCGCTCCAAAAATGACACAATTTGTAATTTTATATTTAGATTTTTTTGAGTAACATAATAATTGAAAGAATAGCAACTTTATTCATATTGTTGTGAATGAGTGGATTTATTTCTCCTTTTTGTCTATGGCACCATAATTGATTAGAGTTTGTATATGTATGTTTGGTGGTGGTAATCACATTGTAGTGCTGTGGATATTTATTTCTCTATGTTTTGTTTGCCAGGCAGCAGGAGCAGTAAGACCCCTGGTATCTACAGTGATTGCTTCCTCCTCAGACGGATGTTTGGATCATTCCTTGGAACGAGCAAAACACAGAGCAAGTGAAATGCCACAGGCGTTTTTATTTGATGTTATTTATCAGGCATATCTGAAGGTAAGGGTGTAAGTGTGGAAAGGATTTATTAATTTCTGCAGGGCTGCCATCAGAAATTGTAAGGCCCCTTACAGACCAGATGGTCTGGGCTCCCACCTCTCCATGTCTTCTTTCATTATTGCCCACACATCCCTTGCAATAGCACCACCTTGCAGACTCAGGACATGCTCCAGCACCCACATTACACACCAAGGACTTACTCCAGCCAGCCCCCATTTTGCATCCACAGGACATATGGATGTCCTGTCTGCTGCCAAGAGGGCTGGTGAGGGGAGATCTTAAGAATTCCCCAGCCAGTGCCTCTGCCAGCAAGCTTTTTTTTCTTGTTTTTTTTATAGGGGGCCTACTCGGGCTGCTGATCCCATGACAGGCATATCACCTGTCCCCCCCTGATGGCAGTCCTAAATGTGTGATGCTATTATCAGTGCTCCATAAAATTTGTAAAACTATGGATTTATTTGTTTTTTTTTGTCCTTCATATTTTGTACCCATTGAAAACAGAGAAAACTGTGAGTTCTGGAGAAGCATTGTTGTCAAATGCAGATATGTTTAGGTATTTTATTACAGAGTTCTGTAAATGTCAGGCACTTAGAGATCTGTAAATGTCAGGCAGCTCCTGGTTAATATTAGCAGTCACTGCAGAACAGCACAAACCAACCACAGGATCTTTGTGCAAGATACATTACTTATTCATTTTATGTCAGCACAGCAGTATTTCTCATTGCTATAACATCCACTCCACCTAATAGCATTTATATCCTGTATATGACAGATCTCCATCTTCCTTACTATTGTAAGACCAGCATATTTGTGTTCTCCCGTTCTCCACCATTATGGCCAGGATCTGTATAAAGGGAAATGAAAAGAGTTGGCGTGCTGAGCTCAAACGATAAACATGTGTAAATGAGGCCTACCAAACAAGTGTGAGTGTGCTGCAAATACAGTGTAATAAGCTGAATATGAAAAACAAAAACGGTCTTGCATCACGCTCACACCTGTTTATTATTTGAGCCTGTGACAAGCTTAGTGCACTGACATTTTTCTTTACCCTGCTTCTACATAGTTGAGTTTTTTGGCTTCTCTTTGTCTGGATGCAGCTTGTTGTCTAGGGTTTAATTGGAAAAAGCATCTCCTCCAACATATTAAAAAGGTTTTGGCAGCAGTATAGACTGCTTTAAGTGCCCACTATATAGTAGGTGAGGCGAGGTTCTCACCCTATTGAGAGAGTGCCTTGATGTGGAGAGTAAGCTTAATTATGCTTTGGTCAATTCATATAACCAAAACCTCTTATTTATATAATGTTTATATTATTATTGCCAACTTTAGTAGGGTAAGAAGCACAGACAGTCTTTTTTTTGGGAGTTGTTGCTGTTTATAGTTGTTAATAACCATACTGCATTTGTCTCGGATTTCCTACTCACTGTGATAACCTTAAGACTCTCTGCATATATAAGTAGATGCGATAGAAAACAAATCATTAACTCAATAAAAATAATTTTGCAATGAATGGAAATTATGGAACAAAACATACAATTTTATACCAACTACAAATACCAACTACATTTATTATTAATCAATGAAAAATATTGTCCAGACCTACGGCAGGAAGCAGGTCCAATTTATGACATTATGCAGGTATTGTGCCTCTATTATTGAACAGTCAATGCCAGGCCCTGCAGAAAGCGCAAACCACAGTGGGAGAGAAGAATCAAATTCAAGTCTGTGTTAAGATCAGTCAAATGCACAAAAAAAGGAATACAGGGACCGGAAGGCATCTATGTAAACCAGAACATTGAGAGGGTGCAGTATACAAGAAGGATCCAGACTGCATTATTTTGGAACAACAGCTGCAACAGTGCAGGATTTTGTTCAACTTACATTCTAAGAACTCATACTGCATTAGTACTAGGGTTGCCACCTGGCCGGTATTTTACCGGCAGGCCGGTAAAAAATTGGCATCAGGCCAATGTTAAGTCTATGGAGACAGTACCAAGGCCGGTATTTTTTGGAAGAAAAGGTGGCAGCCCTAATTAGTACTATTAATACTTTATCTATATGGTCTACCCAATATACACACCAAAGTGGAGTCGGGTCGTGCCCATTTAGCCAAATTTCACAAATCTCTGAAATGAGGCTACTCACGATCACGATTTGGGTCTAAATCAGCTCTCACTATATGCTCAACACCCTCTGAATTCGGGAAACATGAAATGCATGATATTTTCTGCAGGGTTTGCATACATTTTACTTACATAGTTACAACACACAATATCCAAATACGGTTTTTTGATCATACACTGATCAGCTATAACATTATGGCCACCAATATTGTGTAGGTCACCTTTTGACATCAAAACAGCCCTGACCCGTTGGGATGCTGGATTGTATTAAGATCTGGGGAATTTGGAGGCCAAGTCAACGCCATAAACTCATTGTTATGTTCCTCAAATCATTCCTGCTTTGTGGCAGGGCACATTATCCTGCTTAAAGAGAGTACATGGTTCGCAACAATGCTAAGGTGGGTGGCACATTACAAAGTAACATGCACATGAATGTTAGGACCCAACATTCCCAGCAGAACATTGCCAAAAGCCTCACACTGTCTCCGAGTCGGTGGTCATAATGTTATGGCCGATCTCAATCTCTATATTTTTTTATTCATTATTCTTTTATTTTCCAAAATGTATAATATATACAAATATATTCCTTATATTGCATAATATTCTGCATATCTCATATCACATAAAACACAACATCACAAATACAAACAAATACATACTTCATGTGAAGTACAGGTTCAACAAAGGCCAATTGACTTATTCAATTTCATTCTGGTATGAGTAGAGTGTCTCGGATATTTAATCTACTCAGAGTCCCTCTGTGACGGAACCCTCCATCACTGGTGTTCTTGGAGAGAAGTAATGGCCCGCCTCCTCCCAATAGTTTATGGAACCTGTCTGTGTGTGTGTTAGTTATGAGGGTACTCACTTTGGGGCCACCAGCGGCACCATCTTCGGTGCAGCAGGACTAGTTCACTCAAGATGTCAGCTAAGTCATTGTGTTCCCCAGGTTGAGATTGTCCCCTGTCCTTCACACTCCAGCCTCTCAGGAGGTGTTATAGAATGGTATTATGTTACTTTTGCAATATGTTAAATATCCAGTTCTTGTTTAATATCTGTTTAATGTATTCTTGTCATTATGTCAAATTCCCCATTGTCTTTATGTAAGTCATTCAGTGTCCTTTTGTATCTGAGTGTACTCTGGAGGTATCTGAACTTTACACCTTTGTATCCTGAAAGGTGTGAGGCAGGATTTCCCCATTGTATGTCCTACTGTTATGTTGTGTTCGTTATGTGTTTTTATTTAAAGGTGTGATTATGTTATATCCTACTGTATCTAATTATCTGTTTTAAATGAGTCTCTCTATTGTTTGAGGCTTACTATGTTATAATTAGTTTCTCCTGTGCCTTCACATTAGTTGATGTCACATTGTCTGTGTATAAATATCTGTGCTGTTTTCAAATAAACATTCATTCCTGTTCCACTCCTATACTGGTGTGTGTCCATTCCTGAGTCTTCGGATCTGTCAGCAATGAGCTTATTACTTGGCAGCCTTTGTAAAAGCCGCACTTGGAGGCAGAGGGGTCGATACCTGCCTCCTTATCTAGTGGGTGGAGGACTGCCTGGCTTTGGTCACAGTATACTACCAGCTACTGCCTCTTCATCCTCACTTTGCAGTCCCTCTACTGAGACCATCATCCTGGGGGAGATATAGTCTCTGACTTGACCATGCAACGTTCCCCTTCAGGACGATACACCTAGGGGAGAGGCTGCTCTAGGGTTCTGTATCGTCACCCCCCATGTCTGTCTTTAACAATTCACATTCTTTCATCTAATGCCACCTTTTACTATATCTATTTAGATAATTTGAAACATTTAAAAGTTTGTCCGTGATGAAGTTTTTTTTTCTTTGGTGGCTGGTTTGATGTGTTCTTGGCTTATATACTGTGATTGATAGAGAATGAATGCTGAAGACTGGTCCATCTTGACTGTGGGCCAACACAATAATGGCCATGGTTGTTGTATTACTTGTAAGCTGTACATGGAAAGAAAAATAAAAAAACAATCTCTTAGTTACCCTACTTCAAAGAGAAAAAAACATGTTATTGTAATAATTAGCATTCAAGCCATCTAAAGAGCTAAACTACCATACCACTTTCCTATTTTTACCAAGTATCAATTAAGGTTTTTGATCTTGCTTTAATAATGCCCCTAACGTGATGTTTGCTGGCTTCTTCAGTCCAACCTGAAATAATTGAGGCCTAGTTCAAAGAATGAGTCACATTGAGTCATAGAAAATACTGAAGTGCACAGTTTTGGCCCTTTATCTAAGCAGCACATTGATTTCTTGATGAAGGTGTACTTTAAACACGCATGTCGCATTTCCTTCAAGAGTTGACACTCCCTTTTATTTTACTTATAGGTTGAATCAGTTCAAGGTTGCCATTTATAGAGGCTGACTGCTATCGGGCCTACAAGAGAATAACAACTGAAGCAAAACACACATTCTATGTTTCTATGTAAAACAGTATGTAGGCGGTGCACACAAATAAAGAGCTCTGAACCACAGTAATATAATGCCAAAATGAGTTTAATACTCATAAGTGAGCATAAAAAAAACACCATCAATTGACACTGTGGTAATAAACAAAAGTGAAATAATTTACAGATATGCTGAATACTCAAAAAAAGCATGGTAGAAAAGCTGTCAGTAAGAACGAGATCCCCAATATGTCTCTGAGGGTACAGGCCCAATTGAAATATTCAGTGATACACTACCTTGTGGCCCATTGGCAGAACTTTACTGTCACCTTACTACCATCTTCATATTTAAATAAGTAAGATGTGTGTACACTTTATAAACAGCCACCCTACTTATTTTCTGTAAAAGGGATCACCTAGCTCTCCAGTGGGACTAGGTGGCTGGCAGATTCTCCATGTTATATGCTGGATACAAAACCATGAACATTGAAGGAAGACCTGGGCATTGATCAAGGAAGCAGACACTGTGCGTCCATCCTGTGTGTCCATCATTAGCAGGCATGGTCCTGAGTAACCTCCAAACATTTGTACGTGAGATGGGTAAGAACATAACCGCCCTGCTATCTTCCTCCTGGATGGTCTGCATGCTTTGGTCATGGTAATGCTCCAACCAATCAGAGCTCCTTTTTACTAAGCAGAAGAGCTCTGTGTGCTTAGGCTGCAAAGAGAGCAATTTAGGTCCCCAAGCTCTGTGTTAGGTTTTAAATAACACACACCTTCCAATTTAAAGTGTCCATTTTATACTGCTGAATTGAGGGGGCACCAGGTGGGGCCAGGTATCACGTGGGGGTTTGTGGCTTCTTCTGGCCACAGCATGTTAGTGATATAGCTATTAAAAACCATGATGTCTTTATAGGTGCATAGATGGAACCATTTAAATGCATTAATTAGGGTCATACTGACCCTGAAACATCACTTAGACCAAACACTTGGGAGAGTGTCTACTCCATCATTAGAAATATGTACCAGATTGGGATTTATGGCCCTACATAGCATCTGTAGGTTTTCTTTTATATCACATGACACAAGGAGGGAAATGTAAAGGTTTATCTCAAAAAAAATAACATTCTCCTACTGAAATTAAGAGTAACAAAGGGGTTTGACTACTGTAATGCTAAAGGGACAGACTCCCCTCCAGGCAAATCATCTTACTACCATATGTCCTGTTTGATATAAGCATTCATCCTGTCTAGATACTGTACTCGGGGAATGTCATTCCTCTGTACCCATATGACTTCCCACAAACTATGTAAACAAGTGTACACACAAAAGCATACATAGATAAAGCTCACAATAACATATATAGGATTTCAGTTTTTGGAGAAATATCTAAACTCTGACTGCATTTGGCACATTCATTCTGCCTGATCAATAATTTCCTTTACTGGTTTGTTAACCAGTTATCGATAACATCCAGACTGTTCCTTAACATAGGATAACTTGCTGTCTGCCCAATCCTTGCTTCCTCTTTTACTGCAGCACTATTCTGCCCTTGAGGTTTGACCTTTTAACCAAAGGGATCCTATACTGCCTTCCCTATTTAATATTATTTTTCTGTGGGTGGGTTCTTACAAGTAGGGACTGAAAAAGGGGACAAGGACTGAGGAAGAGTCTGAGAGAGGAACAAGGACTGAGGTCTTTGCAGGTAACCCTGCAGGTAAATCTGGATAGAGCATAGGCTGGATTAGTTATGCTGTAGTAGGGTGGTCACAGGAGTAGCGGAAACCCTTCCCCTGGCTGGGTGAGCCCTCCAGGATAGGGTTCCCAGTTCCTGGTCAGTTATTTTTTTTCATTGTTTCATCCCTTTATCCAAGCGTCACAATTGGAGACCATCTCTTGCGCATACAACACCTGTGTACAGAACTATAAAGCACAGACTGTGGGTGCAGTAAATGGATTTATATATTACATTACTTAAATGTAATACTTTGTCTTTTGCTTACAATTATTTATCCAGTTACATAAACCACTATCAATAGTTCATGGAGTAAATAACAAATTCTTAAAATTACTCTTAGCCACTCAAATACAAACACAAGTTTCCTCCATCTAGCCATTATTTCCTCCCTCTAGCCATTATTTCCTCCCTCTAGGTATTATCTGTCTTGCTTACCCTGTTATACAGTGTCATGATACATATTCTAGACATGGAAATGGGTTATTCTATAGTTGCAGCTGTAATATTAGCCCAGTTGTAAAATGAACAAATATGGCCATGCTAGAAAGGAACACTCAGGGCACAGCTAGAGTATATAAAGTTCAGGTCAAGATTACAAGCTGAGTTTGCAGTTGAAGATCACAGGTCAAAGTAAGAGTCATGAGGATAGAATCTGAATCTAGGTTACAAATCACAGATCAACATTCACCTATATGACCTAAATATTGGATACCTTCCAACTTCTGCCCTTGGCGAACCAGGCCACTCAATTTGACAGCGCTACTGCTCATGTCCAGTATGTATTTTCCGGTGTCCTAGAGTGAGATGGGACTGTAGAATCGCAGTCCTGAATCCCACTGCCCTGCTGAACTTGACCTCTGCCTGAAAAGTGGTACAGAGTTAGAGCTCAACGGGACAGAGCCACTTAGCGGGACAGTTGGGAAGCATGACATTGTTTTATCAGAATTCTAAGCAAATACCTAAATTAGGAGAATAATGTGTTATAAATGTGTCTGTGGAGTCTCCTACCTCCGTCATCGGTCCTCAAGAGAATGTTTGTCATGACAGTCTAGGAACATCATCAAGGGGTTAAGGGAACTGTATCACCTTAACAGTGTGAGGCTGGGAGTCAGGAGTGTAGCGCAGGGGAGCTCCAGCAGAAGGTAAGTCCAAAGGCAAAAGTACAAAGGTATTAGGCAAAGGCGAGATCAAACAGAGGGTCAAGGCAGGCAGATAAGTAGCAAAAACAAGTTTGGGAAGCTGAGGTCAGGAGAGGAGAGATCAGCAGTATCCAAGAGGGAAGCCAAAGGGTCAAAAGCCGGTGGTTCAAAATACAATACTGGATAGTAATGAGGGGTAACAGGAGCTTCACAAGGAGAGAACCTAGCTTGGTAATATACAAGCACAGAATGGCAGGTGAGCAGGGTTTAAAGAGGGAGTCAGGCACCATAACCCCTTCCCTCAGCTTTCAGTATCCTCCCTCTGCCATTCACTGCATAGTAGGTGTGCCGGAAAGGCAACTCCCACACTCCTCCCTCTACCTAGTCCTGTGTTGGAGTGACCATGCCCCTTAGCCAGGAAGCCATGCCCTTGACCGTGAAGCCACGCCCCAGGCGGCAGGAGGGCGTGTGTACTCGCTCTGTGGGAGTCAAGCGCTACTCGAGGCTGGGGATGTGTCCTAGTCCACAACCGCGTGGTCTCAACACTGGAGGACGGAGCTCTGGAGGTGCGCGAAGGAGACAGGGAACCCTGATGCCTGTGGGTAGTGGGACCTGGAGCCTGACATATAGCTTATTCTGTGAATACAGAGAATAAATGAGTGAACATTATCTATACATTGTTTTAGCAGAATTACGAGCAAATCCCTAAATTAGGAGACAAATGTGTTTTGAATTTCGTGTCTACTGTTTGTGACATCATCTGTGGCTTGATATGCAGATTACAAATTTTGCTCTGAAAACCAGTACGTTTGCATAGCAAGCCACAGGTGATGTCATAAACAGGAGACTCCACAGACACATTTAAAATAAATTTTAAAATACATTTTTCTCCTAATTTAAGCATTTACTTGCAGTTCTGCTAACGCCGTGTATAGATCATTTTGAATAATTTGGATCTTCGTTCCCCGAAACAGCTTCCCGTGCGGTGTGCAGCAGCGGTGCTGCTCTCATGCGCATATCCCCTCCTCTACCCTGCGCGTGAGGTCATGCGCAAGGGTCAGAGGGAGGGAAGAAGCGCACCGGCAGCATGAAGAAAACGGAGAGCCCACACTCCTCCCTCCTTTTCTCCTAATTTAAGCATTTACTTGCAGTTTTGGTAACGCCGTGTATAGATCATTTTGAATAATTTGGATCTTCGTTCCCCGAAACAGCTTCCCGTGCGGTGTGCAGCAGCGGTGCTGCTCTCATGCGCATATCCCCTCCTCTACCCTGCGCGTAAGGTCATGCGCAAGGGTCAGAGGGAGGGAAGAAGCGCACCGGCAGCATGAAGAAAACGGAAAGCCCACACTCCTCCCTCCTTTTCTCCTAATTTAAGCATTTACTTGCAGTTTTGGTAACGCCGTGTATAGATCATTTTGAATAATTTGTTATTCTCTACATTCACCGTAAAAGCAATGTTTAGATGATACAGTCCCTATAAATCAGAGGCGTCCAACGTGTGGCCCGCCGGGCATCGAGTTGCGGCCCGCCTGAGCTCTGCTCCGGTAGCCGCACCTCGAACTGCACACCACACGAGGAGCTGTGTCGGGGAACGAAGTTCCCTAAATACTCTGTGTAGGGAACTTCGTTCCCCGATACAGCTTCCCGTGCGGTGTGCAGTGCACAAATCCCCTCCTCTACCCTGCGCATGAGGTCATGCGCAAGGGTCAGAGGGAGGGAAGAAGCGCACCGGGAGTCCACAGCCACGTGTGTGGGGTAAGTGTATGTATATATGTATGTGAGTGTGTGTATCAATGTGTGTGTGTGGGTTAAGTGTATGTATGTATGTATGTATGTGAGTGTGTGTGTGTGTATAAATGTGTATTAGTGTGTGGGTTAAGTGTATGTATGTATGTATGTGAGTGTGTGTGTGTGTATAAATGTGTATTAGTGTGTGGGGTAAGTGTATGTATGTATGTGAGTGTGTATCAATGTGTGTGGGTTAAGTGTATGTATGTATGTATGTATGTGAGTGTGTGTGTATAAATGTGTATTAGCGTGTGGGGTAAGTGTATGCATGTATGTATGTATGTGAGTGTGTGTATAAATGTGTGTGTGGGTTAAGTGTATGTATGTATGTATGTATGTATGTATGTGAGTGTGTATAAATGTGTATTAGTGTGTGGGGTAAGTGTATGTGAGTGTGTGTGTGGGGTAAGTGTATGTATGTGTGTGTGTGTGTGTGTGGGGGGGGTAACTGTATGTATGTGAGTGTGTGTATATAAATGTGTATGTGTGTGAGTGGGGTAAGTGTATGTATGTGAGTGTGTGTATAAATGTGGATGTGTGTGGGGGTTAAGTGTATGTATGTTTGTGAGTGTCTGTTTAAATGTGTATGTGTGTGGGGGTAAGTGTATGTATGTATGTATGTGAGTGTGTGTATCAATGTGTGTGTGGGTTAAGTGTATGTATGTATGTGAGTGTGTGTGTGTGTATAAATGTGTATTAGTGTGTGGGGTAAGTGTATGTGAGTGTGTGTGTGTGGGGTAAGTGTATCTATGTGAGTGTGTGGGGTAACTGTATGTATGTATGTATGAATGTATGTATGTGAGTGTGTGTGTGTGTGTGTATAAATGTGTATGTGTGTGAGTGGGGTAATTGTATGTATGCGAGTATGTGTATAAATGTTTATCTATGTGAGTGCATGTTAAGTGGGTGTGGGGTAAGTGTATTTATGTATGTGAGTGTGTGTGTATAAATGTGTATGTGTGTGGTGTAAGTGTATGTATGTGAGTATGTGTGTATAAATGTGTGTGTGGGGTAATTGTGACTGTGTGTGTGGGAAGGGGGGGGGGGGTAAGTGTGACTGTGTATGCATGTGTGTGTTTGTAGTTAATGTGACCACTACACATTAGTGTAAAATATATATATATATATATTTACATACACACACATGTAAATAATTATATATATTATTCTCTGAATGAATGAAAAATGAATGCGGCCCACGCACGCATACATTTCTAGCGAAGTGGCCCTTTGCAGAATAAACTTGGACACCCCTGCTATAAATATAAGACCTAACGTAATGTAATTTCCACCATATATTTTATAATGTTTTCACATTTAAGTTGCTCTCAGACTTTCTAATGTCATTGCTGACATCCAATACAGCTAAAATGAAGAGTTGTCTGCTTTGAAGCAGGCAGTATTCGGCCATGTCGTCTTATACGTATAGACTATATCAAACTAGATGAATGGCCGATTGTATTTTGGGGAATTCTTTTGGGCTCTTCCAGTGCTATCACAATACACTCCATGTTCCCTTCATCATGTTCTCACTCTTTCAGTCTCCCTTCCTAATGATGTTAGGAGACTGTTTGCTTTGTCTAATCGGATACAGACTGCATTCCATAGGTTATAAGTCCGGAAAAACAGTAGTGTCTGAAAAACTGATTTTATTTCAGATATGCTAATTGTGAGCTTCCTCTCTCCTTATTTGTCTCTCGGGGCCAATTGACTGTGACTATTTAGTGTTTAACCTTTTCATTACTGGAATGTTTATTTTGTGGTAAATTGCTTTATATTTTGATTCTATGGCTACATAAAGTCATTTTTAGTTTTTAAATACAATTCTAATACAAGCTTCTGTTTTTTGTGAGTATACCTTATAGTCACAGGTTTATAGGCGGTCTCCATAATCCATGCATTCCTGAGCACAGCAGAATAAGACTCTAGTACACATTTAATATAATGCCTTCATTGTAGATGTGCACCCACACATTAGCACATGTATCACATAATTATTCTATATAATTTTAGTGAACATAGTTATTAATCTAAGGCCTGTAGGTAAGCATTGATGCAAGTGCACCATGACAAGGCTTGTAATTGCTAACACTTAATGTATATGTTTTACGGTCTTGTGTTAAAAGTGTGGGTGGGACACTTATGCTGAAGGCGGCGCCAAGATTATATAATGGATCTCCCATTCAGGTACGCATTGGGCAAATTTGAAGTTGTACCTGCGTTACCAACTGAGAATGAGTTTGTTGGATGGGATGCTGCCACAACTGAAGAATGCAACATTTATTCACGTAGATACTTGCTTGCAGGTGAAAATTGGGGAGATCCTGAGCACTCAGTGTTTTCGTCTACCTCGCAGAGTATGTCTGACTCCACTCCTCCTACAGATTTGCCTGTCTCTCTAGCCCTTCTCATTTGTTTGGGGTTTAAGGGATATGTTGGATAGATTGGAAAAGGAGTCCCAAAATAGAGATAACATGACGCAGTGAGTATGGAGAGATATTCTCTTTGCTCCCTCTTAAAAAGTTTAACTTGGATAGGGTGTAAAAATTTGAGGATTCAAAGAAAGAGGATGAGGAAAAGAGGCACTACTGCTTGATTCCTCAAACCTTTTCTAATTGGCTACGAACTTTTGAAATTTCAGCTAGTGTGGTTAGTGAAAACACCCTAGATCATTTATCTGGCCTGTTCTACCCATGCTTCTTATAGAATATATGGTGGCTTAGATATGATAAACAATTCAGAGGATGTCTGTGTGCCCGAGCAATCAGTGGGACCACAAAGATATAGCATTATGGCTTGGGGTCATGGCTCTACTGATTTTAAGGAACCAGGTACAGCATGGAAGGATGCAAAGACAACGTTCCATGCTGCCACTCTTGCGATATGTGCGCACCGATCTGCTATCAGAGCACCAGGGTCACGTGACCTTCCGGTGCTCAATCAGATCAGAGCACAGGACAGCTGCTGTATCTCACCAGCAAGGTAAGTAGTGTGGAAGGGGGAGGAGAGTGGAACTGGATGAGGCATATTAATGGGCATAGGGGCATATATATGGGCCTACTGGCTTTGGCATGTTAATGGGCATTAAGTGGAATATTAATGGGCATATGGGCATACTGACTGGCATATTAATAGGCATAAAGTGGCATATTAATGGGCATAATAGCTGTGACATATTAATGAGCATACTGGCTGTGGCATACCAATAGTCATACTGTGGCATACCAATAGTTATACTGTGGAATACTAATGGACATACTGGCTGTGGCATATTAATGGGTATAATATGGCATATTAATGGGAATACTGGCTGTGGCATATTAATGGACCTACTGGCTATGGCATATTAATGGGCATATAGTGGCATATAAATGGGTATACTGGCTGTGGCATATTAATGGGCATACTAACTGTGGAATATTAATGAGCATACTGGCTGTGGCATATTAATTGTCAAACCAGCTATTGCATATTAATGGCCAAAGAGTGGCATATTAATTGGTAAACAGTGGAATATTAATGAACAAACGGGCTGGGGAATATTAATGTGAAAACAGTGGCATATTAATGGGAAAACAGTGGCATATGAATGGGCATATTGGCTGTGGCATGTTAATTGGTATAATGTGGCATATTAATGGGAATACTGGCTGTGGCATATTAATGGACCTACTGGCTATGGCATATTAATGGGCATATAGTGGCATATAAATGGGTATACTGCCTGTGGCATATTAATGGGCATACTAACTGTGGAATATTAATGAGCATACTGGCTGTGGCATATTAATGTGAAAACAGTGGCATATTAACGGGAAAACAGAGGCATATGAATGGGCATATTGGCTGTGGCATGTTAATGGGCATACTAGCTGTGGCATTTTCATGTGCAAACTGGCTGTCGCATATTCATGGGCAAACTAACAGTGGCATATTAATGGGCAATCGTTTGGCATACTAATGGACAAACTGTCTGTGGCATATTAATGGGCAAACTGTGTCATATTAATGAAAAAACTGGCTGTGACATGAGTTAAGTCTTGGATGTGCAATATGGGTAATGGGGTATGTCCTGGGGGGCAGCAGCCAATCCTGGATGTCCAATACAGGTGATGGGGCATGTCCTGGGGTTATTTAAATCATTCACATGATATACAAATACATAAATAAAATGACTTTGGGACGGTAGGGGGGGCAAGAGGGACATATGGGGGGGGGGGGGGGCAAAATTACTTTCAGTAAGGAGCCCTGAAATATTTGATGGGGGCCCTGGAAGAGATCAAAAGGGTGCAATTATCTAATTATCACTTGCCATTTCAGCACATACTAGGCTTGCTAGTAACTTGATTTAATATTTGATTGCTAATAACTTATGTTAAAGAAGCAAAAGTAATTTTTAAAGGTCAGTGGCACTTTAAAAATGATTTATGTGTAAGCTGTCCTGGAGTAATTGCTATACTCCAATTTGACAGTGACCCCTCATTGACACACCGTCTTATTTAGATAAAGATTTGGATCATCGTGTGCACTTACTGCTCCCTGACTTGGCATTAAAAGGGGGAAAAAAAAGATTTATTTAACAGCCAACTATTGATATTTTGTAGAAATTGAAAAAAACCTGGAAAGTGTCCAAATCAATGAGCATACATTGAATTCTGTAGCGGACACAGATTAGTTTCCTTTTTTCTAAAAAAAATAATAAATCGGGGTATTAAAGAACAGAGATGTGTTAGTTTTTGCAATGACATTCTCTGTGTACCTACAAATGAATAGAACAAGGCTGGACTTGCTGGGAACGACAGTATCAACATGGTTGCACTTGAGTTGACTTTAGAGAATCAACCAAGAAAACAATAATGTAAAACAAATAAGTTTTCATTCAAGAAGAATTATTTTATTAACATTTGCAGCATGTTTCATTCAAGGTTAAACGGTCATTTGATTTGCAATTCATGGTAAATGAAAAGTTCACTGGCAAATCTATCACTGAATCAGGCCTAATGAGACCTATCAATGTTCCTTCTCTTTTGTGTTTCTTGTTCTGGACAGTTGACGTAAAAGTTCAACTTGACAGGTGGAAGGAAACTGGTAATAGCCAAAACCAAGCCTGTTTATAGATTGTTTGAAATTTGTACGGAATGGTCAAGGAAGATATCAAGTACAATGGGATCCTTTTTAGTAAGTTGAAAGAAAATATTTGTCAGTTGTTGGGGGAAATTAAGGCCATTTATTGTAGATAATCATGGTCAGGAAAACGTTACAGCAATGCCATCAGCCTTCTATTGTTAGTAGGATCACAATGACCTTACTCTTTGTCCAATAAATATCATATTAAGCATCGTTCTGTTGTTAAAATAAATCTTCTCTACAGTTTTCCCTCCCCAGCAGGGCTAGCAGCAGGGGGGGGGGGGGGGGATGCTTTTTCACTCACCTCATCAATTGTATTGTGTCTTATTTAATTAGGGTTGCCACCTTTCCTTCAAAAAAATACGGGCCTTGGCACTGCCTCCATAGGCTTAACATTGGCGTTAAGCCAAGTTTTTACCGGCCTGCCGGTAAAATACCAGCCAAGTGGCAATCCTATATGTAAACCAAGAACGAAGGAAGCATATCACTGTGTGTGCACTCACAGTTCATCTCTGAACTTATGCCTCCGGGGGATACAGGGTGTGGCTGGGCAGGAGGGGTGTCTTGAACACTGGGTCCATGGGACAGCATTCCCTTATTGGGACTGTCCTAATTTAAGCTTGGTCTCTCTCCAATCCTTAGCCCAAATAAAGTGTAGGTTTTCTCCACAAAACATGTGAGGAACAGATTGAACATATTGAACTTTGCTAGTTGCATAGCTTTTGTGCTCCATACATCATCAAATTACAAGGTAATATTAACTATATCTCCCAACTTCTGCCCATGGGGAGGTCAAGTGTCAACTCTACCACGCATGCACACAATCCTGTGCATGTACAATATCCATTAATGATATTGGAACCAGGAGATTGCAGTCCTAAATCCCATTATAACAGTGTCGGATGCTCCAAATGTCCTAGGTGTGTGCTGCACACCTAGCCCGGAGCACCCACACTGTGTATTTTTGGGGTTTCTGTGCTGCGAACAGTGAGCCCACAAATCCCAGAAATACATCCGAAAGGCGACGCCAGCTACGAATTCGGCAGCAGAGTCACTCACTCTGTTGCCAATTCGACAAGCACTAAAAGTATAAGAAATTTTGTATACTTTTCGTGTTTCCGAATTCGTAGCTGGCGTCGCCTTTCGAATGAAACTCGTGTATTTCCGGGGGTTTGTGTAGGGTTGCCACCTGGCCGGTATTTTACCGGCAGGGCCGGTAAAAAATTGGTATCAGGCCAATGTTAAGTCTATGGAGACAGTACCAAAGCCGGTATTTTTTTTAAGAAAAGGTGGCAACCCTAGGTTTGTGTGCTGGCTGTTCTCAGCACACGAACCCCCGGAAATACACGAGAGACGTCGTGCCTCCGAGTGACAGGCAGCACGCCTGTCACTCAGGGGCACGATACGCCCCTCTATTATAATCTTTAAAATAATAATGTTCAGTTCTAGAAAGGTTATATGTTGACTGCTTTATAGGTAGTTCTTGTTTTTACTTTCATTTTTACACTTGTATACACTGTTTTGTTTGGGTAAGCATGCTACCAATTTGGTGAACATTCTACCTGTTTAGTTTTCTAAATTTGCTAATAAAATATACAACTCTTTAATAGTTACAACTTTTAACCTTAACTACAATTTTGTTATAGGGTTAAATATTATTGTATATTTGTGTGGTATTTGAAGGCCTTTCCTTTACTAGATGTTTGGCTTGGGTTTACCCTAAAAATACTCTAGTTAAAGGGAAATAGAAATATATTTATGATGTAAAAGCTTAAAATATATAACTTAGAACTAAAAGTATGCAGTATGATTTATTAATATATAATATAAACTAAATAATACAAAGTTATAACACTTACATGTTCTGAACCTATAAAAAAATACCTTTCCAATACTTTTATAACTATGACCATTAATAATAATTTTCAAAAACAAGAGAAAGGTTTTTTTATAATAAAATGTTATAACTTCTAAGAACTAACACCATTTTATGTATTGTCATTTGTTTATCATTGTTTATTTCTGTTCACATCCAGATAGTGAATAGCCAACATGCCCTTAGCGGGTTTGCTGATGTTGTTTGCACTATGTAAATGTACACATGGCATGCAGTGTGGATAGAGAATACTTCAGGTATTTCCATGGCGTGGACATGTTATTCCCTAAATACTGCCCTGTGACTTTCTACACAGCATATTCCTGTTTATGAATGGGACACTGAACATGGCAGGATGAATGAAGCTGTTTGAGACATGAATGCTAACGCATGGATATCCCTCATTAGTAAAATGTAAGGGACTGCTTTTTAGAAAGTATCTAGTCTTCAGAGGGTTATGTTGGAATTCCTTTTCTTTAGTAATGACAGACTGCCCTCAAACGTTTATTACTTGGAAACAATAAATAGTGGTGACATTGTAAAATAGTAACTCTGAGTCTACATTCTTCTTTTAGTTATAAACTATACAGATATATAGTCCCCAGATAGGGAAATCTCATAGGAGAAAGCATATTATCCTCTAAAAGGATACCAAAACAATATTAAAATCAAATTAACTATGTTAAATGAATGTTAAAAGCCAAGTTGCAGACATTAGATATTGAGATCCAAATATATATATATTTATCGTACTAGCAAAAAAGTTCAAAAACAGTGTTAAAAACAAAACCACAAATACGTGAAATGAATATACAAGAATAGCAATAAAAACTGAAGTTATAAAATAGTGTGCTCATTCTTCACAGAATGAAGGCAATGTGTGCCAATATAATGCAACCAATAAATAGTTGTTGTATAGATAATGGAGGCACACTTAAATATTGTATTGGAGTGTGTATTAAAGGAACACTAAACGCTACTTTTCACTTGTGCTTCTAATATGGTTCTAGTTCTTAGAAGTTATAACATTTTATAAAAAAAAAAAAAAACTTTCTCTGCTTCTCAACCAAACTAAGTATTGTTATTAATGGTCATAGTTATAAAAGTAGAAGGTAATATTGGAAAAGTCTTTTTTTATAGGCGACTGGCTCTCTCTGCGCTAGGTCCCCCCATGCTGATCCCATGCAAAAACAAGGGTCTCTTTCTGCGCTAGCAGCGAGAGACCCACGCATTGGGCAGTCAGAGCGGGGCGAGCCAGGAACTGCTGTGTCTCACATGTGAGACACAGCAGATAGTAAACCCGCGGGTATCTATTAAGATACACATCAGGTTTACTTCAAATTATCAGGACAGGATTTGTTTAACCTTTGCTTCCTACAAGGTGCAATGTTCCCTATAGGGGTCCTGGGATAGTGTATTATGTAGCTGGTCTCTCATTGGATGACAACACTGTATTAAGGAATAATCAGAGGAGGGCCAGGCATATTTTTGACTTGGTGAGGGAGGGGGCTAGGGGGTGGCAAATCCAATTTAGTGTCTCATGGTGGAAGTTCATCAGCCCACCCATTATCATCAGAGATAGATACAGACATGTTGGCAGATAAGGTATAGGGATCAATAAAAAATGTGTATAGCATTTAGCCATGTTAGCCAGCAGCCCAATTTCCCCTCTGCCCTCTTGTCAGTCCTTCCCTGGGAATAATGCATGTAAGTCAGAGGACTGTTTCTCTGATCAGCTCTCATTATAACCAAATTAGTACTTTTTTAATAGCGATTTTATTCATTTGACCCTCTTTATGGGATCAGCAGGGGAATAGAGAAATGTCTTATATGCAACTGTACACTATTTTTAAACCTCATCCCCAGATACATAAATGTACATAAATGTAAACAGAGACATCTCAAAAACATTTACAGCTGTTTACTATCAACCCGTGGTCAGCATCCTTTTCCTATCCTGAATCAAATTGTCAGTGATGTCATCAAAGTGTAGTTTTTAATCGGATTCATTGACTTGCTATGTCAAACCCAGAATACTTTGATTCACTGAAACAACACATATGGTATATTTTAGGATGCATGGGAATATATCCTTTTTTTAATGTGAGACAGAACTTTCCTTTAACAAAAAGAAACAGTAAGGGGAAAAGATAATAAGTTAAAGAAACAACAGGGGCTCAGTCCCAACAACAGGGTATTATCCTTAACTTAACTGACTCAGTGGGAGATGTGTTGCACTACGTGAAGTACATGGTGGTCACACCAGATACTGACTGGTTTTCGGACCCCCCCGGACCCCAGTGGACCACCACAATACAGTAAAACTGCACATTTTAGAGTGGCCTTTGATTGTGGCCAGCCTAAGGCACACCTTTGCAATAATCATGCTGTCTAATCAGCATCTTGATATGTCACACCTGTGAGGTGGGTGGATTGTCTCAGCAAAGGAGAAGTGCTCACTGACACAGATTTGTGAACGACATTTGAGAGAAATAGGCCTTTTGTGTACATAGAAAAAGTCTTAGATCTTTGAGTTCAGCTCATGAAAAATGGGGGCAAAACCAAAAGTGTTTATAATTTTGTTCAGTGTATATAAACCCATGTTCATACCAAAGGAATAAACAGGTCCCTATGAGTTTATAGGTCCAGTAAGAGAATGTGAACGAAGGAGATAAGGTAAAAAAGGATGTTCTAATTAGGACAAATTATATACTGTACACCTGTATAGATTGTGACGCGGGGTCCCTAGAGGGGGCCAGATGGAGCCTAAAGTGGACAGAGTTATTGAAACTACAAGATGGAGCACAGCCTATCCAGAATAGGCACTGAGTGTCTGGAGCTCACCTCCTGTGACTATGTGCACTGTGCACATGTGGCAATAATGTTGTCAACTATGCTAGTGGTGAAATGAAATGTTTATGGTTGGAACACATTTAGTCACCTTTATCAATCCGGGTAGCAATGGATGTAGCTGAGCAAATTTGGTGAGCAGCTTAAGGGATTTTAGTGGCAAGTGAGATATTTTAGAACCTGATTTGAAAGGAACGTGTAAGTCATTTGCGGAAGGAAGAGAAGTCTTGGGAATGAAGAGCAGGAATATATGGTGTCACTGAGATAGTGAGAAGACAAAGGAGGGCAGATAGTAACTGTTTATGACTGGTGGATGAGATGAAGGAGTCTGGCACAGGTGTTCTTATTGGTTTATAAAGAACACAGCCAGGCTAGGGGAAAGTCATTAATGGTAAGGCCATTAGTAATTAAATTGTAGTCATCTAATCAAGACTTATGTCTGATTAGAATATGATTTTAGTTGTAATGTGCTTGAGGATTGGAAGAAAATTATGGGTTCCAATGGCAAATGTAGCAGATTTTAGTGGGAAAGGACAACATTTGAGTAGACTGGTAATGCTGGCACCATTTTATCATTACTGACCATAAGAAAAAAAATCAGGGGTGTGAGGGTTAAAACTGAAACGGGTTAACCAAAAAGTCAGCATTTGAGACTTTAAGCTATAAGTATAGCATCCAGGGAGAGATTTCAGATAGACATGTACAAGTACACGTTAGTAGAAAAGATATAGTGGAAATTGATCCTAAATAATTATACAAATTTGTCCAGAACAGATACCAAAACAAAAATGTATTTGAGAGAATTTTAAAAATAAAATATTTTGATGAATTCAAAACATATTTGTAATCAATACATGAATAAGCCAATTATATACATGTTAATAAAATGTACATATCAAAAATAAACAAAAGAAGCCTTCCATTAAAGGGACTGTTTGGTGCCCAAAATGTATCTTCCAGATGTTAATGCATATTAATTTGCTTTACAAGTACTTTAAAAAGCATGTTTTACATTTTGTATTGTTTAAAATTGTTATGTCTTACATCTAGATGAAATTTTGAAATTATAGCACTTTGCAAGAAACTAGGACCGCCCACGCAGTCAATTTCCTTTTTTTTCTGCAGTAACCAATGAGAATAATTTAATTCAAATGGATGGAATTTCCTGTCGCTTTAGTGATGTCATCAGACAATGTGTTGCACTGTTAAATGGACACTGCCACCAATATAAGCTCTATTTAGGTTCAGGGTGAATTAAAGGTAAAAACATATGCCAAGATATTCACTATAAAAGGAAAATAAAGTTGTGTGTTTATTGCCTGGAGTCATTTTGTGATTTTTTTAATTCAGGGTTTGCATTACAGCTTTACAGTTTGAGGGGTAGAGCCTACACATGATGTCATAATGGCATTCCTGGGGTTGCTGGATGCAGTATAATTATTTTTTTAATTTTTCCTTGATTTCCAAAACAAATATTACAGGCTTCTGAAAAGGTGTGACTCAACAACTTTGTTACCATTTTTATTATACTCTATATATGCACACACATCTGTATAATTATGTTACCAAACCATTTTTAATGCCTTCCCCAATAAAGACTGCATCCAAAATATGTAAAACTGTTTTTTTTAATAATTTTTTTTTTTACCAATCAACAGAAAAATATTGCTACTAGGCCTTTGATATACTTACACACACACACAGCACATTACTGTGAGTTCTATATTTGTGCAGTCTGTGATACACTGACACACTGCACATTACTGTGAGTTTTATTGCTGTGGTGTAAGGTGGTAAAAGATAGTAAAGATGGGGCACAGAGAGAGGTGGGTCACAGGGAGCAGAGGGGGGGGGGGGGTGGGGGTGGGATTCACAGGGAGCAGAGAGAGGGCTCTTATCTTGCAGGCAGTCAATCTGGCTGGCTGCAAGGACTAACAGGGGTAGAAAGGTCCTGACTCTCAGACCCCCTGTCTTTTACCAGTGACATTCACTATATAGAGAAAAGAGATGGTGTCTGGGGTAATGTAGGGCAGAGGTGAGGGGGCAGCTTGGGGAATACAGACCTGGCAGCACTTTCCTCTGCCATCACCAAAAAAGATTTGACATTGGAGCTCTGCCCTGTCCCCTGGTGATGTCAGCACCCTCCCCTCCCACTCCATGGTCAGAATTCAGACTTACAGACTTCATTCTGGGTCCCCAGCCCCAAAGTGATATACTAGTGCTGTAAAGTCACTGGGGCGTGGCACTCAAAAACACTATATTTTACAAAATGGCAGCGCCCAGTCACACTTGTTTAGCAACATATTTCTTTAAATATACTCACACAACAAAAAACAAAAGACATATATGAAATCAACAATGCAAAATAAAACAAATAAACCCTTTTCATTTTTTGGGGGGGATGTCCCTTTAACCCCTTCCCGTCCTTATGATGAGTTAACTCGTCATAAGAGACGCCGCGTTAGCGACCTTATGACGAGTTAACTCGTCATGCAGTCTAGCCGGCGGTGCGCTCCGTGGGCACCGCCAGCTAGTCTGCAACGGGTCCAGGACTAAGCCTCGCACCCGAGGCAAAGCTCCTGGACCCGATCGGTCAGTTTCCGGGCATGTGATCGCGGTGATTTAGTCATCACCGCGATAACATGCAAATTAGATGGCAAAGTCAGTGTGTTCACACACTGCCTCTAATTCACTCTCTGTGCTTCACATTCTTATAGTGAAGCACAGAGAGTGACCTGTAAGTAAAAATAAATTAATTAAATACAAAGGTAACAAAATTTTTTAATAAAAATTAACCCTTTCATTGCTGATCACAGTTTTTAACTGTGATCAGTTTCCTTCCACTTTATGGCCCTCATTTATTTTTTTTTTTAACAGATTTTTTTATTTTTACAATTTATAAAGTTTTTTTTAATAAATAAAGGTAATTTTAATATATTTATTTAATAAAATTTAACCCCTGCATGCCTGTTGAATGATTTTTACTGATCTGACATCGCACTCTTCAGTTTTTTTCTGTCTTTTTTGTTATGGGGGGTTTGGGAACCAATATTTTTCTTTTTTATTAGTTAATTAGGGGGGATAAGTGGGTTAGTGTTGCACTAGTTATGTAGGTTATTACTGGGAAAATAATGGGGAAAAACTTTTTTTTCCTCAAAAATTTCCTCTTTTATATTAATTTTTTAATACTAAAATGTAAATCATTTTTATGTATAGGGTATCAAAAGAAAGCTCTAACTGTCCTTTAAAAAACAACATATAACTTGTATGTGTACGTTAAATGAGAGAGAGGAAAATTATGTTTCAAAAACCGCGTATTAAAAATTGAAAAACGCTCTGGTCCTTGGCCCAGGAAAATCCCTGGTCCTTAAAGGGTTAAAGGACAACTAAACTTATTTTTTTCAAAAATTAAACTAATTGAAATTATTTATTTATTTTTGGAGGGGGGACGACTTACTTTATATTTTATTTGCTTGATAGAGACCCCAGCCCCTCCTACTTTTATTCCTGACCCCTTGGCTCAGTTGTGTCGCCGACACACACGAATCAAGGGGCCGAATGTGGCACAATTGTCAGCAATGTAATTCGGTTGTAACATTCATAGAGTCCCTAGCAGGGGCTGGGGAATCTATGAATGAAATAAAAGTAAGCCCCCCCTCTCAAAATAAATAAGTTTACTTAGTTTAATTGTCTTTTAAGAGATCCTATGTGTACAAGGTTATTTGAATTCCACACAAAGCATTGTATTCAAGCAGCACAGAAGTTGAGTATATGAAACAAAACTGTATATGCTCAGTGTCTATATAATCAGTGCTGCAGCACCTATAAGCCTGTGCACTATGCAAGCAGTAGTCTACAACTTGCACCATAGTGAGTTTGGGAAGTAGACTGTCCCTTTAAATGTGTGGATTAGTAGCTCACCTTTAGTTGGGTGCAAACATTTAATTTATATATTTGCTAGCAAGATCACTAGATAATGTATAGCTTTTAAATATGTATCTCGCATACATTATTTTCTACCTTCGCCAAAGCTTAACCTTCTGTGACCATCTTTTTTACTTACTATACATTCAATAACAAAATTTAAAAAAAATGTTCTCTATGATTGTTAGCAGATTATTTGTTTCTTATAAAGTGATATTAATGTATTCTTACATGGCAGGCACATTTCATTCAAAATATTTTATTTTGTATTAAAATATATATCTTGTAAATTAAATCTTTTTTAATAATGTTGCTGTAATTAAAGGATAACTGTCATGCCAAGGGACTTTGTCTGAAATAAATGAATACGCCTTTATATATAAGCTATGCCATTTTTACAAAATTTTCAGTTCTTTTGCCGCTGGATCTCTGACTTTCCAACCCATGCACCTTGCAGTCCAACCTATCAGCTCTGCCCACAAATGTATGTGTGTCCTGACTCCTGTGTATCTCAGTCCCCTTACACCATCGCTGTTACTACAAAACATCACACAGCTTGTATATTGGTAAGAGGGATAGAGGGAGATCTCCCAGTATACAAGAGCTGAGAAGTGCAGATTGCTTCTGTTGCAGAGCCAGAGATCTGACCCAAGTTAGAAGGCAAGATGGCAGCCATGACATGTGCAGTAGTTAATAGGTTTGTTTTTGTAAAAATGGCTCAGCTTATATATTAGGGCTTATTCATTTATTTCAGACAAAGTCACCTAAATCATGACATTTAAAAAATAAAAGAAAATAAAAAGGAAGTCCAGTACATACAGGTTATTTTTGCTGAAGTACAATTTCCTAACCCATTTGAGCTCAACTAAATGCTGGTCAAGGTTCATGAGAGTTGTAGTTCAGCAACATCTACCACTTAGAAGGTGCCAAATACCTCACATATGTGCACTTTTTTGCTTGCAATTCGTATGCTTTTTCCATGAGCCCCTTTCCTCTACTCCTCCTCCTGTTATCAGTAAATATATACAGTTTTGTGAAAAAGCACACCCATTGTTTCAAACTGTATTGTAGGAGAAGAACCGAGAAATCTGATAATAGAAAACTAAACCTAAAAACAACTTCGTTCTGCTAACATATGTGCCAGAGGACATTGGCTGCCAACCCAACTAAAATGTTGTAATGTTTTTATAATGGATACCAAATTGCAAACTAGATTGGTGGTCTGTTGTATAAACTTGACTTGTTAAATAGCTCTGTATTTGATTAGCTTGTTGGCACAAAGGCTTGATCCAGGATATTAAATCAATACTGTAGTTGGGGAAAATTGTGACAGGGCTGAAGAATGTTTGTTTGCTGTAGTAGTTTTAAACCATACCCTAAAAAAAAAAACCCACACGATTTGTGGAGTTCTTTAACATGTCAGATTTTAACAGGGCCTTTTGAAAATATTAATGTACAGTAAGTAGTACAACAAGAAACTTTTTCCATTGTCTACGTTGACAGAGTAAATAAAAAATCCTTGTATTTCACCTATAGTAATCTCTTCACAACATCATGTTAAATATACATTATGTTGGTTGCATGACTATGTGTCTGGTAGTGTTTAACCTGTACACTGTAAACAGTTTTTAAATGTATTACTTTAGTCCTCTCTCTTCTTTTGTTGACATTATAAGAGGATCTGGTCAATTGAACAGGTCCTCTTGCACATAGCATGTGCATGGATCAGCTTCATTAAGTCACCATCCTGCATATGAACTTGGGCCATCCCAAGGCACCTGAATGGTAGCCCACTGATTTGCTCCCTGTTGATGCTTTGTACTCCTATTTTCTGTACAGTGCAGGAGATAAAGTAGTAGCCCCAGTGGTGTATCTTGATTTTGTGCTGCCCTAGGCAGACAAAATCCGGGCACCCCCCTACCCAAGCTGCACACCCACGTTACACACCTAAGACATGCCCCATCATTCAGACTCACATCAAGCTCATACTCCCATCACACTCAGTCACACACTCCTACTCCCATCACGCACACTCTGACTCCCATCACACTCAGTCACACACACTGTCTCCCATCACACACTCTGACTCCCATCACACTCAGTCACACACACTGTCTCCCATCACACACACTCCTACTCCCATCACACTCAGTCACACACTCCTACTCCCATCACGCACACTCTGACTCCCATCACACTCAGTCATACACACAGTCTCCCATCACACACTCTGACTCCCATCACACTCAGTCACACACAGTCTCCCATCACACACACTCTGACTCCCATCACACTCAGTCACACACACTGTCTCCCATCACGCACACTCTGACTCCCATCACACTCAGTCATACACACAGTCTCCCATCACACACTCTGACTCCCATCACACTCAGTCTCCCATCACACACACTCTGACTCCCATCACACTCAGTCACACACACTGTCTCCCATCACACACACTCCTACTCCCATCACACTCAGTCACACACTCCTACTCCCATCACGCACACTCTGACTCCCATCACACTCAGTCACACACAGTCTCCCATCACACACACTCCTACTCCCATCACACTCAGTCACACACTCCTACTCCCATCACGCACACTCTGACTCCCATCACACTCAGTCATACACACAGTCTCCCATCACACACTCTGACTCCCATCACACTCAGTCACACACAGTCTCCCATCACACACACTCTGACTCCCATCACACTCAGTCACACACACTGTCTCCCATCACACACACTCTGACTACCATCACACTCAGTCACACACACTGTCTCCCATCACACACACTCTGACTCCCATCACACTCAGTCACACACACACACACACACACACACACACACACACACACACACACACACACACAGTCTCCCATCAGCACTTACCTTTCCCTGGTGGTTAGTGGCAGGCAGCATGGTCCCTCCATGCTGCCTGTTCGGCTTCCCGGCGATTGTGCCGACAGGTCACGTGACCGGGCGCGCGTATGACGTCAGCGCGCCCGTCACGTGACTGTCGGCACTTCCGTGTCGGCACACTGCACGGGGAGCCGAACAGGCAGCACGGAGGTTTCTCTGTGCTGCCTGTTCGGCTCCCCATGCAGCCTGGCAGGCAGAGCGATGGTGAGGGGGGATCTTCCGATCCCCTCTCACCTCCGTCTCTGCCTGCAAGCGCGGTGGGGTTTTTTTTATTTATTTAAAGGGCCGGATTTTTTTTTTTTTTTCTTTTTCCAGTGCTGGGGGGCGCTGCCGCCCCCCAAAATTTGCCGCCATAGGCATCCGCCTAGGATGCCTCGCGGTAAATACAGCACTGAGTAGCCCAAAAGAGGAAGCCTTTAAAAGTTTTCAATACAAGTACTGCAAAAAAAAAAAAATATATATATATTTTAAGTAAATGTATTTAAATCTCCATTTTGTTCCAGTCTCGAATGATATTGAATATTGATATGACCTTTATCATCTTTAGCCAATTGTTCTGTCCAACATTCACTGGAAAGCTACATATTTTCCCTTAGACTTAATGATGAGGATGACAGGGATATGTCAATATCCCTGGAGCGATATAACAACTGGCAGATGATAGATATATTGGATCATGCTGCTTCATTTTCTCCTGTTTTTTTTTTAGTGGGAGCAATATTTTTGGTACTCCCTTATTGGTTATTATGATTGGCGCTCATGTTTTTTGTGAAGTTGCCGCATGTTCAGAAAAAAGTTGGTGGTCTTGGCTGCTTTAAATGGTTTTCTATCTAGAGAAAGAGTGAAGAACAGCTGGTTGGTCATAGAAAAATGTTTGCTTCGTTAGCAGTAGTACAAAAACAGTCCAAAAGTAGTTTGATTCAAGCGTATTCAAACAAATTACACATTTTTGTAAGAATAAATGACTAAATAATGATTTGCAGCAAGTGTATAGATAAATTCGCTGTTAAAGTTTTCAGCGTCTATCTGTGAAGAAGGTGTGTCATTTAATCTATCTATTTGCTTGTGGTTTTGGTTGCACAATATATACATTATTCCCTAGAGATCATATTAATGCAGATGTTTTGGATGTGCCATGATGTTAAGTCAGCCTTTTGCCTTATAATTATGCCGTATGATTGACTGAGGAATATGGGCTATGTAGTTCTTAACTGCAATGGTATAGGGTCTATGCTTCGGACCTGTATCGGATATCCTTACAGCACTACATTAAATTTACTTATGTACAGTGTTGTTTTTCCTACATCTCTAACTTGCTGTGTTGAATATTTTTTCTTAACAAATATATTTGTGTTCTTCTCATTGTGTGATTAGTGCCTATATGTTTTCTGTAAATCACGTTATTAGTACTTTTTTTTTTAAAGTACTTTTTTTTAAGTTATTAGTACTTTTGTTTTTAAGAGTATTGCTGTTCATAGATTAGACATAGCACACTGCTTTTTTTTATACTGCATTTCTTTTGGGAACAAGGGGAAGGAAAGCCAACTCGGTGGCAACCAATATCCAACCGGCATTTGGATAAATGATTAAATCCATTATTTGGCTTCTGCCTTTGAAACTACTGTTTTCGGCAGTAACAACACCTTCTCTTCACCCCACATACAGTTGCTCATTTGTTTATTTCTAGATATATATTGAGCAGATTTAAAATCAAACAGTTTATGATTTGCGCCGTCTTTCCTGATATTGTATATAAATGTATATTTTGTTTTAGAAAATTAGCAAATTATAAAAGAGAGGATATGATGCTTTTTCATGTGTTTAGTAACATCCAAATCCTTTCCCTATGTGATTTATAAGAAACATCCCGTGTTCTCTTCCTCTGTGTGTTGATTATCTGTCCTCATACAGCTACAAGACTGTTATCTGATCAAGATTTCCTTCCCATAGAAAGCAAGATAAACAAGCAAAACTGAGGTGGCAGCAATATCAATTTTTCATCCTTTTTTTACTTTACTGGCAACTAGCGGAAGAAAGTGTATATGTCTTAAATACATTTCATCAAAACAAACCTTGAAACGGAATGTAGATTCCAAACACTCCCAAGGACGTGCATGTATTGGCCTGTGATGTGCCACAGTTTACTGCTAGGAAGACTTTTGTAAGCTACATCGGTAGACGGTAGAGCTGTGTCTCTTATAATTACCGCCTAAACATGTTCTATCAATTGAATGACAGATTCATTTGGAGTCCCCGAATTGACACCAAATCCCTGACTTAAATGTGTTCCCAGAAATATCCCCTGATCAGTGATGGACATGTCTGGTGAGATATTTAAAAACATTTTTTTGGTTAATAGAAGAAATGTTTTCCATCGAGAGCACGGTGACAAGCCATTAGTCCAAGACATATCCAATCAAAGCCCAGTGTTAGCCTATTAGCCTAAACACTTACAGTCAAAGCCAGTGCTTCATTAGTCCACAATCTTGTCAAAAACAGGATAGTGCCAGTCTAAAGCCCAGTGCCAGGCCACCAGTATATGAGGTGTTCTGTGTTTTATGAGGGAAATATAAGAATTACTGTAATATACATGTATATCTTGTATCATCTATCTATTTATCTCTTTAAATTGGAAACATTGTTATTGTAGACATTCCTTGGGACATACTTGAGAATGAGAACAATCTTGAGATATGAGATATTCTCAGTAATACTTTAGTGACACCTACAATACAGTGGAGAGGTTTCCATTTGTATTTACCCCACCATAATGGATGCTGTGTCTGCTTCACATACTTTTTCCAAGCTGGCCAGCAACCAACCATCTGTTGATTAATTCTATTGAACTGAACCTCTATCCTGAGGTGTGTTTGAAAAACCATCTTGAACAATGTGCATA
Source organism: Pelodytes ibericus (assembly GCA_036172795.1). Classification (NCBI taxonomy): domain Eukaryota; kingdom Metazoa; phylum Chordata; class Amphibia; order Anura; family Pelodytidae; genus Pelodytes; species Pelodytes ibericus. Next base: position 189,827,388 of record CM069859.1, read on the forward strand.
CATTCTAGAAGATCCACAAATGAAGTGTATATTAGAGACAAACAGCAACTATTATTGACCTTCATTACATATCCTTACCCAGAACCCCTTGATGGTAGTAGCAATGCACTCTGGGATTATTTTGGGGAAAAGCAGGGTTTTTCACCTGTCTATTGATATCCAACAATTTAATACTGAGTTATACTGGCTGGACAGTTCCATATACAGTGCTCTCCTTTTGTCTGTGAAAAATAATAATCTTTGGTGCTGGTTGGATTTTAGACTTTGAGAAACCTCATGTGGACACTTTAACAAGAAAGTATGTTTAAAGAGCACATTCTCTTTAATTTAAAGGGAAATGAAATATTTCCACATGATCTAGCAATAAATGTTATGTTCTACAGGTGTTCCAGTTATCAGATGGTGGCTGTGGAGCAATGGGTCCCTTGGTTTCTTTTTTTTTTAATATCTCATTCAAATAAGTTCCAGTCAACTTGATGGAATTTTAATGTTAAATTAAATCAAATGCATTGCTTAGGAAAAGAGAAACAAGTCTCTCTGTGTGTGTATTAAACATAAAAAAAACCCCAACAAATGACGATGATTTCCTTTTCTCTTCACATTTTTTTTTTACTTATTTAAGATCCTCTAGGGAAAACGTAAAGGCCGGTTTAAGAGGAAGGACTGAGGGGGGATAAGTTAATTATTTTCTACTTGTTGAAAATGTGAATGTGACAGGCCATTCTGACAAACACCTGCAACTCATTGGGAGTCACATGGTGCAGGAATGCCTGCATTCTGCTCTTGTCATCGGCCTGAGGAAGATGAATGTGATGGGACAAGATGCTGACAATCCCTTTTTTCTAGTCTCATCAACAGTTAGCACAATTAAGGTTGTCAGTAAGGCTACCTATCTGGAATTTACCATCACTGCGGTGTTAATTGGAAGCAGTGAAATTATGCAGGCGTAGATAATGAGTCTGGTGGAAATGTCTTGTAAAAACAGATATAGCAGAGTTCCGTAGAACAGTTCTCATAGTCATCCATTTCTTATCCATTTTCCCTCCTTCATCGGAGAATTGTAAAATGACCACTTGAACCATTTTGAATGTATATGTTTGCGTAGTTGCTTTCTAAAATTACCTCGTAGGCAGATGCATGTTGGATAGCACTGTACTTCTATGCATTTCTTTAAGTTGTTTTAAGAGCAAGACATAAGGGTTTGGGTTTTCGTTAAGAAAACTTTGATGGGAAGTGCAGGGTAAAACTTTCCGCAGCTTTTCTATTAAAGAGGTAAACTATTTTGGAGATGGTGCTAGGAAGAGTCTGCTCTAAACAAAGCAGGACCTAGCGAATGAGCTGCTTATCCAGTCCCCCCTTAATGTATGTACATTTATAATAATAATGATTAAACAGATTGTGCCTCCGATTTGCGGACATGTCTGTAATTTTGTTTTTATAACTCAAATTATTCCCATATGTTATAAAATGTCCTCTCCTTTTATATGTGATAAATGTAATATATGTAAGTTTGTATTGTCTAATTGTGTGATATGGAAAAAACAAATAAAAGAGATTAATAATATAAAGAAAAAAGAAAAAAGAAATGCGGACGTGTTCAGAGCACATTGTGGCCACCTCAGGATCCGAATTTCAAGCTACCCAGGCAGCCGTTATGTGGTAATGTGGTCCTGCCATAGACCTCTATGGCAGGACTTTGGCTTATTTCAAGGTTAATGTGCAAATATCAGTTGTGTTATGCAGCTGATGCACATTTTTGTCGTGTTTTTTGGGCGTTAAGTTTATGGGCAAAAAGGTATCCGTTTCATTGATCATTAAATCACTGTATAGTAATTACTAATTAACTATTTTAGTGGGCATTAAAAAATCGTAAAAAATGTGATCTAAGTTCTGAACAAAGGTATATGTGTAGAATATATATGTGGAGGCTGTAAAGGTTGTATGAGTAATACCACCATGAATGTAACTTTTCTATCCACAAGGTTACTAAAAGTCTTTTCAGAAATCACTGCAGTTATCTTACTTGTAAAGCATAAAATTGAAATCATCTGAGTCAATTTTGAGGCTCCCAGCAGCTTTAGGGAAGGGTGTGCTCTGCTTTTTTGACTATTTGCTTATTTGGGAGAAGCCAGACAGAAATTAAACATATTGTAGAAATAAGTCTTAAGTTACAATTTTACAAATTGTTGTCTAAATAATTGTATTTGTTTTACAACAACAGTGCACTGACTATGACCTGGACTTTGGAACAGAATGTCTACATTTGGCTCTGGAATACAGTCACACGAAAGCCAAGCTGCTGGAAGGACCACCTGATCTTTGGAAGGTAAGGTAAACATGACACACTATATACTACCGCACAGTGTTTGTTTGCTTTTTCGTCTTTATATTCCATATACTGTTGATGCAATAAGTATCTAACCAATCCACAGTTAGTGGAGCCTGCATATTACATCAACAATGCCACCCTTGGGTTAAGTTTGCACAGTCAGTGGATGAGTGGGTGATGTTCCACTTAAGTAACATTTAATGCACACAGATCTCTAAGATTGTGTAAAAGCTGCTTGGAACCCTCCCCTAATGCTCTAATTAGATCAGTATAACAAACTGATCCAAGTAAAAAAGTCAAACCTCTCCCATGCAAAATGAACATGTATATCTTACTGGAGGCCTTTTACACATGTGAAAGAAAAAAACCTGTAGCTAGAGACATACTACCCCGTCTAACCTAACCTTGTATAACTTGCCAACAAGTATTAGTAGATAAATATATTTCCCAATTAAAACTCTAGGGGTGTGACCAGAGGCATGGCAGCTTTAAGAATGTTTGGGTGACCTTGTAACCTATAGATAACTGTTTATTTAAGCAACAAAGAAAGATCATAAATATAATCATTGATGATACAGTGGCTGGAGAAGCACTGTCTGTGTCACTGCCAGTTCTTCTCTAGTACAATAAATGAAATTGTCTTACATCACTTTTCACTTCTTTCAATAAACAGGAGATGCTCACTGTGGGGGGCGCTGGCTATGTCCCCATTTTGTGAGCAGGACCTGCTATAAGCAGGAGCTGCTCACTTAAACATGTTTCTTCTAAGATATGTATTGATATGGGCACTGGAATGCCTATTTTCCTCAGCCAGCTGATATTTAAATGATGGGGGGTTGGAATGCTAGTCATCCTCTGCCAGCTGGTATTTAAATGAGGGGTAGCTGGAATGCCTATAATTCTCAGCCAGCTGGTATTTATATTTAGGGGAAGCTGGAATCCAATCATCCTCAGCCAGCTGGAATTTAAATGAGGAGCTAGAATGCCTATCATCCTCAGCCAACTGGTATATATATGAGAGGGGGAGCTGGTATGCTTTGATGACACTACTGACATTATGAAGTGACAGGGAACTAACTTATACAGTAATAGTCTTGTAGACACTAGGATTTCTAATAGTGCAACACATTGTCAGATGACATCACTAGGGTAACAGATAACTCCATTCAAATTCTTACTGATTTCTTCTGAAAAAAGCCCTACAAATTCTGAAGCAGAAAACTGAAAAGGGCAGCTTTGAACCTCTGCACACATGGAAGATTTGAAATATGCATTTTAATGTACTCTGAAAGCATTAACATTTGGAGGAGGCATTGTGGGTGCCAGATAGGGTTGCCACATTTTCTTCAAAAAAATACTGACCTTGGTACTGTCTCCATAGACTTAACATTGGCCTGATGCCAATTTTTTACAGGCCTGCCGGTAAAATACCGGCTAGGTGGCAACCCTAGTGCCAGACAGCCCCTTTAAAATGGTTTGTGGAGAAAATACTAATGACGGTCATACACTATGTGGGTGTAGTTTATGTGTGTGCACCACAGATCCATCTGGGTAAACTCAACACTGTATAATTTGGTCACTTTTCCCTCCAGTACTACACATAATTGTGACTTGTTAAAAGAAATACATAAATGCATGGTGCATTCTTCACCAGCTTGTCTTCTTTGTACCCTGTTTTCTAAATAGCATAGTGACTCTGGCTTCCCACACATTCTACAAACTTGGGTCCAACTTGAATACCATACAAGAAAGAACTGGGTCTAGGTGCCTTCTCATACAGTTCTCCTAATTTGTGTAATAACCCTCCCGATACCATCAAAACCCCCACTTATCTTATATCCCGTTAATAGGTTACAACTTTATTTTTATATATACATGTATATTTTTATATGCATAAATATGTATCCTTAAATTAACGAAAATAAAAGTTATTCGAAAATAACTTCATATACATTTCGTGCTGGTCAAACTGGCAACAGAGTGAGTGACTCGAATTCACTGCTGCCGTCGGCCTCTCAGCTCCATTTCATGCATTGTACAGTGTGCTCGGAGGACTTTAACCCCGGAATTACAGCGCGGGATCGGGCTAGGTGTTCGGCACATACCTAGCACACATACCTAGCACACACTGAGGATACACGCCTGATGTGCCTCGCTATAGAGGTCCAGATTGAAAGTGGCTCCGCTCTGTAGTTTTATTTCTTAGATTACCATCTGTGAATTCATTTCACTTTACATCATGACCGTTCTGTTTCCGTAGAATTGGAAGGTTGGATAAACCCCAGTACTGTATTAAAGCATAATTCAAACATAATTCAACGTTTGTGTTCTGTGAATAGGAAATCCTCCTGTTTCCCAGACTTGCCAGCAATGTTTGGTGTAATTAGCAGGCTGACAAAACCATTTGTTGATGGTATTTCCAATGTAAAGTACTGCTGTGGGGCACTGTTTTATTGATATTAAATTCCTTCCTGCTCACTGTAATTAATGAGGTTCATTTGTGCTCTAGGTGACCTACAAGCGTGATTTATATGCGGCCGAATCAATTATTAAGGGTAGGTGTTTTTTTTATTATAATTTTAAATGCAATGTCAACATATGTTTGATTGTTTTATTTAACCCTTTAAATGAGTGAAATTTGCTTCTTCTAAACAAACTGCATGGCAAATGGAGCAAAGGTTTATCCATATCACAATATTACAAATTGTTACCGTAATGTTAAAAGACCAAGCTGTGGTTTAAGTGGGAGATTAGCATGAATTTCTTTCCAGATGGAATGAAATCATTGCACAGCCATATTTTATGGCGCCATAATTAGGCCAACGGTACGAAAGAGCTAAAGGCATTAAACTATAACCAGTATGTCAACTACCTTAAGGGCCAGCCCAAGACTGGGTCCAAGGTTGGAATGCTGAAACCACGCCCATTATGTTTTATCATGATAATTAAAAATAAAATGGAACTTATCAGAAGTGACAATTTACATACAACAAAAAGAAAAGATAGGAGACTCAGCACACCGTTTAAGGGAGTTTAATCCACCAAAAAATAACAACGTTTCAGCCCAGCACTGAGCTTTTTTCAAGTACCTAGTCTAGTTGCGAAAAATAGCTTGCACTCTAATGTAATTGAGTTAGGTTATAAAGTTTGTATTTGATTTTGCCCATAAAGCTTGCACTCTAATGTAATTGAGCTAAGTTATAAAGTTTGTATTTGATTTTGCCCATAAATCTTGCACTCTAATGTAATTGAGCTGTTATAAAGTTTGAACTTGATTTGCCCATAAAACTTGCACTTTGCTGATAGCAAATAAAGCTCATGTAACATCTAAAATATTGAATAACAACCTGCGCTCTTGTGCAAAACACAGGTTTCTTTGCTTTTAGGGTTTCTTACCTTCAGTTGTTTTGGTTTTTTTGTAGCCCAGACAGTGTTACATATATTCGTATACACATATAGGCATCATGAACAAAAAATGCTAAACATAAAAATATCACCCTACATTAAAAAAAATAAAAATAAATGGGGATTGTGATATGGGATAGACAGTGAAGACACTGGCAAACTTTGTGGGGACAAACATGGCACTGACAAGCTGTATGGGGACAGAGATGGTATGTGAAACAAAAGGGGAGTAAACACTGAAATGATTACAGAGGGCAGAGACAAAATTGCTGCAGGGGTTACCTTATTTAAACAGCAATGTCGCAATGGCTATGGAGTCTCAGCTATAACAGCATTTTAATGCAGTGTCTATAATCTCTCCACCCACAGATGGGTGGGTGGGGAATGTGAGCCAGTTGCCCCCCCCATTTATGCCACCCTAGGCAAAAATACATCTCTGCACCCGCCACTGCAACATTCGCTACTGCAGATTTCCCAGGACACTAAAAGTGCTGGGACAAGCTTCCACATCCCGGGACTGTATTTAATACTATGTCTTCCTAGCCCTCTATTGTTGTTATACACCAAGCATAAAGTTTAAGACAATTTCTCCTGCTTTATATGCATAGAAAATATCCTTCTTTACCATTATTCTAGAGGTAGAGTTCACTTCCATTCAAAAGACTGCAAAGTCCATAGTTATTTGATAAAATATAAACAATACTCTGAAGTTACCATGGGAACAACAATGACAAATTTTACTGTCAAAGTCAGCTTCACTGATGCAAACCAGAGGAAAAAAAAATTCTGTTGTTGCCTTGCCTGATTAGAGAAAGAACATGGGTTCTGAGCAAATATTTTCCATTTGCATTCTCAATGTTATTTCTTTTTGTATTCATACATCATAACACTCCTCCCACAAAACACTTTTTGTAGAATGCTCTTTATTCACCAGGCCTTAGGTTTCTATTTCTTATTTCTTCACATTTTTTTTAAAATCTGGCAGATACTATACCATTTTATTTTACTCCTATTAAATTGTTTTCCTTTTTCTTAACTCTGTTTGAGAGCAACAGTGGTGGTAAAACAAACGAAATAAGTCCCATGTCAAAGAAACAAGGGTAATGTTAGGGGTGTAAAGGGACATTCAAGGAAGCAAGGGTTAAACAAAACATGTCCCGGGACTTATAAGTAAACCCTACGGGTATCTTAATAGATACACGCTGGTTTACTAACTGCTGTGTCTCACATGCGAGACACAGCAGTACCTGGCTCGCCCCGCTCTGATATCCGAAAGCAAGAGACCCTCATTTTTGCATGGAATCAGCAGGGGGACCTAGTTAAAGTCCCCCCTGCTGATCCCATGCAAAAACGAGGGTCTCTCTCTGCGCTAACAGAGAGAGACGGTCACCGACTAGACGGCTGCCTGCTACCTTTTGAAGCATGGCAGCTGTCGGTCAGAGGATAAACTGGCGTGTACTGTCAAAAGTCCTATCCTCATACTGGGGACAACTAACCTTTCACTTGTGCTTCTATAATAGAAGCACAAGTGAAAAAAAGAATGTTTAATGTCCCTTTAAGAAGAGAAAAATAGACTTCCTTTTTCAGTATCCAAGCAAAACTCTAATTTTACTGCTTATTTTCTTAGTCTATTTGTGTCAGTCAAATATTATTTTCAGTGTTTAAAGAATAAAACTAAAAAGAATTTTGTATTAGGAAGAATTCACAGGAGGTACAAAAGCTTTATTTAATTAGTTATTAAAATATACCACACGCTTAAAGAAAAATACTACAAATGGGCTAGTACAGTAATATTCAATAGGTAATAAATGTCAGGTAGTAACAATAATTCACATATATAATATGTGATAATACTAGAAGCAAAATACCATCCAAGGTAATACAGCATAAACCAACACATAAATATCCTGATAATAATAATGATAATAATAATACATAACCACTCAATCCCAATCTATATCTTCGTGTAGTACAAAAAAGAGGGAACTAGGGACAATATTTGTCAAGAAGGTGGTCCTATTGAACATGTTGCTGAAAAAAGCAAGTTTGATGTACAAAATGAGTGTTTGCACCCTGCCTAATGCACTTTCCACCAGAACGTCTTTGTCATTCAAGACATTACTTTGTTGGGGAAAAAAAATCCAGTAATCGTTTAATTTCATCTCTAGTTTTACCCCTAAATGCAATTTTTCAAATTATCACAGTGTTTGTTTGGAATGCAGTCTGTTACATTACCGTTCAGAAAATAGCATTTGTTGTGATTCTATACCAACTTTCATCAACTAACCTGGAAATTGATGTGTGAGTTTTAGCATTGACCTTGTCTGGCTCTTCCACATTATCATGGCCACCTATCCTGACCACATGTGGAATATTGGTGGGTTTACAACGATTTTTAGCTTTGTCAGATTGGCACATACATGTTACAATTTTAATCATTTTAATCATGGAAATTGGTTATTATCAGGTACTGTAGATATTATGACAGTGACTATGACCAGTAATAATAATAAGAGATGGGAGCAGTGGTGTATTGAGGATATGTGCTGCCTTAGACCTGACTAAACTCACACTCCCCCTTCAATCTTTATTTGCCCATACCTTCCTGTCTCGACCACACCTCTTCCTATTTAAGATTTACCACTTCCTCTGTAAACCCCACCCCATACTCATTAGAATCCACCTTTTCCTATTTGGGCTCCACCTCTGTCATCTCTGTCCCCAAAGAACTTGCCAGTACCATGTATGTCACCAAACAGCTTGACAGTAGAATATCTGTTTCCAAACAGATTGTTTCATATTTGTCCCCAAATATATTATCAGTGCCATAGTTGTCCCCAAACAGTTTATCAGTGCCATATTAGTGCCAAACAACTTGTCAGTGTTATCACTTTTCCCAAACAGCTTCTCAGTGCCATCATTGCCCCATACAGCTTTGTCCCCATACATCATGTCATTGATATCTTTGCCCCCAAACAACTTATCAGCACCATCTTTGTCCCCAAAGATGGTGCTGAAAACTAGAGGGTGGAGCATACACTCTGTGCCGAATAAATCGGGACAGACTTCACCCCCTTCCACTGTGCTCCCCAGTGGCGGGTGGGTGTCCGAGTAGGTGGATGTTTGTGCTGCCTCTTGTGACATGGTACTCTAGGCCTTGGTCAAAATACATGGCTGGGTGGGAGGGGTAAATCAGAGCCTCAGAGGTATTGCACAAGATGTCAGCACTGAAGTAAAAGAGAACATTTTTCAACATACTGAACCAGGATAAAAAGTAACTATTAGGTAAAGTTTTTAATATTTACATTTTTTTTATTTTTAAGGTTTAATTTCACTTTAACTAGAAGGTCAGGACTAGAAGTTATTTGGCTTTTCCCTTTTTAGGTTTTCACAGGTAAATATTTTGTCACTTTTTCTGAATCTGAATATAACCTGTTTCTGTGGCATGAGGTTTTCCTGTGTTTAGACTAGGAGTCAATTGTAATGTAGCAGACTACTTAATAAGAGACTATATACTCTACTGTTAAGGCCAGTTTTGGGTTCTGCTAAAACCACACTTTTTTGGCTGATGTTAGTTATTTACTTCGGTTTGCATTTATATTATGAACTGTGTGTTCCGTGTTTTCTAAAATGTCCTCACTTTGTGTGTGGGGGAGGGGGAACTGGGAACATTTTCGTGTGTGTTTACATGTTTTTGGTTTATGTACATCTCTCTCTCTCTAGCTGACATGATTTCTGTTAAGAATAAATACACTTTTTTTTTTATAAACCTTGCGACCTTAGTAAGCAAGGGTTATAAAAACAATGTCTCCCTTCCTCAAGTAAACCCGGGTCTATTCTGCGCTCTGCCTCTCAGCTGAGGCAGAGCTCATCAGAATGCAGACACACTGCTAAACGTGCGCTTAGCCAGTTCGCACAGGGGCTTGCCCTTTGTCATCTGATCTGGGTCTGTCCAGGCTCTACGTCTGCTAGAAGTCCCCTGTTTGTAGCAGCTTATTGATCGGCCATACTTAAAGTGCCACTAAACTTTTTTTCACTTGTGTTTCTAACATGGAAGCACAAGAAGAAAAAAAAGTGGCACTAGCATGGGAATAAACTAACATGTACATTCCAATTTATCCTCTGACTGGCAGCCATAGGAAGCCATAGGAAGCATCAGGGGTGTGTCTGTCTCAGACAAAGCTCTCTCTGCTAGTGCAGAGAGAGAACTTCCATTTTGAATACCACCAACAGAGGGGACCTTGAATGGGTCACCTCTGGTGTGCGTCTATATTGTGCTTCATATTAGAACCAGAAGTAAAAAAAAAAAAAAAAAAAGAGTGGGACTTTAAGTGTGGCCGATCAATAAACTGGAGTTTTAGTTTCCTGGGATGTTTTAAGAGCCTGTATTTCCTCAGCATTATTTCCACATGCTGCTGTTCTTTATGTTTTATTGTTTGATACAGTGTTTCATAAAAATGTATGTTTTTGTTTTCAGCTCCGTAGCGCAGCTTTGGTTCTAAAAACTTTTCTTTGCAGAGACTGGGAAATTGCATCTGGATGTTGTATGTCATGTGTGTTTCTGTAAGCTTTCTTAACTATTCTTAGGAATAGTCTTGTGCCTGGGCGTCTGTTCTCCGAAACCCTAGAGAGGTGATTACTTTGATATGCCCCCATTGCTTTCTGGTGACGTAGGGGAACACATATAGAGAAAAAAGGAATTATTTCTGCTTTCATTTTATTTTCGTATTGAATGCTTATACTAGTATCATTTTTCTTCCTGGCCTTTTTCCGTTTTATCTTTTTATTTCTTTCATTCTTTCTGCTTTTATTTAATTTCTTCTGTTTTTACAATTACGTTATTGAGCTCAATAAATTAGAACTACAAAGAACAGAACTTAAAATTGTCAGACTGAATGTATAAAGGTGGGCATGTGTGCTTTTTCTCAATTGAATTACTGGATGTGGTGCAAAAAACGAGTTTTCATCATTTTGATTAGCTCCAAATTTTTAGCAGTTGTGCTTTGGATGTGGCAACGTATGTGCATTTAACCATAGGTTGGATTTAAGCTGGACACAGGAGGTTTTACATGTTGAACGGTGTATACTATTCTTTCTAGTGTGTGGTCTTTTTTTTTTATATATTGTAGTATTTAATGACTGCAGGAGTCCTTGGAAAGTATCTTTTTTAGTTTTCTGTTTGGTCTCTTTTTTTTTTTATTTACAAAAATATCAAAAGACAAACAACATATAAGTTTGTGCGGGGGACCCCTCACCATCAAGCATTATCAATTTACAAAAACCTACTGTGGATAAATATAAAATCATATCGTCTTGAATTTGTCATAAGTTCCACAGCAAATAACAATTAACAAAACAGCGTGCCAGAACCATTCGTCCATGTCAGAATTTCAAACCTAATACATTTTATTTTTTCTTAATGGGATTGGGTTTTGTGTCTCTTTTCCCATTTCTTAATGATATAAATCCCTATTATTATTTAACACTCAGTTCTCTCAATCCACGGGTTCTATATATCGTATACTCTAGTCATTCTGTCATTCTTTTTAAAAAAGCCCTCTTCTATTCTACAGATAAATTGTACCTGAGCTTGGACCTCTCCCCAACTTATAGCTCCTCTGATCTTCCATTGTCTTGCCATACATATTTTTACTGACATTATGATGTTTTTCAATAAACTATTTTGGAGTGAGTTCTTCACTGGAAGGCCTGGAAATGCATTTATTTTTCTTCTGTTTGGTCTCTATACTATCTTTTTCCCGATTTGGTCCCAATTGTCAGTATTTGTGTCCAGGACACCAAAAATGGATCGTGAACATGCCCAGGGATATGTTCAGTAGCACCGACACCCCCTCTTATGCCATGATAGAAACATAGAAACATAGAATGTGTCGGCAGATAAGAACCATTCGGTCCATCTAGTCTGCCCAATTTTTTTAGAACTTTTATTAGTCCCCCGTTCCCGGTCTTATAGCTAGGATAGCCTTGTGTCTGTCCCACGCATGCTTAAAATCCTTGACCGTGTTTACCTCTACCACTTCTGCTGGCAGGCTATTCCATACATCCACTACCCTCTCAGTAAAGTAATACTTCCTGATATTACTTTTAAATCGTTGCCCCTCTAATTTAAGACTATGTCCTCTAGTTGTGGTAGTTTTTCTTCTTTTAAATATACTCTCTTCCTTTACTGTGTTGATTCCCTTTATGTATTTAAATGTTTCTATCATATCCCCCCTGTTATGTATTTCCTCCAAGCTATACATGTTAAGATGCTTTAACCTTTCCTGGTAAGTTTTATCCTTCAACCCATGAACCAGTTTAGTAGCCCTTCTCTGAACTCTCTCCAAAGTATCAATATCCTTCTGGGGATACGGTCTCCAGTACTGCGTACAATACTCCAAGTGAGGTCTCACCAGTGCTCTGTACAATGGCATGATCCTTGGCATTTCATTTTAGTAGGGGAGATATGTAAGCGGTCTAGTTGTCCTTTGGACCACAGACTGATGACTAGCGTGAGTGACTACAGAGAAGAATAGTTATTTAATGTTCTTATCAGCTGTTTTTTTTAATAAAATAATGTGTTTATTTGTCTTTTCTTTGTATTTTTCAGCCTGCAAGAAAAGATGGCATATTAAAGTGATATCGGTACACCTTAGTTTTTTTTAGTCACACAGTACAGGTTTCCACAGGTTATTAGAAAAAGCATTGCTATGAGCTTAGGAAGTTTGTGTAAGCTCACACTGACCTTTATAGCATAGAGGGGAAGAAGCTGAAAGACACAGAAAGGTGAGGAAGGAACTTAATGACAGGGGAAAGCAGAGGAGTTTATTGAAGAAAATGACAGTTTGTCAGTGACTTGTCAGGTCACTCACATGCTTGCTTGACTTGCAGCGAGCCTGAAAGACATGCATGTTCATTTTCTACCTACAGCAGTTGATTGTGTGATCCATTTAATGTTATTTTAGCCCAGTTTGGTAAACAGATTAAATCATCAGTAGGTTTTTGTAACTGTATTACTGTGTTGGTTTTTTAAAGACCTCTCATTTTTAATGTATAATGATACCTTTTACTGTAGTTTCTTTGTATTTATGTTGAGTACATTTTGCATAGTATTCTCTTTCATTTTATTTACTGCTTTTGCTTTTTTCTTTTTTTATTTCCTTGTGTACAGGATATGTAAAATAGTATATCTGAATCCTCTATGGATCAGATCACTTTTAGAGGGGGTTGGGAAAGTCACAGCTCCCATATTGTGGTTGGCAAATTCTCTATTTACTAAACTGTGACAATATTGAAGACAGGCCTCTCATCCCTGCTTAACAACATTTAAGAAAATTTCTGTCACTTTAAATGGACTGTATCACCTAAACATTGCTTGTACTGTGAATGTAGAGGATAAAAAATGATTGGAAATGATCTATACACTGTGTTAGCAAAATTGTAATGGAATGCCCAAATTAAATAAAATGTGTTTTAAATATGTCTATTGTGTCTTCTGCTTATGACATCACCTGTGGCTTGATATTGCAAATTACACATATCTCATTGAAAAGCACACACATAATTTTAAACAAAACAGATTTTCTTCTCCTAATGTAAGCATTTACCTGACATTTTGCTAACACAATCTATAGATCATTTTCAATCATGTTTTATTCTTTACATTCACAGTAAAAAAAACAATGTTTAGGTGTTACAGTCCCATTCAAAGTGATTTTGAACTGTTAAAAAGTGATCCCATTATTTCTCTACAATGCTTAAAGGGACCTAGAAAAAAAATCTTACAAATTGAGAATGTTCATGCGAACTGATGTATAACATTTATATTGGGAATAGGCCTGAAGGTCTCACATTAATAGGCACCTATTAATACCCCAATCAGTTGATACACTTCGCTTAGTTATATGTACCTACTGTAGAACTTTAGACCCAATTCAGTCTTCAGGGTCACAGGTTTGACCCCCATGCTGAGTCAAGTCTGTATCTCATCTTTCTGATTCTCAGAAAACAAGTTCCATTAAGTTGAATGCTATTAAGATCTATTATCAGCTGTCGATTTACGAAAGTCAGACAGAGCATGCTATTGAGATTTGAGTACCAGATGGCGAACAGTCCTATAGAAAAAAAAAACCGATTATTATTATGGACAATCACTTCTTTTATATGATTTATATCAAATCAGTGCAATTCTGTAACTTGGGTGCTCTCAATAGGCCCTATCTTGTCAGGTAAAAACAGTGCCTTTGTTCTTCAATGTGAGTCTATGTACTAATGCTGAACACAGGAATTATAGGAGTAGATACATATATAAATATTTATATTTAGCTGCTGTAACTGGTACAGAAAACTCACAACTTGTTACTTCATTGTTGCAATTGTATTCTTATAAGGTTACGTGCATGCTAGTTTGACAGGTAATTCATAACATCCTCTCTACGGCTATTCAACAAAAAGCTAAGGACAGAATTAGCTAACGTGACAGAGTTAACCACTGGAACATGAGTAATGATCTTGCATGAGGCCACTTTCTATTATGCTACTATATATAGTGTAGAAACCACACCTCTATAATATATTGGTGACTGTGGTTAGCTGTATTATAATCAACAACAACAACATTTTTAGTCTAGCTCTTGAAATAAATACAAACAGGCAGCACTTATTTACAGAATATATAAACCACTGTATTATTATTTTTTCTCTAATGCATACATAGCATCATATTAATTATATGTTGAGCATTATTTAAAAAAAAAAATACATAGCCACAGAATAGTGTGTTTTTTCCAGTAAACAATAAACAAGGCAAGCAGATGAAGATCCTGTAGGTATTTTGACCAGTGCCAGATTCTAGCCCACCACAACCTTATTTGACAATAGTGGGGTCTACAGGGAGTATACGGTGCGGTCTTCATTGTCCTGCGGACAAATAATAGGCTCCCACATTATTATATAATTACTGTAATTCTAATCTATATTCAAATGAATGAACTAATCCTATTTTGGGGGATTTTGATTTAGTTTAAACAATTGTTGAATATTATCTGACTTTCATAATGTGGTTTATAAGAGAGTCATGCAGTAATTCCAAGGCTTTCTGTTCCAGTAGCCATAATTCCCATAAAAAAAAAACATACTATCAGAGAATAAGATTTGTCCTTTTGCCTTAATTCTACCTATAAACATATACAAACTACACGTGTTGCCTAAGCAAAACAGTTGTTTTTAAGTGTTCCTGTGTTGTCTCCTGTTTCTGACATCATCTTGAGGCTTTATATAGAAACAAATAAACTACTTTGAATGGAAAATGTGTCATTAAACCACAATCTGATCTAAGAATCAGAAGAAACCACAGACACATTTAAAATACCCTCTTCTCTTACTATGTACAACTGCTTGTAATTTTGCTAATGCAACGTGTAGCTTATGTATTATTCTCTGCATAACAACAACATCAACATGTTTGGATTGTTGTTGATGTTGTGGATTCACATTAAATCCAAGGTTAGTCATATGTATACAAGCGACAGTCGATCTCTTTCTTGCTAGTCTTTTTAAAACCAGGCATGATGAGAACCGACCGGACGTGGGTTGTTTAATTCTTAAAGACCACAACATGCCCCAGATCGCATTGTAATAGAAGTGTGGAAAGAAAAGGAAATACCGCGATTTATTTTGTGCTCCAATTTTGTGCTGATAAGAAAACCAGGACGTGAGTCACCAACCTGTACGATGTCTGTAGGCTCTATGGGGAATTGTTTGCCTGGATTAAGCAAGGAAGTTGAATGGAATGTGTCTATTGCTTTTTAAAATTGCTAGTTAAACTTTTTTTTTTTTTACTTAAGGCATTGCAGGGACTTTAGGAGGTTTTCTAGGTCTGGGCATGTAGAACAGGCTTGGGTGGGCTCAACAAGTTCCTGCGACAGATGTATAATACTTGTTTGTTAAATCAGTGGGTTTATGTATGTGTACAGATTCACAATCAAACAAGGCATGCACTTGGCTCTTTTCAGTTTAACACTGGTTGATTGGAAGCACAGCTGAGACAACTTTCAGTGCCGATTTCACGCTGATTGTGTCTAAAATACAATTGTCAAGACGGAACACTAAATATTAAAGCATTTGTCATTCCAACATTCTTTTTTGTGTGCTGTGTATGATATGACATGTTCACTCTTCTCCCACTTTAATTATTCTAATGATAGGACACGATATCAAAGAAAGGATTAATGGACATTTTATATGTGGTTTTTGTACTTAGAGGGACATATCAACACAACATTAGTCTTAGTTAAGTAGCAGCCGCTTTCCCTTTTTTGAGTATGGGAATAACATTTAAGGGCTCGATTGCACTATGTGTGTACGTTGCAGTAAAATGCATGGTTAAGGTAAGATGTCAGTACCGAGCAGTCCAGAGCAGCATTTTCCCATGACATTACATACTCATACGGCTGGATCTGTTTGGACTGTACACACTCCTCTAAACTGGTGTCGCGGGACTGGTGTCATGGTGAACCAATAACATCAAAGAAAAACTGTTGCCACTGCCAATTGCACTAGATAAACCCATGAATGACTGTCATAGGATTCAGATCTGCTAGGTAGAGAGATGAACAACAAAGGTATAGCATGAACAATACTAGGTAAAAAGGTCCCGCTTGTTATAAGAAGATATCGCTACCTAGTGTCATTTATAAAGCATTAGACTCACGTGCTTGCTCTGGGAAGTGTAAGTCCCCAGTTGGCTTTGGCTTTGGTATGCGAAAGTCGAATTGGAACATTTCCTAGAGCAAGCAATGCTCTGTGAATATAATACTTTATTAGTGACAATAGGTTGCAATAACTTCTTGAAAACAGCTGGATCCTCTGTTTTACTCCAAAGTCTTGCATAGTATGAACCCATCTAACATGTTTCAATAGTGTAGAGCATATAATTTTTTTAAAAAGGATTAAAAACAACTCTCTGTTAATATTCATGTGAATATTTTGTAGCATTCTCATTATTTGAGAATTTGGGTTTCATTGGGTGATTATTGGTGACTGAACTGCATCCTATTCTGCATTCTGAATCACAATGACCACCGTCGGCTGCACATAACTAACCCAGAGCTGGCATGCACCATCATCTACTGCAGCTGATTTCTACTACTACCACCAGTTATTTCTGTCTCACAGAGCTGGAATTCAGCCATGTACGCCATACTGGTATAAACCAACAGCAATCATATTGGAGGCCCTGCTGTTCCTGCCCTGTGTAGACAGGTCAGTACAGTAGGTTTAGTGAGCAGCTAGATCACAATCTATTCTGGCTATATACGCTCCCTCTCCTCAGCAGCAGGGATAAGGGGACGAGGAGAGTATATTCTGGGGCACAGCTAAAGCAATTCTGAACTTTAAAAACTCTTCAGACTAAACTTACGGTTGCTTTTTATATCTGTTTTAGCATTCCTTTGTAACACTATATGCAAATGAATTATGGTGCCACAAGGTGATGTTATAAACTTGAAGCTAAAGACTGACATATAAAACAGCTATATAAATTTAATTTAGATGGTCCACTCAGGTAGCTCAGATTTTCCATTCGGGCTACTCGGAAAGCACCGAAAAGTCTCTGGTGTTCAGATCACCAAAATAGCAGGTCAATTCCTCCCGAAAAAATAAAATAAATAAAAACAAAAATATATTTAAAAAAATTAAATAAGCCCCCTGGGACTATATATAATAGATATAGGGCTGGTCTCTGGCCAAATGGCTCCAAGCTACCAAAATATACAGTGGAGGTGGGGATGACGACGACAAGTAGACCTGATTCCCCCCTTTCAAAAATGAGGCTGGCAGCTGGGCAACTACCCCTGTCCTCCCATGTATCTTATAGAACGATGAGAGAATTTGCCCAGCTCCCAGCCGAAAGTTAGCCTTGTCCATGAATGTATATATGGGGATTAGGAGCCATTTGCCTATTTCCCTTGGCACCCCATGATTATAGTAGTGGCCAGGAACATTTTATTTTAATATATGGGTTGAGCAGCAGTCTGCTGGACAATTGTTTTTATTTCTTTATTATTTTAATTTCAATTCTCCAGTTTTTAACAGTATCAGTTTTACCTGATTTTGTGTTTGTTTCAGCCCATACTGAATAGAGCAAATCCATAGGGTTCCCAGGGTCAAAATCCCTGAACCAAAAATGGTTGAAAATCGGCCCGATTTCAGCAGAAATTGCCAGGCCAGATCAATCTATATTGTGTTGACCCTCCAGTATTTGTTTGTGGTTTAGAATGAATCACTTTCTATATCTCACTGGAGATGGGATTATGGTGATGGTTTCCCTTTAAGTGTCTTAAGATGGCTTTCCTTTTATCTGCACTTTTTTATGTTTGGAAGCTTTTTTTTTGTACTATGTATTCTGTCCATCTTAAAGTTGACATGACTTTATGTCTGTGTCTCTGTGATGGAGTCAGGCGTGTGCCTACCCTAAGGGCCAAGCGTGTGTGGCGGCATATGTCAGACACCCTAGAGGCTGAACGTGAATACATGCAGATTAGTGTCATGCACGTCTTACATATGACTATTGCCACTTCTCGTTTTTAGATGTTTGCATTTTCCATTTCAGTTCATGATTGAGAATACCAGGGCCGGGCCAGTTGCCCATATTGATTAATGCTAGAAATCCGAGAAGATGCATGAACAAATGCGCAACTAGTCCCGGCAGAGTTATGTTCTAAAGGAAAACTCTGTTATATTCAAGATTTAATATCATTCCCCACTTCATTTTAATTGGAATGACATCGCACTTTGCCTGGGGTGTACTTGATGCAAAGCTCTGGCTGTTATTGGCAGTAGCTCCGTGAATTAATGATTGTGACTATTAGTCGTTTTAATGAAAGCTAAATTGTGGCAATTGGTGTGTTAATAGAATCAGACGTATTTGACATTAAAATGAGTGCAGAAGTTGACTGCGGGTTTTCTTTAAGTGACGTGTGGGGATCCAGTAGGCTCCAGTGTCAATATAAATGCTAACTGACAAGAATATTGTATCGGCTCTCTGGAAACAAATGTCTACTTAAATCCTCAAACTTGCAACATACAGAAACAAGTAACGCAATCTTGGAGAAAGAACCAGGATCAAATTTCATTATTCATTATAGTAGGAAAGGTAAAACTAGAGCAATTACCAAGATGCTTTAATGATCCAACCCACATAACCACAAGCCACAGCCTCTCCCTTGTACTGCATACTGGATTTTGTGAAAAAAAGCAACTACCATGTTAGTAGCAGTAGCAGTGGTGTATCTTCCACTAGGTAAACAAGGCACTCGCCTAGGGCAGTACTTTGCCAGAGGGTGTTAAACTACACTTATGGTGCTTCAAACATTTGCTCTCCCTCCCACACCATTCAGCAAGCTTTAGCACCTTCCATGAAGGAAAGAAGGGTTAAAAAATGTTTTTAAAAAAATGATTGACCTTTATGGAATAAGCTTTGTCTAAATAGGTGGGTTTCCAGGGGGGATCAAAGGAATATAAGAGAACAGGAGCAGAACAGAGAAGTCCAGGAGACTTGAGGTAGAGGAGGTGAACCGAGAGGGTAACCAAATAACTTGTATAACACTAATGGTGTCTTTTCTAAATGTACCATATTACTCCATCAGGTTCCATGTGTATAGGATTGTCACCTTTTCTTAAAAAACAAAACAAGAATAAATGGCCATGCTACTATTTCCATAGACTTAATAATTAATACACTATGAAGTATGTGATGTATTGCTTTAGATTATCTCATGCAGTGGTAAAGTTGTGCAAAGCATGTTGTTTGACAAATAAAGAACTAACTAAATAAATAATAAAACTCAATATGACTCATGAATAGTGTCTCAATATTTCCATGGAATAGGATTTGAATGCTGTTGACAATGTTGTTTTCCAAATAACAGATGTTTTTGTTTGTTTTTGTGTCTTACAGAGCGTCTATCCCAGCACCTCTGCATTATTACTAGTATGAAAGAAGATGCCATTGAATTAGGATTTCAACTTTATGAAAATCTGAAAAACCAGATCAAAGTACGTAGTCTCATCTTGAGGGTGAACTGAGGTCTGTTCATGCAACTGTGGATGGTGGTGAATTGACAAGGGAATTGTAAAATCAAGCATTAATAACTAAGTAGAAAAGATAGGAAAGCCTTGAATATGAATTAAAATGTCTGATTTTTTCCTCTTTTCATCTCTCCATTCACTGTGTAGTGAAAATAGCACACTGTATTTTGTGGGACTTGTGGTACCTTCCTTTTTACAGGATTTGTGTGTTTGACCCGTCCCATTGGTGGTTGTTGGTTGGGTCTGACAGCCATACAAGTAGTAATGAGCAGCTGTGAGATGTGTTACATACAGGGAGATCATTTATTTATCAGATAAAATAGTATACAGTTTGCCAACAAAATCCCCCCCCCCCCCAAATTACACTTAAAGTGAAAAACAAACAAACAAAACATAAAGTACAAGCTATAGGTAAAATCATTTAATTCAATAGTGCTAAAAAGGTGCAGATAGCAAGTTCACTCTCGACATATTTTTACAGTGTTCAATAAATCTACACAAAAATCCTCTTGTTAAAGACTTTTGAAAAGGTTAAGTATATTTAATTATATGTTTAAACTTCATGTTTATTGAAAGACGTCCTATTTCCTTCAACATGCACTAGTTATACAATACGTTGAAAAGACTGTAAAAATAATCAAACAAACAGAACAAAGAGGCCTGGTTCACGGTGTTTAATATTATTTGAGGGAACAGATACTAGGCACAGGTAAAGTACGGCTAAAGTATACTATGTAAAGTATACTTGGGAAAAATGTTGAACTATTTTAATAGAATTGAGTACATTGTCCTGATTATAGTCTGCTTGCAGTAGTGGGAATCAGACATTTTTCACTGCTCCAGGCGAGCATGTTGCTAAAATCTTACAAGTTTGGGGCCTGCAAGCTTCCTTATTAGGAGGTATAAGCTCTCGCACAGGGCTTTGGGCACATGATCTTGAAAGCTCAACGTTCTCAGAGACCAAACCCCAATGACATGATCTGAAGGTGACAGCTGCACGAGGAAGCAGCTGGATGAGGCCCTCTCTCAGGTAAACAAAATGATTGTGAATATACTGCTCCACATTGGTTTCATATACAATGATTATATTTTTACTGCTACAGATTTGATTCCTATATAAATATGATGCATATACTGCTGCAGATTGGCTTCATATACAAAGATCATGCATATATTGCTATTGATTAGCTTCATATACAAAGATTATTGATATAATGCTCCAGATTAGCTTCATATACAAAGATTGTTGTTATTACTGCAGATTGACTTCATATACAAATATTATGTATATACTTCTTCAGATTGGCTTCATATACAAACATTATGTAGTTACTGCTGCAGATTGGCTTCATATACAACCAGTTGCTAAAATCCTTGAATGCCATTGCTGACTGCTCCAATATACAGACTGAACCCTTACAATTTGATAGAATTTATAAGAAAAGAAGCATCACCGTCTGCTTTTCCCCTTTCCCAGACACCTTCCTAGTCTAAAATGTCCCCTTTCCCAGCACTAAAGACTGTTTGTTTTTGTTTCAGCATTAAAAGCACCTTCCCCATTCTTAAATTCCCAATGCCTGAGCTGCTGTGAATTATAGTCTGGTGCATACATACAGGACAGGGGCCCCATGACGGGTCTATGATGTATTGTATGTTGTGATGCAGAGTAAGGGGAAATAGACATAAGAGTCTGCTCAATAAAAAGAGAAATGCAGGTAATTGAGACAGGAATTGCAAATGTAAGGCCAAAGTAGCCACGTTGGAAAAATGATCCTATTTAGCCACATTGGAAAATGTTTCCAACTCAGCTTCATTGGCTTAATGCTTGTAATTCCCATCTGTATTCCCTGCAATTCTCTCTGTATTGAGAAGTCCCTCAATTCTTTTATTTCTTAACTTTTAGGAAAGACCATTGCATGATTCTAATTCTGTATCTCTTTAAAATACTGACCTGCCAGACACAATAATATTGCTCTAGCCTTAAAACTTTATTGTCAGCTCTAAAATTGGCAAGATTCTTAATTGATGAAAATGTTACAAAAGCTTTTTTAAAAAACATAGTAACATAGTAACATAGTAATTTAGGTTGAAAAAAGACAAAAGTCCATCAAGTTCAACACTTCTACCTATCATTTCTGCGTTTTGATCCAAAAGAAGGCAAAAAAAACCCTAAGGAAGCTTTTTCGAATGTTGCCTCCTAGGGGGAAAAAAATTCCTTCTTGACTCCAAAAGGGCAATCAGATTTCTCCTTGGATCAAAAAGCTCTATTATTAATGCTCATTCTATTATTAATACCCCTGTATGTTCTGCTTTTCTAAAAAATCATCCAGACCATTTTTAAATGCATCTATTGTGGTTGATAGCACTACCTCTCTTGGCAGTGAGTTCCATAATTTTATTGTCCTTACCGTAAAGAATCCCTTCCTTTGCTGCCTATGAAATCTTTGCTCTTCCAGTCTCAGGGGGTGACCTCTTGTTCTTTGTACATTTCTATTAATGAACAGGTCCCTGGAGAGCTCCTTATATTGGCCCTGCACATATTTATATAATGTTATCCCCTCTAAGACGCCTTTTTTCTAAAGTAAATAAATGCAATTTTTTAAGTCTCTCTTCATAACTAAGATCCTCCAATCCCCTTATTAATTTTGTAGCTCTCCTTTGCACTTTTTCTAGTTCCTTAATATCCTTTTTAAGGACTGGTGCCCAGAATTGTACTGCATATTCAAGGTGAGGTCTTACCATTGATTTGTAAAGAGGCAAGATGATGTCCTCCTACCCGTGAATCTATACCTCGTTTTATACATGCCAATATCTTATTGGCCCTTGCAGCTGCTGACTGGCATTGGGCACTGTTGCAAAGTTTGTTATCTACAATGATTCCTAAATCCTTTTCGTTAATAGTTTTTCCCAGGGAAACACCATTTAACGTATATGTTGCTTTGTTATTATTTTTCCCATAATTCATAACTTTACATTTGTCTATATTGAACCTCATTTGCCACTTTCTTGCCCAGTTCCCCACTATGTCCAAATCTTCCTGTAAAGAAAAAACATCAAGATTAGTCTTTATTACCTTACCTAATTTTGTGTCATCAGCAAACACTGAGACATGGCACTCAGCACAACGTGGGAGATCATTAATAAACAGATTAAAAAGAAGAGGTCCCAAAACAGACCCCTGAGGTACTCCGCTCACTACCCTGGTCCAATTTGAAGCTTTACCATTTACAACAACCCTCTGTGTTCTATCTTTTAGCCAATTTTCAATCCAAATACATACATTTGCCCCCAATCCTATTTCTCTCAATTTGTAGAGTAACCTTTTGTGTGGAACTGTATCAAATGCTTTAGCAAAATCCAAATAGATCACAAACGTGTATTGACAGTTTAACGTAATCTCTTAACTCATTGGATACATCATGTGTTTGTCTGTTATAAAGACCGGTTGAAATTTTGAGATTGGATACATTTTTTTATTTTTTTTATTTTTTAGTGTTAGTGCATTTATGTAGCTACCATGATTCTTTTAGTCCTTTCATTGTATTTTTCTGCCTGCCCAAAAAAACAGGCATGTAGAATTAATAGTGGAAAAGGTGTGTCATAATGCTTTCATGGGTTATCCTATTCTTCACAAAAACATATACAACATTGTAATGTGTGACTAACTTACTGAGCAAGGAACTTAAAGACAAAATCATTTTTGTGCACTAATACGAGGTTTTGAAAGGGTCACTTGGTTTGAAATGAGCCTTGCTCTTTTTTTATTAACTCTGTCTTTTTAGAATTTGAAATCTTGCAGAAACCATGCTGATTAGTTTGTTCTATTTTCCCAGCTTTTTAAGACATTTTAACAATGGGGTTTCCTGGAGCATGACTGCATGGGCGACGAGGTTGGGAATCACCGGCTGTTTGGAGATTTTACTCTCCAATAGTCCTTGTGTCAGGAATTTGGTAGCCTTCCTATTGTGGGAATATCGTACATATTCCAAACCTCAATATTTTTTTCATGTAGACCTTTTGTTTCCTCTGTCTTGCATATAATGGTAAGACTACCCATAGTGATAAATCTGTGGCTTACTTTTTTTTAGTTTATCTTTGGACTTTTAGACTATGGTCTTATTTATTTAATAGTAAGAGGTTAAGGGTCGCCCCCATACTAGACAGGTTTTCAGGAACACCGTGCATGAGTAAAAATGGTTCAGTGAGTGACAAACATAAGGTTGATTAAATAAAAAAAAAATGTTTCTATTAACTATTTAACCAGATGCCAGGGATGCTGCATGAAACTTAGGGGATACTATGCACACCCTCCAGAATGCAAAGCATCCATTTACAGACCTCTGTCTGTCTGTCTCTATCTCTCTAATGATAAGTTCTCTGAGATGCAATGAATACATATTTGCCTGTGGATTTTGTACTTTTTGTGGTTGAATTGCATTGCGACAGTGAGTGATCATTGCAGGATAGACCCACTATACAGGACCTGGGGAGATTTGGCCTTTAATATTTAGATAGTAGATTACAGCACAATGATTCCAATGAGCGGTAACAGTGCCATTCACTCTAATGATAATGTAACTTGTGGTTGAGCCTCAGGTACTTATAGGGTTAATAATGGAATAGATGTTTGAAGTCAGAAACTATGAAATACTTGTGCGGAGGTGTTGGAAGTTTTGGTGCTGACCAAGTGTGAGTGGTCAGGAAAGTTAACTGTGGTCAAGACAGACAGCGTTTCAAGTGATAACATAACAAACATGACATACATAGGGATCAGGTAGAGACAAATACAAAGGTAAGGGCAGGCAGAAAACAACAGGAAACAGGCCAAAGTCATATACAGCATGTCAATGGTACTTGCAGCACTTGCAGTGCTCAAATACAATAGCACAGGTCAGGACAGGCAGCAACACAGCAAAACCAGGATAGAGGCCAGGAATCAGAAACCAGAAGATCACAATATGGAAAAATGAACAGTGAGAAGTGAATCATTTTCACAGGTAAAGTCCCTGTGACAAGTTAATATATTTCTCCTCTTTAAGAAGGGAGAAAAAACCCCCATCCATTCCGCAGATGTGTGGAATGTGGTGACCACTATCTAGTCCTAATGTGCAGGAGCTTGGTCCAACATGTGTTGGACTCAATAATGTGTGTTTGGTTTCTCTAATTTCACTATCTATAAATGTCCAATACTAATCTCAGTGATTGCTGTCTACGATGAACTTTTGCAATGATAAAAATACACACATCTCCTTCTAAATACACAGATAGTAAATGTACTGTTAGCACTGCCATACAATACATGTAAGCTTTCACCACCAGACCTATCACTGTCTGCAGATAATTACCATTGGTGTTATAATTGTTGATACAAATAGCAAATGCATGTGAGAATGGAAAAGTACTGGGGAATTATTATAAAAAGATTAAGCATAAGTAGACATCTTCTGTTTTTTTCAGAGATGTTAATCTTATCTGTGCCAGAGGCACCAGGGGCGGATAACACAAATGGCAATCCTATTGTCTGCACTCAACAGGAATTACTTCCAGACTTTGTCAAGCCAAATGAGTTGGCTTAATAACATTGCACCGAATGAACTCTATGTAATAGGAACTATTCCTTTTTCCATGTATTGTATCTATATAGATTTTCATAAAATGATGGTCAGAGAGAAGCAATTCACACAAATAGTTTGCAGGCTCTCGATCAACACACTCTGGTCCTATAATAAATGCTCCTCCTGTTAAATCCGGGTGCCTCTGCGGTGTGTGGCTCACACCTAGTCCATGCAACAGAAAAAGAAAAAAAAAATGCAGAAAAAACACGGCACTCACGGAATGAAGTGAAAGTAGGTGATGATTTAATCCATAGATAAAAATGTAGTACAAATCCTCACAACAGAAGAATGGGAAAAGACAAATCAAAAAAGGTGAACAGCATGACGCGTTTCGCGCTTGGTGTGCTTAATCATATGAAACGCGTCATGCTGTTCACCTTTTTTGATTTGTCTTTTCCCATTTTTCTGTTGTGAGGATTTGTACTACATTTTTATCCATGGATTAAATCATCACCTACTTTCACTTCATTCCGTGAGTGCCGTGTTTTTTCTGCATTTTTTTCTTTTTCAGAGAGTAGCAACTAATAGAAAAATGCATTCCTTACAACAATGTCTTACATGAAGATTGGGAAATCCATTTTCTGGGGTTTACAGAGTGTGATAAGGGCCTGGCATGGATGATAAATCAGACATGAACAGGTTACATCACTCTGCGTGTTATGAAGGATCACCTACCGAACTCATCTCGATGTCTTCTCTGAAACGGCTATATTGACAGTACAATGTAAAGAAGTGTAAAACGTTCAAGGGCCAAGTTAACACCACCAGTTCTTCCTGCAATGTTTGACTTTGTTATCGATTTTATACTTTCTTCTGCCTTTTGTTACGGATATGTTTTTATATGTAATGTCTCATTCTCTTACTATCTCTCTCTTTTTAAGCATGTGAAAGCAATTTCATCATCAATATGCAAAACAGTACAACAGCTACCGAGCATTTTCCAAGGGCAGTGCTACAATTATATTTGCATAAATGTAAGTATTAATTAAGCAAATTAACGCAACATTGGAAATGTTTGGCAGTATCTATCATTCTGTCTATTTTGTTATGCCCTGACCATAAGTTCTTTGAAGTGGACCTTTGTGATGCGCTGTTATTCAGTAGAATTTCCAAAAATGTTTTCTTTTTTTTCCCCCAGCAGTTTTAGACCTATTTTTTTAATAATAAATGTCCACTTACTCACGCTTCAAAGTGCAGAATTATTATATAAATGATCACTTATTTATTTGAATGAACAAGTACAACTGCTTTCCTAATCATAAATAGAAGAAGAACATATACATTTTAGTCACCAAATAATGTTTTGCAAAGTAATCAAAATTAACAGTAACAACTAGAGAATTCCAACAATGCCAAAGTGACCTGCTGGCTGGTATTTGCCTCAAGTGCAGCCTTGCTCAATGAGACCTGCAGCCAGCTTTAGGCCAGCGCATGACAAATACCAGATCACCCTGACACATATTGTCCTGCCGTCGGGTGAGCATTGATCTCTGCCTAGGTTGGCAAAGATCTGGTGTGTCCCTCCCTATCAGTACTTTGATGTAAATAGATGCGATATGATGTCGCAGCATCAGCAAGTGAGCTGCACATCCTGACAAAGGCTGAAATCCTTGCTCCCTCACAGCCATAGACACCAGGTAGACATGTATGGTTAACTCTTTAACACACCAATCACAAAATGGCTTCATGGATTCAGTGGATGTAGTACCCTGCAGCCTGGTTTGCAGCTCAGCGGGGAGTGGAGAGCAAAGTGCGTTCATTGCTGTCCTAAGGGTATTTGAGCCCTGTATTTTAGGACTGCGTAGAATGTCCTTATGTGTGATGTGGTTAAGTAATAAATAAAAAAAACTTTTCCTCAGAAAACTAGTTTTTGACACCCCAGCAATGATGATACTCAGCAGAGCTTGCGGAGACTCATGGGAACTGTATTGTCAGCATTTAGCTGTAGGTGAGCATCTCTTCTCCTAATGCAGATAATTTAATATTGGGAAAAAAAAAAAAAACTTTCCCAGCCAGCACCACTGTAACCTTTGGCACCTTCACTATTGTAGATTGTCATTCCCATAATGCTTAGATAACCATTTCGTCTGACTAAGCATCATCAGAACCGCAGTCTGAGTTTTCACAATTGAGCCATATCAATTGACTTAAAAGATGCCTTACCAAAACCCCAACTGTTGTGGGAACGTACAGCCGAGGTAACCAAATGGTTGGCTGAGCATCATGACACCTAAAGTCCTCAACATTAATAGTTGTGTGTATGTGATAAAGGTGAATTCTGTTTCTGTGACAGGATTGCAAATGATTGTATTGTTTTGTAATCATTTTTGTTTTACTGCTTGCATAAAAGCTATTTTAGATGATTAACAGGGTACATATTTCATGCATTTCATTGTTCTCAATAAAAAAAAAATATGCCCCAAAAACTAATACTTTTCGGAAAATTTGTACCACTTTTGAAAAAAACGTGGACGCCCCTGTCTTAATTCCATATAATTACATACAGACACATGAACTGCAGCAGACACTGTATTATGTCAATAATGACATTGACAGAGTGACACACTCAAACCTGTCGTCACTGAGTCTCAGCACCCTGACACCAACATCTAATCTTCACAGAAATGACTCACATTCTGATATTCCCTTTAGATCTTCTTGTAGAATCATTGTGCTAACTTTGATCAGCATCCTCCAACATCGCTGATGTTTAGAATATCCTCACAGGTTTTTTTCCCATCAGCACATGTGGACCTGTCACAGTGTGGCACTGATTGATCCACCTATGACCATTTGGGATCATTTTTGTCAACTGCATGGTTGGACTGTTCTGAAAACTGAATCTGAGAACCTTTGAGCACCAGAGACCTGGAAAGCATTTAACCAGATGGATCAAAATGTAGCACAATAACTGCATGAAAAATGTTCCTGTCAAAACAAAAAAAATAAAATGTCTCATTGTGCTGGTTAATATGGAAAGCAGTTGATACTATGACTTTTTAATATTCTTTTGATTTTCTTGAGATAACAGTAAACAAGGAAGTTTGTTTACACCACCATTTCTGCCTTAAGTTAATACTGCATTCTTATAAAAATATACACTTTGTTGAGTTGCAATCCTATAATTGCTGTTTTGATTTAATTTTTAAGGTGAAGGAGTCTGATTGGGAGGAAACCCGTAAGTTAGTAGATTTACTTCAGACTGGCAAAGCTACCACTTCCTACCCAACTGTTGTTGTGTCTGTAAGTATTATGAACCGAATACAAAAAAAATTATCTTGCTTGTTAGCGAGTATTGTAAATGAGCATCGTAAAAATTAATGATATACTGACATTTAAAAAAAGCAAAAAAAACAAGGTGCTTATCAAATCTGTGGTAAAATAAACGTAACATTTTGAAATTCTTGTCTTAATGTTATTGATACCTAAAATAGAGTTGTGTATACCTCTGATTATTATTGTTTTTGTTTGAATGATAAAATCCAGGTAGTACATCAAATCATGCTTGGTTAAAGCACTGGTAGACACAACACTGCTTACTTTGCTGACTTATGCTAGGTGTTTCTTAGTGAAAGAGGGACTAAGGCCAAAAATCTGTTTTAACCAGGCTGAAGACCACACCTGTCTCATTAAAACTGCTTCTGAATGGGATATCAGTTATGCCCCATTGAGAAGATATTACCTCCCTGGCTTGAATATGCTGCACACCAAACAAACACTGCTGCCAGGGCAAAAAGCTTCACTCCTTTTAACCTGACAGAATCTTGCATCTGTTTGATAAGAATTGGTTTAGGGGGTTTTTGACCCTTTTTTAATAGCTACATCCTGTCCTGGAATATATCAATCATTTCATTTTCCCCCCACTCTCCTCAGACTGTAGTTGTGCATAAAACCCAAAGTACAACTGTTTTACACAGTGTAGTTTACTCACTAAACATGGACCAAATTACTAGGGTTTAAATAATTTTTTTCTCCAACGCAGGTACTTTGGCCTATGCTCTGCAATTCAGTTGTCAATTCACCACAATCCACTGTGTAGTAAATAATGCACATGATTCTCACATCTATTGGCTCTTCTAATCTTTTTTTTTTCTTCAGGAAAACCTTCTGCACATCCCAAAGGTTTTTCACACTGTTATTTTATTTGTACCAAGCATTATATTATCTGTTTTTTGAATGATAAGTTCCTCCACTTAGACACAACTCTTTTGGTAAATTGCTCTTCAGCCTCAGCACCAGTAGATGACTAACTGTATTATTGGCAACATATGCCAAGGCATTATCTCTCATAATAAAAGTTCTATGGATTATGCTCTAAATGATTTGATGACACCAGTAATGGTTTTGAGAGCCGTGCTGACTGAATACCTGTCTTTTAAAGGTGACATGTCCACTTTAAATCCTTGTGTGATCGTAAACAAAAGACTAAATCAGTTTGATTGTATGGTGTGTGTTTTAACATTCCCTGAAGGAAGAATTCAATACATATAATGTATAATGGTGCCGTAACGAAGAGAAAGGCCCGTATCTGTCAGTCAGATGTAACCCTCTGATTGTAGCCTGTGGAAGCTTGTCAGAGTACAACATTCTAGACACTAATATTAATTCAGCATGTGTCTGGGGCGTTCACGTTAATGGGATCCCTCAGGGATACTCTTATTCCCACTTACATGGAAGTATCCCTGAGTGACAGCTAGCGTCTTCTAGAAATCTGAGAGATGGATATTGTGGCTACAGGTTTTAGAAGTAGTATGCAGTGGTGACTTTCAAATTGTAACCTAAGGTAGTTTTATACTGTTTCTGTGTCACATTTTTTGTGTAGGATGTACTTGTGTCTTTGTCTGAATCTCTTCCTTTGGGAACTTTTCACTAAAAGTGAGGTGAAGATGAGTTGAGGTGAGATAAACGTTAAATATATTCATTATAGCTATACATTGTGCAGGAACAGAACTGGTGAGTATGTCTAGCAGGAGGAACTCTGATTTTTCCCTGTCCAATGTATAGCTGTAATGGTGGTATGAAATATTCATCTCATCTCAATTCACCTGCACCTCACTTTTAATGAATAGCTATAGCCCTGCGTCTTTCATTGTACATGTATGACTTCGTCTTTCTTGGGGCTATCCACTAAAAGGTGAGTTGAGGTGAGCAGCAGGTGAGTTGAGGTGAGATGAACATTTCATCTTACCAATATAGCTATATATTGTGCAGAAACAAACTTGGTTAGTTCCCCGCTAAGTGAACTCGTCAGGTTTGTTCCTGCACAATGTATAGTTACATTGGTGAAATTAAATGTTCATCTCAACTCAACTCACCTCCTATTCCCTTTAACTCACCTGCTACTCACCTGAACTTACCTTTTGTTTAATAGCCCCGCTTTCTCTCAGTTTTCTCCCTTTGCACAGAAATCCTGATGTTTGTAAAGCTGGTCAATCCACAGGCACATTTACTCTTGCCCTTCATTAATCATTAATTGCAAATATCAGTAGTAGCAGTATTTTTAAGTTAAACTACTCATAACCTAACAAACGATTGCCCATTTCCTCACTGTGCATATCTCCCAAACTACAAATAATGTTAAATAAAAATAAGTGGGAGGCATTGCTAACCATTTTTCCTTGAACACATCTGTGGTGGTGATGGTGGAAAAATTAGTACGTCAGATGCCTCGTGCCTCTCTGCATCCAGGAGCCATGCTTTCCCTCCTTTTTATCCCTGTGCATCATGGAAGGATGATAATAATTTATAAGGACTAGTGGTAAGAGTTACAATGATGTCTGTGCTGGAAGGAGATGCGGTACCCCCACTACACATACTTAGACTGAAAAATAAAGTGATGCCCAGTCCTGTGTTGCCAGTGCTTAGGTAGAGTTTAGGGACTGGATGTGGGTGAAGTGGTATTTAGTTTGATATTAGCGACATTTTGTTTTTTTATGAGAGTTCTTTGGTGCTATTTAATGGAAAATTACTCTTCATTTATTTTTTCATATTATTATTATTATTATTAAATTATTTATTAGCATCAGCAATTTAGGAACTAAGTTACAAACTCTATTATACAAATTACATGAAACCTATTCCTTTCCTATTTATTATCTGAATTTTTAAACCTCTACTTTTTTTAGTCTAAAGTTTTTAGTTATTGACAGGAAAGATTACACAATTATTCCTGTCAATCCCCTGCCATGCTGTGTCTCTGTCTAATCCTTTGGTGGTTCCTCCCTAGAGGTCTAGGAAAACCATCAAAAGCATGGGTAACCTCCCTAATTAGGGAGTCAGAAGTGATCGAGCCATGTCTTAGCTGAAACCTTTAAAGGACTTCTACTGTGCTACAGGCAAGTTAGATGATTGTTTTTTGTGTTTGTCAGATTCAGATAATTAGTAAAAGATTATAATCCGAGATATTCACATCAGGTTTATGCTATTGATCTCTCTCTTTCTTACTGCCTCTCTGTGTTTTCTGGAAACACTCAATTGTTTGAATCAAATTTATAAGGAATCATGATTTTGCTGCACCCCTTACCTACATTAGCTATGGGCGTTGAATTAAGGATTCCCTGTGAAATTGACTGGTAACGGCCCGCATTGAATTCACATCATCTGAAACTTTAGGTAAATAAAATATAAAATATCACACAATCCATATATTAGCTAGCTTAGCACCGTTCATATAAGAAAAGGGGTTAAGCTAAGAGTGCTATGCACAGTGACATCCTGCATGTTTCAATGGCCGCACCATCCCTCTGCAGAGTGAGGCAAGTTAAGGTAAGCATTATATTTTAACTAGTTTTCTTGACTATAAAAATGGATAATGGTCCTTTGTAGGGTTGCCACCTTTTCTTTGAAATAATACCAGATATGCCATTGCCTTCATAGGCTTAACATTCACTGCCAGGCCATGTTTTGTCTGCCTACCATGGGCAGCAGAGGGGTAGACGGCGCTTGCCTCCCCTTGAATTTTCCACTTTAAAAACATCAGGATCCAGGTACCCCACGGAGCTGCAGGTGCCCCTATACGCTACTTGCAGACAGCCAGAGGATTTCAGTGCACTACTCAGTCACACTTCTGCTGGAACTTCTGAAGTGAAATGCCAGTAGGTCATATGACCGCGGCGTTTCACCTCAGAGGTCCCAACAGAAGTGTCTGGCAGCATCGGAGGACTTCCAATGATCCAGATGCCCCACTAGACACCAAGAAAATCTGGGGACGCATTTTCAGATTGGTAAATCTGGGGGGAGTGTGGGGGTCAGATTGAGAAGTGTGTGGGTGGACTGATAAGTGTGGGGCCAGATTGACAAGTCTGGAGATTCACTGGAAAAATGGGGGGCAGATTAGCAAGTGTCGGTGGGAAAATTGGCAAGTCTGGAGATTCATTGGCAAATCTGGTGGCAAACTGGCAAGGCTGAGGATGAACCGGCAAGTGTGGGGGGCAGATTGGCAAGTGTGTGGTGGCAGATTGACAAGTCTGGGGGCAAATTTGCAAGTCGGGGGGGGGGGGCAGATTGGCAAGTTTAGGGGCAGATTAACAACTTGGAAATGCATTGCCAAGTGTCGAGGGCAGATTGAGAAGTGGGAGGGGGGCAAATTGGCAAGTCTGGGGGTGAATTGGTAAGTGTGGGGGTAAATTAACTAGTCTGGGCGGAAGATTGGGTAAAAGGGCAGTGCATTGGTGAGACTAAAATTATGCCCCCTGCAAATATTTCTGCAGATGCCCATGCTGCCTACTGATAAAATACCAGCTTGTGGCAACTTTAGTCCTATGTTAGAATGATGCATACCAATGTATAGATGAAGTAGCTACCGTATTTTCCGGCGTATAAGACGACTGGCCGTATAAGACGACTGGCCATATAAGACGACTGGCCGTATAAGACGACCCCCCAACTTTTGAGAAGATTTTCCTGGGTTAAAGTCATCTTATACGCCGGAAATTGTATCTATATTTTAACTTTTGACGTTAAAATATAGAGTTTGCCACCCTCCTCCCCCCTTCCCCAATCCCCAATCCCCAGTACTTACCTACTTTCTGCTCTGTCTCCCGCTTTTAGGCCGGTCCGTGGCTGTGAGGAAAGCATTGTGCGCTCCCCTCCAGCCACGCGGTCAATAAAGTTTGTTTAAAAAAAAAGATTAAACAAACTCTATTGACTGCGCCACTGGAGGGGAGCCCACAACGCTTCCCTCACAGCCACGGACCGGCTTAACAGCGGGAGGGGAGACAGAGCAGAAAGTAGGTAAGTAAACCTCAGCACCCGGCGTATAAGACGACCCCCCAACTTTTTAGAAGATTTTCCTGGGTTAAAAAGTCGTCTTATACACCGAAAATACGGTACTTTCCAAGACTCAGATACATAAAATGAATATATCTGATGTAACAGTTAAATAGAGATATAGTACATTAGCCACACCTCCTAATCATTAAAGTAAAGTTTTATTCTGCTTGTATATTAATGCAATAATGAAATCAAAACAAAAGGATGAACGTTTAATAGGTACTGGAATGTTTAGTCTATAATGTCAGTCTAAAATTTAAATTTCATCCTTCAGCAAAATGTTTAACTTTACATTAAACATTTTAAGAAAAATGCTGCCATACTATATATTGATAGCTGGAAGACAGTTAAATATTTTGAGTAGTAGTGAAATGCAATATTCTTGCATAAGTACTGCGTGCTAGTTCCAGGACCCCTGAATGGATCATGTAAATTGATGGAATAATCATTTTATTTTCATCCATGCACTGTAAGTAAAGTTGGGTAATTCACACACTGAACAGATTTTATACAAATCTGCAGATAAATATGTATGGGTATTTTTTTTGTCTAGTTTTTAGTTACCATGTTAAACTTGATCTACAGATGTGTGAAAATTCAGCTGGTCATTGTTAATACTGTAAATATAGAGACAAAAGTATTCTGAAACATTAACTATACATTATCTATACACATTGTTACTGCAAACAAATGCATGGTTTAAGATTAATATATGCTTTTAATGTGTCTGTGGTGTCTGCTGTTTATGACATCACCTTGTGTCTTTGTATGCAAATTACACATCTCTAATTGAAATTAGTTCATTTGCATATGAAACCACGGGTTATGTTATGAAGATGAGATGCCACAGACATATATGAACACTTGTTTCTCTTAATTTATGCATTTGCTTAAGTTCTGCAACACAATATCATACCTCCCAACTTCTGGCCTGGTGAATTGCCAGGGGGGCAGAGCTTGGGCGGTTAATGTGTATAAACATTGTCACTCAAACTGACAGCGCTGTGCATGTACACTAGTTCCAGTGTCCTAGACAACGGTGAATCAGCTCCAGACGGCAACATTGCGGCCATGGATACCGCAGCCGTGCTGAACTCTACCTCTGTCCTGCAAAGCAGGACAGATATAGAGTTTGGCATAACAGACCTCCAAAATCAGGACTGTCCCACATAAAGCTGGACAGTTGGGGGTTGGCAAAATACACATAATTTTTCATCATTTTTTATTCTCTGCATTCCAAAGTCTAAAAAAATGTTTGGTTGTTGGATTCCCTTTAATTTAACCCCCCGCCCACCCCCAATTTTTTAGTACCATGGAATGCAAAGTATTGTGGGATTGCATGCTGATCATTGGGGTACACATACACATCAGTTATAACTCATAGATAGGAGTGCCCACCTTCATGTAGCACAAAGCATATGTAACATTTTATTTTGTGAAGAGACACCATGTCCTATTTGCATGGAAAGTACATTTTAATAAAAATTGTGTTTTTCTCCCTAGTAATGATTTAAATTACTTCAACATTAATAAAGCCAGTCTATGAAATTAATGAAGCATAGTCTCACAGTTAAGTAGAGCATATTCCATGCTCTGCAATGTTTCTAATTACTACTCTTTTTATTAAACAGAGTAATTATTTGTCTGTGACTTGAATATAACAGCTTTCATTTTATAGTCAAGTGTGCTTAATAAACATGGTATGGGATGTTGGCAGATTTAAATAACACATTAATTAGATATGTTGACCCTATGAGACTAGCAATATTAACTGCTTGTCACACTGACTGTATGATTATTTCTCTCTGTTAACTTAATTCTGCACCTTGAGGAACAGACTTGATGCATCTGGTAATGTCTAACTTGTAAAATGTTCAGTTGTGTTTCAAAATAAATGCATGCAGGAAATGCTTAGGAACCTCTTTCATACCCATTGCTTTTGTTCACATTACAAGAGATTTCACTGGAATAAACTGCTCCTCTGGCACAGAGATCCCTGTGCACCTCTGTGGGAGCCTTCTGAATGGCCCACAGGAAGTGCTAGGATGCCCATTTTTTTGTAGATCTCACAGTGGGGGGTTCAATTCCCAGAAGAAATCCTGTGAAAATCAATTCAGACCGGCAGGATCCTTTAATTCATATATTTTATTGATGGTAATAAGTGCAATTTAATCAGTAAAAATCATATTTTCCTTACCAAGGCACTATTGACAACTGCACCAAAGTCTGATGTTCTCCTTGTTATTGTATACTTTTGGAGGTTTATTCATCAAACTGCAAGTTGTGGTAGGTTGACATCCAAATTACAAAACTTTGGTCAAAATAGCAGAGTAGGTAAATTGCTCTGAATCCAGCTTTGGGGTTTTCAGCACACTACAGTGAACTGTGATGACCAGACAACTGAATACAGACAACTGAATAGCAATAATAAGCAATTCTGACTTGAGAAAATAACCTACCATTTTTTCATGCTTATTAAATTATTTTAAAAATATGTACATTCAAAACACATTGAATATCTGTATTCTAAATATGTTTACGCTCTTGACATTGGGGTTGCCATCTTTTCTTTAAAAACAATACTGATTATGTTATTACCTCCATAGACTTAGCATTGGTCTGAAGCTAATTACCAGCCTGCCATTAAAATACTGCCTGGGTGGTCTCTGGTTCACCCTACTTTAATACCTTAAAGAGACACTAAACGTTTTTTTTTTTTCCACTTGTGCTTCTATTATAGAAGCACAAGTGAAATGTAAGTTGTTCCTGTTGTTAGGATGGACTGGCGTGTATTTTTGATAGTACACGCCAGTTTATCCTCTGACCGACAGCTGCCATGCTTCCATAGGACGACCGTCTCTCTCTGCTAGTGCCTCATTTTTGCATGGGATCATCAGGGGGGACCTTAACTTAACTATTAAGATTCACGTCGGGTTTGCTTTCAAAGGGCGGGACATGTTTTGTTTAAAGAAGGTCAAGGGCAGGTAGCTAAAAACTGCTGTCGGATGCCTGCGTGGGTTACTCCTCTCGGCGCTCCAGCCGAATACAGGATACAAAAAAACATGGGAGGGCTGCTCCCAGTCGCGGATAGAGGAGTCCCAGACAATAGCTATCAGTATTTTTTCCCTCACCGGGTGACCCTCTCACCCAGCTCCTCAACACTGTTTTTTAACTTTTGTCTTAATAAACTAACATTTTAACTGGATACTCACCTGGTTCTGAAGTTCTTTGCTAGTGTCTGGGACTCCTCTATCCGCGACTGGGAGCAGCCCTCCCGTGTTTTTTTGTATCATGTTTTGTTTAACCCTTGCTTCCTTGAAGGAAGCAAGTGTTAAACAAGTGAGAATGTCCCTTTAAGCACAAAAGCATCAAAACAGCGTTTTTGTCTCCGATCCCAAACTGATCAAGTGTCAGGGACACGGAGGCAGAGACGAGATCAGGACCTTTAGAGAATTAATTTGGCCTTGACATTGAAAATAGACTTTATTTTTTCTGTAAAAGGCTGTTTGAAAATAAAATTCATATTTTCAAACAACCTAGAAAATAATCTGTAAAAAAAAGACACTCTACTAGCCACTTTACTTTTCAAATTACATTTCAGAATGTAGGTTTGAGGTTGAATCATAATGCTATAATCCACAGAAAGATTAAATGTAAATGTTCCTCAAGGAATACTGGAGTCTGTCCTACAATTTTTTTGATTATTAAACTTGATACCTGCGTTTTAGGTTCATTTAAATGCTCCAGAGTCTTGTAGCAGTGAAATCCAGAGACCAACTGGCATCCGGGAACTTGCGAAGGAAGCAAAAAAGACAAATGTTTTGGTCTATGGACTGCTAATGAACTTTTCTAAGGTAAGTCAATAAAATATGCATACACCAAACAAGCTGATAGGAAGATGACCTAGTGCAAATGACTTCTTATCTCACACTTCAGTCTTAAAACAGTATGGATGGTTCCCCACCTCAAGAATCAATTTTATACCCGCAAAATAATCTTGTAACTGCAACTGACCAGAGCTATACTAACGCTAAGATTTAAATATAATTTGATGTATTAATGTGAACAAATCATTAAAGGGACTGTATCACCCAAACATTGTTTTAATGTGCATGTAGATTATAAAACATGGTTGAAAATGATTTATACATTGTTAGCAAAACTGCAATTAAATGCCTAATTTATGAGAAAAATGTGTTTGAAATGTGTCTGTGGTGTCGCCTGCTTATGACATCACATGTGGCCTGATATGCAAGTTACAAGGTGATGCCATAAACAAGAGACTGTACAGACATTTAAAAAACATATTTATCCTAATGTATGCATTTGCTTCAAATTCTGCAAATACAGTGTTTTATATTTTTCTATCTTTTTTTTTAAAGTGTAAGTAATGTTTAGGTGATACAGTCTCTTTAATGTACACACCTTAACCATTGTAAATCACTCAACCACTATAAGGGCTAAAACATGCTCAGCAAAAAAACAAAACAATACACAAACAAAATGATATAAAGACTGCATAAGACGAAAAAGTATAATTTACATGAAAAAATGCATGTGCAGGATATGCTTAGAGAGATAAAATTCCTATGCACTCGCACAGATAGAAAAACATAAAAAAAGAATGAAAAATAAATGCATTATACATGACCAAAAGAGGATGAAACTTTAGTAGTTTGTTTTATCTTCATGGTTGAATTGAGAAGCACTTGAATCATTGGGTTTTCAGACAGTTGGTGTTTTAGTATTGTATCAACCTGCGCCAATCCACATTCATGGTGTACAGCACATGGTTTCTTTCCTGTTGATAAGGAATGTTGAGGGAAATGCTAATGTTAAATATTTGATATCCCGTGTTATGTTTTAAATGCACTGACTGTGAAAAAAGAACTAACAAGAATTCTGAATTTCATCTGCGGGAAATACATAGTAATTGGCAGTGACCCGTGAGATCTTGAAACAAACTTCCTCACAGCTCCATGGAGGTGTCTGTGTTATGTCTCAATGATCTGATATGAATGGATGTGTTTATATGTGCTGGTTCTGTGTTAACATAATTACGTTTCAAAAGTCACCAGCTTTAGATCCTTAACCCTTGCAAATGGACAGGACCAATGAATTGCTTGCTAATGATGTCAATCCACAACATATTTTTTTGTTTACAGTGAGAATTACAGTTCTTAGAATGTTTTATTATGGTCAATGGTCCACACTCACTGCAATACAGATATAGACCAAATATTATGGTGGGCAAAAGAAAACGTTATAAACACATAAAAAAACACCCTATGTTAATGTGATAACAAATACTTATACCTCAATATAGTGGAGAATCTTCTAACGTTGCTGAAATATTGCCATGGATTATATGTAAAAAAAGAAAAGAATACATAAAAACATGGATGGTATTAAATCGACCGGCCTCCACCCCTGCCGAAACACCATGTAATTAATACATTGCCATATTGTCCAAAGCAAAATATCAATTGTAGTTTAAAGGTTTCTGCTAGTAAGTGCAACTCTCAACATGCTTAGCCGAAGTGACCTGAAGTTTACCTAGGTAATGTCCTAACAAATGCCCTCTCCACTGTGGCTTCTCATGCACAATTGGCCCACCCTGCACACAAAATTACATTTTACTGGCTAAACGCTGCCCATTTTGAGCCTAAAAGTAATTTTTATACGGCAAGATTGATTGCTCAGTGCTTCGGGTAAACCAATATTTGTTATATTCCCCTGGTACCCACACTGTACAAAGTGTCCTGTCTTCCCATCTCGACTGCTGCTGAGTTGCCCACAGATGTAACCTTGAAAATGGGTCTTTCCATAATAACATCCTTGTAAACCATTTTTGACACACCACCAATATGATAAGATAATTTACACTTATGTGGACGACCAGTAGTTTAAATTAAAGGTATTTGTAAACACAGTGGTATACTCACATCTCTGAATGATTGAAGTTCTCACTTTGAGCATTGGGGATAACTGTAATCCTAACATAGTCACTAATAAAGGGAAAGAACTGTGATAGCACTGACAAACCTCTAAGATGGTCAAACTGCAGCTGTGCAACTGATGATGACGTACATCTCCCATAATACTTTGTCTGCTAAGGGGCCATCATGGAGTATGGGAGTAGTAGTCCTTATGACATTCTTTATGAAGCATTTCTGCTTCATCTTAAATAATTCCATTGTAGTTTGTGTCTGACTTCCGTAAAAGCAAATCTTTCACAAAGACACCTGGTACATACAGCTTCAGTAACAGATAGTGTTTATTTCTGCTGTGCCCCAATTTTTTATGGGACTCGCAGAATCCATATCCTAGTGAGGTGTCTGACTCTGCTACGTATTGCCATTGTTACTGCCTGTCACTAGACTTTAGTCTCCCCATAAGTAAAGATGTTATGGATTTTGAATGAGGCATTTGAAATTTAGCCCAGAAATCTGTCACTTTCTGCTAAAGAGCTGTCAGGTTGATGTATGAGGGCTTTTTATTCTCTATCCCTGATGTTTTCATCGAAACTATTTCCTCTTTTTAACAGAGGGAAGGAAGGGAATGTTAACTAGAGATCAGATAAGCTTGTGGTTTCATTCTGTCCTCTTCAGGCGTAAAGCCTAATACAAAATACTCTGAGATACAAATGATGTAACTGCAAACCATATTTACAGGACACAAATAGTAACTAATGTTGCTAGAGGAGGAAGGGTGTTGGCTTTTCAAAATAAACAATATGCTTCTCTTGGGACTTGTAGGGGGGGGGGGGGGGGGTTGAACATTTTGGAGAATTAATAAGTATATTCATATTTATTTATATTTAAAAAAATATATTTAATTATCATCCTTTATTTTTATAGATATATGTATAGATGTAAAAACCACACTATTTTGTTATACCGTATGTTATAATTATCTATAGGAAAACATTTATTTGAACGTAAATAGAAATAAGTGTACGAACAGGGACTGTTAGTGGTAATGGCAAATTAGGGTTGTTCAGTTCCGATCATGGAAAGGAATAGGACTCGTGTTTGCTGCATAGACATGTGCAGCATCCCCCCTAGCTGATTAGTTTAATACATTAAAGAGGGCATGACAATTTTTAATGTTAATTAAAAAAAAAAACAATTGTACAGCAATTACGCATATGGATTTCAGTGCCCTGCAAATATATGGTGTATAAACTATTCAGAGATTGTCAGGCTCTACTAGGTAATGTCACAGTGGCATCACACCTGGAACCTGTTTTTTGACCTATGCATGTTCCTCAGTTTGACCAAGTCCTATGCCTGAACCCCTGCTACTGAATGGACCTTCAGCTGATCACGGAGTATGTACATGTTTGTTTTACTATGTTTATTGCACTGATCCATTCCTGATTTTCCTTTTACTTTATTTCTATGCCCCTCCTGTTTGCTTTGCTTGCTTCAGTTCCCAGTCTGGCCAATCTCAGGTATTTTGTTTTGTATCTTTGCTATTAAGTTCAGTTATTATTTAGGCAGGTTTTAGTGATTGTGGGACACCTTGATGTGGTTGGCAAGTTTATTATATCATGGCCATTAAATGTAACTAAGCCCTCATCATTTACCATCTTAGAGTCCCAGACTAGTCCTGTGTTTCTAAAGTATAAATTAAAGTAGTGGGTACTCAGAGGCAATATTGATTTTCAAAAACAAATATTTATTTGAAGTCAAAAGATATTTAGTGTAAGGATTTTTCAATATGCAAAAGAGGGGTGCACTAAAATCACAAAATCAGGACTTATCCCATGGAACAAAATAGATCCTGCTGGTTGTTCTGGTAACGCTTCCAAAAAGTGGAAATCACCACAAAAGGCAGTGTAGAAATGTGGTGAGAAATATACACAATAAAAAATATATACACAATAATATACAAAATATATAGGGGTGTCCATTACTCTAGCTAAAGCTAAAGCACAAGAAGGTCTTATTGTTATTTTGCAGGAGTTATAGATATGGCACTGAACCTAGAGGCATAATATATTTAAATGGCATAAGAGAGGGCTCATCACAGTCCTATGCACACAAAATATTAATGTCCAATGTAAAAAATAAAGGAAAGATCTTACCAGACCTGGATCAGTTAGCAGGAGTTTCCAATGTGAAAATGGTGTGCCAAAAAGAGAGTCCTTGTAATTGCATGCAAATGGGTGCTGGTCACAAAAAAACAAAGTGCTGTTCCCAATCTTCTATTTTCATAGAATGCACTAATCAGGGTATATCTGTGGGTAGGCAAAGGTAGTCCCTCTCCATAGTTCTACTACATGTGACTACCCACAGATATACACTGATTTGTGCACTCTACTGGCGACAACTATATGTTCTGCTACACGTGTCCGGCTTACTAAAAAGAAAATGAAAGGAACTTTTGACACTATGCTGTGAATCAGTTTAAGGTAATTTCAGCAAAAATAACATTTCTAGAAACACTGTATACTTTCATTAAGCGCTGTCACTAAACCCCATTTAATGTCACATCTTTCATAATAATAAGGTAGCCGTAAACCTTGTTGGGTGTTTTGAGGCATACTTGAGGGCAGTGTTGGGGATGACTGGCATGGGTGTCCAATACTCTAGGTATGCCCCTGATCCTTGGTATTCAACTATCAATGACTAAATATGTACTAAATGATGGATAATGATATGCTTAAAATGAAAAAAGCATGTGTCCCTACTGAGGCTGTTTTTGTCCTACCCAACAGTAGCCATGCAATAAATCACGTAGAATGACATTAGAACTTGAAGAAATGCAAGTATTTTGACAGATTTCAGGCAAACATTGAGTGTCAAAGATCATGCAATGTTCATGAGTTCAAACATGTAACTTAAGTGGACACACTAGAGGTCAAAAGAAAATAACAATACCTCTCAGGAGTTTTTTTGAGAACTCCACTTGCTTGGAGTAGAGATTGACCATTTTTTGGCAATGATTTCCACATTTGTATTGTTATAGAAATAAACTCTATATATATATTTCTAGACCTCACAGTGTTCTCAGTTTTGGCAGACAGACATAGTTTAGAATTTTTATTTTAATCCAGCTGATATTTCCTCATTCGGATTTACCGTAATTATATTTTTTCCTTGCAACTTATAAACCAATTATTGCTTATAAAAGCCCGTGCCCTACATGCAATGAATAAACTTATTATCAAATCCATAGTGGAAGTGCTTATGTTGCAACAAAGTATAAAATCAATTTACATAGCAAACTGTTTATGCAATAGGTTTTGTTCATCGTGTGTGGTACTGGCAGAAGGTGATTTCTTTTTATATTGGTTTTTGGCTTTGTTTCAGGTTTTCGCTTTGACACAGATTTTTTCATCCAGCCTTATTAATATCTTGGGCACAGGCAAACTTTTTTTTTAGACTTCTAAAATGCCAATTAATTGTGTTGCCAATTATTCAACATTAATGTTGCCTTGCAGAACTATTATACAAGGATTGCAGGCTTAATATGTATGGGGTCAATCATTAAAAATGATGCTTCCGCTACTTAAACATTTATATTTATTTTCTAATGCTTGGTCCCTGAGGCACAGCATGTTAGAAACATGCATTTTATGTATCTAAAGAAGAATTTAAATAACTCCTAGTGTAATTCGATATTGTTTCTTTCTGTATTATACATTCTACGTGCTTTTGTACATAAGTCTGAGTCTGTTGTTTGTACTTCTTTATATTTGTGTGATTATATATGATAGACTTTATTTAACAAACCTTAAAAACAAAATACAATGGCAGAGTGAGTAAACCTACATTTTAAGACCTAGCTTAAGGTCAAAATGTCAGTTAAGATGGCCCAAACTTGGATTAAACTTAGTAGCTTTTGAACAATGCAGTTCTGTTCAAAGGGTGTTTTAAGGCCGACAACCAAATAGGATTTTATGGTTTTATAACAGTTAGAAAAATGGACAAGCTAGGTGGGTTGAAATGTTAGTAAAAATGTCCACGTCTGTCTGAATAAAATGTCCTTTGAATGGTGCTCCCTTCTATATTTTTTAAGATGTCTATGTTTAATCTCCAAGTAAACATGGCATGACATCATCTCTGATACTGATGCACATGTGAGTGATGTGTTAACCACCAAACACAACACTTTACTGCTAGGAGGTCAGCTAGATGATGTATTTAGCATCTATTAAATGATTGACATAGCAACTGTCACGCATGGATTCCAGATGACATAAGATCCTGTGCGCCTGAGTTCATGAGCTCATTGGCAGGAATAGACACAGTGCCTGTTCTCCCCAAAGGCTTGAGGTTCCAGGTTGGTGTGGCGACATTCCAAGTCCCTGTGGAAGCAGCTGCTGGATCTTAGTATAGACAGGACTGAAGCTGAGGATGCCCTTCAGACATCCTGGAAGAGGCATGGGACACATCCTTGATAGAATGGCAGGATATCTGCAGACTGCAGATCTGCAGAGATGGAATAAACCAAGCAGAACTAGGAGAATAGAGACAGAGAAGAAACAGAAGAAACTAAATACAGGGCTACAGGACAGACTAATGAGCAAAGGCAAAAATAAAGCATACATGAACAGGGTAAAGGTATAATACAATACCACCGAACTAAAGAGACATACAAATGCACATATATAACCACAAAACAAAATACAGAGGCCAGGGCTAGGCCCTGGAACTCCCAGGAACTAACCCAATGCTCTAAGATTGTAATGGTGAGCGTTTAGTTACACAGAACTGCTATTTAGATGATAAACTTGCCACCAGCGTCACGGTACCTCACATAGGCAAGTCCCTAACTCAGGCACAAAGGACACAGAGCAAAACCGGTTAGACAATAAAATCCAGTGGCACTGCAAAAAAAAAAGGGGTTTTTAAAAAGTAGCAAAAATACTCCTTTTTGGACCTTGG
This sequence comes from Pelodytes ibericus, assembly GCA_036172795.1. Classification (NCBI taxonomy): domain Eukaryota; kingdom Metazoa; phylum Chordata; class Amphibia; order Anura; family Pelodytidae; genus Pelodytes; species Pelodytes ibericus. Next base: position 189,871,994 of record CM069859.1, read on the forward strand.
TCATTTTAAAATAATAAACATGTAAACATATTGACAAAAACTACAGCATCAAATGTAGAACCAAAAAAACCACAAATGAATTATGCATTATGCAGTCATGTTGACAGACTTACGCTTGATGTGTTTTTCACAGAGGTGCTTTCTCAAAAGCTGAGCAGAGAAAAACAGAAAGGAAACAAGAAAAACCCAGGAACAGATCAGAACAAAATAACAGACAGCAAAGAAACCAGAAATGAATCAGAACACGAAAACAAAGAAACAAGGAAACAGTGAACAGAGCATAACACTAACAGGGCTTCAGGATACAGGGCAGAACAATATTAGTGCTCTAGGACAGGACTCAGGATAGCCCACTAACAGGTCTCATGACAGGACACAGGATAGCCCACTAACATGGCTCTGGACTCTGATAAAGAGATACAAAAATACAAGGAACAGGACAGGATCATGAATAACACATAAGCAAGAAAATGCAAGGTACAGTGATAAACAGACAGTAGCTAGCATAAATAATAAACAGGAGAGCAAGGCAAAAAGGATACTGAAATGACTGGATACAGCCTGAGTGAGTCTGCCAATGGGTTAAGCGTGACACCAACTAGACATGTGCATTCGTTTTCGGACTAATGCATTTTCGGACTTTAGTTTTAGTATTGCAATGCTATTAACATTAGACACAACAGCCTAAAAGCCGAATTGAATGAATGGAAGAATTCCACAGCTTTCAGACATACTACTAGTGCAGGGCCGTCCAACATGCAGCCCGTGGGCCAAATACGGCCCACCATACACGGAGGTGCGGCCCGTATGAGATTGGATGCGGTAACCGCACCTCCGTTCAGTGCCAACGTCTTCTGAATAGGGGAGAGCGCAGCGCGACGGCTGCATGTTCAGCCCCCATGTTCCCTGATGACATCCAGGGGCTCAGAAGATGATGACTTCCGGATTGGAGGGAGACTACCTCGACAATGGCACATCATCTATGTGTATGTGTGGAAGGGAGTTTGTGTGCATGTGTGGAAAGGAGTTTGTGTGCATGTGTGGAAAGGAGTTTGTGTGCATGTGTGGAAAGGAGTTTGTGTGCATGTGTGGAAAGGAGTTTGTGTGCATGTGTGGAAAGGAATCTGTATGCATGTGTGGGAAGGAGTCTGTGTGTAGGTATCTGTGTAAAGGAGTGAGTGAGTGAGTGTGTGTGTAGGTATCTGTGTAAGGGAGTGTGTGTGTGTGGGTATCTGTGTAAGGGTGTGTGTGTGTGTGTGTGTGTCTGTAGGTATCTGTGTAAGGGTGTGTGTGTCTGTAGGTATCTGTAATTAATGTGAGCTTTTTATTGTGTACTGTGATACAGTAATGTGCAGCGTGAGTGCGTTTTATTGCTGTCAAGTCTGTGATACACTCACACACTGCACATTAATGTGAATTTTATTTCTTATATATATATATATATATATATATATATATAAATAAATAATGAATATGATATATTATATATAAATTTCTTACATTTAATTTCTTACATTACATTTCTTACATTACATACATTTCTTGTGAAGTGGCCCACCGAAAAAAACACTTGGACACCCCTGTACTAGCGTAATGTTGGGGAATTGCTTTCAGTTTCATTTAAAAAATCTATACTGTGTGTCTGTCTGTATTTGTCAATTTTGTATAATGTATTACTAAACATTTTGATAATTATAGATGTGAAATTTATAAACTTTTTTAACAATGTAATATATTTTAAAAAAGTTTATATTTCACATCCATAATTATCAAAATTCTTAGTAATATAATCATCAGTTGGCCTTAAATTCACTCCCTGTACATCACATACTGATTGTGAAGTACAGAGAATGACAACAAGGGAAAGGGAAAAAGCCAAACAAACCCATTTCCTGTTTTTTTTTTTTATTTAATATGCAACATATTAAACATTTTTTATACACTTTTATTAATATTATTTTAATCACACTTTTTGGTTTACATATACACCACTAAAATTCTACTTTCTATGTTTCTGCTTGTTTGGTTTCAACAAAATGATGCCCATAAGCTTCTATATCCGAATTTCCCAACCACCTAGAGCCAAATTTCATAGGTAAGGGATGAAATTCGAAAATTTCGACTCTTTCAACCGAATTCTCCAACCTTATACTATTGAAGTGAGGCCATTTTCGTCCATTGCTGCATTCATTTCACCATTCAGTTTGTATGAATGAACATTTGACCTATGTTCATTCAATACATAGGATAAGGTTGGGGAATTTGGATGAAAGAGACAAATTTCAACAGCTCGATAGCATAAGGTAGGGGATGAAATTTGAATAATTTGAACCGAATTCTCCAATAGGTGAATTATTTTACATTCGTACGAAGGAATATAATGAAACGAAAATAATGAACGAATTTTGTCTGAAACGAATGCACAAAATAAATAACATTTTCGTCCGAATGGATGAAAACGAAACGAAAATTTTAGTTTTGCCCAACACACCAATGGTGGACATCATGTCACGAATGGTCTCCCAGTGTAAATTTTGCAGTTAGCTAGTGGTGGGATTCAAAAATGTTAGTAACCAGTTCCGACTTTCAAGCATGGTGTAATAGTTTTTTCTATAATGTCAAACAAAATTTAAAAAAAATGACTTGCTTTTTGCTAAACAGCAAAACGTTTTCTACAATTCATATAATGTGGTTTATTTAAAGGGAATTCAAAGTAAATTTCAAATTTAAGGCCAAAGTAGACAAGCTGGAAGAATTCTCTAAGCAAGCTATGCTTTCAGTTTGGATACTCTATCATGCCAATGAAGCAATAAATATATAAACTTGGTATATCATGCCAATGAAGCGATACATACATACACTTGGTATATCATGCCAATGAAGCGATAAATATACAAACTTGCTATATCATGCCAAATGAAGCGATAAATATATAAACTTGCTATATCATGCCAATGAAGCGATAAATATATAAACTTGTTATATCATGCCAATGAAGCTATCAATATATAAACTTGCTATATCATGCCAATGAAGTGATAAATATATAAACTTGGTACATCATGCCAATGAAGTGATAAATATATAAACTTGCTATATCATGCCAATGAAGCGATAAATATATAAACTTGCTATATCATGTCAATGAAGTGATAAATATATAAACTTGGTATATCATGCCAATGAAGCGATAAATATATAAACTTGGTATACCATGCCAATGAAGCGATAAATATATAAACTTGGTTTATAATGCCAATGAAGTGATAAATATATAAACTTGGTATATCATGCCAATGAAGCGATAAATATATAAACTTGGTATATCATGCCAATGAAGTGATAAATATATAAACTTGGTATATCATGCCAATGAAGTGATGAATATATAAACTTGCTATATCATGCCAATTAAGTGATAAATATATAAACTTGCTATATCATGTCAATGAAGCGATAAATATATAAACTTGGTATATCATGCCAATGAAGTGATAAATATATAAACTTGCTATATCATGCCAATGAAGTGATAAATATATAAACTTGCTATATCATGACAATGAAGTGATAAATATATAAACTTGCTATATCATGCCAATGTAGTGATAAATATATAAACTTGCTATATCATGTCAATGAAGTGATAAATATATAAACTTGTTATATCATGCCAATGAAGCGATAAATATATAAACTTGGTATATAATGCCAATGAAGCAATAAATATATAAACTTGGTATATCATGCCAATGAAGCGATAAATATATAAACTTGGTATATCATGCCAATGAAGCGATACATATATAAACTTGCTATATCATGTCAATGAAGTGATAAATATATAAACTTGGTATATCATGCCAATGAAGCTATAAATATATAAACTTGGTATATCATGCCAATGAGCAGTAAATGCATAAATCCTGAATATCATGTCAAAGGACAGTAAATTCATACAATTTATGTGTGTGTGAGGGTTTGCATGTTAGGCGAGTAGGTGCCCCTTTAACTAGTGGGCCCTGGGCAAGTTCCCACTTTGCCCATTGGTTAAAGCGGCTCTGTCTACGGCCCTCTTCTCCGGCTTTGTTTGGCGAACTTTTAACATTTTAGTAACAGGTTTGCATGAACCGGTGCGAACCGGCTGAATCCCACCACTGCGCTTAGCGTAGTAATTAATATCTACTGAACAGTCCAGCTAAGAGCTCTAACACAAGTGTGTTAATCAGGCAGGAACTTCAATTTAAGTTACTAAAACATGTTTGTGGCTTTACTCCTACTTTAAGCAATTTATCCTGCCAAATTTCTATCTATTTTAAAACCTTAAAATACAATGCTTCTAAATCTTCAGGAGTCTGGACAGGGCATCAGAATCTACACCAGGGCACTTAGCACTTTAAAGCTAGAAAGTACTAAGTCATTTAGAATGAGGAAACCTTAATGATGTGGAGAATACTTCCACATTGTCACTTTCCACAGGAAGCCTCTTCTCAGTGTTCTCAAAGTTGTAGGAACAAAGCACAGGATGCAGTAATATGCTTCCCTCTCTTCCCACATGATTACAGTATTTCATTTGAAGCATGTTATTTATGGAATAATTACTTGTCCTCTGGTAAGTATTTAAAATGTAACTAATGCAAAACATATTTTAGCATTTTTTATTGCCTAGTGTTTTAGTAACAAATATTTGACTAGACACACATTTACTACATTACATTAACATGTATTAATATATCTGCAACATTTACGCAGCGCTTGTCCCATTCCAAGCATAATGTGTTCCCGCTCTTTTATTACTTGTACCGTAAGTAGCCATGCTGTGGAATCACACTTTCTGAATTGCTACGTTTTTTCCCGCCTTTTACATTAATTGATTTTTACCTTACTTCCACCTACTATCTGCATCCATGCACATATCTGAATGATTGCCATTATTATTCGAAGGACACATATAACTATTTACTTTGTGCAGAATGTGTTAACTGGGAAATCAATTAATTAATCAAGGTAGTTGATAGAGGATCCCATTCTTGAATAATAAATTGGCTCCAGTCGCACACACATGGGCATCTGCAGAATTGTATTAAATAAATATTAAATATAATATTTGTTAAACCTCCCAATTCTCCCGTGCAGGACATAAACAGCATGGGCACAGACATTTTCTACTCTCCCTCCACGTATCCAGTGCATGTGTTTGAGTCAGAGTGGAGGGATGCAAATGTAGACACATATACATTATACATTCTGTAAGTGAGCACGTACAAATTATATATGTCCTATGCAATGTGTCCTGTGAAAACGGCATTTACCCTTCCAGATGTTAATGTACCTATCTGCTACAGGTGTGGTTTTACATTCAAAAGGCGATTCACTAAAATGTGAGCTGCAGGTGAGTTGAGGTGAGATGAACATTTTGTCTCAAAAATTTCACTATACATTGTGCAGGAACATATCTGTTGAGTGTCCACCTCTTAACAACTCACTAGGATTGTCAATGTATAGCTAAATTGGTGAGATTAAATATTCATCTCAACTCACCCAATCTTATCTCAGCTCACCGGCAATACACCTGAAAGTCAGTTGAAAGGGCTAGATCATTTATTTTGAGTGCCTATATCTGTTTTTTTTTTAATCTCTAGTTCAGTTTAAATAGTTGCTTGTAACATAATCAGTCGTGTTGTGTTGGTAGAATGGAAAGTGGAGGCCTCCAAATGCACCATAAATATAGAAAATAGTGCTACACCCAAAGCTTGTGCCCAACAAGTCAAATACATTGCAGCTAATGGGAGGAGGTCCAGACATAGAAAGTACTAATATCACAAAAAACTTCAATGTGATTTATTATATTATAAAATATGACATGAGAGCTCACAGTTTAGAGATTCCATGACATTTCAGCACTATGGCCCTTTTCAAGGATAATCTAGATTGAAAAAAAAAAAGTACTACCCAAAATGAGCATCATGTCAATAAGAACACTAACAGTGGCTGTCACTGTGATCTACAGTGTGACGTGATAGCGTCTCAGTTTTCTACAAGTGCGTAGAAAACAAACACGAAGATTCCTGTTTGCGTATAGATCCTGTGTGCACCTCCTCCTCATTGTCTGCAAATGTTCAAACTCAGGTGGCAAATTTTATTTCTGGCAGGTTCAACCCATCATCATTGAAGATGATAAAATGAGCACTTTTAAGTTGGGCAGTAATAACACCCTTTTTTGTTGGACAAACACTGCCACTTCTCGATGTGCTGTATATAATGAGTTGTTTTTAAGGAAAAACTGAGGGCGCAGGACAGGGCTGCTATCAGAAATTTCAGGGCCCCTTGCTGAAATTTTTTTCGGCCCTCCCCCATATGTCCCTCTTGCCCCACTACCCTTTCAAAGTCACTTTATCCATGTCTTTGTAAATCATGCCAATGATTTAAATACACCCCAGGACATGCCTCATCTCCCGTATTGCACATCCTGGATTTGCTGCTGCCCCCCAGGACTTGCACCATACTCCATAGGAAGCATACAGCCATCTGGTCGGCGACCGGCTCTCTCAGCTAGTGCAGAGAGAGCCTCTCATTTTTGCATGGGATCAGCATTGGGGACCTTAACTAGTCCCCTTGCATTCAGCAGTCTGAGCAGGACAAGCCGCTGCTCTGATTCGCGTTGTCAGCGCGTGACCACAAGGAACTGCTGTGTCTCGCATGTGAGACACAGCAGATAGTAAACCCGCATTTATCTATTAAGATACACGTCGGGTTTACTTCAAAGTCCCAGGACATGATCAAGGAAGCAAGGGCTAAAAAAAGTGGAATGTTGGTTTAGAAAATATTTTTTCAGGAATTAGAGAATGCTAGGTTTATTTATTTGTAACTTACAACTCATTTAGGAATTGTACAAATGGTGAAGATCATCTCCTCCCCTGCGAGAGGCTTGTTTGGCACCACAGATGCTGCACACCAATTTCACTGTCAGCTTTTGGAGAACCATCTTCGTGACATGTCCAGCGCGGAAATCAGTGTCTGATATTCAAAATAAACTGGAATTATTTCTCAACAGAGCGCCATAGGAGCATCATTCAAAAGCCTTTAACTCAGGCAGAAGACAACTTCTGCCTAACTAAAAAAAAAGAGCACCAGGGATTTAGTTTCAGAGAAACATGGCTCCCAGAGATGTTAAGTCTCCTTTACAAAACTACACAGTGTAAGCCTTGAATAAAATCTATGCAAATGCTGTTTGTAATGATAAATGAAATACAAAGGAACACACGTATATATAGAGAGCTTTTACTGCTTTAATGTGGAAGTCTGGACCACCCAAATATGAACTTGTTAATCACATTTACATGCAGCTATGACTGACAGGTATATATGAAGCGTCAAAACAAAACGCGGACCTGGAAACCTTTAAAATGTGTCTTACACAGCTAGAGATGTGATCAGTGGGGAGGACTGTTGTGTAAAAGAGACTCCCGAAAGTGTGAATTATTAGATCCCACTAAAGAAAATCATACTTCTTTTTTTGTTATTCTGACTTCTATCAGCCATTAAATTCTTGCCACATGCTACTTATATAAGCTGTTAGAGCAAATACTAATCGTTTCATTCATAACATGTAAAAGTAATTAATGTTTTTTTTTGGCAGCAGAGCAACACTATATATAATTTATCCAATAATACATATATACGTATTCGTCTTTTTCAAGTAATACTTTATAATCTGTATATAGACTGAGCATAGCATTATGACCCCTTGCCTAATATTGTGTATGTCCCCTTTTGACGCCAAATCAGTCCAGACCCATCAAGGCATGGACTCCACTAGACCTCTGAAGGTGTGCTGTGGTGTTTGGTACCAAGACGTTAGCAGCAGATCCTCAAGGCTATCCCGGGAAAACCAGGACTATTCACAACTGTTTAACATATATGTTAAACATTCACTTGAACTATGCTAAAATATCAGCCTCAACATTATTTAGCTTCCTGTGTTGAATCTGTTCTTTCAGCTGTTTGCTTGTGTGTGTGTGTGTGTGTGTGTGTGTGTAAGTAAGGCTTATGTAAAACACTAGACCATGATGATCTTTTTAGGGTCACACTGCAGAATGGTAACCATATCTACAAACCTCTTGTATAAACACTGGGGAGGCAGACGGAAATTCCATATTTAATTTGTTTGCATTGTTATGTTGCCTGCACTAGTCGGGATTAGTTTGAAATGATAATAAGAGACTTTATACACAGAGTGAAATGAAAACAGTTACCTTTCCTGTTAACGCACTGACCTATGCGTATAAGGCAATAGTCGGAATTGGAACAAAAACCATAAACTGTGCCCAATCATTCTTAAACCGCACTTTCACTGTACCGTGTCTGGTTCAACAAAGGGTAATGCATCTGCATCATTGAAGCCACAGAACTCTACACTGTCAATAGAGCTGTGTATTTCTGTACACAGCTAGGTGGCTGTAAGTGTTTACATGGATGTTGCAGGGCTAATTTACGCTCAAATATATACTGGAGTTTTCTTTGTCCGACTGGGATGCTAAATTAAAAGTTAACAATGACTATTATTGATTTGCTGTAGTTTGTGGCATCCCCTTGGGGTTAAAATTACTAAAGATTAACAAGCAGATGTTTTTTGAATAAACAGTTATTATTAATTATCAGTACACCATGACAAGAGGAAAGCAATGCAGGCACATGCGAGGGGATCTATAGAAAACAGATGGAAAGGGAAAAATGGTTCCTCTGCTCCGTACCAGCTGATGGTCCATGATGTCCAGGGCTGACTCTGTTTTGAATGTGTTGACACAGATTTTTAGTTACCATTTGTGCAGGATGTTTTATAATCCTTGCGTAAAAGGTTTCCTCCTGATCAAAGCACAAATCTCCCCTCCCTGCCTCAGTGAGGTCCCATTAACATTCTCTGTCTCGTTGGCCCTAGTGGAGATAGGGTTCGCAGCAAGAGATAGGTGAGGGTCTTTTCAGTGCCTGATTTTTTATACATAGGCTACGCCGGCTCAACAAGCGACGTCACAACTTAAATCTACGAATTCGGCATAGATAACCCAGACTCCTGTGAGTCTGCATTATACATTGATGCACACAGCGATTATGCCAGTATTTGGCGCATTCTGCATGAATGCCGTGTTTAATAATGCCCCCATCATGTTTTAATTGCCCAAAATGTCAACTCTGATTTCATCTTTCTTAAAAAAAAAATTTTTTTTATGTAAAAATATTTTTATATATTAAGAACAATTTGGGGAATTTTAACCTTTGTAAGAATTATTCTTCTCAGTATAATTTAAGAGGTGACATAAATTCCATAGGGATATATAGATATATACACTGCCTGACCAAAATAAAAGTCTCCACCAAAGAAAAGGTCACACACGCTAATATATTTTGTTGGACCGCCTTCAGCTTTGGTTATGGCATGCATTCGCTGTGGCATTGTTTCGATAAGCTTCTGAAATGTCACAAGATTTATTTCCGTCCAGTGTTGCATTCATTTTTCACCAAGATCCCAAAGATTCTCCATGGGGTTAAGATCTGGACCCTGTGGTGGCCAATCCATGTGTGAAAATGATGTCTCATGCTCCCCGAACCAGTCTGAGCCCGATGAATCCTGGCATTGTCATCTTGGAATATGCCCGTGCCATCAGGGAAGAATAAATCCACTGATGGAATAACCTGGTCATTCAGTATATTCAGGTAGTCAGCTGACCTCATTCTTTGGGCAAATAATGTTACTGAACCTAGACCTGACCAACTGCAGCAACCCCAGACCTATTTGCTTAGTTAAATCCAGGTGGTGAATGTGTTTTTGGCCAGGCAGTATATATATATATATATATATATATATATATATATATACGCAATAGATTACTTAGATTTATGCTACTGAGAGAATACTAGCTTGATTTAAATACTTGCCACATTTGGGGTGAATAGAGTTCCTGCTACCTGCAGTCTGTTACCCAATGTTTTGTGATATTAAATGTGCTGGTGCTCCATGTCGCCAATTTATGAGACTGACATGATGCCTTCCTCACTAAAAAGTTAGTTAGGTTTAATACTGCAGATACATTCATTGCCGTCTCATCAGACTAGTTTCCATCGAGTCTAAGCAGAATGTTTCTAAAATATTTTGCAGTTAAAACTCTGGTTAGGTCAGCCCTGGTATACATTACTTCATTTGAGAATGCCAACAGAATTTGTATTCAATAACTTTAGCGAAAACCAGAAGGAAATTCAGTTAATAGATGCATAAATTTAGTTTGACATTAAATATGTACTTGTGCACTCTTTAACCCCTTTGGGACTGGTCTGTTTTTGGCTTGTCTTACCTATTGTGACCCTGTTTTAACCCTTCTGCTGTGTTTGTGTTTAGCTATTATTGTCCTCTTTCTTAATTACTGTATCCACACAAATGATATATTTTTTGGGGGGATAAGAAGTGCTTTCTTTTGATACCATTGTTGTGATCATATTATTTAATTCACCTCCCAGAACTTGGGAAGTCAAGTGTGGGTGCTACCGTGCATGTACGGTAGGCGCTGTCTCTTCAACTCTCAGTGCCCCAAAGTCATGCATGCACATACAATTTTGATGTGTTCCTCTCTGACATTGTGCATGTGTCAAAATGTCTTTTTAATGTCAGAGGTTTTATAAAGGGTTAAACAAAGTAGGAAAAAAGTAATCACATATGGTCAGAAATGTAATATTAAAGGTATGTGCTGGTTAGGTGATTAGTCCTGCAGGACAGCATTACTGAACAAAAATTGGGAGTTTACTTTTTTTTTTACATGTACTTTTGGCACAATCATGCTGATTCTACTTTTTGCTGTTCAGAAGGGTGACATATCTTTTTTTTTCAGAGACACTGATACAAAGATGTATATAGTCTGTAAATCATAAGATGCAGAGAAGATTCTAAACTTTATTTTGTCCAATCCATAGCTTATGCATTTTGTTTCATTGTTACTGATCTGCAGCCTTCAGTGAACTAATTGAAGCCTTCAGTGAGCTATAAAATACAGTCTCTCTCCGGAGTTAGAAAAGTAAAAATAGGCATGTTTTATAACATTTACATACATGTGTTTTAACGTGCTATATGAGCTATGTTGTGCCAGTTGTTATTGTGTGTTTAGTAAAGTATCTGCAGAAATGATGCATTTTAAGTGTTTTTTATTATTTTGTGAAATATTTTTTCCCAATAGCTGCACAAATGAGAGTGAACAATTTAACAACACCATGTTAATTTACAGCTTCTCGAGAAATGATGTTTCAGTTTAAGGAAGGGCTGTGGGGGATTTCAGCCATGCAAGTTAAAATCCCACAGCGCCATCTGGGTTAAGACCTGAAGCCTCCCAAAGGGAATCATGGTTTATATAACAGGTCAAAAATGTCAGGGGCCTAAAAAGTTCTAGAAGTTTAGTGATATTCATCGTTTCGTAATGCCTCATTATTGGGACACTAGTTTAGAGAGAGATCACATGACCAAATGTAAGTCCAAGTGTAAGGTAAATAGGTTTGCAACATAAACTAAAAAACATTGTTACGTTCCAATCAAACTTAACCTCAACTTGTACACTGCCATAATAATGGTACATGGGCCTTTTAGGCATAAAAAAATAATTTATATTAACCTCTTGGTGACACAGCTGCTTTTACATTTCTGCTGTGTTTATGTTTAGCTGTAATTTTCCTCTTTTTCATTTAATGTACTCACACAAATTATATACTCTTTTTATTTCCAAAATCAGGGGTTTCTTAAGATACCATTATTTTCTTCATATCATATAATTCACTATAACAAAATCATAAAATTTGATGTAAAAAACAACCAACACCACATACCTTTTCTAACTTTTACCGGCTAAATAGTTTCTAATATTTGTCTTTAGGTTAGAAATATGCAATGGTCAAGCTTTTTGTTGTTTTTTTTGCAAGTTATAGGGCAATAAGGTAAAGTAGCATTTTTCACCGCTTGCAAAGCTCTTGCTCACATAACAGAGAATCATCATATTGGAAAGGCAGCTCCCTTTCCGGTATGGTGCATGCGAGAACAGCAGGTGGCGATCATAAATGTGCTGTAGGGGTGGTTCAGTGTTGGGTGATGGCTCTACGTGGAGGCATCATGGCGTGTTTGATCGTTGGAGGCAATTATTGATCGCCTCTGACCATCATTTAGACACAGAACATACAAGTACGTCCTGTGTCATTAAGGGGTTAATGTGCCAGCAGGCCAACATTTTAATTATTCTAAGATTGTTTTGTTATTCTGAAGAGAGATTCCAGAAACATGTTAGCTAAAATAAAGTGCCATTATCAGAAACCAAGAACTATTACCTGAGTAAATGACCTAATATATATGTGTGCTACTTCGCGATATCACAGCAATCCATGTTTATTACCATTCAATACATTACAAGCTTAAGCACTTACTCATTCTTATTGGTGCCGGGCTAAGTATTCAATCAATGCCAGTGGCATGGAATCTTGTCATGGCATCAGAGGTGACTGTAGCGTTTGTTTCTGAATTCATGGAGAATTAATCAAATCAGTTTAAGCATGGAAACAAAAAGTTTTGATTGATGAATCCCATGTTCTCAGCAAAGCATGTTTAAAATATTTGTTTTATCGGTCGAGTTGGACAAGCTAATTACGCCATCCTTAGTGTGTGTGTCTTTTGATGGGTTTTTCTTGGAGTAAATATGCCAAGGTGTGTTTGTAAAATAGGATGTGAACAGAGGGAAGACAGAAGCATGATGATTTGGAGCCTTCGGCATCATATGCTCTACCAATCGTTATATTAATTATATTTGTTCAAATAAAGTTCCCCAGAGCTAAGGAATGCAAGGGAAAAACTATTCCTTTAATGTGAAATATTAGAATGCTTTAGCTGCTCTAATGATTCCCATGGTTTGAAATGCAGAATAATCAACGTATTTATTGATAGAAAACCTTAATGTAACCTGTGGTTATATACAAATGTTTGACACACACATGCGCTGCTAGAGAAACTAATTCAGCTGAAATTTAACGAATGTCTTTAATACTTGCTCCTCAAGCAAATTCCATAGTCTGATTAATGAGTAATGAAAAAAAGAAGTTTGCTTGAGCAAAGGGTTATGTGTTTACATCTTTTATCTGTATCTAAGCATATTTTTCAAATGGACATATTACATATGGAATCTATTCAGTAAGCCATGTTCTGTGGTGGTATGGCTTGTTGCAGAAATCAGACAAAATAGACTCTATTTTGGCTTTGGTTGTCAGTCCACTACAGTTCACTATTTGGTGTATATACTATTTAAATATATAGATGGGATTTATTCACGTGACAAGTGAACTGCAAATGTTTGGCAAACATTACCAGGTTGGTATTATTAATTAGTTAAGCCTACCCCTTTGTTTTCTGCTCTATCAAATGTATTGTTTATGGGTTTTTTTTAGCTCCTTTTGTTGTTAAATTTCATACCTCTCAATTACTTTCTAGCAGGTTAAGATTTTGTTGCAATAAATCGACCTTATTCTTAACCCCATTTTCTAATTGCCAAGGGAACAGGTTAAATCTTCAGTTGAATCTGCAACACTCAGAGGCTATAGAAGTTTAATGGTCCTTCCACCCACAGTTTGAGATACTGAAGTGCATCCTGCCTCCTAAATGACAATATATTCCCTGGAGAGCATCAGTATAGCTTTTCTTTTTAACATGGTGAGATCATTATACATTGGTGGACATGGAGATGACCCCACTATTTGTACTATTTTGGTGCTGAGTTGACCTATAGACATAACCTCCTGAAGAAGAAGCAGTGGTGAACTGACCAGTGAATGAGACATAAACAGCTAAATTGGAAAATTCTCCGACTTGCTTACCTTCTAGTTTAATGCCTGTTCTCTTGCATTTCATTTGTCAGCTTATTAGTGAAAATATCCCAAACACATTCTGTACTTTACACATACTGTAAAAATCTCTACACCAGCAATGATGACGAGGATCAGCCTTTATCAGAAGCTGCAAAGCTGGGTGAAGTTTTAATCATGGGAGATTGTAATTACTCAGATATCGATTTGGAATTGCCAAACAGGGAAAGACTGGCCTACCTGTGTGTAATCTAATGGCTGGGGATCCTGTGAGTGCAATCTAATGGCTAGGGGTCTTATGAGTGCCATCTAAGGGCTGGGGGTCCTGTGAGTGCCATCTAAGGGCTGGGGATCCTGTGAGTGCAATCTAACGGCTAGGGGTCTTATGAGTGCAAGCTAAGGGCTGGGGGCCCTGTGAGTGCCATCTAAGGGCTGGGGGTCCTGTGAGTGCAATCTAATGGCTAGGGGTCTTATGAGTGCAAGCTAAGGGCTGGGGGCCCTGTGAGTGCCATCTAAGGGCTGTGGGTCCTGTGAGTGCCATCTAACGGCTAGGGCTTTTATGAGTGCAAGCTAAGGGCTGGGGGCCCTGTGAGTGCCATCTAAGGGCTGGGGGTCCTGTGAGTGCCATCTAACGGCTAGGGCTTTTATGAGTGCAAGCTAAGGGCTGGGGGCCCTGTGAGTGCCATCTAAGGGCTGGGGGTTCTGTGAGTGCCATCTAAGGGCTGGGGGTCCTGTAAATGCAATCTAACTGCTAGGGCTTTTATGAGTGCAAGCTAAGTGCTGGGGGCCCTGTGAGTGCCATCTAAGGGCTGGGGGTCCTGTGAGTGCCATCTAAGGGCTGGGGGCCCTGTGAGTGCCATCTAAGGGCTGGGGGCCCTGTGAGTGCCATCTAAGGGCTGGGGGTCCTGTGAGTGCCATCTAAGGGCTGGGGGTCCTGTGAGTGCCATCTAAGGGCTGGGGGTCCTGTGAGTGCCATCTAAGGGCTGGGGGTCCTGTGAGTGCCATCTAAGGGCTGGGGGTCCTGTAAGTGCAATCTAACTGCTAGGGCTTTTATGAGTGCAAGCTAAGTGCTGGGGGCCCTGTGAGTGCCATCTAAGGGCTGGGGGTCCTGTGAGTGCCATCTAAGGGCTGGGAGTCCTGTGAGTGCCATCTAAGGGCTGGGGGTCCTGTGAGTGCCATCTAAGGGCTGGGGGTCCTGTGAGTGCCATCTAATGAGGACATGGGAAGGAGGTGGAATTTGTTAATGTGGCTGGTAGGCAAGATGAGCTCTCATCTCGACCACCAAACTCAAATTTTAGTATAGACCCCACTGAATTGAAGCGTATATAAATAAATATGTGCTTATTGAGGAAAATAAGTTTGTTATATACAGTTCATTGTTAAAACAAGCAGTAGTACATTGATAGGGTACAGTACATAAGCTTATGCCAAAGCTTTAAGAATTAATAAGAGAAAAATCAATTATAAACCCTACCCCCCAAAAAACATTACCATCCTCATAATGAACAGCATAATAAACGAGAACAGTTACACATGGAATCTGGTTGTAGTTTAGAAGGATTGACTTGATAATAACACCTTGCTATAGTTTGAGTAATATGTTTAAGATTTTTTGACATGAAGAAGGCGGTGACAAGTTTTTGAAGCTTAGCATTGTGATTTTTGGCCAACTCACAAATAACTCAGAACGTGTCATTTTTGATTACAACCTGACTGTTCTCTGAAATATTCTATTTTATTGTATTTATGTAAGTTATGAGATCAGCATAGCGGGGGAAAAATGTCTCAAGACAACATAAACATTCTTTAACACAATGTTAATTGGGTTTACTCACCTGTCAGTCATTTACTGGAAAATATACCAATGACGCAGCAATCGTAATGTTACTGCTGACTGTATACACCACTTTCTAAATCGTGCCTATTGATGAGTACAGTTACAGTGCATGGCATTGCTAATATTTGGAGTATACTGACATTTCTTTCTGACATTCCACATGTAGACCTGTATTTCTTAGTAAGTATTCACAGCTTGGATTGGAACTTGTGTTATTCGTATGCCATGTTAATCAAGAGATAGGTATTTAAAACTGCTAGGGAATATAAACATACTATTGCATACCCATGTAATCCAAAAACAAAACTATGTTTAGACAAGGAACCACATTTACAAGACCCTACACAGTGGTCTTGCTAGAATGCCATCTAATTTGGATGCTTGCCCATTGCTACTATCCGAACAGTCCCTAGCCAGTTAGCACACACTAAATAATATGTTAACATGTTTTTAATGGATGTCCGGTACAAATAAATCTGCTAGGAAGCATTTGATTGCTGGCACCGTTTTTAGCAAAGAGGTAGGACAATGGATTAGTGTATTGCCCTGCTACCTAGAGGATATCGTTTAAGGTGACTTTAAAGAAGCCAAATATCTGAATTTGTTTAGTAAACTTTATGATAAGATTGATTCTGTTCATATGGTGAGAAAAGTCAAGAAAGAATATGTTATAGTTTTAGTAACACTGGTTAGCATGCTTTCTGGAGTTATATGCTACATGTTCCATGGTATAATTAGGTCACAATTTGGTATTACAGCTGCAGTATAGTTGGTAAAGTAGCAGAGGGGAAGTGAACAGAGAGGTATACCATGTTCTTTATGCTAGATCAGTGATGGCGAGTCTTGGCGCAGTGCCAACATTAGCCATCACTGCACTACATCATATGTAAGGTTTGATACACTGGCCTAGACTGGTGTCTAGGGTCAGGTAACAGATCCAACTCGTATGATCCTTGTCATTATGCCTGGGAAAGCCAATCTGTCAAGATTATGCCATGAGAACAGATGTAGAACTGTTGTCATGTGAATATACTTGGAAATGTTAACAATCCATTGGGTATAAGCAACATGCTGATACTGAAATAGTGATATGTATGCAGTGGAGTATTTAGGTTTTGCGGTGCCCTAGGTCTAACTAAACTGATGCACCCCGCAACCCTTCCGCTCCAGGGGGCATCTGTTCCTTGAATAACCCCCCTTTTATTTGCACCTTATTTCCTCCATAACTCCCTGGTGATGAAGTGAAGGCAGCCGGGTGTCTGCGTAGGCAGCGCAAACAGCAAGGGAGGATATACCACCAACAGTGGTAGCCCTAGCTCTTCTGCCGCACTCATTCCAATCTCTCGGCCTAGGCAGAAATGTAACACTGCTCTTAGCTTACTCTTCAGAGCCAATTATGAGGTGCTCAACGAGATAACTGTGAACCTTCAGTGTACATGTGGGCACATCTCTATGAGTTATCAATAGTAGTTTACTGTCTTCTCCAGGTGGCACCCTTTCTTCACATAACTTATCCACTACCCCAGTTTGCCCCCTCATCCCTTTGCACAGAACCAGATGGCTCCCTGCAGATCTAGCAAGGACAGCCTGACAGTGCAAAGCAGTGAGGGAGGATGTGCCACCAACAATGGTAGTGCTGGCTCTGCTATCATCCCCTCCTCCCTGCCACTGATGAGTACACTGGTGCTGGAGTATAGGAAACACATTGTAATTCTTTCTGACACAGAACAGAAGAATACCCTGTCAATGGTTACATACAGCACTGCTGTACTGCTAACCAATATGAATAATACCAAACTTAGAAACATAGAATGTGTCGGCAGATAAGACCCATTTGGTCCATCTAGTCTGCCCAATTTTCTAAACACTTTTATTAGTCCCTGGCCTTATCTATGATTGCCTTGTGCCTATCCCAGCATGCTTACTCCACTTCACTATGTTTACCACTTCCGCGGGAAGGCTATTCCATACATCCACTACCCTCTCAGTAAAGTAATACTTTCTGATATTACTTTTAAATATTTGCCCCTCTAATTTAAGACTATGTCCTCTAGTTGTGGTAGTTTTTATTCTTATAAATATACCCTCCTCCTTTACTGTGCTGATTCCCTTTATGCATTTTAATGTTTCTATCATATCCCCCCTGTTACGTCTTTCCTCCAAGCTATACAGGTATGCCTCGTTTTATTGTGCTTCAACTTATTGTGCTTCACAGTTAACAGAATGTGTTCATTATCCGTCGAGCAATTTGCACAGAGACAACAATATTTTACTGAAACTAGACAAATAAATCACTTACAATGGCCTCTAAGCATCAAAAGAAAGTATTTACAGTACATCATCCCATTACATGTCCCCGTCACCCCCATTATATGCCCCCATCACCCCATTACATGCCCCCATCACCCCCATTACATGCCCCCATATACCTATTACATCACCCCATCGCCCTATTACATGCCTCCATCACAATACATGCCCCCATCCCCCCATTACATACGTCCATCACCCCCATTACATGCCCCCATCATCCCATTACATATCTCCATCACACCATTTACATGCCTCCATCACCCCATTACATGCCTCCATCACCCCATCTCCCATTACATGCCTCCATCACCCCCATTACGTGCCTCCATTACCCACATTACATCACCACCATCACCCCATTACATGCCTCCATCACCCCCATTACATGCCCCCATCACCCCACTACATGTCTCCATTACCCCCATTACATGCCTCTATCACCCCCTTACATGCCTCCATCGCCCCCATCCCCCCTCACCCCAGAACTTACCCTGGTCCCTGATCAATATCCTTCTGGAGGTATGGTCTCCAGTACTGCGTACAATACTCCAAGTGAGGTTTCACCAGTGCTCTGTACAATGCCATGAGCACTTCCCTCTTTCTACTGCTAATACCTCTGACTAAATATCAAAGCATACTGCTAGCATTTCCTGCTGCTCTATTACATTGTCTACCTACCTTTAAGTTCTCTGATTATTACTCCTAACTCCCTTTCCTCAGATGTTGAGGTTGGGACTGTATCAAAGATTCTATATTGTGCCCTTGGGTTTTTACGCCCACGATACATTCTCTTGCACTTATCCTGCTGATGAGCTGTCACATCAAATCTCTGATAGACATTAGTTTTTCTTCTTCTTTCTATCATAGAGGTCCCCAATATGAAGGCCAGTGAGATCCCAGAAAGGTGAACTCAACACTTCCTCTTTCCAAGGTCAATAAATAAGTCCGATCAGTTGGGTAATAAAAACCTATTATTATTTAGCTCCCGACTTGTTATTTCTGAGAGCGTCAGCTAAAAAGCACTTTGAGTCCCACTGGGAGAAAGGAGCTATATAAATATTAGTTATTATTATTACTATATATGGTTGGGCTGTGTATATACTTTGTATACTGTGATTATTTTTTGTAATTAATATCAGTGATACACCCAATGCACTCGGTTTTGATATTTGTTTCTAGATTTTTTTTTATTATTTCTTTGTGCGATCGGTGTGTTACATTTACTTTTTTTAAATGAATATTCTGGGACTGCCGGGTGGATTTTTAGCTGCATTTATTCAGTATGTATAGTGAATATCAATAATAAAAATAATGAAGGCACTAGAACAAGTCTTAAACCATTGGTTTATTATGTTCTCTGACAGTTCTGTTGAAAAAAACTTCAAATTTAATCTAGGTTGTGTAGACAGATTGCAATAATTTGTGATGTGGACTTAAAGATGTAAAATCAGATCTTCTTACATATTGCCCAGCCAACGACAAATAAACCTTGCAAACTGCTATTCGTTTCTGCTTACAGTAACATTCCACCTAATTGATTTACATGGGCTGTTTCTCGCGAGCTGCCCCATATCAACACAGTTTTACGGAATACATTTTTGGTGGTCTTAATGTTTTCTAATTGCTACCACCTGAGAAACTGAAATATAGGAAAAAAAATAATAATAAAGGAAGTCTTTCAAATAATACTTTACATAATTGCCAGTAATGAAGTGTACAGTTCACATATTAAAAACTTACCTAACCACAAAGAATTCAGCGTCTTTCTAATTGATTCACTGAGAGAAGAAATGTGTTTCTTAGGGTTTTACCTCTTCCTTAGCCATTCATTTGGTAATAAACAGATGATATAAGAGATACAAAATTGTCAGATTTTTTTTATTTTATTTTTTTATTTTTTATTTTTATCTTTATTTATTTAGAATATATTGATTTTTTTTTTTACATTTTGTTCACTGGAAATGTACACATCAATTTTGTTGTGTGATACTTGGTGGGTGGTCTTTGTAAATTGAAAGTACATTTTTCCAGAAATTGCCTTCCAAGTTTCACCTTGGTATTTAAATCGATCAATTATAATAACAAAAGGAAATGTGTAAAATATCCAGTAGCTTTTGCATATTTTGTTCTTAATGTAGTTTTGGGATATGTAGCTGTTTCATCTGTAGTGTACTGTCCAGATGGCATGGGACCCTGACCGTCCGTATTCAGGAGTCACAAAGGAGAGCTACAAAATTAATAATGGGATTGGAGGATCTTAGTTATGAAGAGAGACTTAAAAAAATGAATTTATATACAATAGAGGAGATATGATAACATTATATAAATATGTGCAGGGCCAATATAAAGAGCTCTCCAGTGACCTGTTCATTAACAGAAATGTACAAAGAACAAGAGGTCACCCCCTGAGACTGGAAGAGCAAAGATTTCATAGGCAGCAAAGGAAGGGATTCTTTACGGTAAGGACAATAAAGTTATGGAACTCACTGCCAAGAGAGGTAGTGCTATCAACCACAATAGATGCATTTAAAAATGGTCTGGATGTTTTTTTTTTTTTTAGAAAAGCAGAACATACAGGGATATTAATAATAGAATAATCATTAATAATAGAGTTACTTGATACAAGGAGAAATCTGATTGCCCTTTGGAGTTAAGAAGGCATTTTTACCCCTAGGAAGCAAAATTTGAAATAGCTTCCATAGGGTTTTTATTTGCCTTCTGGATCACTTGCACAGCCATTTCGGTTCCTAACCACTTCCCAGTGTCATCTTTTAGGCAGCAAGATGTGTGTACGGTGGGGGGGGGAGGGGGCAGTTGTTTGAGTTATTTTAGTTTGTATACACATCTTGCCCATGGGCACCAGTACAGCATAGAGAATCAGAAGGGGGTGCAATGCATCAGAAAGACCAGCATCTACTTTGGATTACAGTGCCACTATATTCAGCCAGTCTCATGCAAAGAAAGTCTTTCAAATAATACAGGATGTTTTAGCGCTGCATCTTTCATGTAAATAGCATTCCATTCATTTTGTTGAACACTGATGGGTTCAGTTACTCAGCAGTGAGATGCAGGACATTGACAACAGAGTTGCAAAAGTGGAGACTTTTTCCAAATTGGCCGTTGTAATCTAAGTTTGCAACGGTTTCCCACTGACAAACGTTTACTGCTTAGTGAGTAAAGCCATTAGTAACTCAAATGCTAGAAGTGTTGAGAGTTTTATGGCCTGGTTCGAGCACAATTTTAAAGTCTAGTGCAATGAGGTAAAGGGGCCACTTGCCAACTGTGCCACTGTGACTTCTAGTCATGCCGCTGCCTAACACAATTACATATGTAAAGGTAGCCTTTCATTTCCACAGTGGTGAATAGTGCATTGACAATCAATGTTGGTGGGCATCTACACTGTGGGCATGAAATAGTACTATAATAAATGTGGCATGGGTGTGGGAGGGTCTACAGCTGTTGACGAGGATCAATAACCAGTGATGTGATCCCACCCTTTAGCTGACCTCACCAGTATTTGTTATGTTGGTGTGTAAAATAATATATGTTATACATAGTAATATATGTTATACATAGTTATATACCTATATATATATATATATATATATAGGAACTTGGCAAATGGAAAACATGTGTGTTGTAATACATTACATTAAAGGGTTGTTTGATGAGGGAATTGCACCTTGTGCCAACATAGCATTTTTTTTTTTAAAGAATCCAATCTTTATTTTATTTTGTCAAATATGCTATTATGGCATATATTCAGCAATTTCCATATCCATTAACTACTGCTAAATATTTGTTCTATACTTTTTAGCCCTAAAATCCTATTTAAAGAATTGAAATCCCCATAATTGGTAAATAATTTCCGAATTCGAGCCTAATTCGGATCAGTACAGAGCTCTATAAATAAGGGGAATCCTATACATTTTCAGGCCAAGAATTACCCGAATTATCCACCGAAGCAAAATACCAAAATTGAGGGAAAATCTCTGTATTCAGTCTGAATTCAGCTTTCTCAAATAGCTGAATTTTGGGATTCAGAGATTATCCCCATATTAGGACAATTCAGCGTCTCTTTAAGTTTCATTTACCTTGCCACTTTTAATGTGTCTTTAATAACACTCAGTAATCCTTCAGATCTATGACAGATCTAAAGCATAGTTTGGGTAATAGATCATACCTGCCAACTGCCCCCCCACCCCCGGTGAATTAGGATGATGTGGGGGGAGCTTGGGAGGTTGAGTGTCAGCACTTTCACTCCTCCTGAGTTTTGGAGGTCAGAAATTGGAGAATACGACCAGGACGCGATTTAGCTGTACCATCTCACTCTACCTCTGTCCTGAAAAGCTGGACAGATGTAGAGCTCAGAGAGCCAGGTCCCCGAAACTGGGACAGTTGAGGGGTATGATATATACAACATATATAAATATATAGATATAGATATATACTAGGCTTGGTTAACAATTTGGGTAATGAGAGGAAAGTAAATCCATTTTCAAACACATATATTTTATTTGCTTGTGGGCCTTAGATGTTTCAGTGGCAGCCTGATTTGTATACATATAATTTTTAAAAGAAAAGTTTGTCCAAACTTGTGTTTGCTCATTGGGATTTAACGAAATGGAGACGCGGTAGTATATTTTGGTTTTGTGCTGCCCTACACACGACTGCATTTGGACACCCTTCGCCTGACTTGCCCCAACATCCCAGGGCATGTCGCAGCACCCACATTGCACACCCAACACATTTCCCTTCACCCACAGTGCACATCCAGGACATGCCCCTGCCCCCACATTGCACATGCAGGACATGCTCCAGCACCCACATTGCAGACCCAGGACTTGCCCCATCACTCACCGTGCACACCCGGCACACTATTTTTTCTTTTTTTTTAAAGGGGCAGAATTCTTAGCCACCCCCTGGCAAGAGAAGCCTCTCTCAGATTTACAGTAGTGAAGTTAAGCAGAATGTGAAGTTAAGCTATGTGCTACAGAAGTGGACGCATGTTTGCCTTCTGCCTCATTAAAAAAAAATCATGTTAAATGTTTGGTGCCTCTTTAAATGTTCAAAAGTTCATATAAGGACCGTTGTGCCCACCTTATTATAGCCCATTTTATTTGCTGAGTGTGTTAAATGTTCCTGACTGTCTGGATTGTATTAATTTAATAAAATATAAACAGATTCAATATTTGCTTCTAATTCTTTTGTGTATGATTAGAGCAAGTTCTGTAATAGCATCCTTACTTGAAGTTGCCCGCACAGACGAAAAGAGTCATTCAATAAACGTCTTTTTCTGCATGTCTCCTAATTGATTTAGACCATGTCCGTGTGTGCTTAGAGTAGGTGTTTTGTAGTACAAATCTTGCGAGGATCTAGAATTTGTACGTTCAAGGTCAGTTTATTTTAGTTAAGGTCTTTAGAAATGGTGAAAAGTTAGCTCGCTTAATCGGTATGCCTCATATGATTATAATGCGGCATGTCTTTCTGCTAAATCACTTGTGCTGGTATCGTGGGTGGTCAGTAATGCAGGATAATTGTTGACGGCTGAATGTAAAAATCACAATGGCAATCTGTTTTTCAACCCTTTTGCTGCGTCGTTCTATTTGTGTGTAAACGTTTTAACACAGCTATATGAGTAAATGGCTAAACTATTTATTGTAAGAAGCTGTTTATAATCCCTTTCTGGCACCCAGTCATACTGCGAGACATAATTTAGCAATTAAAAAATTATGAGTGTAGCCTGAAAACTTCTATCAGGACGGCATCTGGTTCATATAACATATTATCATGAACCACAATATTATTTCTGTAGGATTGTGTCAGAAAATAATCTGATAATGTTCAAGAGAATCATAATATATTTAGTGTAAACAAATAATATTTAGGCACAAAACTATAGATACAGTCACATATCCTTCAACTGTCCTTCCTTACTGTATGAGACTGCCATCCTGAGGTACTGACTTTATCCTGAGGTGTCCTGATTCGCTAGGTCACAGAATTCAGTGCATGACTATAGCTGTGCACAGTTGTGTTGCCATGAGGAGTGATATAGCTACTTCACTTCTCCTTGCAAGTTGGATTGCCACCTTTTCTTCAAAAAAATAAAAATAATACCAGCCATACTGTTGTCTCCATAGACTTAACATTAGCCACAAGCCAATTTTTTTTTTTTACCAGGGGGGCAACCCTACTTGCAAACCACTCCTTCTAGTTTTTGCTTTTCTTGTGGGTCACTGGATTTTGTGATGGATAATTTGACGACGTTCTATGGACCCTCACAGTGCCATTGACTCTAGTATCCTTGTATGGAGACCTATCCCTTATATATATTTAAGGATAGAAACATAGAAACATAGAATGTGTCGGCAGATAAGAACCATTCGGTCCATCTAGTCTGCCCAATTTTTTTTTGAGTACTTTTATTAGTCCCCCGTTCCCGGTCTTATAGCTAGGATAGCATTGTGTCTATCCCACGCATGCTTAAAATCCTTGACTGTGTTTACCTCTACCACTTCTGCTGGCAGGCTATTCCATACATCCACTACCCTCTCAGTAAAGTAATACTTCCTGATATTACTTTTAAATCGTTGCCCCTCTAATTTAAGACTATGTCCTCTAGTTGTGGTAGTTTTTCTTCTTTTAAATATATAGAGAAAGATACACTATATGGACAAACTATTGGGACATCTGCCGATTACACCAACAGGGACTTATGACATTGCGTTATAAATAAATAGACATTAATATGTAGTTGATCCCCTTTTGCAGTTATAGCAACTTTCATTCTTCTGGGAAGCCTTTCCACAAGATTGTTTCTGTGGGAATTTCTGCCCATTCCTTGTGTAGAGGATTTATATTGAGCATTGTGTTAATTATCCTATGCACAATATTATTTTTATATATACAAATAATTAGTCATTAGAATTGCATAGCTCACTTGACACAAGTGTATTGTACAATAAATACCTAGAATGTCTGTGAGACGAAAAATTCTACAACTTCGCTAGCTTTCCAACTCGTTAGTCATTTTTTTTTTCAGGTCACTTGTCAGTTAAGTTTTAGTAAAGAGCCGATCACTAAGTAATGGAACAACATGAGACGGAAAAAGAGATCCACAATTATTCTGAACTGTTTATGATTACTTAGTAGAGTGCATATATTTTTTCAGATTTTTGGTGGAATGCCTATCAAGTATTTATTTTTGTCTTCAAATCATAATCCATAATGATTTGTATATAAATGCACATCATAGAAATGGAATAAAAACCAAATGTGCATGACGACACAGTGTGTTTAATCTAACAATCTTCCTGTGTTATTCTCCCACGCAGCAACGCTGATCCTCATTTGAATTTATCAAAACTGATCTTCAGTAGAGGAATGTAGGCCTGAGAACTTCTGTGCTTCATCTCTAAGCACCTCATCTGTGTAGCTCCTGGGAGAATGGTCTAACATATAGCTTGACTGATACCCTTTGGCCCTAATGGATATATTAATTATTCAAAAAGTCAAATGCATGGCTTCTGTATAAATATGAACTTTGACAGACAGATTTTAATCAAACATTAAATGACAGGCTTTCACAGGGATTTATTGAAATACATATATCCCATTCTAACTGGGTACTGAAGGTCAGGTTGCACAAATAAAACTGTTAAAGTTATAAAATAGGGGAAATGTTCAATGTCTTATGTATAACTGGGATTGACGTTTTTTCTATATATCTTTTTTCTATATTTTTTTATAATATATCATTTTTATATTATTTTTTTATATATATATTTTTTTATATGGCAATAGTTGCTCCATTACAACATATATTCAGCTTTTGTTGGGAGTTAGCGTTTGTGCTATTTATGCTTGTGCGTCTCTTTTATTCATGATCCCTCAGATGACTTTGATAATCTTTTGCCAGCCATAAACCATGGATGTCTTAAAAGCATGGTAAAAGGGGCATCTGCCCGGAGCACAGACATGGTAAAGAAGTTTCTAAAAAAGTGAATAAATGTGCTAGAAAAATATATATTTGACCATGCCATAGGCACTACTGTTTTTTGTGTGCATATAGGGTTGCCACCCAACCGGTATTTTACTGGCAGGCCTGTAAAAAAATAGGCTTAATTCCGATGTTAAAAGCCTATGGAGGCCAGTATTTTTTGTAGAAAAGATGGCAACCCTATGTGCATACTGTGTGGAGGTTTTTTATAATAATTTTTTTTCTCCAGCTGTATTCCTAAACTGCTTCAATATAAACACATAACATTTCCAATCAGTTACAAACTAGTGCAATTGATGGAATATGGTTCCAATTACTGCAAAATATTTTGCTGGGAAGTGGGGGAGGAGGTTTTTAGCCCACCATCCTGATTACAACTGAATAAGGAATAGTGTAAGAAATGTATTTAGGTTTATGGTCTTTGAATTATGGCTCGGAAACCCACACCAGAGATAAGGGCACACATGGCGTAGACTTAGCTAGAGAGTTTTGAACAGAGGATTAAACATAACAACTGCTAACACATACCTTGCAAGTAGTTACAGTTGCTTATACAATTGTTGTAATCCCCATATATCTGTCCCAGACATTACTCCCGTTTGTTTTTGGAACATAAGGTGTGTAGTTTGGATGACAGCATCACATTGAATCTTGTGTTCTAAAGGTTGTGTATCCAATAAAGTATACATTTCTTCTTTATATGTTATAAACAATTTACCTATGAATTGTCAGCATGTTCTGTGCTCCCTCTTCTACTCCATCACTGACATCTTCTGTAATTCCTATGCTCACTGTCTGCTCTTCCCTCCAGCTGTCCACTTATTCCTAGCACTTCACATTCCCATTCAAAAATGCTTACCTCACTTCCAAATTATAGGATTGACACACACCACTAGCAGCTTCATAAAATAGGTTAAGCACAAACACTATGTGATATGTTTTGAATGGTACTTCTCTGATAAAATAGGTTATTTCATGTATAAAAAAATATATATTTTGGTTTAATCCTTTTGTTAGGACCATGACAAATGGCTGGAATATATATTTTGCCCAGCTAAAGCTGTGGAGACATTACATAACATTAACATTTATTTATATAGCGCCAACAATTTAGGTAGTGCTAGGTACAGAGCATAGAAAGGAACTACATACTAAGTTAGACAAACTAGAACAGACTGGTACATGAGGTAGAGAGCCATGCTCGCAAGCTTACAGTCTAGAGGGAATGGGATACATGAAACACATAAGGGAGTGAAGAGGACAGAGGTAATGTAGTTGTAGTAACAGTAATGTGGATGGTTGGCACTAGGTGAGTTTGGCCAAGGATTAATTGTGTGCGTACTAGCTGGATCAGTTGTAAGCTACCTGATACTTACAGTGATTGAGGACAGTGAGAGCTAGGTGGGAAAAGCTAGAGGTAAACCAACTGGTATGTTAGTTGGATGGGTAGTAAGCTTCATTAAAGAGATGAGCTTTGAGGGAATTTTTAACGTTTGAAAAGGAAGGAGAGAGCTGGATGCTCTGCAGAATGGAGTTCCATAGAGAGGGGGCAGCTCGGGCAATATCTTGGAGCCGCGAGTGGGAAGAGGTGATGAGGTAGGAGGAAAGCTGTAGACCCATTGAGGAGTGCAGAGGTTGTGCAGGGAATTATTGGTTAACTAGGGTGGCAATATACGGAGGGGCCAAGGAGTAGAGGGCTTTGTAGGTTAAAGATAGAATTTTATCCTAGAGCAGACGGGGAGCTGCCGAATCAGAACATTCTGTTCCATTAATGAAACCTTTTCAAATAACCATCAATTTGTTTTTAGTTACAGAAGTAACTTCTATACGCTATAAATCAATAGATGAGAGAAAATGATCCTGATGTTCACTACCATTCAAAGGTTTGGAGTGACTTAGAAATGTCCTTGTTTTTGAAAGACAAGCTAATTTTCTCTATTAAAATAACATCAAATTGATGAGAAATACAGACATGTTTCATGTTGTAAATGACTTTTGCAGCAGAAACAACAGGTTTTCAATATAATATCTAATAAGGTTACATAGGCCCGTTATCAGCAATCAGTCCCATGTTTGAGTGGCACATTGTGTGAGGTAATCCACTTTTATCACTTTTATGACTGTATTTCCTATATTTTGCAACTCATCTCATGGAAAACAAGGAAATTCCTATGTGACCCCAAACTTTTGAACACTTGTGTATTTGTTACAGTAGCAGTGCTGCTATAGAGGTCAAAGGAAATTAATATTCAAAATGTTCACCAAAATGTATATAAATTTAAATGTTTTCTTGTGCAGGATGTATCTCAGCTACAAGAAAGCGTCTGTGAAGGATCCGCTATCATAACAGCACTGATAAAAGACAGAAATCCTGCTCTCCTGGGACAACTTCTGACTGTATGAAAGAAAGATGGAAGTCTACTGCAACACTAAATACAACGTAATATGATTTTGGAGTTGTCTAGAGGTGTATGTTCAGATCTGTTTATTAAATATATGTTTACACTGAGAGCAATAAGTAATAAAGTAAGATGGTCTTATTATGTAGATCGTCTTTTAACCCATTTAAGGGATTGTCATAAATGAACATGTGTTGGTCTCATTTTTTGCACACATGATGCTATGCAACAATAGTAACTTTATAGTCAGGAACCTTTGTATATTTTTTAAGAACATGTTTATAAATGTTCATAGTTATTTTGTGCACTTTTTCCTTGTATATTCATGTTAAGCCATAGGGTTGCTGTCATAATATAGATCTGTTTCTTGACTGGCCTTCACCCCTGCAAAAGCCCCTTTGTGTCCCTGTTTAGTAGTCCTAATCCCTAGAGAAATGGAGATGATTTTTTAAAACTCCAAAACATAATGTTGAAATCCGGGGAAGCTAGACATGATTACATCTGTAACCTGAAAGGGGTGTTACTGCAGGGGCATTATGGCAACTGTCCGTTCAAGGTACATGACATGACAGAATGGGATCCTAAAAATACAAACAAATATACCAATATGGTCTTTGTTTCATACAAATATACCCATGGCACTATTTGAAAGGATGTATAGAATCCAATGATCCCAACAAATGAGTATGCTTGGTAGAATGCAAATATTGGAAGAATGTAATCCTATGTACGTCAAACACAAGATATTTTAATCACACAAGGTTGGGAATGGTTTTGGATGATTGGGGTGGGGGGGGGGGGGGAGGATGTATAGAATCCATATAAAAGATGTATAGAAAGACATGTCACATGGATGTATTTTGTCTCCGACAGCACCAATGATCATAAATGGTACTACAGTACTTTTTAAAACAAACTAAACCAGTATTTACCACTTTGCAATCTCTGCATGGCTGTCTGATTTGCATCTTTCAGTCTTCCTAAATGCTGAGTACAAGTAGGTAGTCCTAACTCCCAATGAATCACCGAACAGATTACGTGAAACCAGCATTTTGTTAGTGTTTTGTGTTGTAGAACAATTAATGTTCAACGCGTAATTCTCCTTTATGAGTAAATCTTAACACTCGCATTTTGAAGAACATTCAGTCTTTGCTGTCCTTAATACTGCCACAAAGACTGGATATTAAACCCTTTTGCATACAACACTCCATTAGTGTGCCTAATTTATTTAAGGGTCTACTCAATAAAGAGAGAATGGGAATTTCAAACTTTAGTCCAATGTAAATGAGTAGGATTAATTATAGCTTATTGGGAGACTTTTTTTTTCCAGTTCAGCTACTTCCAAATTTGGCCTCAAGTTTCTGGAGACCTATGGTCATTTAATTTAAACTTGTTTCAGTTGTGATGTTACAAATTCTTTATCCCAGCACAATTACTTTTATGCAATTCTTCTATTTTAAAATATATATAACATAACTATTATATACCATTAAATACTTTCTGCTGTTTGAGTTAACAAGCCTGTGTTGGTCCTAATGAGAAAAAAACCCAAATAAGCTACATACAAATATAGAAAATATTTCTAAAAGATGGCATTAAACTTGTTAAAAAGATGCTGGTTTTTATTATTATTATTTTTATTTTATTTTGGTGCTAGGTCTATATATAATGTAAATTGTATGCTATATTTAAATTGCCACATACATACTGTATTACATTATCCAACCATTAAGGAATACTGCCCTTAAAGAAAAATGAACTGACTGCATTAGAAGCTTACATAAAGTAAGAATGTGAATAGCTGAGATAAATGGTTCCTCCCTTTAATATGTCATAGGTTCCCCTGGCCTGATTCCAAGGTATTCATGGCAATTGATTAGAAGGTACTGGTACTGAACATTGCTTCCATGGAGAAAGCAATGTAAGACTGATCTGTCTCTCTAACTCAACTAATAATAAATATTGGGCTAAATCTATTGCTTTATCTATGTCATTATTTCTTTTAATGTAGGGAATTAAGATCATTTATTATATATTTGTTTAAAAAAGTGTTATTAATAAGAATGTGTCAACAGATAAGAACCATTTTTTATTCTGATTTAATATATGAACCGTGTGACCCTGTGCTTGTATAACACTTTAATCATTTTCTTGTAATCTTAACTTTAGTATACTGAGAAAGTGAAATGGTTGCTTTTTGGCAATCTTATTTTGCTAGTTTTATCAGATTTACAGCTGCGCTCATTAATAAAACTGTTGGCAAGAGCAGAATATTTCCATAAACATATTTTATTATTTGGATGTCATTTCTGTTTAGTTTTTTTTCTCTCTAATTATCTCCTTATTGTGGATATTTTCCTCAACGTCTCTCTTTGGGTTTTTTTTTTTTCTAATCGCCTCTGTTTTTATTGTTGGGATATAATATTTTCTGACTCCAATTAGCTAACAGTTGTCCTGGCCATAGTTAAAAGAGCTCAGTATCAGGCCAGGTTCAAGGCAGGATTATTATGAGTTGAACATGACTTGAATGCTGTGATAACCCTAGATCAGAGCAGTTCAGTTGAAAAATGTTTCATCTGAATTAATTAATTATTACACTAATAATGTAATATGCAGTGCTCATGTCCGACAGACTGATGAGTTTCATCCACAAGCCCCCAAAAGCATACTTCTTAGATGATTAACACGACTCCTGCAAATGGTTATGTGGACATGCCAGTAGGCTTACATTGCCAACTTCATTTCATTATAGGTTCAACCTGTAGCCTGATCTATTACCAAAGCACCACCCACCCCATCTATGTGCAATGAAAAACCATAACAAATGAGTTGCCACTCCTTGGTAAAATACAAGAAGTCGCTGGAGTCTTGTTTCATTTGTCTGAAATTCAGTTTATCCAAGCAATAGGTCTCCACTCAACTAAAGTGTAACCCAATGAGATCAGCAATGGCCCATCCACCCACCTCGGTTTATATATAGAGCACCCTTACTGGGGTACTGGCTTTACTGCCCCTGATGGTGGCACTGTCTCCTTAGTATTAAAGCCCAATTAGTGTTCTATTAATAGTACTAACTATCTGGAAGATTGAAATCCACTGGAACTCTGTATAGTGTTTAATAGAAGGAAGCCAGTCTGCCCTGGGTTGTATCATTCTAAGGAAGCAGTCCATGCCGACCAGTACTGAATGCTGGTGGCCCATCTGGAATTATCCTCATGAAAAAAAAAAATTGTATTAAAGAAAATATGCCCAGCAGTTATTATTTTAAGTACCATGTGTTAACCAGACATCTACTTTAGTCTTTTACAATGATTTTGTGATTATGTTGCTTAAAACGTGTTTGCACATAAAAACATAGGGATGAAAAAGGATGCATAAAATAAGGTCAATGGGATTTATCTATATTACCGTAGGTGGAGTAAAAGAAAGCAGAGGAAGGAAACAAGTTGTCTGTAATTGATTTGGGAGCGGCTGTTCTAGCACCAGATCAAAGTTATCCCATTGTAATTGGGAGTTAAATGATAGCTTTATACTACCTTCCAGAGTTTGGCACCAAACAGTCTTTCCTTCAATTGTTCTTTTTAAGACCCTTCATTTTTGATCCTGTAAAAATGTGTCAGCAACCTGGAAAATTATATATCTTTAAACACCAGGGTTTTTTTTTTCTTTCTTTCTTTGAAAGAAGTTGGAGAGAATTAAAAACATTGCAATGATTACATTTGTTAGAAATTCTCTCTGCTGCTCAGACTTACAATGGAGGAAAAGCACCACCTAATGGCTTGTCTGCAAACTTCAAGCTGTTCCTACTAATACTTGGATCAAAAGGTTTGTAAACTGTTTAGTTTGGCTTTAACGTAATAAGGTCTGCAATGGTTACACTTCTTTGCCTCATTCTCCAATTTATGCTTAATTTATAAAGTGGATAGTGAGGCAAAAATGCAGTCGATAAAGAAATAAATAGCATATACTTATCAAGAATACTTTGCATCTAGTGTTAATTTTGTTCATTAAACATTTTCGTCATAGTTTTCCTCAACGGCATGTTTTCAGTGACAAAAACTAAAATAAATAACAAAATCGAAATAAAAACTAAGGTAATAGGACTAAAGCTATGATGAAAATCTATTGCAATTTTTGCCAACTGACAAAAATGTTAGGGAGGGACTATTGCATTTAGCCATTTGTACTTCTGGTTCAGTTGGATCGCTGCCAAAGACCTGTCCTCTGGCTCTACCGACAGCTGGATTGGCTGAGACGCAAACCCCATGTGTTTGTCTTTCGCCTGGAACAAAGTCCTGCAAACCACAGAGGAAGAGGATACTCCTCAATCGTATTCACCTGGTACTGTCACGTGTGCGTTTCCCCCATCGCCTCTTTAACAAGTTAACTTAACACTATGTAACAGCCTTCTCATACCTATCCCTGGTCTCTCTGCTGTAGATTTATTCGACAAAAATCTACTGGAAATTGAGTCAATTAATACTGAACTAAATATAAAACAACTAGATGACTAAAATACCAATAAACTAAAATGTCATTT
The DNA here is from genome assembly GCA_036172795.1 of Pelodytes ibericus. NCBI lineage: Eukaryota > Metazoa > Chordata > Amphibia > Anura > Pelodytidae > Pelodytes > Pelodytes ibericus. Next base: position 189,904,957 of record CM069859.1, read on the forward strand.
TAGCCAAAAGACTATGAGTAAAACTAAATTTAAAATAAAAATAAAGTAAAAGTAAAAATTTGACGTCAAAATTAACACTGCACCATTTTTATTAGATCTGCAGATAAAGATCTGCTGATTTGTCTAAGCTATGTAGATATGTTCCGTAATGATAAAAGAGAATGTGGTAGAGAAATCCTTGAAGATTAGTAAGTACGGTCTTTGGCAATGCAACAACATATAGACCTTATAGGACAATTTTCAGCAAAAATTTAACTTGTGTTTAATTGAAAGACTAACTAGTTTAAGCATTTTCTGGGCAGACATTTTGGTTAGAATCTTGGGTCAGGTAGGTCAGATCTGACTCAAAATGTCAGCCCACTGATAGAGCGATAGAAGCAAAATGTACATTAATTTTACTTTATTGGTATTCTTTCATTTAATTTTTTTTTAACACAAAAATAATATCAGCTGAGTGCCATCCTTTCCTACTCACCTCACTTTTGTTTTTTTTTAATTGTTAGGTTGGGCAGAGGGATGTGTGAAGCGAGTAGTGTAGGGAGAAGACCAAACAACACTGAAAGCCACAATTCTACAATTTTAGCAATTGAGTGCACATGTGAAGAGAATATGGGCACAATGTTTTAACATGCATGTTAGTATTCATGGCACACGTACCATCTTCAGAGAGCTGTCATCTGACATCTTTCAAAGCTGTCCGTGCTAACAGACTGAATACATTCTGTCCACCCAGATCAGGTTAGTGCATAATCCTATGGGGAAGACAGCACTACCTGCTTAATGGTTGACTCATCTCACCAGAGCTCTATGGCTCAGACGCTCAATAAGCTTTTCTTTAATTTCAATTTCTTATTCCGCCATAATTTCCTTTAGTGCTATCAAGCTTTCTCACGCCTCTTACCTCACTTCTCCACATTACACTTCATTCTGTATTCCTTTCTCTTTATACTTACAGCTAATGTTATTGCTTTGTAAGGTTTATGAGATTTTATGAACCTACCTTGTATTGTGATTTGGACTTTCTAACTTTTTACATACCTTTATCTGTGAAAAAAAAACTGAACAAAAAGTGATTTACAAAAAAAAATACATAATGTTGAACATGAACTCTGTAAATCCACTTGGGCCATGTTTCTTTCCAGAAAGTTAATATGAAACCTTTGTCTTGATTGACCAGGTGGATCAGCGGAGATTTATGTATGATTGATGGTCAATTATATCAATTTGTATGTGAATGGTGAAATGAGCTGTCCAATTCGAAATGTGATCCATTTACCTGCCCAGGATGAGATTGAGATTTGTGTATGTTGTAACAGGCGGTATGATGTGGAGTTAGAGTGTTAGAATGTGTGAACAATGGTCGGGTACGTAAATTTGTACATAAACATCTCATTTTATTAGTAATGTTGATGACTGAACCCAGAGCTGTGCTGGTCATCCACAAACGTTCACTACTTAGAGCAGACTAAAACATGTTCATTTTGTATAGAGTCATGCTATTTTAGTGTTCAGATTAACCTTCACCAAGGAGGGCTATGCATATTAATATGTTCTGCTATTGTAATATTATTAATGCGGCTGTGCCTTAGTTTTCCCATATAATAACCTCTCAGTGCTCTTTCACTATTAATCACTATTTCAATGTTTTCACTTCTGTCCGTGACTCATTTTCCTTTATTTCAAATGGTTGCCAGCCCTCCCCTGTATGTGATGTCACCTGTTATGACATCACATGTGGTTTAATATGCAAATGACACTGCTTTCAGTGGTGTCTAATGTGCACAGGAAGCCACAGGATGATGTCATAAACAAGAGACTCAGTAGACCCATTTAAAACATAATCTTATTTTAATCTATACAACTGCAGTTCTGGTAGTACAACATATAGATATATATATATATATATAAATTTTGGTTATCTACATTCACAGTATAAACAATGTGTAGGTGACAGCATTCATTTAAGCTTCATTTACTTTTAAAATAGCATGATTTTAGCATTGCTTTCAAACATTTTGAGCTGACTTGTTGTTTCCCAGGCTTTAATATCTAACCATCCCCATTTATATGAAATCTGGTTAATAATCTGAATCTGATTTTTATCCACGATATTCTGTTAGAAGAAAAAGAGCTCAAAATAACATTTTCCACTAGGTGTCACTGTTGCATCTTACTTAGTTGTGCATTTGGCATTTGTTTACTGAAGTGTATAAAGCCTTGTCAGTGAATGTCATATTCTCTCCGTGTAGGACCTTGATGCACAGTACCTGTTCTTAGTTAGTGTTGTGCATTAACATATACGTTATGCATGCATAGATAAAGAAAACATCCAGGACATTCCTGCATTATATTAGTTTATATAGCTATTACTGTAAATGGAACTGTTGAAGGTTGAATTTCCAGATAGAGTTGAATATTAAATTGATGCCTGTTGCTTTGGAAACACAGTATCACAGATGTCACTATTTTTCTGTTATCATTAGTATTCATGTAGTGTATATTTACGTGTTTCTGGAATGTGATTTGTTCCCCCCCGCCTCGATCTTTTTTTTGGGTGTTACCACTAAGGATTTTCACACTTTAAAGGTGAGAGGTATGGCAGATGTAGCTGACCCACATTTTTAATAATATAGAAACCCAATCATATAGAAACTGTAAGCTTGTTTGAGTAAGGCTTTGTTTACCTTTTGATTTACTATGTCTAAATGTATGTTATTTTTACTCTGTTGTTCTGAACTGCAAAATATAACGGTCTACTCAATAAAGAGAGATGTGCAGGGAATTTTTTCAAACCCCGCAACCCCACTAAATTGGCCTTAAAGAACTACTAAACTTGTTTTATGAGCTATTAATTAATTTAATTAAACTTACATTTTTGGGGGTGGGGGATTTACTTCCCAAAGATGTTTGATCCGTGTAGTCTCCAGACCCGCCAACATTTTCTTTTGACCCTTTCTGACAGAGCCCAGGTCATCAGTGTTGCCGACACAACTGGAGCCAATTTGTGCCATCTACATAGCATAGCCAACACTTCCTGCGCGGTAAGATATAACAATTTACCTCTTGGTTACAGCAGAATCAGTGGGATCTACATTTCCCATGATTCTGTGGTGGAGAACGCACAGGCTTCCGGTGACAAACAGAAGAAGAAATAAAAGCAGAGCTGTAATGACAGAGTGCCACACTGAAGAAACCATACTAAAGATAAGAAAACGAAAATGGTCCCTGCGTCCCAGTCAGACGACGCAAGCACCAAAATGTCAAGTTTTGGTCTTGGCAACCGATCACAAAAATACTTACAACTAGATGAAATTGGGAAACTACAGCAGTTTGCAATAAACCAGGACGGCCCACACTAGTTGACTGAAAGTCATTTCCTTTTTTTTTGCTGCAAGAACCAATGAGAATAATTTCATTCAAATCAATGTAATTTCGTGTTTCTCTAGTGATGTCATTAGACAATGTGTTTCACCGTTAACAGATCCTACCGTGTAGTCACAGGAAGTGACTAAATGAAAAAAAAACTTTATATCCTCAGTGTCTATATAATCAGTGCTGCCGCACCTGCAGTATAAATGTGGAGTAATCACTTGGGAGGGCTTGAGTCAAACATTAAAAATGTGATTTATGTAGAATGCCTGCATCGAAGCACACTGAAAAAAAGGCCTGTGCATTATACAAGCAGTAATCTTCATCTTGCACCAATGTGGGTTTGGGGACTAGACTGTCCCTTTAAGGTTATAATTTAAAAAAATTAATAATAAAGAGTCAATTTAAAAAAAAAGTTTGAAATTTAGATCTCTGTTCCCTGCAATTTTCTCATTTCAGTTTTATTGAATAGATCCTTTAGATTTATAAATTCTCTGATAAGGCTAATAATTATAATGTTTTAACTTTCAACTCTAAGACAATGTACCTTTAAGGAGCCCCGTAAAAAGGTTTTCTAATGACTACTGAATACATTACAAAAACTGGGACTCATCTTCATATCAGTAGTTTACGTGATTATTTGCTCTTATTGATAACCTTTTCCATAACAATTAAAACAATATATTTTTTGTGTTTATTCTGAAAGTGTTTCTAGGCTCAGTAGCAGCCATGATTTTGGAACTTAAGTTTAATAAACATATATTAGCTTTACTATCATTATCTTAATTTGCATTGACCCATATGATGCATTGACCCATATGACAAATTGATACAGATTAATTTATTTCACTTTGTGACTTTGGAGACTGTGGATGTTCCTTACATGTGATCCTGTTTTTCCCTGTACCCTCTCTTTGTATACTGCTGAAATAACCTGATTGGGTATTACGTTCAGTTTGTACAATATTGTTGTGTCATTTCTAATAAAGAGGGACTAAACACCATCAACCAACTTTTAATCTGACAGAAACTCACTTCTGTCTGATTCAAACACCTTTTGAATGGTGCTCCACAAGAGCATCCCTGCACAAAACTTACAGGCAGGACGTGCCCTAACATAAAGCTGCATTGGCTGCCGCCTTAGGGCGCCAAAGTGCGTGGACAGAAAAAATTTCGGGGAAGAGGGAGTTTGCTTTTACTCTGTGCAAGAGCCATGGACTATGAGTGAAATCAGCATGCTGGGAAAAGTCTTGTGAATGCAATCAACATTCTGACGTAAGTCCTGTGATTGTGATGAGCATGCTGGGGTACGTCCTGTGAATGCATTCAGAATTCTGGGGTAAGTCATGTGAGTGCAATCAGCATGCTAGGGTAAGTCCAGTGAATGCAATCGGCAATCTGGGCCAAATCCTGGGTGCTGGTGTAAGTCCTGTGAGTGCAATCAGCGGGCACATCAAACACACCTACATCAGGGAGGAAATGCTAATTTCCTTCCTAGCTACTGGTTGTGCAGTGCGACTAATGTACAAATGATGGAGAAAACTGGTTGCTCTACCATCTCTCTTTGCTGTCACTAAATTCTGCGTCATCAATGGGCTAATAAGTTTTGAATGGTGCACAATTGGAGGACCAAAAAATGTGATTTGTAAAAATAAAATAGGTAGAAGCCAGCCACAGTTGTTATGATCTAATGGCAGCAATGTATCGGCAAGAGAGTAGTCCATCAGACTGCGGCATAAAACAGTTGCTCGGCTAAGGTTTTCCAGTAGATGGAGACAAAGTACTATGCACTCTTAATCATACACTACACTACATATACATCTGTGCCTGGTCATCTGAAAAAAGAGAGGTTATAACATATTCCTCCATCTTGTTTTATCATAATTGCAATGCACTAGAACATACACTAGAGTAACAATAGAAATGGAAGGAAATGCCATATGTGGAATTTTTGTTTTCTATTTAACTAACAGGTGCTCCCTCTTCACATCTAAAGTTTCAAAAAAACTGTTAAAGACTTTGTGGGTAGGACTTAGATAAAAGTGAAAAATCGCCCAATAGAGGTAAAAAATAGCAAAACAATGAATGTCATTTCATAAAAGTGGATGTCATAAAATCAGTCTGTTACTTTATTAAGGAATCTAAAAGCCACATAATCCAGTACAAACAGATGGTGTGCAAACGCCAACATGAAGAGACAAACCATTAGACAAACCTGTCGTATGCGTTTCATGCTATTATGCCTTCTCTTTTACTAATATTTTCTGTAGTATTCTAAGCCATATGTCTGCAACATAAGTTGTTTTCACTTATTTATTGTGTAATTTTTTTGTACATACATAGATAAAGAAACATATTAACTTTTTTTTTCTGATTAAATCATGTGTTAAAGGAGTATCTTAACCATGACCAAAATCTGCCATATGGGCTGAATGAATTAAGATGATGTGGATCACTTTTGAAAATGATGGCGGTTTTTAAAAATGCTTCATTTATTGGCTGGGGCATGTCCTGGGGTGTTGGTCCTGGATGTGCAATGTGGGTGCTGGGGAATGTACTAGGTGAGCAATATGGGTTCTGGGGCATGTCCATGGTGTGCAATGTGGCCTCATCTGACAGATGGGATTCAAGCACAGCTCATCGCGGGAAGCTGGACGTTCTATGCCGTCCTAGTGTCTTTTGAAACCTGTAAAATTAGGATGGCATAAAAGGCCCTAGTGTTGGAAGGGGTTAATACCGCACGTCTTTACATGAGAAGAGAAGAAATATATATTTTCTCCCTTGCTCTCAGTTCCACCCACTCAGTAATGTTTAAAGCACATTTCTCTACACTTGAGGAAAATAACATTTTTAACTATACCAAGAATTCCTCTTCTTTCCAATAACGTTTTTTAACTATACAATGAGCCCCTTCTTCCAGTCTTCTCCTACTCTTTATACAATTCTACGAATGCTATCAGAATATTGAAAAATCACTAAATGGGTAATGATATTATAAAAATATAAAATAATACCCTCCAAGGTGTTGATATAGGAAATGCTTCAAATCACAAAAATAAAAATGTATCTTTCCACCTCTGTGCCTTATTTAACAAACGATGCTTACCATTTTTGGTACCATTAATTGCAACTTTTTGAGGTTTTCAAGCAATGAGATCACTCACTATATAATGTATAGCTCCATTAAATGACCATTTAATAGCATCAACTTAAAGGATGACGTCAATGTTTGCAAGTAGTTTTTTTTTACACCACATTTAAAATATACTCTAAATATGTAGTATTGTAAGTGTTGTGTGGAGCTGTATTGTTTAGATCTATGCAGTATACACATGTATGTATAATTTTCACACTTATTCCCCTTAGTGACATGAACTTTTGACCCTGTCTTTCCCTTGGTGACAGGGGCTGTTTTGACATTTCTTTGGTGTTTGTATTTAGCTGTCATTTCTTCTTTCTCACATACTACTGTACCCACACAAATATTATATTTCCATGTCTTTATTCAGTTTTTTGCGAGTTATAAGCCAAAAGCAAAAAATAGTGACATTTATGCTAACCCGTAATTTATTACTTTTTTAAATTAATTTTAACCTTAACTGTTATTTAAGTGTAACCCTTTCCATTATTCTAACCCTAACCCTAGATTTTTAGTTAATTAAGTCTTTTATAAAAAAAAAAAAAATACAGTGCAATGTTGCTGACTGGCTCTAGGGGCAGTCTAGCGACAGCATCAGAGCGATGGAAGTGAATTTTTTTTTTGCTTGATCAGCCCTCAATCTTTGGTCTAGATTTAAATCTAACAAAGTGGTTTTATTTATGTTAATTTTGTAGTTTGATATTTTTCCGTGCCCTTCAATCTCTGTTGTTGGCACTGCCACTGAAATGTTAGTATCATTTTAGAAATACACCTATAAATGAATTATTTTATAAAAAGTATGGTATAATTACATTCCTGTTGAAACAAGTAATATATTAATATATTTAACAATTTTTAATTAAAACTGTTTAGATAGTTATTTTAATATACAACAGTATATTTTAATTTTAAAGTAGAAAAATATATACAGCTTGGAAGTCTGTTGTATGTTTTTTTAATACCTTTTACATTGTTAAATTGTTTTCTCTTTCCTTTGACAAATATCTTTTATATTTCCTCCATGGAACGATATAAAACCCTACATATGTTTTTGTATTGTTTTGTAAATTTGTCATAATTATTTGAGAGCATGTCATTTTATGTTTGAGAGGGTATATAAGGACTTAAGGGATATTATTAAATATATGCAGGAAGGTCAACAGGATATACATAACAGCGTGCTTTGTATGTATCCAAACTTAATTACACTCTAAAATAAACCAACATTATGTTCCATTATGCAGCTCTCTTGATAGTCCTGTAAAAAAAATATCCTAAATGTATGAATTACATTTTTTCGCCATTACTGAAATAATAAATATATTTTAGTCGTTGAGGACCATATACAGTGGCAAGACAAAGTAAGTGAACCATTTGAAATTACCTGGTTTTCTGCATTTATTGTTCATAAATATATATAACATATAGACAAACACAATGGGGGTCATGTATAAAAGCCCCTGCACTGTATATAACAGCGATTGCACCTTTTTATAATTTCCAACACTTGTCAGTACAGGAGAGGGACCTCTGCCAAAGGTTTGGTTCTCTGAGCCTATGATTAAGCACAAAACACGTGAGGCAGCTGGCCTACTAGGTCTCCTACCTGCTACCATGCAATTTTTATATTTTTGTACTTTATTACTTACGCTGAAATACATATTTATTAAATCATCATTATTTTTCATCCTGAGAGCGCCTCTCTTTTTTTCTTTTTTCTTTGCCTGCATTGAAGAAATTGTGGAGGTTTCTAGGAGGTAGCAGCTCGTGTCTTTGGGAGGTATGCAATTTAAATGGCACCTATAGATTCCATTGTTTTTGCGTTTTTTGTGTTCTCTGACACTAACCATGTGCTTTTCAGCATCTGATTTTTTTATACAATGAGCTCCGGAACCGCCAGAAAGTACTTTTCCACTATCTTCATGTGCGCCATGATTATATATGATCCCCAATGTGCTTATAACACACAAACTTACAAACATTGAACATACCCATTAAACATGATCAACTGAGCAAACTTTGTTTGGCAGCAATAACCTAAAACAAGCACCAGTAGCTGTGGATCAGACCTAGAGGACTTTTGGACCAATTTTCCTTAAAGAATTACTTAAACGACAACTGTAGTCCCTTATTCTGCATTAGAAAAAATATAAGCGAAGAGAACAATAAGTAGAATAGTTTTTTGTTAGATGCAAAAATATCCTTTTCTACACTATTTCCCTCCCGAGAAGTGCGGGCTGCATGGGGAGGGAGCATCCATTTTATCCACCTACTCCGTCCCATTCGACCAAAGGGAGAGGCATCCGGGCAGCTTGACACTGTTTGCAGTGCTCTAAGGATGACGGTTGATGTGTGCTTAGCACAGTATCCCAGCCTTCTAAGCTCTTAGAGTGCTACGCAAAGCACCGAGCTGCTGGAATGTTTCTCCCTTCAAGTAGATGTGACCAAAGAGGAGGTTAAAATGGATGCTCCCTCCCCATGTATCCGACGGTGCTGGGGAGGGAAATAGTGGAGGAAAGTATATGTTATTGCTAAACAAAAAACACACCATTCAATTTATTGTACTCATAGTTTTTTTCTTTTCTAATGCAGAAAAAGGACTACAGCTGTCCTTTAAGCTCAGTCATATTCGTAGGGTGCCTGGTGTGAATAATTCCCTTGAGAATATTCCACAGGATCTCAATTGGGTTAAGGAGTGATTGTGCCACTCCAAAAGGTGGATTTTTTTTTAACCCATTCTGTAGTCGATTTACTTCAATGTTTAGGGTCATTGTCCTGTTGCATCACCCAACTTCTTTTGAGCTTCTGCTGGTGTACAGTCACCCTGCCATTATCCTGTATGATACCTTGATACATTTGGGAATTCATTGTCCCCTTGATGATGGCAAGCTGTCCAGTCACCAAGGCAGCAAAGCAGCTCCAAATCATGATACTCCTTCCACTGTACATCACTATTTGAATGATGTTTTCATGTTGGAATGTGGTGTCCTTTTTATGCCATACATAGTGCTATGTGTTCTTCCCAAACAATTCAACCTTATTGGCGACATCTGTTCTATTTCCAGGTAGCGCTGTGGAGTGTCAAGGTGCTCTTCAGGTGTGTAGCAATGTTATTTTGTAGAGCAGTGGCTTCCTCTGTGGTGTCCTGCCATGAATTCCATGCCTGTTCTATGTTTTGTGTATGGCAGACTCATGAACAGAGATGTTAACTGTGACAGACTTCCTGCTATCCTGGCTAGAACATTTACTGAACAGATTCATAGGTTTATATACACACACACACACACACATGATCAGATATGAAGCATAATCACATTTCAGACGCCCACCCACCCTAGAAGTTAGGCACCTCTCCCTGGTCCAATAACCTGGACATCCCTCAGTAGTCAACAGACCACTACAAATTTGTGATCCGCATGGGAACTTCAAGATTACATTTCTAGCTCCCAGTAGGGCGCAGGTTGGGCAGCAAGGCACAGATGGTCAGGGCCGAGACAGGTAACCTTTATTAGAGTGGCCCCAAAACCAACACATCCCGAGGACTGAGAGCATACTAACAATAATCAGGCCAAACTAATTGAGTTCAGAAAATACATAAGTTAAAAAAACATCTTGGCACTCTTCAGGATATTTTGGCCTGTTTTTTTTTTACTATTTAGTGAAAAGACCCCATGGAGTTATGAGAGAAGAACTTTAAAAACTATAGTTTTCTTTTTAAATTCAACTGATAAATCAAGAATGATATTGTTGCCAGTGAGCCAGTATTTTGCCGACAGGCCAGTAAATCATTGGATTTAGGCCAATTTTAAGTCTATAGAAGCAATAGCATGGCCGGTATTGTTTTAGAAGTTGAGGTGGCAACCCTAATATGAAGGGAGAAATGACCTTTGGCTTTCACAACATTGAGATCGTTTGTCACTTTTGCTAAGACAGTCTATTCTGAAAAGGTGTCACGAAACAATGGATCGACTGACAATCCTACCTATGTAATTCAGTGTAGAAATGTATAGTTAAAACGTATTGCAGTTTATATGTGGAAACGTTCAAAGTATCTGCTTAGTAGACAAATGCCTGGAGATTTCAGGTGTTACAGAGGGTTTTTTGGAGGGATCCTAACCATATGGTGTGGTAGTACAGGACCCAGATCACTTGACTTCCGTACAAAGCATGTTGTTATTCGAAGTGTCATTCTTGGTGAAAATACACAGGAGACACAATCCTTGCTCTCAGAAGGCTAATAGAGTCTTGTCTGTTTTTATAAGACCTGTTAAAACACAGTATATGGCAACATATGTTCAACAGATGGTGTGATAAAAGTTTTGTTATTGGACATCTTTTAATTTGAGTTTTCAATATACACCTATTTTTTTAATGAGAAAAAAAACTTTTAAAAGGACAAATAAACGATTTTTTTAAACTTGTGCTTCTAGTACTTTTGATAGTACATGCCAGTCTATCCTCTCACTGGAAGCTGCCATGCTTCCTGGTCAGGTTGAAGATTGTCTCTCTCTATCTCGCTAAACATACACATGATAGGTTTAGTTGACAGAAGGGCACACTATTTTTTTTAACCCTTGCTTCCAATGAGGAATTTAGTTGTCCTTTAAGATATTGATATTTAGATATTTTGGAATGCTTTATTATATTGATGGTTGTGTAATTTATATTTTTGTGTGACTGTTATTATTTCAATTCTACAATTCTCTCGAAAATAATCAAAGAAGAAAGTTATTTACTTGCTTTTCTCATCTCCATGACTTTTTAGTAAACATATTTTACTGATTATGTCTGCTATTTTGCTACCAAAAAATGTTGGATTTTATTTGTTCCGATTTGTTAATTTTAGATAAATTTCTCATGATTTTTTGTATATGTTGTGTTAATCTTTTGGGCTGTGTAATTCCTATATGCACAGTTGTGTTGGTGCATTGTTAAACATATGCAAACTATTTCCACATGAGCAGAATGTATTATCATCACACTTACAGTCACACTTACATACACACTCTCACATACACACAAAGAGGGTCACACTTACACACGCAGTCAGATTTACCTAGACACACTTAAACACAGTTACACTTACACACACACACACACAGTAAGTCACAATACCACACACACACATAAAGACTGCTTAATGGGGAAATTTTTTTTTATTTTGTTTGTTCCCCTCCCTGCTAGTTTACCTTTTATCTGCAGCGAGGGGTATTGTGGCTTCTACTGTTGCTGCTGCCGTGTCTCCTCCAAAAAGGTCAGAGTGTGAGGGGCGGAGCTTCCTCCCCTCGTGTTGCACAAGTGGTTGGCTCACAGCCTGCACCCAATGTCAGCGGGGCTCAGCTGCAGCTACTGCTGCCAATCTCAAGCGGGCTGCACCTGTCCCGCCGACGGGCCGCATGTTGGACGCCCTGGCCATTCACATTATTTCCATTAACAAATGAAACAACATTGTCCTAACGAATTCAGCTGTTTGAAATAAATGCTATTATATCTACATATTGTATTGCTTTAATATGTAGTGCCATACGTGGTGCCGGCATACATTAAAATATGTTTTGTGGAAGTATATTTCTTTGTTAGGTTTGTGTGTAGCAATTTCAGACTTTTCAATAACAACATGCCTGGTACATGACTTTGAACTGGACAAAATGTAACCGTACTATATAATTTAAATTTTTGGTTCATAAAATATTACTAAGTATTATTGAGGAAAACAAACAATATAAAAATTGTTCCTATTTAATATTTGTATAAAAATATTGGCTTAATTTTGTTTTAGTCTATGACACTTTAACTCAATGATGTTTGACCTGTGTTCATTGATTCAACGTCTTGTTTGTTGATTTGACAGCATTCGACTTCTTTCTCTAAAGATTCACCAACTTCTAAGTAAAATTAATTTGAATTGCTACAAACGGAATGGAGGCCAACAAATACAAACAAGGACAATTGCAGACACAAGCTACTGAATGGAAAATAAGGGAACGTGCAAGCTGATCCAAACTAATAGAACACATGTGTTGATAATCAACATGACTAAATGAAATCCTGAAATGTGAAAAAACCCATAGAATCACTGATATTACACGAAGACCACTGAAACATCAACACAAATGAAGATGGCCACCATCATTCTCTAATCATGAAAGTCAGGGGCAAGATGAGGACTGTTGAAAAAAATGAAATAACATTTTGTCATATGACCAAGGTGCAGCAGGTTCACTGGAACTAAAATGGCACCTCCATGTAATAATGGAAGAGGCCAGTCAGAGGCAGAGTAGGGAGGATACACCCTGGAAGGCGAATCTGTCCAGCAAGAAGACTTAGTCCATGGTGGAAGTAATCTCCACACTAGAGCATAGATCTCCGAAGGTGTTCTCAACAGGAAACCAACAGACTACAGGAAACCTAAAGTCTTCTGCACCATGTTATCAATGTAATGTATACTTATTGTTTATAAATGTATAATGTAATAATAATAACTTGAATATAATATAAGTTATAAATAAAAAAAATTGAAAAAAAAAAAAGAGGTATAACATAATTTTAATTGCACCCATACTTGGAAGACATAGGGTATATGTTTCCTAGGTAAGAAGGACTGTCTATGTCTGTTGTATCATTTGATGATCGGTACATTTATGGAAAAATATATGGATACCTGCCTTTTCTTTTTTTTTGCTCTTTATTTGCTTTTAGATTATACTTTTTAAGAACACAATGGGGGAAATGTACTCTTTGAGGAACACCCATTAAGAAATGTCAACAACAAAATGAACATATTTTAGGTCATACTGTGCATCCTTTCAGGCATGTCTCCAATCCGCGTGTAAAAGGATAGTACCAGCTGTTTTTCTCATAATGAATTAAAGCTGCTTGGGGATTTCCAGTTTCCTGTTTTTCCATAGACAGTGAAGTTGCGGTATTGTCAACTAATTTTTCTTAGCTGAAAGTCCAAAATAAATTGTTGTAGCTCCTGTTTACGAGAAACCCTAATAAAAATAGTATGCTGCCAGGCATCAACAAAGCAGTCTAAAAATCCACTAAGTGTTTGTAACATGTTTATTTTATTTTTAATGTTTGTGTTTTGATTTTCCAGGGCCAACTGTTTATTGGGTTAACAAGGACAAAAATGTAAATTGTACATGCTCTAACATTTTCATTTCTAGAGCATGTAAAAGATTTCTCACTAACAATTTTTTTTAAATTATTAAGAAATCTGAAATTTACATAGATTTGTAGTAAAATAAGTTAAGTATAGTTATCACTACATAACATTTTATAAATTTTCAATAAATATTAAATAATAGTAATAATAAATGAACTGATTTAACTATATACATAAATATATGACTAGTAAATCATTATATAAAGTTATGCACATATATGAAATAAGAATATACAAATATGAATAATCAGTATGAAACTAACTAATTATAATAATGTGTTATTATTACATATATTTGACAGTTAGCATTTAATTTTTTTTATTAGTAAATGTATTTAAAGAAAAAGGAAAGATAAGCTATATAAGAGAGAGTAATAAAGAAAAAAATGCATGAAGAATTAGAATTGTGTAAGTTACATTTACAAAGTTGTGTAATCAATCAGTAATATATTTGAAATAAAATATTCCAATTTAGTACAGTAGAAGAGATTGTGATAAATTTCCCATGTAGGTGCTCTACTTAGTACGTTCTGCATTTCTATTAAACATTTGTACATATTTTTGACACGTCTTTGATTAATAATAATCCTAGTGGTCATTGGTTTATCCTTGTGTTCGATGACCAAACTGTTTCCATGTAGACCACTTTTTTCCTAGATGTGTAAAAGACAATTATCATTAAACATTTTCACATTGAAACAGATGTTTCTAACATTTACAAGTTTAGTTACTAAAATACATAAAATGGTATGCTTTTAGCAACCAGGATGCTAGTAAAATCCTTTAAAAATGTATTTCTATAAAAAGAAGAACACGATATGTATGGTTTGCTTCCGAAACAGAGTAAAAGATTTTCCTTTTTTAAATTACAACTTTGTGCGATGGAATGTTAGAAAAAGTAAAGTGTTCTTAGAATTAAATGTGACATCAGTTCTAGGACACTGCAGTTTATATTGTGTGTACACAATGTACTTTGGAAGTTACATACTAATTTGCGTACACCACCGCTTACATTTCATGCAGTATTCTAAACTCTCATGCATTAACTGCATGTGTGTCACATCTTCACTGATCAAACCATTTGACATAAAAAAGTCAAATAGTATAATTAACAATGTTCATTTAACCCAGGTTTTTGGAGAGACCCTAGAGATCTAGAGTGTCAAATAACTTACTCTGTGCCAAATCAAAAAGACACTTCTCACTAAGGATCCTCTTAGATCTATCTGCCACCTTTGACACAGTTGACCACCACTTCCTTCTTAACAGATTATCCTTGATCGGCATAGGTGGCGTGACTCTCTCTTGGATAGAATCGTATCTATCTGAAGTGCTCCTTTACCTTGTTGCTTGCTGGAAAGACATAGTCACCAGTTCCCTTGCCTACAGTGCCTCCCTTGTTAACCAATATTATCCTGCAGGACCACTGCTCAACGGACTTGGGCTCTCCTCAAAACCCGTCACCTCTTCCCACTTGTGCCTGCCTGGTCTATTCTTCTTCATCTAACTTAGTATGTAGTCATAAATACTTTAATTGATGGCGCTATAAAAAATGTTAATGTCATGTAATAAAACATTATTTACATGAAAAATATTAAAAATAGTGAAATCAGCCTGCTTATCCAACCATGCTTGGTGCTCATGATTTTCCCGCACTTTTCGGTACTTTTGTGTGCCAAATAACCACATGCACCGTAATGTTTAAAAGTGAAAGATGGCTTAAGTCAGAGTCCAAAATATGGCATTGTTCAGACCTGATTTTTACATTCATAACCTATGCTTATTTTGTAATTTCCATTTCTAGTTCTGGCCTATCGTGGGAAAGGAACGTTTGCATAACTTGTTATTGGCGCGTCTCCCATTTTAACTGTATATTAGGCATGTCAGAACCTCATTGTTAAAATAGCCTCTGAAGAATTAGGGGTTCGTTCCCTTAGGTGAATTCATGTCTGGCTTTATATCCTATTCCATTGTGAAGACAAAAAAAACCAAACACTTGAAATCTGTGTCCCAACTGCTGAATATCATAATTTTGTTTGTATTTGGCATTGTCAATCCACAGAGGACAATGAGATGAGCAGGAAAACTAGGTTATGGAGGTTGGAGAAAGCGAAAAGCGAAAAAACAGGAGGATGAGGTAACCAGGGCAAGTCTAGATGGGATATGAACGTATGAAGAGAGACAGAGCGAGCAGCATTGATTGGGTGAGAAAAAAAAATGGTATGAGAAAATGCTAGAGATCCTGTATTTTTTTAAGGAAGAGGAGGTGGAGGATTATGAAAAAAACATCTTTTTAACATATTATGATATAGATTTTTAATACTGAAAACATTTATGCTGCTTTTTCATAGAATTATAAAATAAACTACTCAATTTGATCAAATGTCACCAAGTAAGATGACCTTCCAAACTTTGAATCTTAATTTATGAAACAAATAAAATACCTAAATATAAGATGATACTGTAGGAACAGAAGGTGCCAGTAAACATTTCCTTACTTGTAAATTCTCGTATCTAATAAAAATAATGAAAAAAAATAATTCCAGGTTTTTATTTTTTTCATCTGACCATATATAACAGAACTTGCCACCGCATTAACATTGCATCAGATTGCACCAACAGAACTTGCCACAGCACCCACATTGCACCAACAGCACTTTCCATGGCATTCAAATCATATTACACCTAGACGACTTGCCACAGCACCCACTTTAAACTATATTGCACCCACAGAACTTGCACAGCACCCACATTACACCTACAGAACTTTCCACAACATCCAGATTGCACAAGTAGAACTTGCAATAGAACGCACATAACACGCAAATGTACCAACAAAACAGCACCCACATTGCACCCATAGGACATGTCACAGCACACTCATTACACTATATTGCACCCACACAAATTGCCACAGCACCTAAATTGCTCTGAACAAAACCACAACTTATAGTCATGCAATTACAATAGTAACCACATGAGGAACATGGATATTTCCACACAGTGGTGAGCATTTTGAGGACTCAGGCAATAGACTTAAAATATTGATAATATATAATATATTATATGAACACTGTAGCCATCTGTAATTTAGTCAACATACTATCATTAAATTAGAACTTGGCACCTAATGCTTTAGAATTGATAACATTATAACGTAATATTTAAAAATTGAGTGAAAACTTATTTCGCGCACATTCTATATCATTTACATTACAACAAAACAGGAAATAGCTCTAGTCTGGGTGAATTTGGTTATTGCTTACTTAAAGGGACCCTGTAACTTAAACATTGCTTATATCATTAACGTCGTGTGTACAAAAGTATCAAAAATGATCTTTGCATTGTGTTGGCAATATTGCATGTAAATGCATAAATTAAATGAACTAATTTGAGCAGGAAATGTGTAATTTCCATATCAGGTCACAAGGTGACCTATAAACAGGTAAACAGGAGACAAATGAGTCAACTCAATCCAGAGGGAATTGCAGGGAATTGGGATGGGAAATTCAAACTTAAGGGCAAAGTAGCTAGAAGTTAGAAAAATTCTCCAATTAAACTGAATTTACATTTTTTCCTACTTGGCTGCTTTGGCCTTAAGTTTGAAATTCTTGTCTCAATTGCTTGCAGTTGTCTCTTTATTGAATAGATCCTATAGTTTTTTTTTCTTTACAAGCTTTCCTGTTACATATGGATGTTTTAGTTCAACTATTAATTTATGAAAGCTATCCTTAAATGTTCTCTCTGTCTTTGTTTGGATTATGCAGCATAGTTTTTGCACAAAACCGCAGTAAAGTTTAAGCTTAATCTATGCCTTCAGTTTTTCAAATTCTGTCCAAACTACACTTTCCCAGAAATACCCCCCATTAGGAAATCCAATAGTGATGATAATATCACACTTCACCATTTGGGTTTTGCTCCATCGTTGCACACCTTGCATGGAGCCGCGCTGTCTATTTACGGAGTTTGTGTGCACCGAACAAAGAGCACACAAACCCCTGAAATACTTTCGGGAGACAGATAGCAGCTGCGAATTCATCAACAGACTCACTCACTCTGTTGCCAATTCGACCAGCAAAAAAGTATACGAAAATTCATATACTTTTTGTGCTGGTTGAATTGGCAACAAAGTGAGTAACTCTGATGTTGTAATTGCAGCTGCCGTCGGCCCCTCAAATGATTCTCATGTATTTGCTGTCTGTTCTCTTCACACAAACCTTCCGGAAATACACAAGATACATCGTGTCCCTGAGTGACAGGTGTGCTCCGGACCTGTCACTCAGGATCACGATACACCCGGATTTACAGGGATATTTGGCTACACCCACTGTGTGTTTCACTATGTTAGTTACAACATTTAGGGGGATAAATATTGAGGTAAGATTAGGTGAGTTGAGATGAACATTTACTGTCACCAATTTGTGCAGGGACACCATACATTGTGCAGGGACAAACCTGGTGAGTTTGCCATGTTGTTAATACATAATAAATTCCCAATAAATGGTTCACTGTCTCAGTTATGTTGTTCTTGAGAAACGTATTAACCCCTTAACACTTATGGACGGATATATACATCCTGCAAAGTATGGTCCTTGAGGACCATGAGGACGGATATATACGTCCTGAGTTTTTATGTAGGAGCGCAACGCTACATGCCTGTAGTTACTCTCAGAGGTTGCTTCGGATCCGAAGCAGCCTCTGAGAGTGCTTTGGACCCCCCGCCACCCCGCGCGTATACGATCACCTCAAATGTGATCATATGCGTTTTCAACACACATAGGCAGTGATCAGCTTTCACTGCCTATGTATGTAAAGTGTTGCAATGATGGAGGCATCATGCAACAACATCTGTGCCCCCTATGGCACTGCGTGCCCAGCAAAGAGCAACGGAGGTGAGAGAAAAAAAATCTCTTCCGTTGCTCTGAAACTGTTGCTTGACTGCCCCTAGAGGCAGTCAGCAACATTACAGTTAAGAAAATAAATAAATAAATAAAAGGAAAAAGCTAACCCTAGATCTATTAACCCTAGAGCCAGGGTTAGGGTTATAATTAGGGTTTTAATTACGGTTACAGGGGGTTTCGGGTTAGTACAAGGGTTAGATTAAGGGGTGGGGGTAGATTTAGGGTTGGGGTTAAAAGGTCACTGTAGAAGAAAATGGTTAGGAAACAAAAAAAACACTATTATTGTTTATTGCCCTTGAAATAAAACATAGAAAAACATGGAAACATTGGTATTTCTAAACTCAGGACAAATATTATAAATATATAGACAGGGTCTTTTTTAGCATTTGTAACTGTTTAAAAAAAATCAGGTCAAAGTTAGAAAAAGTGTTTTTTATGGCATATTTTCATCATATTTTATATTTTGTTTAATAGTAAATAATGGGAAAGGCTACGAGGACTGGGGAAAGGGCAAAGGAAGAATTATGGGGTGATCGAGTGTAGACCAAGGGAGGAACCACCGTCGCAGTGAAAAGATGCCACCTCTTGTGGCCTACAGTACCACGTTCGGAATGATACATGGCAAATGCCCTGGGGAGAGTCATGTATGAAAATGAAAAGAAAATGGAGTGCAGATAGCATGGGGCAACATATGAAAAACAAAATAGAAATATCAGGCAAGGATCTGCTGGCTCTGCTATCTTGGTTTTTCAGGCGTTTAGTCCTGCTCCTTGGATGGTTCTCCATTAAAATGTTTTTCTTATCAATATCGCTTGACATAGAGCCAAGTTAGAGTCCAATCCTTAAGATCGCAGCTGATCTAGTTGTCTATGTGCAAAGCCTTTGCCTGGAGATTCAGACTCTGTGTGTATGGCAAATCCATTTTGGTCACCAGCGGAATTGTCTGTGGTAGGGTGTATGTGTAACTGTAAGTTTTATTAAAGTTGGTATAGTACACATGCTATTAGTTTATCCTTTGCAAAGCAAAGTGTTTAACATGGCTCTTTAAAAAAAAAAATGTAGCTATAAATTACAAGCAATTCTTCATTATCACAGCTATCCTTCCTAGCCTGGTAAGCATTACAATAGTACGAATTTAGGGAAACATATTTAAAAACAGTGGAAGAATCTTCCTGGTTACACAAAACAAATACCAAGTAGCAAGTGAACAGCAGCCAAGTACAATAGGAAATAAGGAGGAAAATAAGCAATGGTGGGTTATTAATAGTTTGTATTAAATGATGTCATTCTTAGTCTTGCATTCTTTATTGTTTTATTGTAACTACACAGACCTCTTAGACCTTAGCTCATCAGAAATGCAGTAAGGCCATAGTACTAACTCCTGGTTTATGAGAATGAGACTCTTAACTCTGCCAAAGTGACTCAAGAACAGAAAACAAATACTTGTTTGAATATGGGGGGGGGGGGGGGGGGGATATAAATACTGCAAAGTTAGGCATTAATAGCTTGGAAAGTCTTGGAAAGTCTGATTTTTAAGGTTCGCTTGCAGTTCAATTTTAGTGAAGAGACCATTGTGGCCCTTCAAAATTCAGACATTAGACAACAAAACTTGACAAATCCAGGGAGCCTTGGTTCCTTAAATTCCCTAATGCTGGTCCCTAGCTTTTTACACTGAACCAGGCTGGTTCCTGAATTGGTCTGTCTGGCTCACAAGTTCTGGCCTAAAGGATCCCACAGAGCATTGAACACCACCCAACAGATGGCACCATAACTGGGGAGGTGATCTACATCATTAGATAATATACGATATCTGTAAGGATGCTTTGTTTCAGTGACTTGTTAATGCAATACTCCCTAATAACTAGAAGGTTATATGATAACAGTGAAATACAGCTTGACATGTCTTTACTGCAGGTATCCTTTGCTAAGAATGTGTAGTTATTGTAACAAATGTGCTTCCTCTCTGTATTCAGTTTACTTGTTTCTAAACTTGTTGCAATACTGAAATATGTGAGAAGACAACGTGACGATTCCGCATTGGGTACCTATTTTACTGAGATGTCTCTCTTCCATCCCACTCTCTCTCTCTAGGCATATACCTCTTAAATACACTCAACCTACACAACATTCACATTTTCTACATGTTGTTTTTACATATCCTTAGAGTTCCCTACACTTTGTTAGGTGAATGTAGTTAGTCCCATTATGTCACATGTTAATAAAAGCATTGAGAGTTAAAATGTGTGTACGTTACAGAATTAGAATGAAATTTCCATATATAGAGATCCAGATTGTTTTTTATATAGTACACTTTCTATACATATAGAAGGGATGTGCATACCACCCAACATTTCAAATGGCCAAACAGGGACCGTTTTCTGATGTTGTGCCTATGGGTGGGGCATTCGCACAACATGTTCATTAACTTAATGACCAATCAATAACTATTTATGCAATTTCGATAGAAGATAGAGAAACAAGAAATCGTAGCACCCCCTTTGCCAGGCTGTCCATGTACTCCTCATAATATATCCAAACAACGAGAAGTGCAAAATAGAGGTGCTCAAACTGAGAACAAAAGAAAATGCAGAACCCAGCACTCTGTGTGTCACAAAAGAAAATGCAGAACCCAGCACACTGAGAACAGGCATAGCTAAAATAGTTTACTAAAATAGTTTGCCCAATGTTTACCCATTTCCACTTGCACAATTACAGAGGATACTTCTCCATCAGCACATTAGATTGGTCCCACCTATAAAGGAAGTCCAAATCTGAAATGCATGGCAAATCTCCTCTCACATAGAACACTGCAACTACAGACAAATGTTTTGGCCTATTATATACCTCATCGGTGTATGGTGGCTAGTGTCCTTCCAGGTGCAGGGAGACTGGGTCCCATACCTGGCCATTCCACAAATAACCCGTGGCAATGACAGAATAGGCAGGCATGTGGGAGCAGCATGTGGGAGGGGATTTGAAGGGAATTGAGAAGGGAATTGCAAAATGAATGCCAAAATAGCAGGCTTTGAAGTATAGTTGAATGGGCGAATGTTTGAGCCCTGCTACTTTCTCAATTCCATGCAAACACCTCTTTCTTGAGAGTAATTAACACCAAAATGATCCCATATCTGCATGAAAATTGTCCTTTGTTGCAGATTTTCGTGCCAACGTTTTGGCAGCCGAACTCCTCCCCTCTTCTCCTCAGCCAATGGTAATAAAAACCTATGGGGAGGATTTTGGCTCATTTTATTGCAATTTCTGAAGGACTTAGGCTCTAGCAGACAGCCAAAGTCCTCCCTTAGAAGTCAATGGGAGGACTTTGGTTACTACAAAAATAGCCAAAATCCTCCCGAAATGGTCAAAAGTAAAAAATCACAAAAATTATTTTAAAGGGAAAATGAATTATAATATTAATAAAAATATATTAAAATAAAATTAATAAAAGATGAAAACATTAAAAATACTTATATGAATATTACGTATTGTTATTATTATAATATAACATAAATATATTATTCATTTTTTACATTTTTTTTGGCAATAGTTTTTAATTTATTCTGATAACTTTAATTTTAAATAATTTTCATAACTTTCATTTTAAAGTATTGACTACCCAATACTTGACCATGAGACAAAACAATATACTAAAGCATAATTTATGTATATGATCTGTTAGAAAATAGTGGTTTTTTTTTGTTTGTGCAAGTTGTTGTTTTGATTATCGGTATGGGTTTTATTTATGTTAATGTATGAATCATAAGCTCTAAAATGAATATGAAATTGTAGATTGCTGTTGTTTTTATCTATCGTTTACATTAAATATTTTCTATTTAATGTATTTATGGAAATAAGTGACTATATGTTAATTTAGAAAATAAAAATTTGTGAAATAAAAAATAATTTGCTAAAAAAAGCAAGTAAGATACAGAATGGAATGATAGATGCCGGCAGAGGCATTGTGATGCGTGGGCAATATTCTACTGGGAAACCTTGGGACCTTCCATTCATGTGGATGTTACTTTGATATGTACCACCTACAGAAGCAATGTGGCAGACCATGTACACCCTTTCATGGAAACTATATTGCTTAATGGAAGCATAAAGTGACGAAATTGCTAAAGTGCGCTTAAACAAACTGTAAGGTGAAAAAACAATGTAAATACATATATATATATACACCTTATTAGGTGAGGAATAATTTCCGTGAGAAGTTCTGTGCAAAAAAACTCAGTGGAAAAATATGTGTGTGATCGAGGGGGATTCTATCTCCCCTCTATTATCTCACTCACAGACTTCCAGAAAATAAGTTGCACTTCAGAAGCCTGTGTTCTTCAGTGGGGACGTGGTGTAGACCTCCTCTGCAGGTTCCAGCTCAAGAAAGGTACAACGGAAGGCAGTAGATTAGTATGTGAATATACAGATATTTAATAAGAAAATAAGTAGCAGCTTACACTTAGGGTTATCCTTATCCTGTATGATCTGCGCCTCAAACAATACCGGATTTGATGTCCTCTGAAGGTGCAGCTGAATATAAAATGTACATAAAAATGTACAAAAATGTACAGAAAAGCTTAAAATAAAAATGGTCCTATAGACAAAAAGATATATATAAGGCAGGTGAGTCCAGTCCGCTACGCGTTTCGCCTGTGGGCTTCAACTTGGCGTCTGATATTTTTATTTATATTGCTTAACCCCTTCCCGTCCTTATGACGAGTTAACTCGTCATAAGAGCCGCCGCGTTAGCGACCATATGACGAGTTAACTCGTCATGCAGTCTAGCCGGCGGTGCGCTCCGTGGGCACCGCCAGCTAGTCTGCAACGGGTCCAGGACTAAGCCTCGCACCCGAGACAAAGCTCCTGGACCCGATCGGTCGATTTCCGGGCATGTGATCGCGGTGATTGA
The DNA here is from genome assembly GCA_036172795.1 of Pelodytes ibericus. Classification (NCBI taxonomy): domain Eukaryota; kingdom Metazoa; phylum Chordata; class Amphibia; order Anura; family Pelodytidae; genus Pelodytes; species Pelodytes ibericus. The sequence continues at coordinate 189,928,437 of CM069859.1, forward strand.
GTGATCACCGCGATAACATGCAAATTAGATGCAAAGTCAGTGTGTTCACACACTGACTTTGCCTCTAATTCACTCTCTGTGCTTCACAATCTTATAGTGAAGCACAGAGAGTGACCTGTAAGTAAAAATAAATTAATTAAATACAAAGGTAAAAAAAAAAATTAAAAAAAATTAACCCTTTCATTGCTGATCACAGTTTTTAACTGTGATCAGTTTCCTTCCACTTTATGGCCCTCATTTAGTTTTTTTTTAACAGATTTTTTTATTTTTACAATTTATAAAGTTTTTTTTAATAAAAAAAAAGGTAATTTTAATATATTTATTTAATAAAATTTAACCCCTGCATGCCTGTTGCATGATTTTTACTGATCTGACATTACACTCTTCAGAGTTTTTTTCTGTCTTTTTTGTTATGGGGGGTTTGGGAACCAATATTTTTCTTTTTTATTAGTTAGTTAATTAGGGGGGATAAGTGGGTTAGTGTTGCACTAGTTATGTAGGTTATTACTGGGAAAATAATGGGGAAAAACTTTTTTTTCCTCAAAAATTTCCTCTTTTATATTAATTTTTTAATACTAAAATGTAAATAATTTTTTTGTATAGGGTATCAAAAGAAAGCTCTAACTGTCCTTTAAAAAACAACATATAACTTGTATGTGTACGTTAAATGAGAGAGAGGAAAATTATGTTTCAAAAACCGCGTATTAAAAATTGAAAAACGCTCTGGTCCTTGGCCCAGGAAAATCCCTGGTCCTTAAAGGGTTAATGGCACTGGTCTCAAAACAAGAATGACCTGCCACAAAACAAGAATGGTTCAGGAATGGTTTGAGGAACACAACAATGAGTTCAAGGTTTTGACTTGGCCTCCATATTCCTCAGATCGCAATCCAATTGCGCAACTGTGGGATGTGCTGGACAAACAAATCTGATCCATGGAGGCCCACCTCACAACTTACAGGACTTAATGAATCTTCTGCTAACTTCTTGGTGCCAGATACCACAGCACACTTTCAGAGGTCTAGTGGAGACCAAGCCTCGGGGTCAGGGCTGTTTTAGCGTCAAAAGGGGACCTACACAATATTAGGCAGGTGGTCATAATGTTATGGCTGATCAGTTCATATTACAAACTCTATATGTCATGCCATCTTACATTTAACCACCAGATGGAGCATGGAAACAAAATAACACTGTTATATCATTTTCTACTCAGTTTCCCATTAGAAAGACCAAAGCAATCACTGAGAAACATATGAAAGGTTCAGCTTACTGATATATTGCAAATTTGTTTCTGAAGGTCCAGGGAATGCCACCAATATCTAAGAAGGTGGACTTGACCAGAGCTTCTAACGTCATGCTGAACCACCAGTTAAACATTTTCAGCACTTTTTATATTATACCCAAATAATAATTAAGGAACACTTGTCCTTGCTCCTAACATCAGGTGTGGTATTATCTCACTGCAAGTTATTTTTTTTCAATACAATGGTGGATGTTATTTAGATGTCATACACTATACTTTAGCAGAATATACCTTGAACAAGAAATGTCAAGGTAAGTAAACTTCTACACATCATTGCCAGACGTTTCCTTCCGGAGCTGCATTCACTGCCTCAAATACAGATGCAGATGAAGGAATATGGGCTGCCATAGAAACGCTAACATCCAACAAAGACTTCTGGTTAAACAGAGAGATGAGTGATCTCACTGTACATAATGTATAAGACAAAGTGCTACTCTCTAACATCAACCTACAATGAGTGCATGCACGCAAAACACAACATGTGATGGCTGTCTATTTAATATGTCTAAAAGGCAGTCACTGTCCTCAGTACTTTTTAACCACAGGACTAAATAATGTTTAAAAATTATTTTACATAAAATATATTTGCGTTATCTTTGTTGTTCCCAACATGCATCTGACCACCTCTTTCTGATTGGCTGCTCATTTTCTATTCTTTTTTAAATTCTCTATAACATTTTAGCATTGGTACAGGTTAGAGGATGGATTCTATTTGTTTTTGTCTTATGTCTTCTAAATTGCTGAACATTTTAAATTTACTTTACTTTACATTTTTACTTTACATGTTTACTTTTTTGGTAATCTGCTGCTTAATGTAAAATTCCTTAAGGTGATAGGTACAATTACATTTTTAGTTGTATGCATCTCCATATAATCATGCTGAGCACCTTTCAAGCAGGACTAGTGCAGATATGATTGCCACCTTAAGTAAAATTGCATTCTGCCCCACTCTTGGATTCATTCCCTGTGTCCCACCCTCTATGCTCAAGAGAAACCTATGTTTGGCACCCATTTGCCATCTATATCCCCAAACAGCTTGTTATTTCCATCTCTGTCCCCAAATAGATTGCCGGTGTCATCTCAGTTCCCATACAGCTTGGCATTGCCACCACTGTCCCAAAACAGATTGGCATTGTCACCACAATCCCCAAACAGCTCATCATTGACATCATTGTACCTAAATAACTGGCCAGCACCATCTATGTCCCCAAATAGCCAGTGCCATCTCAGTCCCCTCAAGCTTATCAGTGCCATCTCTGTCACTAACAGCTTGTCATTGCCATAAATATCCCCAAACAGCTTTCCAGTGCCATATCTATATCCAAAAATCTTTCCAGTTTCATATCTGTCTCCAAACAGCTTTCCATTGCTATATCTGTCCCCAAACAACTTTCCAGTGTCATACATGCCCCCAAATAGCTTAACATAGCAAACTCTCTCCTCCTAATACTCTCAAATGCCATTTCTACCCTCAAACAGCTTTCCAGTGCCATCTCTGTCCCTAAAAAGCTTTCTAGTGCCATCACTATCTCCAGCTTGCCATTACCACCACTGTCTCTAAACAGCTTGAATTTTGTATTACATCCATACATTTCATAGTATCTTGGCTGATGATGGTCACTGCATTACACCCATACATGTCACTGTATTGTTAGTGTTGATGTTCTCTGCATTACACCCACACATTTCACAGTATCTTGATTGAAGATGGTCACTGCATTACACCCATACATTTCACAGTATTGTTATTGTTGATGGCCTCTGCATTACACCCACACATTTCACAGTATATTGATTGAAAATGGTCACTGCATTGCAACCATTCATTTCACAGTATTGTTATTGTTGATGGTCTCTTCATTGTACCCATGCATTTCACAGCATTTTTAAGATGGTCTCTGCATTACACCCATACATTTCACAACATTTGTATTGTTTGTATCTGCATTACACCCATACATGTCACAACATTTGTATTGTTTGTTTCTGCATTACACCCATACATTTCACAGTATCTGTATCGCAAATTATCTCTTCATTACATCCATATATTTAAGTGTCTTGTTTGCAGATTGTTGCTGAATTACACCCATACATTTCACAATAATTGTAGTGTTTATGTTATGTGCATTACAACCATATATTTCACATTATCTGTATTGCAGATGCAGATGTTATCTGCAACCTTCCCGTACATTTCCCAGTCTCTTGGTTGAACATGGGCTCTGCATTACACCCATACATTTCACCGTATCTTGGTCGAGGATGGTCTTTTTATTACACCCATACATTTAATATTATATTGGTTGATGATGGTCTTTGTATTACACCCATACATGTTACAGTATCTTGGTTGACAATGGTCTCTGCATTATATCCATACATTTCACAGTACCTTCACTGTTGATGGTCTCTGCATTACACCCATATATTTCATAACATTTAAAGTGTTTGTTATCTTCATTACACCAATACTTTTCACAGTATCAGTATTGTTGTAGATCAGGAGTGTACAAATGTATCTGCAATGGGCCACTTCAACAGAAATGTTTGTGGACACAATCATTTTCCATTGAGAGAAAATTAAATATATCTTGATAATGGCCCCAAGTGGAGCCTAAACGTTGGTACGATGTTGAGATGACGATTTAAATACACAGAGTTGCAACACTTGAAACCTCGTGAGTGCATGTATATTCTTTTGATTGGTATATATATATATACACAGTGGATATAAAAAGTCTACACACCCCTGTTAAAATGTCAGGTTTCTGTGCTGTAAAAAAATGAGACAAAGATAAATCATTTCAGAACTTTTTCCACCTTTAATGTGACCTATAAACTGTACAACTCAATTGAAAAACAAACTGAAATCTTTTAGATAGAAGGAAGAAAAAATATAAAAATAAAATAATGTGGTTGCATAAGTGTGCACACCTTCTTATAACTGGGGATGTAGCTGTGTTCAGAATTAAGCAATCACATTCCAAATCATGTTAAATAGGAGTCAGCATACACCTGCCATCATTTAACGTGCCTCTGATTAACCCCAAATAAAGTTCAGCTGCTCTAGTTGGTCTTTCCTGAAATTTTCTTAGTCGCATCCCTCAGCAAAAGCCATGGTCCACAGAGAGCTTCCAAAGCATCAGAGGGATCTGATTGTTAAAAGGTATCAGTCAGGAGAAGGGTACAAAAGAATTTCCAAGGCATTAGATATACCATGGAACACAGTGAAGACAGTCATCATCAAGTGGAGAAAATATGGCACAACAGTGACATTACCAAGAAATGGAGCCCCCTCCAAAATTGATGAAAAGACGATAATAAAACTGGTCTGGGAGGATACCAAGAGGCCTACAACAACATTAAAGGAGCTGCAGGAATATCTGGCAAGTACTGGCTGTGTGGTACATATGACAACAATCTCCCGTATTCTTCATATGTCTGGGCTATGGGGTAGAGTGGCAAGACGAAAGCCTTTTCTTACGAAGAAAAACATCCAAGCCAGGCTACATTTTGCAAAAACACATCTGAAGTCTCCCAAAAGCATGTGGGAAAAGGTGTTATGGTCTGATGAAACCAAGGTTGAACTTTTTGGCCATAATTCCAAAAGATATGTTTGGCGCAAAAACAACACTGCACATCACCAAAATAACACCATACCCACAGTGAAGCATGGTAGTGGCAGCATCATGCTTTGGGGCTGTTTTTCTTCAGCTGGAACTGGGGCCTTTGTTAAGATGGAGGGAATTATGAATAGGTTCCAAATACCAGTCAATAATAGCACAAAACCTTCAGGCTCCTGCTAGAAAGCTGAACATGAAGAGGAACTTCATCTTCCAGCATGACAACGACCCAAAGCATACATCCAAATCAACAAAGGAATGGCTTCACCAGAAGAAGATTAACGTTTTGGAATGGCCCAGCCAGAGCCTAGACCTGAATCCGATTGAAAATCTGTTGGGTGATCTGAAGAGGGCTGTGCACAGGTGATGCCCTCCCAATCTGACAGATTTGGAGTGTTTTTGCAAAGAAGAGTGGGCAAATCTTGCCAAGTCAAAATATGCCATGCTGATATACTCATACCCCAAAAGACAGAGTGCTGTAATAAAATCAAAAGGTGCTTCAACAAAGTATTAGTTTAAGGGTGTGCACACTTATGCAACCACATTATTTTATTTTTATATTTTTTCTTCCCTCTATCTAAAAGATTTCAGTTTGTTTTCCAATTGACTTGTACAGTTTATAGGTCACATTAAAGGTGGAAAAAGTTCTGAAATGATTTATCTTTGTCTCATTTTTTTCTAGCACAGAAATCTGACCTTTTAACAGGGGTGTGTAGACTTTTTATATCCACTGTGTATATATATATATATATATATATATATATATATATATATATATATATATAGTCATGACAAAAAGAAAATACACCCTCTTTTAATTATATTGTTTAACAAATCAGGACATAATAACAATCATCTGTTCCTTAGCAGGTCTTAAACTAGGTAAATGCAACCTCTGATGAACAATGACATACAACATATTACACTGTGTAATGATGTATTTAACAAAAATAAAGCCAAAATAGAGAAGCCATGTGTGAAAAACTAAATACACCCTTACTACTGCCCTAGGACATGTGCTGCCCTTGATTAATTGATCATCAGCAACTGTGACCACTTTTATATATGCCAAAGTTTTAGCATTTTGCTGGTCTGAAGCATTCAGGTGTGTGTTAACACAATGCCAAGGATGAAAGACAGCAGCAATGATTTTAGAGAAGCAATTATTGCTTCCCATCAAACTGGGAAGGGTTATAAGGCCATTTCCAAACTATTTAAAGTTCATCATTCTACACTGAGAAAGATATCACAAAAGTGGAAAACATTCAAGACAATTGCCAATCTTCCCAGGAGTGGATGTCCCAACAAATTAACCACAGGCTCAGACCGTGCAATGCTCCAAGAAATTGCAAAAAAAACCCAATAGTTATATCTCAGACTGAAATATTCATACCATCCGCTCCCTCTATCCGCGTGTCCGTCAGTTGCTGGGACTTCCGGATTTGCCATGAGTCTCTCATCGTCGGGCTCCTCCTCCGTCCATCCCCTAGTCAGGACTCTGTGTTGCTCATATACATGTGTATCCAATTATAGTCTCCTGCAATGCCGATTAAGCCCCGCCCTCTCAGACAAACGTCATGGACACTCCCCCTTCACTGGCAATATAAGGCTCACATAAACCACAGTAAAATGTTCAGGGTTTATGTGCTTGCTTGCACTGTGTACATCACCTCCAAACCTCTCCAGTGTTTACCATTTGATCTCCTGGTACCTGACCCTTGCCTCCATACCGACTATCCTTGAATTCTATAACCCTTGACCTTTGGCTTGATACTAAGACACTGCTGATCTCTGCACTCCCACATTACTGCATACCCTTAACCATTCAGATTTCTGGCTCCCTAGACCTCGGCTTCCCTTCATGACTAAGCAGCTCTCTGGTATCCCTATATTTTGGCTTGAATCTTTGAGTATGCTACAAACTATTAATCCATGTTAGCAGTTATCTCAGGGAGAGTTCTGTTCCCTATTATCAACCCTACTCCCTGTGTACTGTCCCAGAAAGAGTGTTTCCATTGCCACGACTCCTGCTCCACAAACCGTGAGTAACATCATTACACAGCCTTTACAGGCCGCAGTTAGCAAGTTACATGTTAACGTTCATGACAGTACAATTAGAAAGACTGAACCAGGATGGTTTGTTTGGAAGGGTTAAAAACAATATGGCAGCACTACTTTGGATTGTAAAGTTGCATCTGTACAAACCACAAAACTCCTGGAACAATGTCCTTTGGACAGACCAAAAGGGGAAATGTTTGGTCATAATCCACAGTGCCATGTTTGGTGAAAACCAAACACAGTATATCAGCACATACAGTGTTGCAGCCACAGGACAGCTGCCCTGTCAACCCCTGCAAAAAAATAAATGGAAAAAAATAAAAGCATGGCCAAACAGGGCCCCCGCTGCCTGTGTGACTGTCTCACACAGAAACAGCCATGATCGGGCAGCAGCCGTCAGTCTTTTAGTCTCAGCCTTCATATGATGGCGTCATATCCAGTGGCTGTATTTCCTGCATGCAGCATGACAAGTAGGTGGAGTTACATTATGCTAATTCTGTGGAGTGGGTGGATCTTTTGACAGTAGGTGTGGTCGCATTAAAATAAGTAATTGGAAGCTGAGCTGCAAAGTGTCCCTGGATATGTTGGCAACTATGAGTCTTGGTTATAATGATCCCCAGACTGATTAATCCCTTGTGTTATACTAATATCACCCATGCCTGGGGTGTGTATAACAGCATATAGCTATGTTGCCTGGTTAGCACCATGTTGAGTTAGGCTGACCTAACATTGATTTTTATTTGTCACCTCATGATTTTTTTACATGCATATTATACACTAAATTTTGTTTTTCACTAGATTTTTTAGTATAAGGGACTAATAAAGATTTTTTGTTTTAAAATCAATGATGCATAATACTGATGTTGATTTCTAACAACAACTAATACAGGTTGGCAGGACAGCGGGCTAGCCTACCAAAATCAGTACTGTCCAGCACAAAGCGGATCAGCTGGGAGGCATGTAAGTGGCATTTCGGGGGAGTTGCATGGTGGGGTCGGGGGCCTGGGGGTTTCTAGTTACGCCTCTGCTTACATACATAGTTACATCGTAGTTTGAAAAAAGACTTGTATCTATCAAGTTCAACCCTTTTCCTATTTCGTGTTTACCGCTGTTGATCCAAAAGAAGGTACCCCCCCTCCCCCCTTATTTTAGCAATTTCAAATTCAGTGGGGAATAAAATTCCTTCCTGAGTCCAGTGGCAATCAAATGTCTCAAAGGATCAACAAGCACTTAATGCCTATAGTAACATACATAGCCCTCTATATTATGGCTTATTAAAACAGTATCCAGGCCTCTTTCCACTTCTCCATTGTTAATTTATTTTTGTTAAACTATAATCCCTAGGCAGTCACCCACTGAGTACAGATATACGGGCAAGAATATTTGTGTTGCCTAGAAGTACAAATCACATCATGCACAGCAGCTAGGGACCAGGGTCATGTAAACATTAATTTTATTGTTATAGTACATTGCACAAATGGTAGAACCATTGAGGCGTTAAAAATCATAGAACTTACTATTAAGGCATTAAAATGGTAAAACTTACAATCAGATTGAATCAGTGGTAACAGCAATAAAGGCAGAAAGCTCAGCTCTCGCTGAAAACATTTGAATAATGCACGCTCGCATTTCACCCAATCGTGCATACATTTCACCTGTGGCCATATTGAAAAACCCTCAGGAACTGACAGAGCCCAGCACCACACTCAAATCAACCTATCACTGTCGGCGACAGTACTGAACTCTCACAACATATAAGCAGCTTATGAGTCACATTAAGCTTCATTTGTGCTTTCCCATGTGATGTATCCGCCTTGGCACAGATGATGAATTAAAGGCACTTTGTAGCAACATGAGTGTGGCGTTATTCATTTTTGGTCTATAGTACAATAGGACAACCAGTATCCAGTACAAGATATATACTGTATATATTTCTTACTGATTGAGATCAGTCTTGGAAATCAGGTCGTTGCAGGATTCAATGACATAAGCCTAGAATACCTGCCTCATTACAATCTTATTTTTCTCTGGTATATCTAAAATATTACTTATCCTGGCACCTTTACAAAGTAATTCAACAAAACATGATAATTACTTAAGCAGATGGGAAAGTTGCTGTTTTTTTCCTTGTCAGATGTTCAGAAACGCTCATCTTACATCAACAGTTTTCTTTTAAGTTTTCCAAATATTTCCAAAGATGAGCGAATCATTGTTCCGATTGAATTACAAACAATGTGGGCTGGTTTGTAACCATTGGAACATTTCGTTAGCCCACAATGATTCCCATTCTTTTAAACATGACATATAAAGATCAATGTAGCTATTTAAAAAAAAATACGAAAATCCTTAAGGTCCACTTCCCCTGTCACTTCAAACCATCAGTCATAATATTCCCAATTCAAATATTGCTTACTTTTTTGCTAATTAACTTTTACATTAAATTAGTATTAAAATAATGTCGTAACTAATATATTTGACATAGACAATGTTGTTTCTATTAAAAGTAGTCTATCCCATAACTTAATATCAGCCCCCGTGTTTTAAATTAAGAGTCAAGAGTCGTGTTTTTATTATTATTTTGATTGACTGTGTGAATTAATTCCAGGATAATACTGTGGCTCAAGTGACCACATGTCCTCTATTGCCAGGGATAGTCCCACAAAAGACATTTATGTCTGTGATCCTGGGCAGACTCAATCGGGGACTCAATGCAAGGTTCCAGAATGAGAACTCTAAGTGAAGGAGGTCTCAGACAAGAAAGAGAGGTTTCTCGACAATCCTGATTAGCCAATCAAAAGCCTCTCCTGATTGGCACTCCTTCACACAGAGCTCAGTGTAAGCTACAGAAGCTTGCCTGCAATCAACAGCAACTAAGAACATACTGTGTGTTTATTTTCAACTGTGTTTGTCTGTGTGGCTGAAGGGTGTACTAAATAGAGAGAGAATTGTAGGGAATTGAGATGGGAAGTCCAAATTTAACCCCTTCACGCTTGTAGGACATTCTATGCCATCCTCCTTTTTAGTGCCTAGAGGCTAGTAGTAAGGCATGGAACGTCCTACATTAAACAGCTCATCGAGGCCCCCCAGGCACTTGCAGCCGGGTCCTCACTTTCAGGTGAGGCCACTTTCAAAGTTAGTGTCGGTTAAATTTTACAGAAAAAATCTGCAGGACGGCATAGACCATCCTGCCTGTAACAGCTCATTGCATCTCCCAGTGATGAGCTGTGATGTGGATCCCACTGCAGGGACTTGCAGTGGGACCCCCAGTGTCAGATGAGGCCACTTGAGTGGCCACAGTCTGACATAAGAAATGTAGCGAACACTACTACATGGTGGGGCCATGTCCACTATTTCTCTGCAATCTTGGAAGTTCAGGCACACCTCACTGACGTCACACAAAGTATTGCGGAATGTCGGCAGGAAATCACAGGGCCTATAGAGACCCTGATTGGGTCCCTGCTTATATGTTCCTGGCCGCTGATCACAAAATGATTGGTGGCCAGGAATACACAGACACCAGTTTGGTGCTTTGGTCGTTAGGACCAAAGCATCACCCAGCGTGAAGGGGTTAAAGTCAAAATACATGAGTTGGAAAATTTCTCAAGCAGTGAGATGCCATGTATCTGCCACATCAAACTTCAATTGACCTATCTCAGGTGAATTTTGAAATTGTATCCTTAAAGTAAATGGTGAGCCTCTGCTTTTGCCTACTCCTAGGGGGTTTACGGAAAGAGATAACAGCGGCACTATGCGTTCCTTGACGTGCTTCTCAGCTTCAGACGGTAAACGCAACATGCATTGCTACTTTATCGTTCCTTCTCCTTATCAAATGTTAGACTTTTGATGAAGAACTGGTCCATGACCCGCTCCACCCAAACTCGCGACCCACTTTTGGGTCAGAAGCCACCATGAGAAACACGGTTCTAATTCTTTATGTGTGTGTTTTTGACTGTGTGTGTATGTGAGTGACTGTGTATGTCTGCGTGTCGCTGTCTGTGCGACTGTATATGTAACTGAATATGTGACTGTTCGTATGGGACTATGTGTTGGTATGGTTGTCTATGTAAGTGACTCTAAATGAGACTATGACTATGGGACTATGTATGTGACTGTGTATGTGTGTGTGACAAATTACTGGGACTTTTTGGGAAGTATATATATTATATGTGTGACTGAATGTTACAAAATCTAAAATCAATATGATTCCCAAAGCTTCCTAATACATTAAACAATATAAATATATATTTTATGTGTATGTGACTGGATGTGCATATGTCAATCAGTGTGTATGTGATATTATATATATATATATATATATATATAAAAATAAAAAAAATATGATTGATTTTTCTGGCTCCTTCCCACACAGGCATCGCAGCTATTCTTCCAAGCTTATCATTGACCTTTTTAGTCACATGCTGGTAATACAGCAGCAGTACATAATCTTATGCCTCCCAACTGTCTCACTTTGTGTGGGACAGTACAATTTTATGGAGGCAATCTCACTGTCCCACCAAGCTCTTCCTCTATCCCGCTTTTCAGGAGAACTCAGCAGGGCAGTAAAATTGTACTTGTAATGTAAAACACTAGAGACTGGTTACCATTCATGCACACCATTATGCACATGCACAGTTGCGCTGGCTGCTAGAGTGTCAGCGCCTACCGCACATGTGACCACTTAGGCTCTGTCGTCCTTCGTCCCAATTTTCAAGAGGCAAGAGTTGGGAGCTATGTAATCTTAATATTTACTGCAGCAGTTTTCTAAGTGCAGTGTCAGACCATTAAATAGATAAGTGATTTATAGTCATGGACAATTAATCTCATTGCAATTCATAGTTGCATAGCTAATTAGTCTGGGAAACATAACGATCTATTAAGATCATTGACTGATCCAAAGGGAAATAGGCAGCTGGACTGTGCTCCATAATATGTGCCAATTTGGATATTGTAACAATTACTTTGTTGCAATGGATTCCAATGAATCTCTAAGGAAGTACTGAGCAAGCTACTTCACCAGTAAACTGGAACATGTCATGTGCTGGGTTCCTGTTCACAGTACACTAGCTATTTCCCATAACTGCTGTGCTACTCACCCATGCTGATGGTTCAGGGTTCACTGTTATCTGCCACCATCATAAGTGAACACCATCATTAGTGAACACCATCATTACTGAACACCATCATTAGTGAACACCATCATTACTGAACACCATCATTACTGAACACCATCATTACTTGCCACCTCCTTTAGCTGCTGCTTGGAGACTATTTCGATGTGGGAGTGTTGTATTTTCCAGCTCCCATAATGCTCATCCACTTTGACTTGTTGAAGCTAATTGGAAACACAGCTGGAATGACAGCTGTCTGTTGATTGATGGGGCTTGAAGTTAACAGCGCCTGTGACAGAGAACCGACAACACCGTATTTTACTGTAAACTTCAACTTTCATTATGTTCATTGATGTTCACGGTGATTATCATGGCTTTAAAATATATATTTTTATTCTAGAAAAGATGTTAACATTAAATATTAAATAAACACCAATCAGCCATAACATTATGACAACTGACAGGTGGCAAGCCGGAGGCAGTGTGATGCTTTGGGCAATGTTATGCTGGGAAACGTTGGGTCCTGCCATTCCTGTGGCTGTTTTGGCATCAAAAGTGGACCTATATAATATTAGGCAGGTGGTCATAATGTTATGGCTGATATGGCTATGGTATGATAGTGTATCACTTAATGTTCAGTTTAGCTTATGTTAATTATTTATTTACCCATTTTCCAGGTGTCCTTTTTCATCTCTTCATTTGGAAATCACCCAAATTATCTATTACTGAAGTTCTTATTACACAATCTTGCAACCGAAAAAGCCCCAATGTGTACACCAAAGGTATAGAGAGATATTTAGAAGAAGACTTCAGGAAAATAAAGGATGAAGACAATGTGTAGTAGCAATCAGTATATTAGAGGATAAGTGGACTGCTCGTCAAATTGCCTCATATTCCTATGGTGAAAGGTAGAGCAATCAAAATGCTCAAGATGGCAGCCAATGTCACTAAGGATCAATGGCCACTATAGACTGTGTTTAACCGACATTGTGGCTAGAAGATTTTCTTTGGCATTTTTTCAAAATGCAAATCCAGCCCGATGTCTAGTGTGAATGATCACTCATCAGATATTGTTTTCCTATTGTTTAGAGTACAAGTTTTTGTCCTCCTTAGACCAGTGTTTGTGTCTTTGCACCTTGACATCACTGGATAACAAACGGGCCAAATAAGTTTGTATACATTTTGTGAGGCTGTACTTTTGGAACATTCAGCAACTATCCTGTTAAGAGCATGTTTACACCTGTCAGTGTGTTTTGACTTTTACTATTGCTAATGCATTTTGCCCATGTTTGACATATACAGTTATGCTTTTTGACTCAGTAAATAACTTTGCAGTTTATTGCTAATTGGCAAACAAGCTTACATGCTTCTTCTTTGTACTTGAATATGTAATTGTGATTTAGTTACTTCTAAGTGGCAGTCTTTTTTAGGGGAAGTCTGCCACACGTACATATTTTGTAATAAGAATATTATATGAAGGTTCTGGCCAATTAGGGTTTCCGATAGTTCTACAGTTCTCATAGAACCCCCCCCCCCCAAAATTGTAAGACTGGAATAAAAGCCTGAACAATCTCAGATATATTTCTCAGGCACTAAAATGGCTCCATGAATATAATGCTTCCATTTTCCAATATAGAACAAACAAAGCAACACAAAACAAACCAGACGCTTTAACTAAACAACACTATGGTTGTGTAACTAAATACGCCCTTTTCCTGTTGTGGAGGGTAAGATGATGTTTGTGGATGATAAATGACCTATGTTAGCAAGAGTGTATGAACTTGGCCTTAGACTTATCCTGTATACTGATCACTATTTCCTGTAAGCTATTGCATTTAAGGTAATATAGAAAGTGTTATGGCAATGCTTTCCGTCTGACTATACCCTCCATAATAGTGATTGAACAATTTCCACATGGAGAATGGATAAAAATGACATTAATATTGTTTCTTCCTGAGTTTATACAACACTATTTAATCCACTGTGTATTTAACTTTTAAAAAAAAATATTAGTCAATATAATAAAAGCAAAAAAAATATACATAAGAAATATACTTTTAACCCTCTCTCATATATATTTTTTTAATTTCAAATATGCACACTGTACGTGTCCAGTAATTAACTTAATTTTTAATGTTTGGACATTATTTCATGAGAGCTGTATTAGAACGAATTAGAAGTAATATCAAAATCAAGTTTATTAAAACAATGTACATAACATTAATACCAAAATGAATGCACTGATTCAGTGGAGATACACCAAAATCTCTCACATCCTAAAAAATAATACATATATTATTTACAAGAGGGTATCGAGTCATAATTTGACAGTATAATATGAGATATTTGGTATTACATGACACAGTAATGAGATGTAATACTATGTTGCACAGAACATGTAGTACATGCAACTGCAGTGTACATAATACAATATTAATGTTATCTGTTTCTATTATCTCTTTACCTTTTTTATTCTAAAGGAGTTAGGTTCACATATCATTAGTTGTTACAAGAACACAACAATTCCTATTATACATCATTTAAATAATAAACATTTCATTTGATTTTTAATTTGAAGTGTTAATTTATAAATATAGAAATAATTACAAGGGCACAAAGAAAATAGAAAATAAATCCATTGGAAATTGAGTATGACCCTTGAGTATGTAAAGATTGCAGGAAAATACATGGGATGGTTTGGAAAGGACGGTGTCATAGTACCCTACGTGGCCAGAGACTTGTGGCTCCCCCTGATTTTACCCATTCTTCCCCCAGTCACGGAAGCCTCGGTGGTTAAGAACTATGAAAAAAGTGTTTACTGTTGTACTGTTTCCCCCCATAAACGCTCCTTAAGCGGCCATCCCAAAATGAAGGTTAATCCCGTTCTCATGTTCAGCAGGTAGGAGCTGCAGCTCACATATATGAATTGAGACATAGCTCCTCTTCTCATTGGTCACCACATCTGTGCGTCCAAATATCCATATATGAAAGACTAGGTTGCTCGCCTTCCCATTGAGTGCCGAGTTAAAGGGCAGTCAGGGATAAATGAGAGGGGCAAAGATTTAAAAATAATATCAGGAAGTATTACTTTACTGATAGGGTAGTGGATGTATGGAATAGCCTTCCAGCGGAAGTGGTAGAGGTAAACACAGTGAAGGAGTTTAACCATTAGTGGGATAGGCACAAGGCAATCCTAGGTATAAGATAGGGCTGTATCTAATAAAAGTATTTAGATAGGCCTAATGGGTCTTATCTGCTGACACATTCTATGTTTTGGCCACTCCCCTGTTCGGTGATTGGTCGTTTCGTGTCACTGCCCTGTTCTGATTCATGCACCAAATTCAATCAGAAATAGTATTGTGTTTGGCTTGATGGATTATGTTCTTTTGTTTAATTATGCTTTAACTGATGATTTTACTGTATCAAACCCTGTGTCTTTTTCCAAAGGTATGTTACCTTGCTGTACCTATAAGACTGGTCTCATCTGATATATTGGGGAAATACTTGGCAGGGTTGGAAGTACCTTATTAACTGATTGCAGTGATATTTTATCTAGGCATATAAGGAGGACTGTGGTACCCGTTTGCAGGTGGTATGGGCAAAATAATTTAGCAAATAGTTAAATAAGGAGAGCTGTTTGAAATACAACTGTCAACAAAAAAATAACTCTTCGCAGCAATGGATGTGTCAGGCACATCCAGTCGGCTACTCTGTGGGCAACAATGGAAGTGCCTGACACATCCCACGGTGGAACGAGCGGTTTTTGCGATCAACTATCGCGAAAACTGCTCTGACGGTGCTGCTCTATTGGCTCGATGTCGAGGCAATAGGCAGCACCGAAATCTTAGACGGGGTCTTTTTGAATGATTGTATTTGTGTAAATAATTTTTTAGGTCAAAGTTAGAAAAAGTGTTTTTTTTTTTGTTTTCATCATATTTTATGATTTTTTTTTGTAGTAAATTACAAGATATGATGAACATAATAGTATCCAATGAATGCCCTTCTTATGATGATAAAAAAAAAACCATTTAATTTGTGTGGGTACAGTATGTGAGTAAACACAAACACCCCAGAAATGTCAAAACAGACCTTGTCACCAAGGGAAAGTCAAGGTCAAAGGGTCTTGTCATTAAAGGGGTTAATGTTCAACTGAAAGATTACATCAAGTAAAAACATTTTAAATATCAATGCTTTATTGAAAGTATCTTATATAGCCCCCTGTGCTATAATTTTTAGTTATGACAGGTTGTGGGGATGCTGTTCAGATCTATCAGATCTACCTTAATCTGACCCAAGATGCTAAACAATATGCCTGCCCTCTTATAAAACTGTATGTAGCAAAGAGGGCTTAGTAATGTCCTTTATTTATATTTCATT